>JAHIAL010000116.1:0-600000 GCA_021605145.1 Aegilops bicornis | reverse complement strand
AACAAAGCAAGTATTAAAGTGATGGAGATTGATATGATGAAAATAGACCTGGGGCCATAGGTTTCACTAGTGGCTTCTCTCAAGAGCATAAGTATTCTACAGTGGGTGAACAAATTACTGTTGAGCATAGTTATGAGAATATCTAGGTATGATCATGTATATAGGCATCACGTCCGAGACAAGTAGACCGACTCCTGCCTGCATCTACTACTATTACTCCACTCATCGACCGCTATCCAGCATGCATCTAGAGTATTATGTTAAAAACAGAGTAACGCCTTAAGCAAGATGACATGATGTAGAGGGATAAATTCATGCAATATGATAAAAACGCCATCTTGTTATCCTCGATGGCAACAATACAATACGTGCCTTTGCCCCCTTACATCCTTTGGAAAGGACACCGCAAGATTGAACCCAAAGCTAAGCACTTCTCCCATTACAAGAACCACCAATCTAGTTGGCCAAACCAAACGGATAATTCGAAGAGACTTGCAAAGATAACTCAATCATACATAAAAGAATTCAGAGAAGATTCAAATATTGTTCATGGATAAACTTGATCATAAACCCACAATTCATCGGTCTCAACAAACACACCATAAAAAGAAGATTACATCGAATAGATCTCCACAAGAGAGGGGGAGAACATTGTATTGAGATCCAAAAAGAGAGAAGAAGCCATCTACCTACTAACTATGGACCCGAAGGTCTGAGGTAAACTACTCACACTTCATTGGAGGGCTATGATGATGTAGAAGCCCTCCGTGATGACGGCCCTCTCCGGTGAGCTCGGAACAGGCCCCAAGATGGGATCTCGTGGATCTGAAAGTTCTTGGCGGTGGAATTAGGTTTTTGGCTCCGTATTCGATCTGTCGAGTGCGTGGGTATATATAGGAGGAAGAATGCGTCGGTTGGAGCAACAAGGGCCCACGAGGCAGGCGCCCCACCCTCGTGACCGCCTCTTTTGTTCCTTGGAGTAGGGTCCAAGTCTCATGGATCACGTTCGGTGAGAAAATCACGTTCCCGAAGGTTTCATTCCGTTTGGACTCCGTTTGATATTCCATTTCTTGAAACAACTTGAAATAGGCAAAAACAGCAATTACAATTTGGGCCTCCGGTTAATAGGTTAGTCCCAAAAATAATATAAAGTGGAAAATAAAGCCCAATATAGTCCAAAACAGTAGATAAAGTAGCATGGAGCAATCAAAAATTATAGATACGTTGGAGACGTATCGGGCATCCCAAGCTTAATTCCTTTCGTCCTCGAGTAGGTAAATGATAAAAAGAGAATTTTTGAAGCGGAGTGATACTTTGGCATAATTTCAATGTAAATCTTCTTAATTGTGGTATGAATATTCAGATGCGAAAGATTCAAGACAAAAGTTCATATTGACATAAAAATAATAATACTTCAAGCATACTAACTAAGCAATTATGTCTTCTCAAAATAGCATGGCAAAAGAAAGTTCATCCCTACAAAATCATATAATTAGGCTATGCTTCATTTTCGTCACACAAAGATGTTCCCAACTTCTGTACCCCCGATGACAAGCCAAGCAATTGTTCCATACTTAAATAATCTCAAACTTTTTCAACCTTCACGCAATACATGAGCGTGAGCCATGGATATAGCACTATGGGTGGAATAGAATATGATGATGGGGATTGTGTGGAGAAGACAAAAAGGAGAAAGTCTCACATTGACGAGGATAATCAACGGGCTATGGAGATGCCCATCAATTGATGTCAACATGAGGAGTAGGGATTTCCATGCAACGGATGCACTAGAGCTATAAATAAATGCTCAACAAAAGAGAACTAGTGGGTGTGCATCCAACTTGCTTGCTCACGAAGACCTAGGGCATTTGAGGAAGCCCATCGTAGGAATATACAAGCCAAGTTCTATAATGAAAAATTCCCACTAGTATGAAAAAGACAACTTATGATACTCGCTATATGAAAAACATGGTGCTACTTTGAAGCACAATATATGAGACTCACTATATGAAGAACAAGGTGCTACTTTGAAGCACAAGTGTGGAAAAAGAGATAGTAACATTGCCCTTTTAATTTTTTTATTTTTTTGGGCCTTTCTTTTTTTTTTGGCCTTTCTCTTTTTTATTTTTTATTTTGATTGGGCAATGCTCTAATAATGATGATCATCACACTTCTATTGATTACAACATAAGGATTACAACTCGAAACTAGAACAAGATATGACTCTATATGAATGCCTCCGGTGGTGTGCGGGATGGTGCAATGAATCAAGAGTGACATGTATGAAAATAATGCATGGTGGCTTTGCCACAAATACGATGTCAACTACATGATCATGCAATGGCAATATGGCAAAAGTAAAGTATGTCATGATGATGATCGGAACGCTGGATAGTTGCATGGCAATATATCTCGGAATGGCTATGGAAATGCCATAATAGGTAGGTATGGTGGCTGTTTTGAGGAAGATATAGGGAGGTTTATGTGTGATAGAGCGTATCGTATCACGGGGTTTGGATGCACCGGTGAAGTTTGCACCAACTCTCAAGGTGAGAAAGGGCAATACCGCAGTCCGAGAAGAGGCTAGCAAAGGCGAAAAGGAAAAGTGTGTATAATCCATGGACTCAACATTAGTCAAAAGAACTCATATACTTATTGCAAAAATTTAGAAGTCATCAAAAATCAAGTACTACGCGCATGCTCCTAGGGGGATAGATTGGTAGGAAAAGACCATCGCCGTCCCCGACCGCCACTCATAAGGATGCACAAGTCAGGTACACTTTATGTTTCAAATTTGTTACACAACTTTAACCATACGTGCATGCTACGGGATTTGCTAACTTCAACACAAGAATTTTTTAAATTCATAATCACCCAACTGGCATGACTTTAATATCACTACCTCCACATCTCAAAACAATTATCAAGTATCAAACTTTTCTTAGTATTCAACGCACTCAAAAGAAAGTTTCACATATCTTGAATACCAAGTATATTAATTTTAATCAAATTACCATGCTATTAACAACTCTCAAAATAATCTAAGTGAAGCATGAGAGATCAATAGTTTCTTTAAAACAAATCCACCACCGTGCGTTTCTAAAAAAGATCTAAGTGAAGCACTAGAGCAAAAATTATCACGCTCAAAAGATATAAGTGAAGCACTATGAGCAAAACTATCAAGCTCAAAAGATATAAGTGAAGCACGAGAGTATTCTATCAAATTCCAATTTATGTATGGCTCTCTCAAAAGGTGTGTACAGCAAGGATGATTGTGGTAAATTAACAAGCAAAGACGCATAAATAATACAAGACGCCCAAGCAAAACACATATCATGTGGTGAATAAAAATATAGCTCCAAGTAAATTACCAATGGAAGTAGACGAAAGAGGGGATGCCTTCCGGGGCATCCCCAAGCTTTGACTTTTTGGTGTACTTGGATTATCTTGGGGGTGCCATGGGCATCCCCAAGCTTAGGGTCTAGCCACTCCTTGTTCCATAATCCATCAAAAGAATTTACCCAAAACTTGAAAACTTCACAACACGAAACTCAATAGAAATCTCGTGAGCTCCGTTAGAGAAAGAAAACAAAAGACTACTTTAAGGTACTGTAATGAACTCATTCTTTATTTATATTAGTGTTAAACCTACTGTATTCCAACTTCTCTATGGATTATAAACTATTTTACTAGCCATAGATTCATCAAAATAAGCAAACAACACACGAAAAACAGAATCTGTCAAAAACAGAACAGTCTTTAGTAATCTATAACTAACGCAAACTTCTGGAACTCCAAAAAATCTACCAAAATTAGACAACCTAGACAATTTGTTTATTGATCAGCAGCAACTGGAATCGGTATTTTATCGCGTTCTGGTGATTTTTAATAATTCGGGCACTGAGCGCAAAGTTTCTGGAAATTACAGCAAGATCAAATAACTATTATCCAAGAAGATCCAATAGGTCTAGCTTGGCACAAACACTAATTAAAACATAAAACCACATATAAACAGAGGCTAGATGGATTATTTATTCCTAAGCAGCAAGGAAAATATTGGGTTGTCTCCCAACAAGCGCTTTTCTTTAAAGCCTTTTTAGCTAGGCATTGAGATTTCAATGATGCTCACAAGAAAGACAAGAATTGAGGCACAAAGAAAGCATCATAAAATATGTGACAAACACACTTAAGTCTAACATACTTCCTATTCATAGGCATATTATAGGCAAACAAATTATCGTAGCAAGCAAAAACTAGCATATGCAAGGAAGCGGAAAGGAACAATAGCAATCTCAACATAACGAGAGGTAATTTAGTAACATGAAAATTTCTATAACCATATTTTCCTCTCTCATAATAATTATTTTTGGGATCATAAGCAAATTCAACAAAATAGCTATCACATAAAATATTTTCAACACGATCCACATGCATGCAAAGTTGACACTCTTCCAAGATAGTGGGATTAACATTAACTAAAGTCATGACCTCTCCAAACCCACTTTTATTAAAAAATTCATAAGATTGAATATTCTCCAAATATGTGGGATCTAAAGTTGACAATCTTCCAAACCCACTTTCAATATTATTGCAAACACTATTATCAATCTCATATTCATCACGGGGCTTAAATAAATTTTCAAGATCAAAAGAAGAATCACCCCAATCATGATCATTGCAACAAGTAGTAGACATAGCAAAACTAGCATCCGCAAGCTTAGGGTTTTGCATCTTATTAGCACAATTGACATCAAAAGAATTTATAATAAAATCATTGCAATCATGCTTTTTATTCAAAGATCTATCGTGAGTCACTTCACGGATTTCGTGCAAAACCTTATAAAGATAATATTAGTGCATCCAAATCACTAGGAATTGGTTCATCATAATTGGATCTCTTAAAAAGATTGGCAAGAGGATGAGGATCCATAGATGTTGGCTTCTTTGTTTAGGAATAAATAATCAACTATTTCAACCAAACGAGCAAAGCAGGCCAAGTAAGACATCAAGGCAAACGAAAAGAGAGGACGAATAAAACGGCAAGGGTGAAGTGGGGGAGAGGAAAACGAGAGGCAAATGGCAAATAATGTAATGCGAGAGATAGGTATTGTGATGGGTACTTGGTATGTAGACTTTAACGGCGCCAGAAGTGGCTTGGTGTTAGGAGTCCAAGTCTTGACTTGCTCTTGCAAGTAAGCCTCCCGCCAACGGCGCGTAAATTCTTCTTGCTACCTCTTGAGCCTTTGCGTTGGATTTCCCGAAGAGGAGAGGATGATGCAGCAAAGTAAGCGTAAGTATTTCCCTCAGTTTTGAGAACCAAGGTATCAATCTAGTAGGAGGCCACGCACAAGTCTCGCACTGCACAAAACAATAGCTACTGCAACCAACGCGATTAGGGGTTGTCAATCCCTTCACGGTCACTTACGAGAGTGAGATCTATAGAGATGATAAATAATATTTTTGGTATTTTTTATATAGAGATGCAAAGTGAAAGGTAAAAGGCAAAGTAAAAACAAAGCAAGTATTAAAGTGATGGAGATTGATATGATGAAAATAGACTCGGGGGCCATAGGTTTCACTAGTGGCTTCTCTCAAGAGCATAAGTATTCTACGGTGGGTGAACAAATTCTTGTTGAGCAATTGATGTAATTGAGCATAGATATGAGAATATCTAGGTATGATCATGTATATAGGCATCACGTCCGAGACAAGTAGACCGACTCACCTGCATCTACTACTATTACTCCACTCATCGACCGCTATCCAGCATGCATCTAGAGTATTAAGTTAAAAACAGAGTAACGCCTTAAGCAAGATGACATGATGTAGAGGGATAAATTCATGCAATATGATAAAACCCCCATCTTGTTATCCTCGATGGCAACAATACAATACGTGCCTTGCTGCCCCTTCACATCCTTTGGGAAAGGACACCGCAAGATTGAACCCAAAGCTAAGCACTTCTCCCATTGCAAGAACCACCAATCTAGTTGGCCAAATCAAACGGATAATTCGAAGAGACTTGCAAAGATAACTCAACCATACATAAAAGAATTCAGAGAAGATTCAAATATTGTTCATAGATAAACTTGATCATAAACCCACAATTCATCGGTCCCAACAAACACACCGTAAAAAGAAGATTACATCGAATAGATCTCCACAAGAGAGGGGAGAACATTGTATTGAGATCCAAAAGAGAGAAGAAGCCATCTAGCTACTAACAATGGACCCAAGGTCTGAGGTAAACTACTCACACTTCATCGGAGGGGCTATGATGATGTAGAAGCCCTCGTGATGACGGCCCTCTCGGCGGAGCTCGAACAGGCCCCAAGATGGGATCTCGTGGATCTGAGAAAGTTGCGGCGGTGGAATTAGGTTTTTGGCTCCGTATTCGATCTGTCGAGAATGCATGAGGTATATATAGGAGGAAGGAGTACGTCGGTGGAGCAACAGGGGCCCACGAGGCAGGGCGCGCCCCCACCTCGTGACCGCCTCTTTTGTTCCTTGGAGTAGGGTCCAAGTCTCCTGGATCACGCTCGGTGAGAAAATCACGTTCCCGAAGGTTTCATTCTGCTTTGGACTCCGTTTGATATTCCGTTTCTTGAAACATGAAATAGGCAAAAACAAGCACTGCAGGCTGGGCCTCCGGTTAATAGGTTAGTCCCAAAAATAATATAAAAGTGGAAAATAAAGCCCAATATAGTCCAAAACAGTAGATAAAGTAGCATGGAGCAATCAAAAATTATAGATACGTTGGAGACGTATCAGGATCAACTATCATAGCAATCGTTACCCATGGTACCACTGATGTGCAACATGGTCACACAATCTACCACGATCGGACCGTCACCATCTACCTAGGTATTCCATTTTTTTAACCCTCTCGCCTTCTCTTTCATTGTTGTACTACTACTTACTAGTACTAGTAGGAGTACTTTTTTACCTTCGAGGACGCGTATAGCTAGCTAGGCCCTTGAAGACTTGAACCCACTAGCTGCCACCATTTTTGTTTTTCCATGTCTTACTATCTCATCCATGTAGCCAAGAGTGGCTATATATAATAAGCCGGTTATTTTACTTCCTCTATACCGGAGTAGTACTATTTGCTGCACAGTATTACTAATCGCCATATTTGAGCACAACATTATTATGATGGACCTTGACTATGTACGTCACCATGTGTCCAGATCTGAGATGTCGCGTGTACCAGATGAACGGTACCGAGTTCGACCCCCGTGATGCTACGTCGGTGCCGAGGAACACTCTTGGAGAGTACTCGCTTTTCATTAGGGACAGCTACCCCATTGTGAAGCGGATGCCACCTTTCGTGCATGACACGGAAGGCTTGCCGTTCATGAAGCATGGTTGTGTCTTTAGTGCGCACCACCGGATGAATGACATGCTGGGACACGCTATCCTTGATTTATGCCGCTTCATCTTGGATGAGTCTCCATCGTGTGGAACCGGACTAGAAAGCTGCGAAAATGATTCCCGTTTCCCACCGCTATGGATCGTGCCATCCATGAAGAACACCTGGGACTATAACCTGGAGGAGGACATGTAGCCCATCTATAACGTGTAAGTAGAGTATGGTAAATTGTGAACGGTAGCGCTGTGAATATATGTAGACTAGTCGTGCACAAATTTATCACATGAATTGGAGATGAACTTGTGTGGCATACCGGCATTTGTCCTTTAGAATTTATTACTAGTAAATGTGTTATGTGTACGTGCAACTTGTGTGGTTGTTGCACGAGCTCCAACACGCTCTTTGAGAAAAAAAGGTGCCACAGCTTTGGATATACGTGACGTGGCGGCATCATACAGTAGCATCGTTCGCTATAGTTCTACTAGTACACTCCTACTAGGACGACAACTCATATAAAACCTTGCGCTGGCTCTTTGCCTCTTCGGGAGGTTCAACAGTTCGTACTCGTGTGAACCTTGCACTTGGCTCTTCGCCTCTTTGGAAGGTCCAACAATGATGATACTACAGTACAATATGCTTCTGGCAATCTGACACTGATTGAACTGCTGCATGTCCATCGCGAGGGCGAGGGCGAGGGAGAGGGAGATGGAGAGGGCGCTGTAGTCAAAACCCTCTCCTCATCCTGCGAACCATCGCGCGTGTGGGTGAGGGAGAGGCATAGTAAGCAAGCTTCTCCTCGTTCGGCGAGTTGACGGGACACATCAAAGCAGTACTAGTACTAGTCCATACTGCGTCCTTTGCGGTTAATATGGCTTAATTTGAAACAATAAAAATACACTGGCGGTCAACGTATGTAACAATACGCTCTTTACGGTCACTATATATAGTTTTGCAGTGATTATATGATCACTAGCTCATCGTGAGAGCACCGTATTGCACCCTCTTGACCGCCACATAGTCGACGTGGCACTTTGTTGATTGGTTAAATTGTCACCTGGTTTCGGGTCCCACACCGCCGCCAAGGTGAAAGCAAAGAAATCAGTTAAACAAAACTTTCTTTACGCAGCGCCGACAGAGTCCAACCCTTGCGCGCGAACCATCCTGGTTGTGTATGTGAGTGCATGCACGTGTACTCCCTCAGTCTTCCAACAAAGAGTGTACATCGGCAAAAAAACAAAGAGTGTAGTACATCTACACTTCCAATGCATTTAGCCTTTAATCTAAATCGGTATTGATTGACTAATGCACCAACTTGTGCTCTAGGTATAGGCTACATGTCTATTCTTAATTACAGCATGCAACGACCTTCATTTAATCTTCTTCTCTCAATGGTCGCATGCACACATAAGTCTGCTATTTTTCGACGTTAATTATGCCTGGTCAATGTGTAAATCTCTAAGGCTGGCCATAGTGGGGGTAACATAAATAGTATCATGCACTTGGGACTCACAAACATGCTTATGTGGCAGGCAATTAAAGAAGAGAGAGATGGTTATAGTAACACAGGTAGATACCATAACATAATAAATGTGATGCTACTATGTGTCATGCATGGCAATAAATGAGACCACCTATGATATTAATCTATGATACTATGCACTATAGAGGTAGTAACATAGACTAGTAACATATGCATGTTACTAGTCTAAGTTACTCCCCACTATGACCAGCCTAAATGTACAGTCTTTCACAGACGTAGGGAGTAGGTTGAGCACTTGAGCGTGAGCGTGTGTGTTGCGTTGTGTGCCGTGTGCCGCATGGGTGTGTGAGTGTTGCGTGCGTCCATGTGTACGTGTAAGTGTTGCATGTTGCATGCATGCATGCATGGGGCTTACTCCCTCCCATTGACATGCTCATATTTCAAGCTTCTTTGTTCCCTCCATATGGTGATACTCCCTCTGTTCCCAAATACGGAGTAAAAGCCTCCCTCTGTTCCCAAATACAGAGTATTTGCCTTTCTAGAGATTTCAAGAACTGACTACGTACGGAGCAAAATGAGTGAAGTGAGCGTAGAGGTATAGGGATACTGTGGAAAGGAAGTCTTTGCAATCCATTATTCCCCATCTCGGTCAGAGAGAACTATTCAACTAGTCTTCATAGTGAAGTGACAATACACGCTGCAGCAGATGGGACACTTAATTAATAAGCTGAACCAGCGTGTTGGTGTTACTAAATGAGCCTTACCCAAGATCGCCATCATGTTTGCCAAGAGTGCACGCTTCCATAAATACGCCACGCACCTCATCCTCCATTAATCGACATATGGGCCCTCTTGTGGTAGACCCACATGTTATCGGTGTAACTATTTACACTCCGAAGGACGATATATCTGGTAGTAGTACTAGTAGAATTGGGATTTAATGCACTTTCTTCCCGTCTTCCACTCTTCTTCCTCCTCTTCTTCTTCCTCCTCTCTTCCCCGTAAGCCGGCAAGACACCATTTCTTCCCGCTCACTACTCGCCCGCCCGCGCCATCTTCCTTAGCTCGCGACATACCATATCCCCGCTCAACTTTGCTTTCGGCCACACGAGGAGAAGCTTCTTCCTTCGCCGCTAGAATCCACTTCCCGCTGGCTCGCAGCACCGAAAACCACAATGGCGTAACCGGCCCGACACGCAGAGCCGCTGATCGAATTGCCTCCCCGATGTTCTCTTGGAGAAGATCTGTAATTGTATGGACCTACGCAGCACCGTCCGTCTGGCCGCATGCTCGGTGTCTTTGTACCATTCTACTCGTCTGCAACCGGCCGGCTCTTTTCAAGGCACCCTGCTTGTTGATGCCCGATCCTTGCAGGTGGCCCAGACACCGACTTGACAATCCTACGGAAGTTACCGTGGTGCCCCTCGACATGCTACCACTACCCGTTCACCTGTCCTTCATGCGCGACCACTATTGGGCGAGCATGAAGGCCAACTGGATCGTCCTCATCCACCAATCCGGTAGTCCGTGGCGTCTCGTGGATATCTACACCCAGCGAGATCACCCTTCCATCATTGGATACCGCCGCCATCGAGCCTCACGGCCCGCCGGACACTCCTGTCTACTACGCACGAGATGCGTCAAGCTTTTGGCTCGACCTCTATTTGCTGAAAGTTGTAATCTGCGAAGTGCCCACACCATCAGAAGACTACATGGATTACAAGCTCATTGCCTTGTTCAACATGGGATTAGTCTATCTGGAATCCGGTCGCCATACATGGTTATGGCTCATCGTCAATCCTGTCGAGGCAACATTTACATGCGATGCTATAGTGCACGATGGCATCATTTACTGTGATCGATGCAGATTGGCTGCCTATCTTGGGTGGAATCTATCGTCGTGTAATTTTTCTATCTCATCTCATCTTTACCTTATGAATACGACTGCCTGTTCATTGTTACAAATTTAGAATAGATGGTATGTCTATAACCACATCATTGCTATATGTTCCTCTCATTTCCTAGATTTTTATGACCACACATGTTATTGTTAGAGTTGATATGAGAACAATTGGCATCTAATGATTGTTAGAATAGATATTATGAGCATAACATCATGATTGCTATATGTTACTCTCATTTCCAAGATTTTTATAACAACGCATGTTATTGCTTAGAGTTGATATGAGAACAGTAGTAGTAAGTGCTATGGTAGAATATGAGTAGGCTCTATCATAGCTGTTTTCCTCTCATTGTTACATGATGTTTGAACCATGGCATATTGCTAGAATATGAAAGCCATTGGCTTATTTTTTTTAAACTTGGGGTATGATTATGACCATGGTATTGCAATTCTCTGTCTATGATATGTGTCACTGTTATAATAATCTTAATTCCACACATACTCTGAACTTGATTGTTTATTTTTGTCCTTTTGGTCTCCAACTTGAATTGTTGCAACAGACGCAAATGTGTTGGCCTTCATGATTCCAAGACCTAGAATCATACCAGCCGATGGGTGGTGGTTTATCGCTCGTTCAGCTGACGGTGGTCATTTGATGCTCATTCACACGTACCAAATTGACCAAACCATTACATCAAACCACATGCAGTACAATGCCTGGAGCGTTTCTAACATTGATGGCTATGGCTGCTTCGTGTTCCAGAAAGATCCCAGCTCCGTTGGGCCAGGCGTATTCAACTGGAGGCGGGTTTACAGCCTCGACAACCACTCCATGTTCCTCGGGCTCAATTATCCGATCATCCAACCAATCATCGATTATATCATCGGCGATGATTACCGTGCTATGCAACTTCCATTCACCAGGGGGGCATTGTTTACACATCATACCATGGGTTTCATGAATCACCATATCCAGAGATTCATCGACATAGCTTGTTGCCAGATAAACCTATGGTTAAAATGTGACAATAAATATGACTAGTAAGTAGTACAGTAGCAGTACTAGTATACGGCGGCCAAATTATTCATCATGTCCACACAATGAATTGACGTGACAACACGCTGCACGTGAGGTGACACAAGAATCCGGTAGGCGTGTTAGGGTATTACGGACTTCAGATTTGGAGTACCACTTATCTGTCGAAATCTTTCATCATTCACTTAAAAACAATCGATTGATCATACATTGAGTACCATATAACTGGAATTAACCGATGCAAGTCGAAGAAGGATTGGCCGGTGCTGCTGGCTGGCGTCAGTTTGATCCCACGGATCAGGAGCTAATCGAGCACCTTGAGACCAAAGTGAGTGCTGACAACGTGAGATCTCACCCTCTCATCGATTTTTTCATACCAACCATCGATAGCCAGCATGCCATATGCTACACCCATCCTGAGAAACTTCCAGCTTGAACAAACATATTCCTTTGCTTATAGCTCTATTTTTCTTTTTAGACACAGACCTGGTGAAGCAATTACAATTTGACAGTTAATAAAAAGTGAAACAAGTGACTACAACATGCCAAAGATGTTATGAAAATGCCAACTACGGACACTAAAACCTGTATTCGACAATACTGCAGGTATCACACTGAGTGGCATAAGCAAGAATTTCTTCCAACGCAATTCCGAGGCGTTCAAAAGTGCGATGAATGGCGTCGCAAGATACTCCGGAGTGCGGCATGCACGCCGATGTGGCACAAGACTGGCAATACCTTGCGGTGATGGTCAACGGTTTGGCGGATGGGCAAAAGGTTACGGTGCTGCACACCAACAAGAACTTTGGCCGTGAGAGGACCAATCGGTGATGCACGGTACCACCTCGTGGACTGGAGCAAGAGAAGGAGCGGGAGCTGGTCCTCTGCAAGATTTTCTACTAGACGAACACTAGGGCCAGGAGTAAAAAGATTATAAGTTAGTTTGGTATTGGTACTTGTACCGCCCCCTACTACTCCCACCACTGGCCAGGCCATCCCTCTACTCACTCACACCCCCTGTTATTCTGCATGACGGCAATTTCACACCGTAGCCGAACCAAGAAACCCTATACTCCTCTCCGGCGTGGGCATCCATCGCCGCGTCTTCCCGGCTCCGTCGTCCCCTTCCTAGGCCTCGTCGTGCGTCCACCGCCTTGGTGCTCTCGGCTGGCGTGGTCAATGTGGTCAACGACCGACTTCCATCGGAAGAGTATCAGACGATGGAGAGGTCGCAATTTGGGTCCACGACAGCCGCAAGGAAGTGCCTCCTTATTACACACAAAATAATTATTCCTCCACCTGACAGCGGGGACCCACCGGACGGGCCACCGTATTTCATGAAAAAAACGTTTCCCCCCTGACTGCTGGGACCCACCAGCTACATCTTCGCACGCAAGGAAGTGCGTCCGGGCAAAAAAAATGATTCGCCCCCCTGACTGCTGGGACCCACCAGCTACATCTTCGCACGCAAGGAAGTGCCAGACAGTCGGGACCCACCTGGTCGAAGCGTACGTAGCATTGTCATTCTGGTCGCGAACGTGTACGTGCATACTGGTCGATGTAGAGGCGCGACGTAGCATGTACACGTACGTACAATGGCCAGTGTGCAAGAAAGAAAATACAGTCACGTACGTACATACGGGTGGGGTCTCGAACGCCTACTCGCGCATACGTATGGCCAGGGCTCGTGTACATGGCTAGGTCGGAACGGAGAAACTGTGTCGTCGTCGTGTTCATGGGGAGCCAACTGGGTCAGAACGGAATGCGTCGTCGTGTTCATCGGGAGGGCTTGGACGGAACAGCCAATGGAAACGAGGCCTGGCGAACCACACAACAGAGGAAACGGCCTTGTGTTCGACCGACCACGTTCGAAACGGGATCCTGTTCATCGAGAGGGGTCTGGCGTATCGCAAAATAGAGGAAACGGACT
The DNA here is from genome assembly GCA_021605145.1 of Aegilops bicornis. Taxonomy (NCBI): domain Eukaryota; kingdom Viridiplantae; phylum Streptophyta; class Magnoliopsida; order Poales; family Poaceae; genus Aegilops; species Aegilops bicornis. Next base: position 586,279 of record JAHIAL010000116.1, on the reverse strand, counting down.
TGTGTTGGACCTCCTACGGTCGAAACGGGGTCCTGTTGATCGGGAGGGGTGTGGTGTACCACAAAACGGAGGAAACGGACTTGTGTTGGAGCGTTACGGTCGAAACGGGGGTCCTGTTCATTGGGAGGGGTGTGGAGTACTGCAAAACGGGACTCCATGGGATAATGTTCATCTCCATCGTCGACCTCCTCCAGCCTCCATGGGCTACTGTTCATCCACCGTCGACCTCCTCTAGCCTCCACCTACGACTGTTCATCCACGAGCTCCTGTTCATCCTGGCTCCACCGCGCGCTACTCCATCATCTACTGTTCAACCAGCCCTCTCCACGGGCTCCTGTTCAACCACCCCTCCACGGGCTCTCGCTCATCCGACCTCCACCGTCTTCATCGTTCATCCAGCCACTGCGGGGTTGTCCTCTTCATCCAGCCCTCCACGGGTCCTGTTCATCCAGCCCCAACCGGCTCGTCGATCGGGGTCCTATTCATCCAGAGGCAACCACGGGTCTGTTCATCCACCCCCACCGGAATTATTCATCCAAACCCCCCAAGAATGCTCACTGCTTCACCCCCCCAAAGAACGCCATCGCTCATCCAGAGGCAGCATCGATCGGCTTCAGTTAGCAGCAGTAGTGAAGGAATCACTCGGGTTCAGTAACGTAGCTAGTGTAATCACTCGGGTTCAGTTAGAGCCCAATGCCTCGCTCGGGTTCAGTTAGAGCCCAATGCCTCGCTTGCTCACAGCATTATGTATGCAGGAGAAACGCACATCCCTCGGCCCCCGACCACCCACCGTAACCGGGAACTCCCGAAATTTTCCTCGCCCTCGCTTCTATCACGGTTTTTTCTGTCATGGACGGCCCAAAGAATGTCATGCAGCTGCGTCTCCGGCCCGCCCAGAACGAAAAAGCCCATTTTCTGTCATGATTTTTTGTCATAGAAGTAGGAGCCCACCACATCTATGATGATACCGGGTTTTGTCACAATTATCGTCATAGAAGTGTCATAAGTATGACAGAACAAAAATTTGTTCGGCCCAAAACGTCACAGATATGTCTTTTTTTGTAGTGCTAGCATCTGCGAGGTGTCTCAGCTTCGGATCATCTCCATCGTCGGGCTTAGTCCTCTCCGCGTGCCTGCGCATGAGCTTTGCTTCCTTAGGATCTACGAAATACCACTGCAGGCGGGGAGTGATCGGAAAGTACCATACAACATTTTGAGGAGCTTTCTTTCCTGCCTTCTTGTATTGAGAAGCATTGAACACTGGACTGCTGGTTTTTTCCGCGTGCTCCCCCTGATAAATGATGCAATCGTTGATGCATGTGTGGTATCTAATGTGCGGCAGATAAAGAGGGAAAACGGATTTCTTGGCCTCCTCGGCACTAGTAGGACAGAGGTTCCCCGCAGGAAGAACTTTATTATGTAGATACTTCAAATGCTCATCGAGGCTTTTGTCTGTCCATTTCTTTTTGGCCTTCGTCTTTAGAAGTTCGAGCATGAAACTCAAGCGGGTCACCTCGGGATCACAACCGTCATACAATGGAGTCTTCGAGTCTACTTCAAGTTGCGCCAGCTTGGCCTTCTCTCTAGAAGTAGCTCTTGTTGGAAATATGCCCTAGAGGCAATAATAAAAGGATTATTATTATATTTCCTTGTTCGTGATAATTGTCTTTTATTCATGCTATAATTGTATTATCAAAATCATAATACACGTGTGAATACATAGACTACAACATGTCCCTAGTGAGCCTCTAGTTGACTAGCTCGTTGATCAATAGATAGTCATGGTTTCGACTATGGACATTTGATGTCATTGATAACGGGATCACATCATTAGGAGAATGATGTGATGGACAAGACCCAATCCTAAGCATAGCACAAGATCGTGTAGTTCGCTTTTGCTAGAGCTTTTCCAATGTCAAGTATCTTTTCCTTAGACCATGAGATCGTGTAACTCCGGATACCGTAGGAGTGCTTTGGGTGTACCAAACGTCACAACGTAATCGGGTGACTATAAAGGTGCACTACTGGTATCTCGAAAGTGTCTATTGGGTTGACACGGATCGAGATCGATTTGTCACTCCGCATTACGGAGAGGTATCACCGGGCCCACTTTCGGTAATGCATCATCATAATGAGCTCAAAGTGACCAAGTGTTTGGTCACGGGATCATGCATTACTGATGCAGTAAAGTGTCTTGCCGGTAACGAGATTGAACGAGGTATTGGGTGACCAACGATCGAATCTCGGGCAAGTAACATTCCGTTTGACAATGGGATTTGCATTCTGGGTTGCTTAAATCCTCGACATCGTGGTTCATCCGATGAGATCATCGAGGAGCATGTGGAGCCAACATGGGTATCCAGATCCCGCTGTTGGTTATTGACCAGAGCCGTCTCGGTCATATGCGCATGTCTCCGAACCCGTAGGGTCTACACACTTAAGGTTCGGTGGCGCTAGGGTTGTATGAATATGAGTATGCAGCAAACCGAAAGTTGTTGAGTCCGGATGAGATCCCGGACGTCACGAGGAGTTCGGAATGGTCCGGAGGTAAAGAATTATATATAGGAAGTCTGTTTTGACCGCCAGGGGAGAGTTTTGGGGTCGCCGGTATTATCTGGGACCACCGGAAGGGTCCTGGGGTCCACCGGTGGGGCCACCTATCTCGGAGGGCCCTGTGGGCTGAAGTGGGAGGGAACCAGCCTGGTGGGCTGGTGCGCCTGGCCCCCTCATGCGCCTAGGGTTGGGAACCCTAGGGGGCGCCCACTTGCCTTGGGGGCAAGCCTCCCCTTGGTCGCCTCCCCCTAGGAGATCCCATCTCCTAGGGCAGTGCCCCTGGGCTCCCTATATAAAGAGGAGGGTGGGAGGCAGCCGCACCCAACACTGGCGCCTCCCTCCCTCCTGCTACACCTCTCCCTCCTGTGGTTGCTTGGCGAAGCCTGCTACGGAGCCTGTGCATCCACCACCACGCCGTCGTGCTGCTGGATCTTCATCAACCTCTCCTTCCCTTCTTTGGATCAAGAAGGAGGAGACGCCACGCCTGACTGTGACGTGTGTTGAACGCGGAGGTGCCGTCCGTTCGGCGCTAGGATCTCCGGTGATTTGGATCACGACGAGAACGACTCCCTCAACCCCGTTCTCTTGAATGCTTCCGCACGCGATCTACAAAGGTATGTAGATGCACTTCGATCACTCGTTGCTAGATGAACTCATAGATGGATCTTGGTGAACGTAGGAATTTTTTTATTTTATGCAACGTTCCCCAACAGCTCTGTCACTAGTCGTACTCTTGCGAAGGAGCTCTCGAACATGAGAGTCCTGCACGACTAAACTTAGTAGCATCGAAGACTACGGCGTGTAGTACGCCGCCTCTTCTCCGCCATGTCCAGACTCTTCTTCGCTGCCATGTCCGGACTCTTCTTCGCCTTGTTCGGAATCTTCTCCGCTGTCGCCATGTCCGGCGCCATCGTCTTCGTGTCGATCGGTCATCTCTTCGTCTAGCCCCATGTCGTTATTCCCTGCCATGTGGACGTCCTCATCATCATCTTCACTTATCCACCGAGTATAGCCATCCATGAAACCATTCATCAGCAGGTGCGCCTTCAAACTGCCACAATCAAAAGGGTCCAAAAGGACTCCTTCTTTGCATCTTATACATGGACATCTAATCCTAGTGTGATTATTTGTATACATGTCCATCACCGCGGATTGCAAGTATCGCTCCACCTTCCATCCACTCACCTTCATGACCGACTTCACGGTATAACAAGCAAAAGGGTTATAAACAAAATGCATGCATGCATCAAAGTCATATAAAAACTTGGCATGACCTTGCCTAAAAATAGGACATATCAAGTTTGCTCGAAATTTACCAAAACGGAAATAAATCGACATTTCGGCAAAACATAAGCAACTCGGGGGCATGTCACTCGCACAAATCCCTCCATATCTCAAACACACATATTTCCATTCTTGAAATGCACAACTTTTTACTCACCTATCTCCCGAGAGAGATTGAACACGGTTAGATGAGGCCTTCGCTACCTATAGGGACGATCGAAAGTGTGGATGGCTAAATAGCTAGCTAGATCTAGTTTGTTGGGAGGAGAGACAACTCTAGCTAACTAATGGAGAGGAGAGAGATGAGCTAGCTAGATCTATATGTATGGAAGGAGGGAGAGCCAAATAAATGAGGTAGATAGAAAAGAGAGGCCATTTATGGAGGAGAATTATGGTGGAGGGGGGCATTAATTGGGAGAGAAGAGAGCTAGAAGGAAGAGAGAAGAAGGACAACAACGGTGGAGAAATAACTTAGAGAGGGGAGAGGGGACATGAGGGGGAGAGGGCAAAGGGGGGAGGAGGGGGAAAGGGGGTGAAAAGGTGGCACCAGTCATGCCTAGCAGTAGCACTATTTCCCAGACAGCGCTACTGCTATGGTGCTCAGTAGTAGCGCTTGTCAGGAGAAGCGCTACTACTAAGTGGGTCCCATTAGCAGTAGCGGAGTTTTCATAGCAAGCTTCTTTGCTAAAACCTTAGCAAAGAGCACTTTGTTTTGGGCACTTGCTACTACTGACTAGCGTCGGTAGGCTCGTTGGGTCCCACTTATCAAGAGCGCTTTTTTCATTTCCAACGCCATCGCTAAATCGAAAGCAGCGCCATCTGCTAATTAGCAAATAGCGCTCGTTATTTTCCAGTGCTACTACAGATGTCCTACCTATAAGCATTTCCCTACTAGTAATAAAGTATACTTAAGGAAATTGGTTATCGGAGTATTTAACCACCGATTTGCTTAATACCGTTATTCATCATGAGTACTTCAAAAGTCACACTTTCTTTTTGATATAATTCATACTATATCTTTATATGGGTGGAAGATAGATATAGTTGATGTGAACCACAAAAAATTGTACTGCCCCTATTGCAATGCACATACAATTAGCTATTCTAAATAAAAATTGGTATTGATAGCCACTTAATACCAATTAGCAATTTTATATACGACCAAGCAAAAAAAATCAGAATTGAAGCCCATCTAAAAAAGTTCATGCCCATTTTTTTCGAACTAAATTTCGATTTCAGGTATATTGCAAATATCTGCTCTCTGATTGGTCCATCTGGGGCTCCCACGGATCACTCCCCCTGCCCGCCACGCTCCCCTCAGATCCAACGGCGCTCGCAGCACGTCACGCGGATCACTCCCCCTTCCCGCCTCCAATAAAAGCCGCGCCCTCGCCGCCGTTCCAACACACAAACTCAGAGCACTCCGATCCAGCACCGCCGCCGCACACACCACTTCATCTCGAGTAGTTTCCAGCTCGCCGGAGAAGCAGCAAGCAAGATGGCCGGAAGGAAGGGCGGCGACAGGAAGAAGGCGGTGACCCGCTCCGTGAAGGCCGGGCTTCAGTTCCCCGTCGGTCGCATCGGGCGCTACCTCAAGAAGGGCCGCTACGCCCAGCGCGTCGGCTCCGGCGCCCCCGTCTATCTTGCCGCCGTCCTCGAGTACCTCGCCGCAGAGGTATGCGCCGATCTCTGCCCTCCTCGACCCTCTGTTACTCTGTTCTTGCCCTGTTCGACGGATGACTGACCGATCTGGTTCTTGGTTGAATCGCAGGTGCTGGAGCTCGCCGGCAACGCGGCCAAGGACAACAAGAAGACCCGCATCATCCCGCGCCACCTGCTTCTCGCCGTCCGCAACGACCAGGAGCTCGGCAGGCTGCTCGCCGGCGTGACCATCGCCCACGGCGGCGTGATCCCCAACATCAACTCCGTGCTGCTCCCCAAGAAGTCCCCGCCGCCGCCGAGAAGGAGGCCAAGTCGCCCAAGAAGAAGACCACCACCAAGTCGCCCAAGAAGAAGGTCGCCGCCAAGGAGTAGCCGCCCGCCCGCCCGCCCGCATAGCCTAGCCAGTGTTGCTTCGTTCCATTTCTCATGGACAAGATGAGATCCTGCTAGTCTGTAGTGCCCGTCAGATTCGTAGAGCAAGGTTGACATTGTGATATTTGTGAGAATGGCTAAAGATGCAATCATTTCAATCTCTGCAATTGATCTTGCGTCCGAAGATTGTTATATATATATGCTTTACTTGTGCTACGAAATTCTCTGTTCTATCATCCGAAAATTTCCATTGGTCTGTAATTTTCAGCGATTTATCCTCATTTCAAGCCTATTCCTATCAAGCTGCGGGAAACTGAATCTATGAAGAACTAGCTTATAAATTGATGATGGCGCTTGGATAAGCAAGATGCTTCAGAAGTCCTGCAGTCAAGCATTTTGCAGACATTGTAACCTCTCTAGTTGCTCTGTTTAACAAAATAATACTTGCAGTTGGAGCTGAGCTGATACATGCGATCTGAAATTTGGATAGTGCTGATTTTGGCTGCTAGATGCAAAATAAAACAACTAGCCAGATGATGTGCTGATTTTGGATAATTAGCTAAGGCAGAAACAGATATAGAGAAATTTAGATAGGATTGGTCAGGCCCTTCAAAGAGTATAGTAGAGAAATGTTTTTCACCGGAGTGCACAAGGTTCCTGGGTAAATTAGCAAGTTGGTGTTGCACGGTGGGACAGATAATAAGCAAGAATTTCAGTAAAGCTGATCAATAAAATAACCCTAATGTTACCCGCGAAAAAAATAAGCAAGTTGATGTTGCAGCCGGCCTCATACCAATACGCAGCTTCGCACAGGTGGGCGAATCCGGGCCCATCATCACATTCTCTTTATTTATTTTCTGCTTCTCGAGTTTATCCCTCGCGTTCGGGCGGGTTGATTTTTCTCCATTTTGCTTCCCCGTTGAATTTAAAATTTGTTAGGGAAAACAAACATGTCATATTATTGTTTAGATATTTTCCGCTTTAGAAAAACAAACTAGGAAAAACAGTTTAGATGTTTCATTCTAGATGAAGATTTTTGGTAAGGGAGCTAAAGACTTTTTAATCTTTCGGTATGCATGATGTAGACTATGTTCAAATAAAACACTTTTTGAATCGACATGAGCTGTTATTCTGGTTCGATTTGTGGTATGATTGAAAGCCCTCATACCACTGCTCGGCTTCTGTTTTGTTAGCGGAAATGTTAACGCCCATACGTGTGGGCGTTAGCCAACTCACCCACACGTCTCCATCATCGTCCAATAGCTTCTGCACGAATCTTGGCACGGATTAGCTGATTTTGTATGCCACGCAGGACAGCTCGCATGTGTGGTGTGTGAGAGAGGTCGCCTACACATCCGTTTTACCACACGGAGGGGCCGGTATGTGGTCGTTTAGCAGTTAGTCCACACACCGCCGATTTGCCACGCACAAGTTTGGTGTGTGGGCAGTTTGCCATCTCGCCCATCGCCTGCCTCTCTCCCACACCCAAGCTGCCGGTTGCCATGCGTTTTGCAGTGTACATGGCAATCGCCCCTAGTGTGATTGCAAGCGATGGCAACTCTTTTTTTTTACCCGAACATGTCGGTTGCCATATGTTTGGCATGGTACATAACAAACTGCCCTATAGTGCACGTGTTAGATGGCAACTCTTTCTTTTTTAAATGGCAACTGCCCTAGCGTGCTTGTGAGCATATGGCAACTCTCTCTTTTACCCGAACATGTTTTTGCCATGCCTTTTTTGTAGCGCCACATGGCAACCGCCTAGTGTTAGTAGGTGGCAACTCCTAAAGTTTTGAAATCATGACAACTGCAATAGACCAGACCACACATGGCAACAAATGTAGTTGTCCAAAAATGGCAATCTGGAACTTTGACTGAGATGGCAAGCTAATTGAGCAAACATGGCAACCGTAGTTGTCTGACATGGCAACCGTAGTTCAAATGACATGGCAATCGCGACTTAAACGAACATGGACGGTGGTCCGCCCATGGCAATCAAGTAGCGCGGTAAAGAAGTGTCACGTGGGGCGTGCGGGACCACGAGGTATGAGGCCTGACGTACCGGGCGTGTGGGCGCGTTATCTATTTCGCCCACACGCACGCGTGTAAGAGGGACTGGGAGGGAAAAAAAGAGACGTGTGGGTGCTAGTTGTTTTGCCCACACACAGACGTGTGGGCTGGTCCTCTTAGGCACCACACAGAACGTGTGGGCAGATTCCTTAACGCCCACACGTGTGGCACTTAGCGGCGTCCTTTGTTAAATCTATGGCTTGTGGCCGACCATCGGTACGAGTGGACATGTTTGCAGACGCACTCGTATGAGTGCTTGTCTATCCTTCTGATAACTTGATCATGCATGGCATCTGGTGATAGTACGAGCTACGGTGCAAGCGATAGCAGTTGTGTCACCGGTCAACTGATGGTGTTACGGCTTGAGGTTGCCTCACCTTGTCGGTTACCAGTCCAAGTAGGATAGCCTGAAGGCCCCTAGGCAGGTTCCGCCTGGGCCATCATGTCAGCCCATTGGCCCTCCAGGAGAAAGAATTTGGAGGCCTTTTTGTTCAAGACAAAGAAGTCGGATCCGTGGAGGACTCCACTCCACCAACGTAGTCAACTAGGACTCTTATAACCCTAAGGGCCATGTTATCTTATAAGCCAGGTTTGGGCTAGTCGATAAAACATCTTAGACATTACAATCCTTCGGTATTACATGTACTTTTTACACCCTAATCAAAATATGCACGTAGCAGGAGTAGGGGTTTACCTCCATCGTGAGGACCCGAACCTTGGTAAACTCGGCTCTTGTTTCCCCTCTAACCTAATCACTACGCTGGGATACCCCTACTAAGAGATCTGCCAAAATCATCTCCGACACCATAAAAGGAGCACATCAGCCGCAAAACTACACCACATCAACACTAATACTATAGTACCATCAGAGGGATCAACTTGCTGTTACTAATGAAGCTAGAATGAGGAGTACACGTCCCATAAGAAGCAGGATTACTAGAACCCAAAGAACAAGCTACCTAAGCCATAAGGTAGGAGATAAGGATACTCTCATGTAGCATAGAGGTGGATGGATGCTCCAGATCTAGGTAGAGGCACGGCGGCGCATGGGTGCGGTCCAGTTTCGGGCATGGCAAGCGAGCGCACGCATGCGAGACAGGGTACGACGAGCAGGTACGCTTGGTCCAGATCTGCATGGTGCGTGACGAGCTGGGGCAGGCCGGTGCAGTAGGGCGTGAACAGAAGGTATTTGCGGCCCAGATCCGCATGATGCGTGCTCCTAGTGGTGTCTTGCTCACGCCAGTGCACTTTGCGACGCAATGGAGGAGAGATGCTAAGCGAGTGGTGCGACACGCGGATGGCTTGTTAGGGTGTCTGGCCGAGTCCTGGGGCTTGGAGGGTGAGGTTGCCGACGAAAGTCGTACTCTGACGACAATGCCTTCGAGCGTTGTTTCCTTGTTGGAGGCGTCAAATTGGTAGTACTCACTTTCCCTCCAGACAACCTCTGGGGGAAAACCTACATCTGGTTTGCCGAATGGGGTAATGGCAGCGTTTATCAGTTTTGCTTGGCGTTGCACACATTCCCTATGGATGGCATCATTTTGGAGGTGCCAGACGGAAGGACTCGTGGCTTGTGGAGTTGGTCGGCGACGACTAGTGTGGTTTCGCCCATGTGGCGAACGTGTGGTCAGCGATGATGATTCATCGGTGGTGGGCAATAGGAGCATCCTTCGCATGCGAGGTGCGACGGGTGAGCCATGTAAGGCAACCGCGTGGTATTGAAGCGACATATGTTAGATTTATCGGACATATCATTCCTCTCGGTTGTCGTCATGTGATGCGGAGCATCCTTCCATCATCCCCATGGACTCTACATCGACACATCCAACCCCACGAGGACCCATGACTAGGGCCCAAGCACGTGCCATCCAATCCGAGGTTAACTCTCTCCTTGTTGAACTTCCCTTTGCCCCACTTGAGACATGGCTACTACCTCAAGCGGAGATGCTCTGTGTACTTAGGTACCAAGAAAGTAACCAAGGAGAGATTCTGACGCAAGAGGAACATCGAGAGCAAGTAGGCGATCAGCCTGATCGGAAGGACTTGGTACAACCGCCCCACAACCGCCGGCGGAACAACCGACCAACTACCGCTCAACCACCGGCCGCGCCTTACGTGGTCAAGCGGTGCAAAGGCGGTCTGACATCGGATGTACCGGTAAACGCCAACGACGGAACTACTACCCATTAACGACGGTACAACCGCTGGGTTCCCGACGACCATCCGCAAGAAGCGCTGACCCAGCGGTAGCACCGCCTGGTCCCGACCACTACCGCCCGCCTGAGTCGCCGGTGACACTGGCACCCTCGACCCGGTACAACCGGCCTGTTCACAAGACAAGGTATTGGGCGAGCCGTGTACCCTTCACCCTCACTTACCCCTTCGTGGCTTAGCACTATATATATTCTTCTCCTAGCTTCGTATTAGGGTTAGCAAAGGATTAGCTCATATTTGTGTGAGAGCTTTGCTCATCCACTTGGTTACCTTCTCTCCTGAGCTCGGGACCTCTTGGGAGAAGATTCCCCAAGCGGATTCAAGACCCCCATCTAGGGTGGACCCCATCAAGACCTCCTCACGGAGAAGAACGGCTACTCTTGTATCTTCCCTTTGTTGATTTTGAACCTTATGCTACCTTATGTGTTCGGTGATCTAGCCCTTGTGTGATCATTACTTGTCGGATTAGTGTTTCTCTTGTGTGTTTTTCTTGTGTTCTTCCGCTCGTTCATCGTGTTCTCCTCGTAGGATCCCTCCAAACGTGAAAGATCGTCCATATAGGGTTCCGCCCTACATCATCATGGTTCGCAGACAATCTTGTGACAAGCCCGGACGAATGCAAGGATTTTTGGTGTGCAGTCTGGTAGCGGCGAAGGCGCCCGAGTTCCTGGCTTTGTGTGCTATAGGTGTCGCCTTTCCGGCATGTTGTATGTATCGTGGTGCTTCAGACCTAGTCTAGCTAGGCCCTAAGAGCAACTCCAATTGGCCGACCCATTTCGTCCGCCAGCGTTCGTTTTGGTCGGATAAAAGAGGAGGCCCAACGCGTCGTCCCGAACCCAAATTGTGTCCGCTCCTCGTTCGCGCTGACGTATTTGCGGCTGAAATGCGTCGACGCAGACGCGAAGCGGACGCTTCACGCGCCTTCTCGGTGTCCGCCGCGTCCCCACTTGGCGGCCGTCCAACTACACGCGATCAGCATGGTCAGCTTAATTTATGACCTCGGCCCACGCGTCAGCGACGACGGGCGTCCTTTTTTAAGCCGAGCGTGCGACGGGGCCGTCCTCATCCGCTTCAGAAGCCCCCCGTCCCCATCTCGCCACACCTGCTCCCCCGTTGGCGGCAATCCTAGCTACCCTATCAGGCCAGATGGGGATCTTCTCCGGGGCCAGCAGCAGCAAAGGCAAGGGCAAGGCCCCCCGCCATCCCTTTCCCCCCTTCCCCCGCCTCCGTCGGCGCCACCTCGCCGGCCCGGCGATGCGTCAATAATGCCGGTGCACGAGTAGTGCCCGGCAGACCGCTGCGTGCCCTCTCCCATACCCGTAGCGACCGCCGCCGCACGACTAGCATCCGGATCCGAGAGGATCCCGTCTTCAGCGGCGCCATGGTTAGCTAAAGGGCGCCTGCGAAGGAGGTGCGGCGCCCGGTGGCGCTGGCTGAAGCTGACGCCGATCGATGCAGCGTCGCCTTGACTCTAAGCCGGCTCGTTGGTTCGCCGAGCACGAGGAGGCGGCGGCGCGGTGTCCGCTAATCGCCGCGGCAGCCGCCGGCGCCCGTCGTCGTCATGCGATGAGACCAGAGGCGGAGCCGCCTACCAGCGGTCATGGCATCCTCCGGAGAGCGAGGAGGAGAGCGCAGCAAGCGAAAGAGGAGGCGGCATCTGGCGGCCATAAGCGGCGGCTCGCGGGTGATCGTCGTCTGCCCCGGGTGGTCCTCAAAATCCTGCCAAGGCCGAGGAGGCGTTTCGTCGGCGCTACTACTGGACCGGAGTAGTGTGCGAGTGGATGAGCGCGCCTCCGATCTGGCTTGGGACGACGGAGGAGCAGGAGGCGGCCTACCTCGACCGGCGACGCTGACGGTGGCCTACCTCGGCCGCTTTCGGCGAGCGAGGCCGAGGAAGGTGCGCTAGGTCAAGGCGCGGCACGACCATGGTCGACATCGCCGCCGTCTGGAACACGACGTTCCCCTGCGCCGTCGCTCATCGACGTCACCGGCCCCGACGTCGACGACGAGGACGCCTAGGGCAGCGCGCTGTCTCGTTTTTTAATGTTTAATTAATGTAATGTTGACGCGTGGACTCACCGGCCTTCATGGCCGGCTTTAATGTTTGTTTTTAATTTCCAAATGTTTGTTCTTTTTTTTTCTCACGCCGTCAAAATAGGTTGGGCCAGCGTTAGACGCATGCGCCTACCCAAACGCTTGAAGCGAGCGAGACGTTGGTGTCTACCGACCCAAGCGGATGGCGAATAAAATCGCAGATTCGTTTGGGTCACGTTGAAGTTGTTTGAACTGTTTAGATATTCACCTGGTTTTCCTCAATAAACTGAGCGGCCCTTTTTTTTTATTTTTTTTACCACATGTCAGATTATTTCTTTCAATTTTTTTACCACGTGTCCCGTGCATCTTCTTGTTTTGAGTATCTTTTCCTGCTCTGCAACGTGCGGTATGTAGCCACAGCGCGACATGGCCGGAGCGTACGTTCGACGAGTGCGCGGGAGTCCACAGGCCATCGATCCGCGCCGCTCCAGCCCGCGTACGTTCTCGCCACGTCATCGATCCGCGCTGAAACTCATCTGGTCCGTCCGTCCCGAGCATAACCGAACGGCCGGATCCACTCCACGGCATCGATCCGAGGCACCATCCTCTCCGCCAACCACAGCCCACCTCCTTCCTCCTCCCCGCTCCCTACATAATAACCTCGCCGCCCGCTCCGTCTCTGCACACCACAGCATCTGCAGCCCGCCTCACATCCCACCCAGACTCAACCTCCCCACACGCTCCAACCAGCAGCACCCATGGCACCCAAGGCGGCAGAGAAGAAGCCGGCGCCGGCCACGGCCGAGAAGACGACGGCGGGGAAGAAGCCCAAGGCGGAGAAGCGGGCGCCGGCGACCAAGGAGGCCGGCGGCGAGGGGAAGACGAGGGGCAGGAAGAAGGGCAGCAAGGCCAAGAAGAGCGTGGAGACGTACAAGATCTACATCTTCAAGGTGCTGAAGCAGGTGCACCCCGACGTCGGCATCTCCTCCAAGGCCATGTCCATCATGAACTCCTTCATCAACGACATCTTCGAGAAGCTCGCCGGGAGTCGGCCAAGCTGGCGAGGTACAACAAGAAGCCCACCATCACGTCCCGGAGATCCAGACCTCCGTCCGCCTCGTCCTCCCCGGGGAGCTCGCCAAGCACGCCGTCTCCGAGGGCACCAAGGCCGTCACCAAGTTCACCTCATCCTAGGCAGCTTAGGCTTGGTCGCCGCTTCATGCACTGATGGCGGCGTTCTGTGTGTAGTTAGCATCACGATGTTACAACCTTTGTAAGAATTGTGCTGCTTGCTTGTGGGTCTGAAGAAATAGTGAAGTTGCTGTTTGAATGAATGTTCCTGTCTGCTTGTATGCATCTCGCTTCAGAGTTCAGACTCTTGTTGATTTCAGCACATGTTTATTAGTCAGTTCTGTTCGGAAGGTGGTTCTGCACTTCAGAGTTCAGACCCTTGTTGATTTCAGCGTTAGATTTTGATTTAACTTCTTGAGGTAAGCCAGAGGCTTTTTGCAATAAAAAAGAAGAGATAAATCAGAGGCAGTGCACCCATTTGTTTTAGAGTCAAGGATCATGCCAGATGCAACCATCATTTTATTATTTGGATGACACACGGAAGGTTTGCTGCTGCTGCTCTTGAGTACTGAGACAGCCGAGTTTTTTCTCTATATATGTTTACATGTTTAGGAATTTCTATACAGAACTTTTTTGCCAAAGCTTGCAACCGAATACGGGCATCTCCGTGGGAATCGTTGGTACAAGTGCAGATACAGTTTGGCAGCAAGATCTTGCAAGAGAGTCAGCTGTTTTGGACCCTCATCGTCTGGTCCAGGATCATGAGATCCGAACTACAAACATTATCTCTTTTCTCGACAATAGAAGGATAACCCATCACCCGTTTACTGACTTGGCAAATTGGCAATCCATCTTTGTGCACCATTTGCTTAGCTAGGTAGATTCTGCAAGGCATCCAAGCTTCTGCCTATTCTTGGCAAATGAGCGTATCAACAGGTAATAATCGGCATGTCCAGCACAAACATGACGACCCGTCATTGTCTTCCTTCTATAGTGAAGGTAACCATCTGATCTTGGCCACTTCCTTGGTGACATATAACAAAATCCATGGTCTTCCATTTCTGCCTTGATACTTTGTATCCCTGATGATGATGATGCAGAAAAGCACCTTGCACCAACAGAAGTCACATCCCGACCTCGTTTATTCACTCCAGTTGTGGTTCGCATTTCCTCCATGTGCGCTTTTGGATTCTCATCCTGAAATGCAACAGATTTAGCCCTCAAGTCAACAGCATTCACCCCCAAAAGACGTGCAGAAATCCTCAAGGTGCTACGTTTGTACAAATTTTAAGCTCAGATATGCTGCGAATAAAATAGAGTTTTTTTACGAATCATAATTGTTTTTCTCCCTATCTTTTAATTTTATAATTTGGCTGATTCTCAAAAACAAAACCAGTTGTGTTTGGTTTCTATAATCATTTATGTTTCCTTTCATGCTGATTTTGCTCCTCAAATAATATTCATAGATAGAAGGTTATTAATAGTTTGTACCCAAGGTTCGGAAATGCTAGGTAGAGAATGGAAGTTCAAAATAAATATGTAATTAGAGTACAACAGAAAACTTTTTCTGAATACAACTTTATTGTTCTTAATCTGTAAAATTTATAATATGGCAGTCCTCAAAATATAACAAAATATCATACAAACCAATTGTGTTTGGTTTCTAAGATCATTTGTGTTTTTTGTGTGTGCTAATATGATAAATACAAAGCATAAGACCATCAATATAAAGGAGCACTTACAACGAATCCGTAAACAAAGATGGCAAGTAGAAACATAACAACATAAAAACAGAGGAAAATATAACCATGACAATATAAATTTACCACATGATATTGTTTCCAGTAGCTAGCAAACTATTGGATGGAACTTTCTGTAATTCTGCAGCTATGAAAAGCTAACTGCAAGGCATGAAATTAAGTAATGACACGAAGTGATGAGGAAAAGAGAAGCAAGTGCAGAAGTTCACCAACGAAATCAAGCAATGACCAGTATCTGAAGATGATGGCCCATCACTGAACACTGATACTTCCCAAATTACTCTTAAAATTTCAACATGGGAAAAAATGGAACTGACAACACATAATTCGTTCAGCCATGATTTAGAAAAATATAATTAGATGAGACCATTCAGCCATGTCATCCAGGCTGGTAAGGAGTTCGGCTTTTTACTGGTACAGGCACACACTTTGTTTTGTCAGACACTGCTCTGGCTCACCACCGAGGAGGTGACCCAGATGAATCATGAACTACTACCCGTCGCCATCATGCTTGGCTTCTTCCCACACTGCGAACCCAACCTCCTCACCGCGCTCTCCCAATCCCAGGGTGACAGAAGGTGGCTCCTTGTCCCCCAGAACCCGATGAGTTTGTCATCAACTTGGGAACCAGTCAGCAGATGGAGTCATTGAGATATGATTGCCAATAGCAATGGTGTCACCTCACAGCAACCAGACAGAAGGGACAGGTCTGCAACCAAAGCACAAAGATGAGAACTTCGTGGACCCCTTGTTTTCTCCAAAACGGCGGTAGGACTGCATACTGTATACTCACTGCAGTATCTTATAGCAAAAGAAAACGCTAAATTTTAAATCATGTCTTTGGATTTTCGATAATCACCCAAATACACTGTACGCTGAGCAACTGCGATGAGGGAACGCATACGCACTGCATAGAGAAGCACATCTCAACAGATAAACAAAAAAATATTGCAGTTTTACACAGAAAGAGAAGGCAGTCACATCTGGAATAATAGATAATACAGTGTATAAGGCAGATCTCTGTGTGATAGAGGCCATAAATATAAGAATACCAGTAAAGTGTTCTTGTGAGTCTAGAGTGTGAAACAGGGCCTTACAGACAAGTTGATCCCTGGCTATTGTTGGCACTATTTGATAACATGAAGTCGGTAATGAAAATACTACTTGGAGCCTTGGAGGTGCAGGGCATAAGAAACATGATTGCACACTGAGACTGTGTTTATACCTGGAAAATTGTCCAGCAGGTGTGTGCAGAGGCATGGATTCAACAGCTCCACCAGTTGAATCTTGATCAGACGGCAAAGAGTATTGATCTGGTGAGACCTTACATAATGTCACTGCATATTAGTAGAACAAAAAAAAAACTGAGCTATTATCTGTTTTTTCTTTCATCTTCCATTAAATGTGGTAACTATCTCATACTGAAGTACTAACTTCCTCTGTTCCAGAATTAGTTACCTGGGTTACAAACTTACAAAAGAACCAGTTTGGTCAGCTTAATTATTTTTAGGCGCATGGAATTGACGTATACTATTAATATTCAAGGCAATCATAAGAAAATATTTGAAGTTCTCTGAATACAACCACTCAGTCACAGGATGGAAGAACCATGTTTTTCCTCTAGTACACAACTAAAGTATTTGTCCTTGTGTGGTACATCAGTTGCATCAATGAAAAGTAGATTCATATATATCAGAGGGACATTACGCTGAGTGGAGAACTGGCATTACTCACACTTCAGTAAAATGCATATGGTCTACTTCAGTGGCAGCACCACAAGGACCAAGGATGTAAATTAATGGATAAATTTGACATACATACATACATACATAAACTTCAGTAAATATTGATAAGAATATTTTATATAACTACCTAGCTGTCGAGCATATCCATGTTGAGAAGCTTTATGCCATTTCTTTTGTTCCAGATTAACATGTTAATTGATCTCAGAATGCAGTCTTCCCCTGATACAGTAACATGCTCGACCAGACAGAACTGACCCCACAAACCATATATGCCAACCATGCAGAAGGAATATAATATATGTGTAAATAAGAGTAAGGAATGCTCTCTATCTGCATGCAGTGATCTACTGATCTTCCATGCATAAAAATTCCTGATTTGCTATACCAATTTTTCTTCCTGTGAGGAGTCTTGAAAGATTGGCATTTGTGGTTGTGACGGTTAAATAGTATGGAGATACTCCTCAGAAATAGTATGGTGAATAAGTTCTGTGCACATGTCCAGCAGAAAATTTACATCAGACTAATTAGGGTCGTTTTTCTTTTATTTAAGAGATAGTTGGCTCGAATTTCTGAGTAAACACATAAGTCTAATCCCAGTGAAAAAAATCAAGCTATCTTAACCTCCAATTTTGATCAAGTAAAACTCGTTTACGGAAGTTTATGAATCTGAAGAGCAGAGTGACTTTTTCCTAGTGGCAATATGCTTAGATATATCCCTCCTATTTGAACAAAATATCCAATGCATTTGTCCCCACATAAATATAAAGCACTGATCAACACAAGCATGTACATCCCTCCTAGTGTTTCATCCCCCTACCCTCCCTCCCCCTTATATCCCTTAAGCTCTTCCCTGTTTTTGGTCATGAAATTCAGGAAAAGCAAGTTAACTCACCTCAGTTCAAGTCACTGAGCAGAACAAAAAATAGCAACAGCAGCCCAGATCTGCTAACGCTCTGCAGAAGCAACAGAACAGAGGCGCACTACATTCAATGGCTGACGAGCGAGTTGGAGTCACCGCACTGATGTACACTTCATCACCGAGGTATAACCTTTACTAATTCATGAATTAATATTTTGCTTTTACTGAATATATACTATTTCTCATTTTTCTCTTCTTATTCAGATCAATATGATTGTATTCATGTTTCAACAGGAAAAATGTTTGTATATAATGCCATGGTAACAGTAGCACGGTTAGTTATCCCTGCTGCTCATTAAACACAATCAGAACAGATATATACATCACTAAACACCAAGGATTACAAGTGCCCAGGTCACCGACTCGTGGACATGCTGTGACACTAGTTTGGTTGCAAGATAAGTACTAGTCGAGCAACTCTTAAATCTTAATCCTTGCTAAACAAACAATTTGCAACTTTTTATGTTAGGATGGACAACAGGTTGAAGGTCTCAGTGTCAGCTCAAGGCAGCAAACTGTGATGAATTTTGTTGCAAAATATATTATTAAATCTACGATTTCACTCAATTGTGGACAGATAGAAGAAAAAACTGTTGCCCTCAGTGCAAGCTGTAGGTTGTAGTGGGAAAATCTCATATCATTTTCTTCTTCATATGTTAACAAGAACAAATGTTAAGTTCAACCTTCATTGGATTTGCTTGTTAGGGCATCTCCAGCCGTTGGCCCCCCAGGGGGCGTCTAAAAGCGCCGCTGGGGTGAGCAGCATAAAAATGGCCCTGAGGGATAGTCGGTCCCTAGCCGTCGGCCCCGGGGCCGCCTCATGACGTATTAAAAAAGAAGAAGGGCCATTTGGCGAAGTTATGATAAGAAGTAGTTAAATTTAGGCTAAACATGGCAAATTTGGCGAAATTCGCGCATTTTCATTACATTAACCTAATCTAAAAAAGAACGGGGTTGAAGTCGTCGTCGCCATCGTCGTCGTCGGCCTTCTCCTCCTTGACGCGCCTCTTTGGACCCGGCGTCGCCATGGAGGATCGGGCGGCGGCGTCGTCGTCGTCGTCGTCATTTGTCGCATAGGACGACGACCCGTCTTCATCGCTGACGCTGGCGGCGCTCTCGAAGCGGCGTAGCGGCGGCGCCGACGCCTTCACCTTCTCCGGCGCACCTTCTCCATCGCCAATGGAGTCTGGCGCGCCCATTCTAAAACGCGTCGTCGTCGTGAACTCCGCCTTCACGGCGCCCGGCCCGGCTCCGTCTTCACGGCGCCCGGCCCCGGCTCCGTCTTCACGGCGCCAGCCCGGCTCCGTCTTCACGGCGCCAGCCCGGCTCCGTCTTTGGCAGCGAAGCGCGGAGGAGCCGGCGAGGAGGCGGCCGCCCTCGTTGATAGCGATGCCGGGCTGCGAAGTGCCGGCCGGCGGCGACTCCGCGCGGGCTCGGCCTTGACGCCGAGCGGGGCGAATGCGGAGTGCGATGAGGATCGGGAGAAGGAAGAGGAGGAGGAGGAGGACCCGAACCTCCTTGGCGCCCATGGCCCGGCCAGCGTCGGTCTTTGCGGCAGAAATGCATGCCAGCGGAGTCATTACCGCCCTCTCGAGAATGCGTGAAACACGCGCCCTTGAGTGTGTAGGGACGCCCGCGGTGGCGCCCTCGCTGTATTCGCGGCCGCCACGACCACCGACGCCCGTTGGTGGGCGCCAATCGCTTCTTCTTTGGCGGCGCTCGAAATCGCCGCCCGAGCAGCGTGGTTGTCGGCCAGCGTCTTGGGGAAGGAGAGTTGGCGTCGGTGAGGGACGCGCCGACGATCTCGACCTCCTCGGAAATGCCGGCCGCCACGACGGCGTCGGCAACGGGCAGGCACTCCCCGGCTGGCTGAGTCTCCACCCGTTGGCCCGGCAACGCATGTCCGTGGCGCGGATGTTCGCTGGAGCGAGCCAGAGACTCTGACCGCGGAAGCGAACGGCGGCAACCGTTAGCCGCCCGCCTCTCGGGAAGCGTTACGCCATGGCGGCAGCGGGGCTGGGCGGGCTCGGGAGAGGTAGAGGAGGGCTGGCGGCGGCGCTCGGGAGAGCGAGGAGAGGAGGGCTGGCGGCGGCGGCGGGCTGGTGTGGAAACGCGAGTGGAGGCCGCCCGGCTTTATATAGCCGGGCAGCGCCCGTGTCTGCGCGTCTGCGAGGAGGCGTCGTGGCGCCGTCCGTGAAAGCGCCGCCGTGAGGAATCAATGGCAAAGGCTGACCGTGGCAGCCTTGCCATTGATTCCCAAACCGAGGCCGTTAAGGGGAAGCGGCGCCGAGTCGCTTCTTGCAGCTGGCCCGCGTCTTTCTATAAAACAACTCGCCCTTGGCGCCCAGGCGCCCCCAGCCGGGTTAGGGCTGGAGTCCGCGGCGCTATTTTTGGCCCAAGCCGGTAAAATCGGGCTCTGGCGCGGTAGGCCGTTTTTGGCCGTAGCGAAAAAATCGCTGAGGAGGCCTTCTGACAGTAATTTGGAGATGCCCTTATACACCATTGGTTTATTCTGACAATTAATGGCGAATGCAAATGATAAGACTGATTCATATGTAGAAATTTGAAAATTGTGAAACTAAAAAAAGGTCAACTATGGTATTTAGGAACAAGGAGGAAGAAAACAAAAGGTTAAAAAAGAACAGACATCCATTCAAAATATATATCTAAGCAAACTTTAGTACTAACTGTCACAATATTTGTAAGAATAATCCAAATACTGAACATTGAACTGCAAACTTAGTACTAACTGAAATACGATGCAACTGAAAATACAATGAAGTCAAAAGGGAACATGCTAGATAAACGTTGCCATGAAAGCAGACCACATTGATATCTTCTCTAAAGAATGACAACAAACAGCATATCAGGGTTCAGGAATCAAATTATCAGTTACATCAAAAGTCAGCAATGAGCAAACTGGCATGTAAAAAACACACTACAAAAGATAGCCCGCGTCCAGTTAGGCATAGAACAACGAGGCAGGAGTTACCAGCTTCCTAAGCAGAGTGAAAGCTTTGTTGCGCCATACACACGTTACGAATTTTCATAGCCTGTTCCTGGTTCATCTAAACAAGAAATTAGTTGGTATCTCCCCTTTGCAAGCGGTTGCATAGTCCTCAGCGAGGTGTGGTGCAGCTTTCTTGTGAGGGCATATGTACTTGTCCACGAAATACTTCTCAGGCGTACTGACTGCAGAAGCTCAGCTCGCGATCTACCAATCCATTTTCCTTGAGGAACTTGAGAACATAGTACCGGGGCCTGACCCGGCCCTCCAGGCTAAGACAAGTAATTATCGGCCGATGAGCAATGTACATGGGCTCCAACCCCACCTCATATAGCAGGAAGTCGGCATCAGCGCTTGCCTGAACATCCCAGAGCCACGTGGCACGCCTAATCTTTCAGCACATGCCACCATCGCACGGACGCGCTCCGGGTTGGCGGTCAGCATCCTCGACACAGGGACACTCGGCTTGACAACATCGCAGTCACTTAACCCGCACTCCCGCAGGAACACGACATTGGGCTTGATCACCTTGCCGAGGTCCGACGAGAGTAGGCAGGACGAGCGCTGGAGCGCCCGGAGGAAGTTGTCCAAGGAGCCGAAGAGGGGCAGGTAGTAGCGCATCTTGGAGACGATGGGCCTGGTTCGGAAGCAGTAGTGGGCAGCCGAGACGAGGCGCGCGATCTCAGGAGGCGAGAGACCGAGGCCGGCGAGCCCCGCGACGACGGGGACCAGGGTTTTGTCCACTTTGGCGCAGAGGAAGAGCGGGTCTTTGGCGACGACGGCGGCGGCGTCGGTGCCGGAGAGGCCGAGGCCGGAGAGGAAGGCGAGGACGGCGTCGGGGTTTGCGGGGGACTTGAGGTGGGAGAGCTTCTTGGAGGCCTTGAGGGCTTGTGGCCGGGTGAGGCCGCAGGTGCCGACGAGGTAGTCCTCGACGGCGAAGCTACTAGGGTTCGAGGGAGTGGGGTCTGCGGCGGCGGAGAGGGGGCGGCAGAGAGAGGACGAGATGGCTGAGGAGGCAGCGACGGCGGCGGCGGCGGCGGCGGACGGAGCAGGGCAGAGGTATCTCCGATGGGTTGCAACAGGCAGCGTAGTGTGTGGGTTGTGGTGGTGTGAATGGGCTGCAAATCCTTCCGTTTGTCGTGTGTATATGGGCTCTATTTGACCGGAGTTTTGATAGGCCCACATAAAATATATTTCTTACATCTCAGAAAAAAAAACAGATGATGTTTCTTGGACTTTTTTTTGGTTGTCGGTTGAATATTTCGAAATCTCTGGTTAAACCATCCCACCAAACTGCCACTCCTAGCTGCGGGCATGACAAAGATAAATGTGTCCAGGAATAAGGAGAAAGGAGATGTCGGTGTCTTATTATGCCGTGACGGAGATGGACGTTATTGGGAGGACTCGACGGTCATCTTCTATACGTAAAAAAAAGTCAGATCAACTTATTTTACAATACGGTTCTTCGCAAAGTTAGCACTCCAAATTGAAAGGCTTGGCCATCTCATTCCGTTTAATTTTGTGGGGAGCATCCTGCCGCGGGTGCTCACAAGCGCTGGGGTCGTCGCAATGGCACCTGCCAAGCCCCGCATCGCAGCAGGAGCGATGGCGCGAGCCCTCCTGGCGTGCGCTCCCTCGAGCACAGGATTCGCTTCCTCGCCGCCTTGCATCTTCCTCTCAACGTGCTACTGCTTACTTCGCAAGTCTTGGACTCCAGAGTTTGCCGTGTGCTGTACTGAAAACCGTGCACGGACTATTTATACTCACAGTGCACGCGGAGTTTGGCCTCGCGCATGGAGATCAAACTGTGCATCACTCATGGATAGATCAAACTCTGCACCACTCATGGACCCGACCCGTTCCCATCTTGAGTTTGGAGGGCCAAAGGCTAAAAAGGTTTTATGTAAGTCCTCCTAATTTTTCCCTTCACAATTTGGTTCAAAGCTGGGGGGGGGGGGGGGGGGCACACCCCCCCACAACAACACATAGCTCCGCCACTGGGCAGATTGTTTTTTGAAACAAGGCAAAATATTTGCCATTTCATTGATTAAGAAGGAAGTTTCAAACAAATGCCTCAAAGCGGCTAAAAGAAAAAAAAGGGGTCCACTCTCGCGGCATTACAACACTCATGTGCGTCGCGCTGACCATTGCCCAAAGAGACGCCGTCGGTTTGATCTT
The DNA here is from genome assembly GCA_021605145.1 of Aegilops bicornis. Taxonomy (NCBI): domain Eukaryota; kingdom Viridiplantae; phylum Streptophyta; class Magnoliopsida; order Poales; family Poaceae; genus Aegilops; species Aegilops bicornis. The sequence goes on along the minus strand of JAHIAL010000116.1, from coordinate 563,410 downwards.
ACCAATAAGAACCGTGGAAGGGATGGCCGTGTCTCTGAAGACCACGGCATTATGCTCGTCCATATCTTCCATGAGATAAGTATCATTAGGAGGCGGCGCCTTAGGGGATCAAAGGCGAATCAAGGTTGTTGTTCCACGATACTCTCATCGAAGTCACTGTTTGCCAAGTCACGCTTTATCACGACTCGGATTTGGTAAAATCCAAGTCTCTGTGCTTCTTGTGCTATCTACGGATCATAACTAGCACACACAGTAACAAGAATGAATACCAGTGAAACATACATCATTTTACTACAACGGTACATCCAGAATTAAACAAATACATACCATTGGCACAGCTCAATGCTGGCACATAATACAGCGGAATAATACGTAGTCGCTGGCTCCATCAACGCCACTAGGCTCGTTGAGTGTAGACCATAACCCTATTGTCTCTTAATCTGTTGAGATCTGCACATGACAGGCGCATGTGAGTACGTGGAATGTACTCGCAAGTTGCAAAGGAAGGTATAACAAATTATACATGCAGGGTAGTATTGGTGGAGGTTTCCTTTGCATAAAATCAATTTTCTCCTATACTAAATTTTATAAACTCCTTTTGAAATAAAAAGTAGTTTTTAATTAAAAGATAGGAGTGAGACACTTGGATATACGCACCAGTGTTCGTTCTCCAAAATTAGTTAAAACATCCAGGTTGAAGTGAAACACAATCACTATGCTCAATCCTCAACTTTAACCCTTAAAACAGACTTTTAGAAAAGAGAGGAGATTCTTCTTGGTCCAAGTCTTGATTGCTCACATTGCCCGTGAATCGGGGCACGGCTAATCGATTAGGTTAAACCCTCTGCAGAGGTCGTACAAGTTCCCCACATGACACAACCAACCCCGTTTATCGTTACACACTTGGGTGTACGACTACAACCCGCCTCAGAAGTCGGAAGACCCGCTGGCCGGTCAATGATTGCCATGATAGATGAGCACAATGTAACTCAGTCCGAACGCTAGTATACCACAGACCCGCTGGGGGGGGGGCACAGCCCCCCAGCAGAACACATAGCTCCGCCACTGGGCAGAATTTTTTTTGAAACAAGGCAAAATATTTGCCATTTCATTGATTAAGAAGGAAGTTTCAAACAAATGCCTCAAAGCGGCTAAAAGAAAAAAAAGGGGTCCACTCTCGCGGCATTACAACACTCATGTGCGTCGCACCAGCCATTGCCCAAAGAGACGCCTTGATTTGATCTTACCAATAAGAACAGTGGAAGGGATGGCGTGTCTCACGAAGACCCTGGCATTACGCTCCGTCCATATCTTCCATGAGATAAGTATCATCAGGGAGGCGAGCGTCTTAGGGGATCCAAGGCGAATCTGAAGGTTGTTGTTCCACGATGCTCTCATCGAAGTCAATGTTTGCCAAGCCGCCTGTCACGACTTGGATTTGGTAAAATCAAGTCTACGTACTTCTTGTGCTATCTACGGATCATAGCTAGCACACAGTAACAAGAATGAATACCGATGAAACATACATCATTTCACTACAACGGTACATCCAGAATTAAACAAATACATACCATTGCCACAGCTCAATGCTGGCACATAATACTGACAGAATAATACGTAGTCGCTAAGTTAGGGCTCCATCAACGCCACTAGGCTCGTTGAGTGTAGACCATAACCCTATTGTCTCTTAATCTGTTGAGATCTGTACATGACAGGCGCATGTGAGTACGTGGAATGTACTCGCAAGTTGCAAAGGAAGGTATAACAAATTATACATGCAGGGTAGTATTGGTGGAGGTTTCCTTTGCATAAAATCAATTTTCTCCTATACTAAATTTTATAAACTCCTTTTGAAATAAAAAAGTATTTTTAATTAAAAGATAGGAGTGAGACACTTGGATATACGCACAGTGTTCATTCTCCAAAATTAGTTAAAACATCCGGTTGAAGTGAAACACAATCACTATGCTCAATCCTCAACTTTAACCCTTAAAGCAGACTTTTAGAAAAGAGAGGGAGATTCTTCTTTAGTCCAAGTCTTGATTGCTCAAATTGCCCGTAACCGGAAGCACGGCTAATCGATTAGGTTAAACCCTCTGCAGAGGTCGTACAAGTTCCCCACATGACACAATCAACCCCGTTTATCGTTACACACTTGGGTGTACTGTTGGAAATATGCCCTAGAGGCAATAATAAATTAGTTATTATTATATTTCCTTGTTCATGGTAATCGTTTATTATCCATGCTATAATTGTATTGATAGGAAACTTCGAGATACATGTGTGGGTACATAGACAACACCATGTCCCTAGTAAGCCTCTAGTTGACTAGCTCGTTAATCAATAGATGGTTACGGCTTCACGACCATGGACATTGGATGTCATTGATAACGGGATCACATCATTAGGAGAATGATGTGATGGACAAGACAATCCTAAGCCTAGCATAGATCGTGTAGTTCATTATGCTAAAGCTTTTCTAAATGTCAAGTATCATTTCCTTAGACCATGAGATTGTGCAACTCCGGATACCGTAGGAATGCTTTGGGTGTACCAAACGTCACAACATAAGCGGGTGGCTATAAAGGTGCATTACGGTATCTCCGAAAGTGTCTGCATTGGGTTGTACGAATCGAGACTGGGATTTGTCACTCCGTGTGACGGAGAGGTATCTCTGGGCCCACTCGGTAGGACATCATCATAATGTGCACAATGTGACCAAGGGGTTGATCACGGGATGATGTGTTAGGTAACGAGATTGAACAAGGTATCGGGATACCGACGATCGAATCTCGGGCAAGTACAATACCGCTAGACAAAGGGAATTGTATCACGGGATCGATTGAGTCCTTGACATCGTGGTTCATCCGATGAGATCATCGTGGAACATGTGGGAGTCAACATGGGTATCCAGATCCCGCTGTTGGTTATTGACCGGAGAACGTCTCGGTCATGTCTGCCTGGTTCACGAACCCGTAGGGTCTACACACTTAAGGTTCGATGACGCTAGGGTTATAAAGGATGTTGGTATGTGGTTACCGAATGGTGTTTGGAGTCCGGATGAGATCCGGACGTCACGAGGAGTTCGGAATGGTCGGAGGTAAAGATTTATATATAGGAAGTCTTATTTTGGTCGCGGAAAAGTTTGGCGCATTACTCGGTATTGTCAGGAGTGCCGAAAGGGGTCCGGGTCCACCGGGGTCCACCTGCCCGGGGGGCCACATGGGCTGTGAAGTGCGCCTTGGCCCATATGGGCCAAGGGCACCAGCCCCAAGAGGCCCATGCGCCAAGGAGACTTGGGGAGGGAAGAGTCCAAAGGGGAAGGCACCTCCGAGGTGCCTTGGGAGGATGGACTCCTCCCCTCTTGGCCCGCACCCTTCCTTGGAGGAAGGGCAAGGCTGCGCCCTTCCCCTCTCTTGCACCTATATAAAGGGAGGGAGGGAGGGAAGCCACACCTGAGTCCTGGCACCTCCCTCCCTCCGTGACACCTCCTCCTCTCCCTTGAGGTGCTTGGTGAAGCCCTGCAGGATTGCCACGCTCCTCCACCACCACCACGCCGTTGTGCTGCTGCTGGATGGAGTCTTCCTCAAACTCTCCCTCTCTCCTTGCTGGATCAAGGCATGGGAGACGTCACCGGGCTGTACGTGTGTTGAACGCGGAGGTGCCGTCCGTTCGGCACTAGGATCATCGGTGATTTGAATCACGACGAGTACGACTCCATCAACCCCGTTCACTTGAACGCTTCCGCTTAGTGATCTACAAGGGTATGTAGATGCACTCTCCTTCCCCTCGTTGCTGGTTTCTCCATAGATAGATCTTGGTGACACGTGAGGAAAATTTTGAATTTCTGCTCGTTCCCCAACGATGGCATCATGCGCTAGGTCTATTGCGTAGATTCTTTGCACGAGTAGAACACAAAATAGTTGTGGGCGTTGATTTTGTTCAATATGCTTGCCGTTACTAGTCCAATCTTGTTTCGACGGTATTGTGGGATGAAGCGGCCCGGATCGACCTTACACGTACTCTTACGTGAGACAGGTTCCACCGACTGACATGCACTTGGTGCATAAGGTGGCTAGCGGGTGCCAGTCTTTCCCACTTTAGTCGGATCGGATGCGATGAAAAGGGTCCTTATGAAGGGTAAATAGCAATTGACATATCACGTTTTGGTTTTGCGTAGGTAAGAAACGTTCTTGCTAGAAACCCATAGCAGCCACGTAAAACATGCAAACAACAATTAGAGGACGTCTAACTTGTTTTTTGCAGGGTATGCTATGTGATGTGATATGGCCAAGAAGAATGTGATGAATGATATGTGATGTATGAGATTGATCATGTTCTTGTAATAGGAATCACGACTTGCATGTCGATGAGTATGACAACCGGCAGGAGCCATAGGAGTTGTCTTTATTTATTGTATGACCTGCGTGTCATTATACAACGCCATGTAATTACTTTACTTTATTGCTAACGGTAGCCATAGTAGTAGAAGTAATAGTTGGCGAGACAACTTCATGAAGACACGATGATGGAGATCATGATGATGGAGATCATGGTGTCATGCGGTGACGATGATGATCATGGAGCCCGAAGATGGAGATCAAAGGAGCAAAATGATATTGGCCATATCATGTCACTATTTGATTGCATGTGATGTTTATCATGTTTATGCATCTTATTTGCTTAGAACGACGGTAGTAAATAAGATGATCCCTCAATAAAATTTCAAGAAGGTGTTCCCCCTAAATGCGCACCGTTGCGAAAGTTTGTCGTTTCGAAGCACCACGTGATGATCGGGTGTGATAGATTCTTACGTTCACATACAACGGGTGTAAGCCAGATTTACACACGCAGAACACTTAGGTTAGCTTGACGAGCCTAGCATGTACAGACATGGCCTCGGAACACAAGAGACCGAAAGGTCGAGCATGAGTCGTATAGTAGATACGATCAACATGAAGATGTTCACCGATGATGACTAGTCCGTCTCACGTGATGATCGGACACGGCCTAGTTGACTCGGATCATATAATCACTTAGATGACTAGAGGGATGTCTATTCGAGTGGGAGTTCATGAGATGAACTTAATTATCCTGAACATAGTCAAAAGATCTTTGCAAATTATGTAAATGGCTCGCGCTTTAGTTCCACTTTGTTTAGATATGTTCCTAGAAAAATATAGTTGAAAGTTGATGATGGCGATTATGCGCGACAGAAAGCTTATGTCCTTAATGCACCGCTCGGTGTGCTTTGAACCCCAAGCGTCGTTTGTGGATGTTACGAACATCGGACATACACGTTTTGATAACTACGTGATAGTTCGATTAAGCGGTTTAGAGTTGAGGCACCAAAGGCGTTTTTGAAACGTCGCGGAACATATGAGATGTTTGAGGGCTGAAATTGGGATGTCGGGCTCGTGCTTACGTCAAGAGGTATAAGACCTCCGGCGATTTTCTTAGCCTGCAAACTAAGGGAGAAAAGCTCAATCATTGAGCTTGTGCTCGGATTGTCTGAGTGCAACAATCACTTGAATCGAGTGGGAGTTGATCTTCCGAGATGAGATAGTGATGTTTCTCCAAAGTCATTGCCACCAAGCTGCTAGAGCTTCGTGATGAACTATAACATGTCGAGGGATAGATATGATGATCCTTGAGGTATTCACGATGTTTGACACATGCGAAAAGTAGAAATCAAGAAGGAGCATCAATTGTTGATGGTTGGTGAAACCACTAGTTTCAAGAAGGGCAAGGGCAAGAAGGGACACTTCATGAAGCGGCAAATCGATTGTCGCTCGGTGAAGAAACCCAAGGTTGAACCCAAACCCGAGACTAAGTGCTTACGTAATAAGGGGAACAGCCACCGGGCGAGAATTACCCTAGATACTTGGTAGATAAGAAGGCTGGCAAGGTCGATAGAAGTATATTGGATATACATTATGTTAATGTGTACTTTACTAGTACTCCTAGTAGCACCGAGGTATTAGATACCGGTTCGGTTGCTAAGTGTTAGTAACTTTCGAAACAAAAGCTACGGAATAAGCAGAGACTAACTAAAGGTGAGCTGACGATACGTGTTGGAAGTGTTTCCAAGGTTGATATGATCAAGCATCGCGCTCCCTCTACCATCGAGATTGGTGTTAAACCTAAATAATTGTTATTTGGTGTTTGCGTTGAGCATAGACATGATTGGATTATATGCATGCATAATCTGAGTTATTCATTTAAGGAGAATAATGGTTACTCTGTTAATTTGAATAATACCTTCAATGGTCTAGCACCTAAAAGGAATGGTTTATTGAATCTCGATCGTAGTGATACACATTTTCATGCCAAAAGATATAAGATAGTAATGATAGTACCACGTACTTGTGGCACTTTGCCATGTAAGTCATATTGGTATAAGCATGAAGAAGCTCCATGTTGATGGATCTTTGGACTCACTTTCGTTTTTGAAAAGTTTGAGACATGCAAACCATGTCTATTGGTGTATACGCATGAAGAAACTCCATGCAGATGGATCGTTTGGACTCACTTGATTTTGAATCACTTGAGATATGCAAATCATACCACATGGGCAAGATGGTAGAAAAGCCTCGGTTTGATAAGATGGAACAAAGGTAGCAACCTGTTGGAAGTAACACATTTTGATGTGTGCAGTCCAATGAGTCTTTGAGGCATCTGATGAATATCGTTATGTTACGACTTCACGGATGATTCGAGTAGATGTTGAGTATATTTACTTGATGAAACACAAAGTCTGAATTATTGAATGGTTGAAGTAATTTCAGAGTGAAGTTAAAGATCATTGTGACAAGAGGATAAAATGTCTATGATATGATCATAGAGATGAGTATCTGAGATTCTGAGCTTTGTACGCATAATTAAGACACCGTGGAAATTGTTTCACAATTAATACCGCTGGAACACCATAGTGTGATGGTGTGTCCGAACATCATAGTTGCACCCTATTGGATATGGTGCGTACCATGATGTCTCTTATCGAATTACCACTATCGTTCATGGGTTAGGCATTAGAGACAACCGCACTCACTTTAATAGGGCACCACGTAATTCCGTTGAGACGACACCGTTTGAACTATGGTTTGGAGAAACCTAAGTTGTCGCTTTCTTAAAGGTTTGGGGCTGCGACGCTTATGTGAAAAAGTTTCAGGTTGATAAGCTCGAACCCAAAGCGGATAAAATGCATCTTCATAGGACACCCAAAGCGGTTGGGTATACCTCCTAATTCAGATCCGAAAGCAATAGGGATTGTTTCTAGAAACAGGTCCTTTCTCGAGGAAAAGTTTCTCTCAAAAGAATTGAGTGGGAGGATGGTGGAGACTTGATGAGGTTATTGAACCATCACTTCAACCAGTGTGTAGCAGGGCACAGGAAGTTCATGTGGCACCTACATCAATTGAAGTAGAAGCTTATGATAGTGATCATGAAGCTTCAGATCAAGTCACTACCGAACCTCGTAGGACGACAAGGACGCGTACTGCTTCGGAGTGGTACGGTGATCCTGTCTTGAATGTCATGTTGCTAGACAACAATGAACCTACGAGCTATGGAGAAGCAATGGTGGGCCCATATTCCAACAAATGGTTAGAAGCCATGAAATCCGAGATAGGATCCATGTATCAGAACAAAGCATGGACTTTGGTGGACTTGCCCGATAGGCAAGCCATTGAGATAAATGGATCTTTAAGAAGAAGACGGACGTGGGCGGTAATGTCACCATCTATGAAGCTCGACTTGTGGCGAAGAGTTTTCACAAGTTCAAGGAGTTGACTACGATGAGATTTTCTCATCCGTAGCGATGCTTAAATCCGTCGGAATCATGTTAGTATTAGGCGCATTTATGAAATCTGGCGAGATGGATGTCAAAACGAGTTTCCTTACCGGTTTTGTAAGGAAAGGTTGTATGTGATACAATCGAGAAAGTTTTTGTCGATCCTAAGGATGCTAAAAGGTATCTTGGCTCCAGTGATCCTTCTAAGGACTGGAGTAAGCATCTCGGAGTTGGAATATACGCTTTGATAAAATGATCAAAGATTTTGGGTTTTATACAAAGTTTGTGAGAAACTTGTATTTCCAAAGAAGTGAGTGGGAGCACTATAGAATTTCGATGAGTATATGTCGTTGACATATTGATGATCGAAATGATGAAGAATTTTCTGTAAAGCATATAGGGTTATTTGAAAAGTGTTTTTCAAGTGAAAACACGGATTAAGCTGCTTAAACATTGAGCATCAAGATCTATGAGAACATATCGAAAACGCTAAATGATACTTTCAAATGAGCACATACCTTGACATGATCTTGAAGGTGTTCAAGATGGATCGATCAAAGAAGGAGTTCTTGCACGAGATGTAAGGTATGAAGTTAAGACTTAAAGCTCGACCACGGCATAAAGAGAGAAAGGACGAAGGTCGTCCCCTATGCTTTAGACGTAGGCTCTATAGTATGCTATCCTGTGTACCGCACCGGAAGTGTGCCTTGCCATGAGTCAGTCAAGGGGTACAAGAATGATCCAGGAATGGGGATCATTGGACAGCGGTCAAAATTGTCCTTGGAGTAAATAAGGACATGTTTCTCGATTATGGAGGTGATAAAGAGTTCGGCGTAAAGGTTTACGTCGATGCAAGCTTTGACACCTATCCGAATGACTCTGAATAGCAAACCGGATCGTATAGTGGAGCAACCATTTGGAATAGTTTCAAATGGAGCGTGGAAGCAACATTTATAATATGACCTAGAAATTTGCAAATCACACACGGATCTGAAAGGTTCAGATCCGTTGACTAAAACCTCTCTCACAAGCAAAACATGATCAAACCCCAGAACTCATTGAGTCTTAATCACATGATGATTTGAACTAGTAAACTCTTTGGATTTTGGTCACATGGCGATGTGACCTGTGAGTGTTAATCACATAGCGATGTGAACTAGATTATTGACTCTAGTGCAAGTGGGAGACTGTTGGAAATATGCCATAGAGGCAATAATAAATTAGTTATTATTATATTTCCTTGTTCATGATAATCGTTTATTATCCATGCTATAATTGTATTGATAGGAAACTCAGATACATGTGTGGGTACATAGACAACACCATGTCCCTAGTAAGCCTCTAGTTGACTAGCTCGTTAATCAATAGATGGTTACGGTTTCACGACCATGGACATTGGATGTCATTGATAACGGGATCACATCATTAGGAGAATGATGTGATGGACAAGACCCAATCCTAAGCCTAGCTTACGGATCGTGTAGTTCGTATGCTAAAGCTTTTCTAAATGTCAAGTATCATTTCCTTAGACCATGAGATTGTGCAACTCCGGATACCGTAGAGGAATGCTTTGGGTGTACCAAAGCGTCACAACGTAATCGGGTGGCTATAAAGGTGCATTGCTGGTATCTCCGAAAGTGTGCATTGGGTTGGCGCGAATCGAGGCTGGGAGTTGTCACTCAGAGTGTGGCGGAGAGGTATCTCTGGGCCCACTCGGTAGGACATCATCATAATGTGCACAATGTGACCAAGGGGTTGATCACGGGATGATGTGTTACGAGCGAGTAAAGAGACTTGCTTGAACGAGATTGAACAAGGTATCGGGATACCGACGATCGAATCTCGGGCAAGTACAATGCCGCTAGACAAAGGGAATTGTATACGGGATCGATTGGGTCCTTGAGATCGTGGTTCATCCGATGAGATCATCGTGGAATATGTGGGAGTCAACATGGGTATCCAGATCCCGCTGTTGGTTATTGACCGGAGAACGTCTCGGTCATGTCTGCATGGTTCCCGAACCCGTAGGGTCTACACATAAGGTTCGATGACGCTTAGGGTTATAAAGGAAGTTTGTATGTGGTTACCGAATGTTGTTCGAGTCCCGGATGTCACGAGGAGTTAGGAATGGTCGGAGGTAAAGATTTATATATAGGAAGTCTTATTTTGGTCGCCGGAAAAGTTTGGCGCATTATCGGTATTATGCAGGGAGTGCGAAAGGGGTCGAGGGTCCACCGGGGGTCCACCTGCCCGGGGGGCCACATGGGCTGTAGAAGTGCGCCTTGGCCCATATGGGCCAAGGGCACCAGCCCCAAGAGGCCCATGCGCCAAGGAGACTTAGGGAGGGAAGAGTCCAAAGGGAAGGCACCTCAGGGTGCCTTGGGGAGGATGGACTCCTCCCCTCTTGGCCGCACCCCTTCCTTGGAGGAAGGGGCAAGGCTGCCCTTCCCCTCTCTTGCACCTATATAAAGGGAGGGAGGGAGGGAAGCCACACACGAGTCCTCGGCACCTCCCTCCCTCCCGTGACACCTCCTCCTCTGGCAGGTGCTTGGCGAAGCCTGCGGGATTGCCACGCTCCTCCACCACCACCACGCCCGTTGTGCTTCTGCTTTGGATGGATTCTTCCTCAACCTCTCCCTCTCTCCTTGCTGGATCAAAACATGGGAGACGCCACCGGGCTGTACGTGTGTTGAGCAGCGGAGGTGCCGTCCGTTCGGCACTAGGATCATCGGTGATTTGAATCACGACGAAATGCGACTCCATCAACCCCGTTCACTTGAACGCTTCCGCTTAGCGATCTACAAGGGTATGTAGATGCACTCTCCTTCCCTCGTTGCTGGTTTCTCCATAGATAGATCTTGGTGACACGTAGGAAAATTTTGAATTTCTGCTACGTTCCCCAACATGTACGACTACAACCCGCCTCGGAAGTCGGAAGACCCGCTGGCCGGTCAATGATTGCCGTGATAGATGAGCACAATGTAACTCAGTCCGAATGCTAGTATACCACAGACAACGAGTAGAAGACCTTGCATCTTCCTCTCAACGTGCTACTCCTTACGCCATGAGTCTTGGACTCGAGAGTTTGCCGTGTCTTTGTCTTGAAAACCATGCACGGAGTATTTATACTCCACGATTACGCGGAGTTTGGCCTCGCGCATGGAGATCAAACTGTGCATCACTCATGGATAGATCAAACTCTGCATCACTCATGGACCCGACCCGTTCCCATCTTGAGTTTGGAGGGGCCAAAGGCTAAAAAAGGTATTATGTAAGTCCTCCTAATTTTTTCAGCCCCCCCAGCAGAACACATAGCTCCGCCATTGGGCAGATTTTTTTTTGAAACAAGGCAAAATATTTGCCATTTCATTGATTAAGAAGGAAGTTTCAAACAAATGCCTCAAAGCGGCTAAAAGAAAAAAAAGGGGTCTACTCTCGCGGCATTACAACACTCATGTCGTCGCATTCACCATTGCCCAAAGAGACGCCGTCGGTTTGATCTTACCAATAAGAACCGTGGAAGGGATGGCCGTGTCTCACGAAGACCACGGCATTATGCTCCGTCCATATCTTCCATGAGATAAGTATCATTAGGGAGGCGAGCGCCTTAGGGGATCCAAGGCGAATCTGAAGGTTGTTGTTCCACGATACTCTCATCGAAGTCACTGTTTGCCAAGCCGCTTTGTCCACGACTTCGGATTTGGTAAAATCCAAGTCTCTGTTTAACTTGTGCTATCTACGGATCATAACTAGCACACACAGTAACAAGAATGAATACCGATGAAACATACATCATTTTACTACAGCGGTACATCCAGAATTAAACAAATACATACCATTGGCACAGCTCAATGCGGCACATAATACAATGGAATAATACGTAGTCGCTGGGTCCATGAACGCCAGTAGGCTGGTTGAGTTTAGACCATAACCCTATTGTCTCTTAATCTGTTGAGATCTGCACATGACAGGCGCATGTGAGTACGTGGAATGTACTCGCAAGTTGCAAAGGAAGGTATAACAAATTATACATGCAGGGTAGTATTGGTGGAGGTTTCCTTTGCATAAAATCAATTTTCTCCTATACTAAATTTTATAAACTCCTTTTGAAATAAAAAAGTAGTTTTTAATTAAAAAGATAGGAGTGAGACACTTGGATATACGCACCAGTGTTCGTTCTCCAAAATTAGTTAAAACATCCAGGTTGAAGTGAAACACAATCACTATGCTCAATCCTCAACTTTAACCCTTAAAACAGACTTTTAGAAAAGAGAGGGGAGATTCTTCTTCAGTCCAAGTCTTGATTGCTCACATTGCCCGTCGTAACCGTGGCACGGCTAATCGATTAGGTTAAACCCTCTGCAGAGGTCGTACAAGTTCCCCACATGACACAACCAACCCGTTTATCGTTACACACTTGGGTGTACGACTACAACCCGCCTCGAAGTCGGAAGACCCATTGGCGGTCGATGATTGCCATGATAGATGAGCACAATGTAACTCGGTCCGAATGCTAGTATACCATAGACCATTGGAGAGAGCCTGACCCCGGCCAGTAACACATAGCACTGGGCAGATTTTTTTTTGAAACAAGGCAAAATATTTGCCATTTCATTGATTAAGAAGGACGTTTCAAACAAATGCCTCAAAGCGGCTAAATGAAAAAAAAAGGGGTCTACTCTCGCGGCAGTACAACACTCATGTAAATGCGTCACTTTGACCCATTGCCCAAAGAGACGCCTTCGATTTGATCTTACCAATAAGAACCGTGGAAGGGATGGCCGTGTCTCACGAAGACCCTGGCATTACGCTCCGTCCATATCTTCCATGAGATAAGTATCATCAGGGAGGCGAGCGCCTTAGGGGATCCAAGGCGAATCTGAAGGTTGTTGTTCCACGATGCTCTCATCGAAGTCACTGTTTGCCAAGCCGCCTGTCACGACTTGGATTTGGTAAAAATCCAAGTCTCTGTGCTTACTGTGCTATCTACGGATCATAGCTAGCACACACAGAACAAGAATGAATACCGGTGAAACATACATCATTTTACTACAATGGTACATCGAGAATTAAACAAATACATACCATTGGCGCATCAATGCTGGCACATAATACAGCGGAATAGCAATGCGTAGTCGCTAAGTTAGGGCTCCATCAACGCCACTAGGCTCGTTGAGTGTAGACCATAACCCTATTGTCTCTTAATGCATTTGAGATCTCAGACATGATAGCATGTGGGTACGTGGAATGTACTCGCAAGTTGCAAAGCAAGGTATAACAAATTATACATGCAGGGTAGTATTGGTGGAGGTTTCCTTTGCATAAAATCAATTTTCTCCTATACTAAATTTTATAAACTCCTTTTGAAATAAAAAAGTAGTTTTTAATTAAAAGATAGGATTGAGACACTTGGATATACACACCAGTGTTCATTCTCCAAAATTATTTAAAACATCCAGGTTGAAGTGAAACACAATCACTATGCTCAATCCTCAACTTTAACCCTTAAAAGCAGACTTTTAGAAAAGAGAGGGGAGATTCTTCTTTAGTCCAAGTCTTCAGTTGCTCAAATTGCCCGTAACCGGAAGCACGGCTAATCGATTAGGTTAAACCCTCTGCAGAGGTCGTACAAATTCCCCACATGACACAACCAACCCTGTTTATCGTCACACACTTGGGTGTACGACTACAACCCGCCTCAGAAGTCGGAAGACCCGCTGGCCAGTCAATGATTGCCGTGATAGATGAGCACAATGTAACTCAGTCCGAACGCTAGTATACCACAGACAACGAGTAGAAGACCTGAGTTCCTGCCGGCAAATTCTGCCGTGGCGCCCCGATGATGGCGAGGCCAGTGTGGCCGCCACCGCAGCGTGCCAGGATGCCACCTATCCATCGTCCCGCGAGAGAACAACCCCTCCAACGCCAGAGGTCATCACCAGGAGAGGCCCTGAATCAGACAAGATCGCCATCGGCACATCAGCGCGGTCCGCCGGCGATCTCGCCAAAGGTCACATGTACCATGCCACCGCAACCAGGAGTGGAAAAGTTAAAAAGAAACAGGCTCAAAATGAACTCGAATTTGACTAACATGATTGACTCAAATCCCTATGTACTGCAGGATCGAGGAGAGCATGCCGACCTCGACGTCGATGGGGAGCATCCTCTGCGTGTGTTCACAAGCGTTGCGGTCGTCGCGATGGCACCTGCCAATCCCGCGCATCGCTCTGAGCGATGGCTCGAGTCCTCTGGTGTGTGCTCCCTCAAGCCACAGGATTAAACTTTGCCGCCTTGCATCTTCCTCTCAACGTGCTACTCCTTACTTCACAAGTCTTGGACTCGAGAGTTTGCCGTGTGCTATACTGAAAACCGTGCACGGAGTATTTATACTCACAGTGCACTTGGAGTTTGGCCTCGTGCATGGAGATCAAACTGTGCATCACTCATGGATAGATCAAACTCTAAATCACTCATGGACCCGACCCGTTCCCATCTTGAGTTTGGAGGGCCAAAGGCTAAAAAGGTTTTATGTAAGTCCTCCTAATTTTTCCCTTCACAATTTGGTTCAAAGTCAGGGGGGGTGTGACACGGAGCTAGGTCTCTCACTTGTATTAGGTTCACTCAATCATATCAGAGGTATTATTTGGAGCTAGGGTTCGTAGCAGCAAGAAGGGGATCGAGGAGAGAGCCAGGAGGTGGGGAGAGGGGAGGTGGGGAGAGGGGATCGCCCAGCTGCGTCGATACAGAATAGTGATCTAACGATGCCCTACACTCCACACACACAATCCCTAAATACACACTCACTGGACCCAGTCCTCTCCCTGGACTCGGTGGTTGGGCCGACACCCTCGCTTGGGCCGGCCCTGCTGGGCCGGGTGACTTGGCGTTCCCGTGGCATTCCCCTCTCCTTGAGATGTGGCTTGTCCCCAAGCCAATGCTTTGGGAAATCTTGACTTGAGAGGAACTTCATCTTCCCAGGGGGCGAGCGACGACGGGAAACCTGACCACTTGATTTAACACTTGATCGACCCTCGGCGTCCGCGAGCTATCGTTCGGCGCCCCAGAATGGCTTCAGGAACTTGCAACTGAAGGAGGTCTTGATCCAGCACGGGCGGCTCAGGAAGTGTCGTCGTCGAAGGAGGTAGTCCAGCACGGAGCTGCGAAACGTGGATGACTGGGTGTATCTTTGCTTGATCAGGAAGTGCAAGCTGCAGACGCCACCTCGCCCACGAGCAAGGACACGGAAGGGACCAAAGTACCTGAAAGCCAATTTATGGTTAGCCCGAGCCGCCACAGAAGATTGTGCATAGGGCTGTAGCTTCAGACAGACCCAGTCGCCAACCGCAAACACTCGATCCGGACGGTGCATATCAACTTTGCTCTTCATAACCTGATTCGCCCGATGAAGGTGTTGCTTCAGGAGACCCTGATACGTCTCCAACGTATCTATAATTTATGAAGCATTCATGCTATTTTATTATCTGTTTTGAATGATTACGGGCTTTATTATACACTTTTATATTACTTTTGGGACTAACCTATTAACCGGAGGCCCAGCCCATATTAACATTTTTTATTGCACTGTTTCAAAGATTTTGAAGAAAAGGAATATCAAACGGAGTCCAAACGGAATGAAACCATCAGCAGCGTGATTTTTTGGAAGAATATGATCCTGGAGACTTGGAGTTCACGTCAGAAGATCCTCGAGGAGGCCAGGAGATAGGGGGGCGCCCCCCCTACTGGGCGCGCCCCCCTGTCTCATGGGCCCCTCGAGCACCTCCCGACCGACTTCTTTCGCCTATATAGTCCCACGTACCCTAAAAACATCGACGGAGAAGATAGATCAGGAGTTCCGCCGCCGCAAGCCTCGCTAGCCACCAAAAACCTCTCGGGAGCCCGTTCCGGCACCCTGCCGGAGGGGGAATCCATCACCGGTGGCCATCTTCATCATCCGGCGCTATCCATGACGAGGAGGGAGTAGTTCACCCTCGGGGCTGAGGGTATGTACCAGTAGCTATGTGTTTGATCTCTCTCTCTCGTGTTCTCTCTATGGCACGATCTTGATGTATCGCGAGCTTTGCTATTATAGTTGGATCTTATGATGTCCCCCCCCCTCTACTCTCTTGTGATGGATTGAGTTTTCCTTTTAAGTTATCTTGTCGGATTGAGTCTTTATTTGAGAACACTTGATGTATGTCTTGCCGTGTTTATCTGTGGCGACAATGGGATATCACGTGCCACTTGATGTATGTTTTGGTGACCAACTTGCGGGTTCCGCCCATGAACCTATGCATGGGGGTTGGCACACGTTTTCTTGACTCTCCGGTAGAAACTTTGGGACACTCTTTGAAGTACTTTTGTGTGTTGGTTGGATGAATCTGAGATTGTGTGATGCATATCGTATAATCATGCCCACGGATACTTGAGGTGACAATGGAGTATCTAGGTGACATTAGGGTTTTCGTTGATTTGTGTCTTAAGGTGTTATTCTAGTACGAACTCTTGAATAGATTGATCCGAAAGAATAACTTTGAGGTGGTTTCGTACCCTACCATAATCTCTTTGTTTGTTCTCCTCTATTAGTGGCTTTGGAGTGACTCTTTGTTGCATGTTGAGGGATTGTTATATGATCTATCTATGTTACTATTGTTGAGAGAACTTGCACTAGTGAATGTATGAACCCCATGCCTTGTTTCCTACCATTGCAATACCGTTTACGCTCACTTTTATCATTAGTTACCTTGCTGTTTTTATTATTTCATATTACAAATACTCTTATCTACTATCCATATTGCACTTGTATCACCATCTCTTCGCCGAACTAGTGCACCTATACAATTTACCATTTTATTGGGTGTGTTGGGGACACAAGAGACTCTTTGTTATTTGGTTGCAAGGTTGCTTGAGAGAGACCATCTTCATCCTACGCCTCCTACGGATTGATAAACCTTAGGTCATCCACTTGAGGGAAATTTGCTACTGTCCTACAAACCTGTGCACTTGCAGGCCCAACAACGTCTACAAGAAGAAGGTTGTGTAGCAGACATCAAGCTCTTTTCTGGCGCCGTTGCCGGGGAGGCTAGGTAAGCAGCACTCACTCACACCCCATCAACTAAGCTCGTTTCTGGCGCCGTTGCCGGGGAGGTGAGTGCTTGAAGGTATATCTTTAGATCTTGCAATCGAATCTTTTTGTTTCTTGTTTTATCACTAGTTTAGTTTATAAAAAAAGCTACAAAAAATGGATTTGAGTTTGTCTCATACGCTTCATCTTTTTAATATCTTTCGTGAGAATGATGGAAAGGAAAATTGTGCTCAAGTGCTAGAAGAATAATGCATTAGAATGTTTGGTACTAGATCTTTGTGTGATCAGCATGATTGCAATGTTGTTAGTATGAATTCCTTGAATATCCATGATGCTAATGATATGCAAAGCCACAAGCTTGGGGAAGCTATGTTTGATGAAGATGATATTTTTAGTCCCCCAAGTTTTGATCTGCAAATTTATTATGATGATAGCATGCCTCCTATTTATGATGATTATATTGATGAAAGTGGGTTTGGAAGAGTGTCAACTTTAGGAAGTAGTGATCCCACTATTTTGGAGGATGTTGAATCTTATTGTGATGAACATGAAAGTGGATTTGGAAGAGTGTCAACTTTATTTAGTGATGATTCCACTATTTCGGAAGAGGTTCCAATTGATTATGAGAACAAAGTTGCTATCTATGATGATTATTGTGATGACTTGTATGCTATTAAGAATAATGATAATCATGAATCTTGTCATCATGATTTTAGTTTTCAATTGGATTATGCCTCACATGATAATTATCTTGTTGATTTTGCTCCCACTATTATTCATGAGAAGAAATTTGCTTATGTGGAGAGTAATAAATTTTTAATGCTTGTGCATCATGAAAAGAATGCTTTAGGTGCTGGTTATATTGTTGAATTCATTCATGATGCTACTTAGAATTATTATGAGGTAGGAACATATGCTTGTAGGAATTGCAATAATGTCAAGTGTCCCCTCTATGTGCTTAAAATTTTGAAGTTATGCTTGTTTTGCCTTCCTATGCTAGTTGATTACTGTTCCCATAAGTTATTTGCTCACAAAATCTGTATGCATAGGAAGTGGGTTAGACTTAAATGTGCTAGTCATATGCTTCATGATGCTCCCGTTATGTTTCAATTCTTATCTTTTATGTGAGCATCATTGTCATCATCATGCCTAGCTAGAAAGGCATTAAAGAAAAGCGCTTGTTGGGAGACAACCCAATATTTATCCTTATTGTTTTTGTGTGTCCACATGATTACGCTACTGTAGTAATCATGTTTTATAGATTTTGTTTCAATAAAGTGCCAAGTAAGACCTTTAGGATAGCTTACGGTGATAGTTGTGTTGATCCTGCTGAGAATCAGAAACTTTTGCACCCAGTAAATTAGTTTTTTTAATTCACAGAAACGTGCTTATGATCTGATTATTTTTGCTCTGTATTGGTACACAAATTTCTTAGGACTTCCTAATTTGGTAGAATTTTTGGAGTTCCAGAAGTATACGTTTGATACAGATTACTATAGACTGTTCTGTTTTTGACAGATTCTGTTTTCTATGTGTTGTTTGCTTATTTTGATGAATCTATGAGTAGTATTAAGTGGTATGAACCATAGAGAAGTTGGAATACAGTAGATATTACACCAATATGAATTTAGAATGAGTTCATTACAGTACCTAAGTGGTGGTTTTATTTTCTTATACTAACGGAGCTTGCGAGTTTCCTGTTGAGTTTTGTGTTGTGGAGTTTTCAAGTTTTGGGTAAAGATTCGATGGACTATGGAATAAGGAGTGGCAAGAGCCTAAGCTTGGGGATGCCTAAGTCACCCCAAGGTAATATTCAAGTACAACCAAGAGCCTAAGCTTGGGGATGCCCCGGATGGCATCCCCTCTTTCGTCTTCGTTCATCGGTAACTTTACTTGGAGCTATATTTTTATTCACCACATGATATGTGTTTTGCTTGGAGCGTCATTTTATTTTGTTAGTATTTGCTTTCTGTTATTTATAATAATGTTTTTCATCTTTAGTTTCAATAAAAATGTCAAGGATAGCCTTTGCCATGCTTATTTTCCTAGTATATATGTTGCTGTTTGAAAACAGAAAGTTTACCGTTGTTGCAAAAATTCCCTAGAAAAGTCAGAGCATGATATAATGTTGAAACTTTTTGCATAATGAGCTCTGATAAATTTACTACAGTGGGAATTTTATTTCATAATTTTTGGAGTTAGGGAAGTATGATGAATCTTGCATTCTTTACAGACTGTACTGTTTTGGCAGATTGCTGTTATGTTTGCATTGTTTGCATATGTTTGCTTGGTTAATGATTCTATTTGAGGATAGGAGTGTTAAATATGAAGAGGCATTTAGTATACAATGTTTAATAATAATTTTAGTGACTTATTACAGTAGAAAATGATAAGGTTTTGCATTGGTTTATACTAACCTATCTCACGAGTTCTCGTTGAGTTTGGTGTGGATGAAGCTTTGATAAAAAGAGAAACCATGATATGAGAGGAATTAAGGAGACACAAAAGTTCAAGCTTGGGGATGCCCAAGGCACCCCAAGATAATATTTCAAGAAGTCTCAAGCATCTAAGCTTGGGGATGCCCAGTAGGCATCCCACCTTTCTTCTTCAACAACTATCGGTTAGTATCGGTTGAACCTAAGTTTTTGCTTCTTCGCATGAGTTGTGCTATCCTTGCAATGTCATTTTATTTTGTTTTGCTTGCTGTTTGAATACAATACCAAGATCTGAAATTCTTAAATGAGAGAGAGTCTTCACATAGTTGCATAATTATTTAGCTACTCATTGATCTTCACTTATATCTTTTTGGAGTAGTTTTTCACTCGTGTGCTTCACTTATCTCCTATGGGTAAATTGTTGAATGAGTTGATTGTCATAAATCTGAAATTATATATGTCTCATTTTCTTATCCCATGGGGAGTAATGACTTCACATCTAATAAGTAGAGGTTGTAAATTTATTGAAGGTTAGCAAGCATTGTATTGGTCATTTGAACAATTCATGAAATAATATTGAAGGAAGAGAGATTCCACATATAAATATACTATCCTAGACATATTTTATAATTGGGAGCACTCATTAAGTATGACATGCTAAAGAGTTGATGTTGGACAAGGAAGACAACGTAATGGGTTATGTTTTCGCACATCTCGCTTAATGTATATTGTCATGGATCATTCAAACATGTTGAGCTTGCCTTTCCCCCTCATTCTAGCCAAATTCCTTGCACCAAGTAGAGATACAACTTGTGCTTCCAAATATCCTTAAATCCAGTTTTGCCATGAGAGTCCACCATACCTACCTATGGATTGAGTAAGATCCTTCAAGTAAGTTGTCATCGGTGCAAGCAATAAAAATTGCTCTCTAAATATGTATGATCTTTTGGTGTGAAGAAAATAGCTTTATCACGATCTTGTTATGGAAGCAATAAAAGCGACGGACTGCATAATAAAGGTCCATATACAAGTGGCAATATAAAGTGACGTTCATTCGCATTAAGATTTTGTGCATCCAACCCTAAAAGTGCATGACAACATCTGCTTCCCTCTGCGAAGGGCCTATCTTTTACTTTATGTCTTTTACTTTATGCAAGAGTCAAGGTGATCTTCACCTTTCCCTTTTTCTTTTTATCCTTTGGCAAGCACTTTGTGTTGGGGTGATCCTAATATATATATCCAATTGGATGTAAGTTAGCATGAACTATTATTGTTGACATCACTCCAAGGTGAATACGTTGGGAGGCAACACTATAAGCCCCTATCTTTCTCAGTGTCCGATTGAAACTCCATAACCATTAGTATTGCGTGAGTATTACCAGTTGTAGAAGACTATATGATAGTTGAGTATGTGGAGTTTGCTATTCCTGAAAATAAGATGAATTGCAATTGTTTGATGACTGAGAACATAGTTTGCTAGTTTTCAAGAATGTTTATGGTCTATGCTTTGACATGTGAATTGCTTGTTACTTTATCGTGAGAAGTTTTATGAGATGAACTACTGTTATGACATATTATCATGCTAGAAAAGGTGATTGAAATTATCATTGATCAAACTTGTGCACCTTCTAGCATTCACACTTTATAAATTCTTTCTTTTATAATTTACCTACTCGAGGACGAGTAGGAATTAAGCTTGGGGATGCTGATACGTCTCCAACGTATCTATAGTTTATGAAGCATTCATGCTATTTTATTATCTGTTTTGAATGATTACGGGCTTTATTATACACTTTTATATTACTTTTGGGACTAACCTATTAACCGGAGGCCCAGCCCATGTTGTTGTTTTATTGCCTGTTTAAAGATTTCAAGAAAAGCGGAGTCCAAATGGAAAGAAACCTTCGGCAGTATGATTTTTTGGAAGAATATGATCCTGGAGACATGGAGTTCACGTTAGAAGATCCTCGAGGAGGCCAGGAGATAGGGGGGCGCGCCCCCTACTGGGCACGCCCCCTGTCTCGTGGGCCCCTCGAGCACCCCCCGACCGACTTCGTTCGCCTATATAGTCCCACGTACCTTAAAAACATCCACAACAAAGATACATCGGGAGTTCCGCCGCCGCAAGCCTCTGTAGCCACCAAAAACCTCTTGGTAGCCTGCTCCAAGCACCTTGCGGAGGGGAATCCATCACCGGTGGCCATCTTCATCATCCCGGCGCTATCCATGACGAGAGGAGGGAGTAGTTCACCCTCGGGCTGCGGGTATGTACCAAGAGCTATGTGTTTGATCTCTCTCTCTCGTGTTCTCTCTATGGCACGATCTTGATGTATCGCGAGCTTTGCTATTATAGTTGGATCTTATGATGTTTCTCCCCCCCCTCTACTCTCTTGTGATGAATTTAGTTTTCCCTTTGAAGTTATCTTGTCGGATTGAGTCTTTATTTGAGAACACTTGATGTATGTCTTGCCGTGTTTAACTGTGGTGACAATGGGATATCACGTGCCACTTGATGTATGTTTTGGTGACCAACTTGCGGGTTCCGCCCATGAACCTATGCATAGGGGTTGGCACACGCTTTTCTTGACTCTCCGGTAGAAACTTTGGGACACTCTTTGAAGTACTTTTGTGTTGGTTGGATGAATCTGAGATTGTGTGATGCATATCGTATCATCATGCCCACGGATACTTGAGGTGACAATGGAGTATCTGGATGACATCAGGGTTTTGGTTGATTTGTGTCTTAAGGTGTTATTCTAGTACGAACTCTTGAATAGATTGATCCGAAAGAATAACTTTGAGGTGGTTTTGTACCCTACCATAATCTCTTTGTTTGTTCTCCGCTATTAGTGGCTTTGGAGTGACTCTTTGTTGCATGTTGAGGGATTATTATATGATCTATCTATGTTATTATTGTTGAGAGAACTTGCACTAGTGAAAGTATGAACCCCATGCCTTGTTTCCTACCATTGCAATACCGCTTACGCTCACTTTTATCATTAGTTACCTTGCTGTTTTTATTATTTCAGATCACAAATACTCTTATCTACTATCCATATTGCACTTTGTATCACCATCTCTTTGCGAACTAGTGCACCTATACAATTTACCATTGTATTGGGTGTGTTGGGGACACAAGAGACTCTTTGTTATTTGGTTGCAGGGGGTTGCTTGAGAGAGACCATCTTCATCCCACGCCTCCTACGGATTGATAAACCTTAGGTCATCCACTTGAGGGAAATTTGCTACTGTCCTACAAACCTGTGCACTTGCAGGCCCAACAACGCCTACAAGAAGAAGGTTGTGTAGTAGACATCAGACCCATCACTGCTGCTCTGTCACGGGTCCAAGCAGCCAGATCCTTGACGGTGTCGTCGGCAATATTGGTGATCCCAAAGAAACGTGGTTTGTGACCGTCTGAGGACCTCGAATGGAGAGGTTTTCAACGTCGAATGATATGACATGTTGTACCAGAACTCGGCCAATGCCAGCTAATCCGCCCATTTGTGCGGACAGTTGTGGACGAAACAACGCAGATAAAGCTCCATGCATTGATTCACCCGCTATGTGGTACCATCAGTTTGAGGGTGGCGCACTGAAGATATGTTGAGAGTGGTATGAGTCAACTTGCATAGTTCCTGCCACACTTTGCTGGTGAAAACTCGATTGTGATCGGATACCATCTTATCTAGGGGCCCATGCAGTTTGAACACATTGTTCATGTACGCTTTGGCCACTTGGAGGGCCGTGAAGGGATGTCGAAGTGGAATAAAATGTGCATACCGAGTCAGCTTATCAACGACAACCAGGATGGAGTTGTATCCCATGGAGGTGGGCAGTCCCTCGACAAAATCCAGAGTCACCACCTCCTAAGCTTGTTCGAACGGGAGAGGTCAAGCAGCCCTGGGTACCCGGACGTGTTTCGGCTTTTGCTTGCTTACAGATGGAACCGCGAGCGATCAATTGCTTGACCGTGTTCTTGAGCTTAGGCCGTGAAAAAGCTTGATCACTGGCCGTAAGTTGCTTGCACTCCAGAGTGTCCTCCAATCGCCTCGCATGCAGTTCATGCAGCACCTTTGTTGACTATCCACATCATTGCCCATCCGCACTGCCCTTTGTAGCGAATCACCCATCGCGATGAGAAGGGCCCTGCCAATGGCACCCCGCGAGCATGTGAGGCCAGCATGCGATAGGAGTCAGGATCCTTCCTGTAGCCCTTCTTGAAATCCTCTATCCAGGTGGGCATGTAGACCGAGACCGCAGCTACCACTGCATGAACATGTGGTTGTTGTGACAGAGCGTTGATACGTCCATTGTGCATCATGCTTTCATATCAATATTTATTGCATTATGGACTGCTACTACACATTATATCTCAATACTTATGGCTATTCTCTCTTATTTTACAAGGTTTACCATGAAGAGGGGAATGCTGCAATGGAATTTGGCCGAAAAGGAGCAAACATTGAAACCTATTCTCGCACCGCCCAAAAGTCCACGAAACTCCACGAAACATCTTTTTGGAATTTATAAGAATTATTGAGCGAAAGAAATACACCAGGGGCCCACACCTGCCCAGAGAGTGGAGGGCGCCCCTCATCGGGCGCGCCTCTATCTCCTGGGCCCCCTGGTGGGCCTCCGATGTCCATCTTCTGCTATATGAGAGCTTTTACCCTGGAAAAAATCATGGGCAAGCTTACGGGACGAAACTCCGCCGCCACGAGGCGGAACCTTGGCGGAACCAATCTAGGGCTCTGGCGGAGCTGTTCTGCCGGGGACACTTCCCTCCGGGAGGGGGAAATCATCACCAACGTCATCACCAATGATCCTCTCATCGGGAGGGGGTCAATCTACATCAACATCTTCACCAGCACCGCCTCCTCTCGTAACCCTAGTTCATCTCTTGTATCCAATCTTGTATCAAAACCACAAATTGGTACTGTGGGTTGCTAGTAGTGTTGATTACTCCTTGTAGTTGATGCTAATTGGTATACTTGGTGGAAGATCATATGTTCAGATCATTTATGCATATTATTACTCCTCTGATTATGAACATGAATATGCTTTGTGAGTAGTTACGTTTGTTCCTGAGGACATGGGTGAAGTCTTGCTATCAGTAGTCATGTGAATTTGGTATTGGTTCGATATTTTTATGAGATGTATGTTGTCTTTTCCTCTAGTGGTGTTATGTGAACGTCGACTACATGACACTTCACCATTATTTGGGCCTAGAGGAAGGCATGGGGAAGTAATAAGTAGATGATGGGTTGCTAGAGTGACGTAAGCTTAAACCCTAGTTTATGTGTTGCCGTTAGAATGATATGGATCCATATGTTTAATGTTGTGGTTAGGTTTACCTTAATACTTCTTTTGTAGTTATGACGCTTGCAATAGGGGTTAATCATAAGTGGGATGCTTGTCCAAGTAAGGGCAGTACCCAAGTACCGGTCCACCCACATATCAAACTATCAAAGTACCGAATGCGAATCATATGAACGTGATGAAAACTAGCTTGACGATAATTCCCATGTGTCCTCGGGAGCTCCTTTCTCATTATTAGAAATTGTCTAGGCTTATCCTTTGCTACATAAAGGATTGGGCCACCTTGCTGCACTTTACTTACTTTATTTACTTGTTACTCGTTACTATTTATCTTATCACAAAACTATCTATTACCTACAATTTCAAGGTGCTTGCAGAGAAAACCTTACTGAAAACCGCTTATCATTTCCTTCTGCTACTCGTTGGGTTCGACACTCTTACTTATCGAAGGACTACGATAGATCCCCTACACTTTTGGGTCATCAAGACTCTTTTCTGGCGCCGTTGCCGGGGAGTGTAGCGCTTTTGGTGAGTGGAACTTGGTAAGGGAACATTTATATAGTGTGCTGAAATTTTCTCATTACTTGTCACTATGGAAACTAATCCTTTGAGGGCTTGTTTGGGGTATCTTCACCCCAACCAGAAGAGCAAAGAGTTGCTCCTCAACCTACTGAACTTTATGAAAATATTTACTTTGAGATTCCGTCGGGTATGATAGAGAAACTGCTAGCTCATCCATTTGCAGGAGATGGAACATTGCATCCCGATTTACACCTTATCTTTGTGGGTGAAGTTTGTGGATTATTTAAGCTTGCGTATTCCGATGATGTTGTCAAAAGGAAGGTCTTCCCTTTATCTTTGAAGGGAGATGCATTGACATGGTATAGGCTATGTGATGATACGAGATCTTGGAATTATAAGCGATTGATGTTGGAATTTCACGGAAGTTCTATCCTATGCATCTTGTTCATCGTGATCGTAATTACATATATAATTTCTGGCCTCATGAAGGAGAAAGCATCGCTCAAGCTTGGGAGAGGCTTAAGTCAATGTTATATTCATGCCCCAATCATGAGCTTTCTCGGAAATGATTATTCGTAACTTTTATGCTCGGCTTTCTCTTGATAATCGCAACCCGCTCGATACTTCTGTCTTGGTTCTTATATGTCAAGACTATTGATTTCAAATGGGACTTATTGGAAAGAATTAAACGCAATTCTGAAGATTGGGGTTCGACGATGGTAAGGAGTCAGGTATGACACCTAAGTTCGATTGTGTTAAATCTTTTATGGATACCGATGCTTTTCGTGGATTTAAGCGCTAAGTATGGACTTGACTACGAGATAGTAGCTTCTTTTACGTGAATCTTTTGCTACTCATGTTGATCTCCCTAAAGAGAAGTGGTTTAAATATAATCCTCCTATTGAAGTGAAAGTAGTTGCACCTATTACAGTTGAAGAAAAGACTATCACCTATTGTGATCCTATTGTTCCTACTACTTATGTTGAGAAACCTCCCTTCCCTGTTAGGATAAAGGATCATGCTAAAGCTTCGACTGTTGTTAGTAATAGTAATACTATGACTTATACACCTACTGAGCAAATTAATGTTGAACCTAGTATTGCTATGGTTAAATATCTCTTTGATGATGATTTAGATGGTCATGTTATTTATTTCTGTGGTGAGACTAATACACGTAGACTGTCGTGAGGCATGCCTGTTATTTCTGTTAAAATAGGAGATCATTGTTATCATGGCTTATGTGATATGGGTGCTAGTGCTAGTGCAATACCTTATACCTTATATCAAGAAATTATGCATGACATTGCACCCATTGAATTAGAAGACATTGATGTTACTATTAAGCTTGCTAATAGGGATACCATTAAACCCTTTGGGATCGTTAGAGATGTTGAAGTTTTGTGTGGGAAGGTTAAATACCCTCGCTGATTTTCTTGTTCTTGGCTCCCCACAAGATGATTTTTGTCCCATTATTTTGGTAGACCCTTCTTGAATACAGCTAGTGCTAAGATTGAATGTGAAAAATATATTGTCAACTTTGGCATAGATGGTATGTCTCATGAGTTTAATTTTGCTAAGTTTAGTAGACAACCTCGTGATAGGGAACCACCTAGTAAGGATGAGATTATTGGTCTTGCTTCCATTGTCGTACCTCCTACTGATCCGTTAGAACAATATTTGCTAGATCATAAAAAAGATATGTTTATGAAGGAAAGAAGGGAAATAGATGAAGTGTTCCTTAAACAGGAACATATGCTGAAACATAATCTTCCCGTTGAAATTCTTGGGGATCCTCCTCCACCCAAGGGTGATCCCGTGTTTGAACTCAAACCTTTACCTGATAATCTTAAGTATGCTTATCTTGATGAAAAGAAAATATATCCTGTTATTATTAGTGCTAACCTTTCAGAGCAAGAAGAAGAAAGATTATTGTAACACCCCAAAAATTTAACCAGGTTTTAGTTACTAAAATTTTGCCAAGAGTTTAAATTTTTTTTTGCCTACAAGAATATTTCTGGTGATTTCAGAACCTTTCTTTTAATATCAAGGAGTTTTTCCCAAGTGGATCTTTTCAAAACATATTGGACTTCTATGCTCTCATTAGAACATTTCTTAATCAGAGGATTTATTTATTTAAATTGTTTCACCCTGAGCTTTATTCATTAAAATGACTTTCTTTAAGTTTTGGAGCTCTTTTTGAACTGTAACCATTTGATAAATTTAACAAAAAATTTCAACCAAAATTTGGGGATGACCTGTGATGTTTTTAAATCACTTTTATGCAAAAATATCTTTTATTGAAATATTTTGAGCTCTACACCCAATTTTCTTCTCTGGTCCAGTGGGAAATTTTGCACTACAACTCTTTTAAATATTTCTTTCTAGCCTCCACCAAAATTATGGGTTGTTGGTAGCAGCCTATGATTCAACTTTATGCAAAAACCTAGTGATGTTATTTGAAAATTTTGAGTGAATTAACCTCATCTTCATTCTGGTCCAACATGATGGTTTGTACATCATCCATATTTTTGCTTGCTCTTTGACCCTTGATTCTTTTCCCTGCTCGTAGACCACCCTACTAAACCCTTAAGTCCAGGAGCATGCACCCATTGGATCATTTTTGGTTCATGAGATGATGCCATTTACCTCCTGTCCAGTAATGAAGTTTTACAAAACTTGCACTAACAAGTTTGTGCTTTTCACAAACTAACCTCACCACCCTCTTGTGCATCTAAAGAGACTAGGATCTGGAAGATTTGGCCACTCCAAGAAGAGCCTAGGTGCCTGTGGCACTTTGTCAAACACCTGGAGTGCATGGACAGATTTGGCATGATTGTAAATTTGTGTTGTGAACTTTGCCATCTATCCAAACCAAGTTGTCAAGTAGCTCGCTAACGGTCTCTAGCCCAGGCCCGTGGATTTGCATTAGCTCTCTAGCAGTTTTTGCCATCCACGGCATTTCGTCGAGATGGTGGGCGTGCCTTGGGCGCGCCAGGCGAGCGAAGCGAGCACGCGTTTGCACGTGCCAAGACCGAGCCGCTGCGTCTCGCCCGCACTCACTCACGGTCCGCGACCGACCCGCAGCCAGACGCCGAGTCCCCTGCTGCACCCACGAGCCCCGCAGCTCTCGCCACGTCGCCGGCAGAACAGCACTAACCGCCATCGCCGCTCGACAGCTCTGCGCTGGCAGCGCCGCCAATACGCCCGCTTCGCCGGCCGCCCTTGAGCAGTAGCCGCTCGTCCGCTAGCTCCTGCCGCCATCCCCAGGCCTCGCCACGATGCCTCGCAATTCTGAGCGTCGGTGCCGACGAAGCTCATCCATTGCCGCCGCGAACCGACGTGGGAGCGCTATAAAAGGAAGCCCCTCGAGCCCTCCGAGCACGCAAGCAACCCCACACCGTCCTTCTTGTGCCCCCTTAGTCGGCAATCGAAGCGAGGAGGTCGTCTTCAACCTCTCCGGTCAACTAGGCCGCCGCCTCGTCCTGGTCAGTTCCGACACACCAAGACCTCCCCTGCCCTCCCAAACGCCACCATCCGACTCCACTTGAACCCGCGGAGCTGCCTAGCCTCCCAGACACAGCTAGGAACCACCATGGCCGGAAACCCCAAATCCACCGAAGCCTCCCCTCCGCCGCGGAGCTCGCCGCCGGCAACTCCCTCCACCACCGGCGACCCTACGACCACCAGGAGGACCGCCTAGGAGTGGCGGATCCATCCCTGCACACGGATGCCCGCGAAGAACCGCCGTTCACCGGCGACGATCGCCGGACGTCCCGCCTCTGCTCGGGCAGAGAAGAGGAGGGAGTGGGGACTGGTCAAACCTGACCAGTGGGCCCCCTGGACCCACTATCAGAGACCCAACCCCGCTTCCACGTGTTTAAGTGGCAGCGCAAAACCCCGAGTACGTCTCCCCTTTTCAAGACGATTTCGCCTTCAAACATTTTCTTTTCCGTTTTATTTTAAAAACAGATTTTTGACCAAATCTTTGACTGGCTATAACTTTTTAAATATAACTCCAAATGAGTTGATTCCTTTTCCTACATCGCTCAAATTCTATCTAGTTTATTTTAAGATTTATTTGAAATTTTTTCAAAACAACTTTTTGTGCCGTTTTGATTTTGTGTGTTAATTAAAATATATCTATTTAAATAGGATTTTTGAAGAGAGGAGAAAGATTTCAAGATGTTTTGGAATGCACCCTGCCTTCCCATGACCTGAAGGCAAGCATTCTGAACCCTGGTGCATACGTCATTTTATGTGAGGATGTGATCCTACTCATGAGTGCGTATTAATGATTTTTTATGCTGATAGAGTTGACATGGTTGTGATGAAAATCACCGTCATATGCCTTTCATGCATACCGGAAGGGAAGCCGGGAAGGCCTCTGTCTTGGTTAGACACGGCCTTGTCTCTAGTTCCCCGTCGAGACGGTCGTGTCCGGTATGGCATGAGGGGTTATGTCGCGTGGTGTTTTTATCTGTTGGTTGAAGTATACATTGTTGTGCTAATCTTGCAGGGAATATTACAACCTCCTGAGTCGAATCAGATCGAGTCTTGTGCCAAGAACCCCCACACTTGCTTCAGTACTACCACTGTCTCTACAACAAGTAGAGTACGGTTCAAGAAGTTGTCAACCCCTTCCTAGCACACACCGCATGGAGAGACCATGGTGGAAGATACCGAGGCATCCTAGGCATGCCACTTGGTCCGGAGCATGGGTGTTTGGTTGTAGCCGAAGGGGTAGATCCCCAGTTATGCGTCTGCGGTATAAATTTTGTGATCCCATGTTACGCCGAGGTTGTAGCCTCCCCACTTAGAGTTTTACTTGACAGGTGTCGTGGGTGATTCCAGACACATGTGAGTTAAGCTGGTGTGTGCAAGTTAGGTGTGTTTCCATCTAAAAGACCGTAGATAAAGGAATCCGTTACTCGTGGGTAAAGAGTACACCCTCTGCAGAGATTAAACCTATTCGAGTAGCCATGTCCATGGTTAAGGACTACAGTCTGGGATGGGTCAAGTGTCGGTCTTAGTGTCGGTCTTCGGAGGTGATGTTGGGGAACGTTGCAGAAAATTAAAATTTTTCCTACGGTTTCACCAAGATCCATCTATGAGTTCATCTAAGCAACGAGTCATGGGAGAGTGATTGCATCTACATACCACTTGTAGATCGCGTATGGAAGCGTTCAATGGAGCAGGGATGATGGAGTCGCATCACTGTGATCCAAATCACCGATGACCAAGTGCAGAACGGACAGCACCTCCGCTGCTCAACACATGTACGGAGGCGGATGACGTCTCCTCCTTCTTGATCCAGCAAGGGGAAGGAGAGGTTGAGGAAGAAGGCTCCAACAGCAAAGCACGACGGGCGTGGTGTTGGTGGAGAGGCAAGATGCTCGACAGTGGCTTCGCCAAGCACTCAGCGGAGGAGGAGAGGTGTTGGGAGGGAGGGCTGCGCCTTGGATCAGGTGTTCAGCCCTCCCTTGCCCCTCTATTTATAGGGAAGGATGAAGGGGCGGCCCCTCTAGATGAGATCTAGAGGGGGTGGCGGCAGGAGGGGCTTGCCCCTGCCAAGGGGCGCCCACTAGGGTTCCCAAACCCTAGGCGCATGGGCCCAAGGGGGCGCCCAGCCCTCCAGGGCTGGTACCCTGTCCCTTGCGGCCCATGAGGCCCTCCAAGAGGTGGCCCCTCGGAGGACCCCTGAACTCCCTCCCAAGTGGCCCCGGTACAATACCGATATGCCCCGAAACTTTCCGGTGTCCGTATGACAACTTCCCATATATAAATCTTCACCTCCGGACCATTCCGAACTCCTCGTGACGTCCGGGATCTCATCCGGACTCAACAACATTCGGTAATCACATACAAGTCTTTCTAATAACCCTACCGGCCACCGAACCTTATGTGTAGACCCTACGGGTTCGGGAGACATGCGAACATGACCGAGACAGCTCTCCGGTCAATAACCAGCAATGGGATCCGGATACCCATGTTGGCTCTACATGCTCCTCGATGATATCATCGGATGAACCACGATGTCGAGGATTCAATCAACCCCGTATAGTATTCCCTTTGTCAGACGGTATGTTACTTGCCCGAGATTCGATCGACGGTATCCCAATACCTCATTCAATCTCGTTGCCGGCAAGTCACTTTACTCGCATCAGTAATGCATGATCCCGTGACCAAACACTTGGTCACTTTGAGCTCATTATGATGATGCACTACCGAAAGGGCCCGGTGATACCTCTACGTCATACGGAGTGACAAATCCAGCCTCGATCCGTGTCAACCCAATGCAGACAGTTTCGAGATACCGTAGTGCACCTTTATAGTCACCCAATTACGTTGTGACGTTTGGTACACCCAAAGCACTCCTACGGTATCCGGGAGTTACACGATGTCATGGTCTAAGGAAGAGATACTTGACATTGGAAAAGCTCTAGCAAAACGAACTACACGATCTTGTGCTATGCTTAGGATTGGGTCTTGTCCATCACATCATTCTCCTAATGATGTGATCCCGTTATCAACGACATCCAATGTCCATAGTCAGAAACCATGACTATCTGGTTGATCAACGAGCTAGTCAACTAGAGGCTCACTAGGGACATATTGTGGTCTATGTATTCACACGTATTACGATTTCCGGATAATACAATTATAGCATGAATAAAGACAATTATCATGAACAAGGAAATATAATAATAATACTTTTATTATTGCCTCTAGGGCATAGTTCCAACAGTCTCCCACTTGCACTAGAGTCAATAATCTAGTTACATTGTGATGAATCGAACACCCATAGAGTTCTGTGCTGATCATGTTTTGCTCGCGGAAGAGGTTTAGTCAACGGATCTGCGACATTCAGATCTGTATGCACTTTGCAAATTTCTATGTCTCCATCTTGAACATTTTCACGAATGGAGTTGAAGCGACGCTTGATGTGCCTGGTCTTCTTGTGAAACCTGGGCTCCTTGGCAAGTGCAATAGCTCTAGTGTTGTCATAGAAGAGTTTGATCGGCTCCGACGCATTGGGTATGACTCCTAGGTCGGTGGTGAACTCCTTCACCCAAATGGCTTCATGCGCTGCCTCCGAGGCTGCCATGTACTCCGCTTCACATGTAGATCCCGCCACGACGCTCGCTTGCAAAATGCACCAGCCATCGCTTCCACCATTCAACATATACACGTATCCGGTTTGTGACTTTGAGTCATCCAGACCGTGGTCGAAGCTTAGTGTCGATGTAACCCTTTACGACGAGCTCTTCGTCACCTCCATAAACGAGAAACATGTCCTTTGTCCTTTTCGTGTACTTCAGGATATTCTTGACCAACTGTCCAGTGTTCCTTGTCGGGATTACTTTGGTACCTTCCTACCAAACTTACGGCAAGGTTTACATCAGTCCGGTACACAGCATGGCATACATAATAGATCCTATGGTCGAGGCATAGGGATGACACTCATCCCTTCTTTATCTTTTGCCGTGGTCGGGCATTGAGCCGAGCTCAATTTCACACCTTGCAAAACAGGGAAGAACCCTTTCTTGGATTGATCCATTTTGAACTTCTTCAAAATCTTATCAAGGTATGTGCTTTGTGAAAGACCTATGAGGCGTCTCGATCTATCCCTATAGATTTTGATGCCTAATATGTAAGCAGCTTCTCCAAGGTCCTTCATTGAAAAACTCTTATTCAAGTAGGCCTTAATGTTGTCCAAAAGTTCTATATCATTTCCCATCAAAAGTATGTCATCTACATATAATATGAGAAATGCCTGAGCTCCCACTCACTTTCTTGTAAACGCAGGCTTCTCCATAAGTCTGCATAAACCCAAACGCTTTGATCATCTCATCACAAATAATGTTCCAACTCCGAGATGCTTGCACCAGCCCATAAATGGATCATTGGAGCTTGCATACCTTGTTAGCATTCTTAGGGTCGACAAAACCTTCCTACTGCATCATATACAGTTCTTCCTTAAGATAGCCGTTAAGGAATGCCGCTTTGACGTCCATTTGCCATATCTCATAATCATAGTATGCGGCAATTGCTAACATGATTCGGACGGACTTCAGCTTCGCCACGGGAGAGAAAGTCTCATCGTAGTCAACCCCTTGAACTTGCCGATAACCCTTAGCGACAAGTCGAGCTTTATAGATGGTAACATTACCATCCGCGTCCGCCTTCTTCTTCTTAAAGATCCATTTGTTTTCTATCGCTCACGATCATCGGCAAGTCATCAAAGTCCATACTTTGTTTTCATACATGGATCCTATCTCGGATTGCATGGCTTCAAGCCATTTGTTGGAATCTGGTCCCGCCATCGCTTCTTCATAGTTCAAGGTTCACCGTTGTCCAACAACATGATTTCCGTGACCGGGTTGCCATACCACTGGGTGTGGAACGTGTCCTTGTGGACCCACGGTTCAAGAGCAACTTGATCCAAGTACCTTGATCATCATCATTAATTTCCTCTCCGGTCGGTGTAGGCACCACAGAACATTTTCCTCGAGCTGCACTACTTTACGGTTCAAGAGGTAGTACTTCATCGAAGTTCTACTTTCCTCCCACTTACTCCTTTCGAGAGAAACTCTTTTTCCGTAAAGGATCCGTTCTTGGCAACAAAGATCTTGCCTTCAGATCTAAGGTAGAAGGTATACCCAATGGTTTCCTTAGGGTATCCTATGAAGACGCATTTTTCCGACTTGGGTTCGAGCTTTTCAGTTGAAGTTTATTGACATAAGCATCGCATCCCCAAACTTTTGAAATGACAGCTTAGGTGTCTTCCCAAACCATAATTCATACGATGTCGTCTCAACGGATTTAGACGGTGCCCTATTTAAAGTGAATGTAGCTGTCTCTAGAGCGTATCCCCAAAATGATAGCGGCAAAGGAATAAGAGACATCATAGATCGCACCATATCCAATAGAGTGCGATTACGACGTCGGACACACCGCTATTTACCGAGGTGTTCCAGCGGCGTGAGTTGTGAAACGATTCCACATTTCCTTAAGTGTGTACCAAATTCGTGACCTAAATATTCTCCTCCTCGATCTGATCGTAGGAACTTTATTTTTCGGTCACGTTGATTCTCTACCTCATTCTGAAATTCCTTGAACTTTTCAAAGGTCTCAGACTTGTGTTTCATCAAGTAGACATACCCATATCTACTTAAGTCGTCTGTGAGAGTGAGAACATAACGATATCCTCCGCGAGCCTCAACGCTCATTGGACCGCACACATCGGTATGTATGATTTCCAATAAGTTGGTTGCTCACTCCATTGTTCCGGAGAACGGAGTCTTGGTCATTTTGACCATAAGGCATGGTTCGCATGTTTCAAATGATTCATAATTGAGAGACTCTAAAAGTCCATCAGCATGGAGCTTCTTCATGCGCTTGACACCAATGTGACCAAAGCGGCAGTGCCACAAGTATGTGGGACTATCGTTATCAACTTTACATCTTTTGGTATTCACACTATGAATATGTGTAACATTACGCTCGAGATTCATTAAGAATAAACCATCGACCATCTGAGCATGACCATAAAACATTTCTCTCATATAAATAGAACAACCATCATTCTCGGATTTAAATGAGTAGCCATCTCGTATTAAACAAGATCCTCGATACAATGTTCATGCTCAAACTTGGCACTAAATAACAATTATTGAGGTTTAAAACTAATCCCGTAGGTAAATGTAGAGGTAGCGTGCCGACGGCCATCACATCGACCTTGGAACCATTCCCGACGCTGCATCGTCACCTCGCCCTTCGCCAGCCTCCGCTTATTCCGCAGCTCCCGCGTGAGTTACAAATATGAGCAACGGCACCGTATCAAATACCGGTGAGTTACTACTTAGTAATCGGTAAGGTACACATCAATTACATGTATATCAAATATACCTTTAGTGTTGCCGGCCTTCTTGTCTCGCTAAATATTTGGGGCAGTTCCGCTTCCATGACCCTTCCTTTGCAATAAAAGCACTCGGCCTCGTGCTTGGGTCCATTGCTCGACTTCTTCCTCGCAATCGGCTTACTGTGCACGGCAACATCCTTGCCGCCCTTCTTGAAGTTCTTCTTACCCTTGCCCTTCTTGAACTTAGTGGTTTTATTGACCATCAACACTTGATGCTCCTTCTTGATTTCTACCTCTGCTGACTTCGTAATTGAAAATACTTCAGGAATAGTTTTCACCATCCCCGCATATTGTAGTTCATCACAAAGCTCTTGTAGCTTGGTGGAGCGATCAAGGATTCTGTCAATGACCGCCTCGTCTGGGAGGTTAATGTCCACTGGGACAAAGGTTATGCAACCTGACATTTTGAGTATGTGCTCACCGACGTAACTATTTTCCTCCATCTTACAACTGTAGAACTTGTCGGAGACTTCATATCTCTCGACCCGGCATGAGCTTGGAAAACTAGTTTCAGCTCCTCGAACATCTCATATGCTCCGTGTTGCTCAAAACGCTTTTGGAGCCCGGTTCTAAGTGTAAAGCATGCCGACCGAACGAGGGAGTAATCATCAAGACGATATTGCCAAGCCGCTCATAACGCCCTGGTTCTCTCGGGATGGGTGCTTCACCTAGCGGTACTTCTAGGACATATTGTTTCTTGGCAGCTATGAGGATAATCCTCGTGTTCCGGACCCAAATCAATTGTTGCTGCCATCATCTTTCAGCTTGGTTTTCTCTAGGAACGCGTTGAAGTTCATGATGACATGAGCGTTGGCCATTTGATCTACAAGACATTATGCAAAGATTTTTAGACTAAAGTTCATGATAATTAAGTTCATATAATCAAATTATTTAATGAACTCCCACTCAGATTTGACATCCCTCTAGTCATCTAAGTGTTACATGATCCGAGTCGACTAGACCGTGTCCGATCATCACGTGAGACGGACTAGTCATCGCCGGTGAACATCTCCATGTTGATCGTATCTTCCATACGACTCATGTTCGACCTTTCGGTCTCTTGTGTTCCAAGGCCATGTCCGTACACATGCTAGGCTCGCTGGGTTAACCTAAGTGTTTTGCATGTGTAAAACTGTCTTACACTGCGTATGTGAACGTAAGGATCTATCACACCCGATCATCACGTGGTGCTTCAAACGCATTTAAACTTTAGCAATGGTGCACAGTTAGGGAGAACACTTTCTTGAAATTATTATGAGGGATCATCTTATTTACTACCGTCGTTCTAAGTAAACAAGATGCATAAACATAATAAACATCATATGCAATTATATAATAGTGACATGATATGGCCAATATCATATAGCTCCTTTGATCTCCATCTTCGGGGCTCCATGATCATATTCGTCACCGGCATGACACCATGATCTCCATCATCATGATCTCCATCATCGTGTCTTCATGAAGTTTTCACGCCAACGACTACTTCTACTTCTATGGCTAACGCGCTTAGCAATAAAGTAAAGTAATTTACATGGCGTTCTTCAATGACACGCAGGGCATACAAAAATAAAGACAACTCATATGGCTCATGCCGGTTGTCATACTCATCGACATGCAAGTCGTGATTCCTATTACAAGAACATGATCTCATACATCACAATATATCATTCATCATTCATCACAACTTTGGCCATATCACATCACAAAAACACTTGCTGCAAAAAACAAGTTAGACATCCTCTAATTGTTGTTGCAAGTTTTACGTGGCTGCAATAGGGTTCTAGCAAGAACGTCTTCTTACCTACGTGAAAGCCACAACGTGATTTGTCAACTTCTATTTACCCTTCATAAGGACCCTTTTCATCGAATCCGCTCCAACTAAAGTGGGAGAGACAGACACCCGCTAGCCACCTTATGCAACTAGTGCATGTCACCGGTGGAACCTGTCTCACGTAAGCGTACGTGTAAGGTCGGTCCGGGCCGCTTCATCCCACAATACCGCTGAAGCAAGATAAGACTAGTAGCGGCAAGAAAGTTGACAATATCTACGCCCACAACAAACTGTGTTCTACTCGTGCAATAGAGAACTACGCATAGACCTAGCTCATGATGCCACTGTTGGGGAACGTTGCAGAAAATTAAAATTTTTCCTACGGTTTCACCAAGATCCATCTATGAGTTCATCTAAGAAACGAGTCATGGGAGAGTGATTGCATCTACATACCACTTGTAGATCACAGGCGGAAGCGCTCAATGGAACGGGATGATGGAGTCGTACTCACCGTGATCCAAATCACCGATGACCAAGTGTTGAACGGACAGCACCTCCGCTCAACACACGACGGAGCGGATGACGTCTCCTCCTTCTTGATCCAGCAAGGGGAAGGAGAGGTTGAGGAAGAAGGCTCCAGCAGCAGACGACGGCATGGTGTTGGTGGAGAGGCAAGATCTCGGCCAGGCTTCGCCAAGCACTCAACGGAGGAGGAGAGGTGTTGGGGAGGGGAGGGGCTGCGCCTTGGATCACGTGTTCAGCCCTCCCCGCGCCCCTCTATTTATAGGGAAGGAGGAAGGGGGCTGGCCCCCTCTAGATGAGATCTAGAGGGGGCGGCGGCTGTGAGGGGCTTGCCCCCTGCCAAGGGGCGCCCCACCAGGGTTCCCCAAACCCCTAGGCGCATGGGCGCAAGGGGGGCGTGCCCAGCCCTCCAGGGCTGGTTCCTGTCCCTTGCGGCCCATGAGGCCCTCCAAGAGGGTGTCCCCTCCCGGTGGACCTCGGAACCCCTCCGTGGCCCCAGTACAATACCGATATGCCCCGAAACTTTCTCGTGTCCGTATGACAACTTCCCATATATAAATCTTCACCTCCGGACCATTCCGGAACTCCTCGTGACGTCCGGGATCTCATCCGGACTCAACAACATTCGGTAATCACATACAAGTCTTCCTAATAACCCTAGCGCCACCGAACCTTAAGTGTGTAGACCCTACGGGTTCGAGACATGCGAGACATGACCGAGACAGCTCTCCGTCAATAACCAAAGAACGGGATCTGGATACCCATGTTGGCTCCCACATGCTCCTCGATGATATCATCGGATGAACCACGATGTCGAGGATTCAATCAACCCCGTATACCATTCCCTTCGTCAGACGGTATGTTACTTGCCCGAGATTCGATCGTCGGTATCCCAATACCTCGTTCAATCTCGTTACCGGCAAGTCACTTTACTCGTACCGTAATACATGATCCCGTGACCAAACACTTGGTCACTTTGAGCTCATTATGATGATGCACTACCGAGTGGGCCCAGTGATACCTCTCCGTCATACGGAGTGACAAATCCCAGTCTCGATCCGTGTCAACTCAACAGACAGCTTTCGGAGATACCGTAGTGCACCTTTATAGTCACCCGATTACGTTGTGACGCTTTGGTACACCCAAAGCACTCCTACGGTATCCGGGAGTTACACGATGTCATGGTCTAAGGAAGAGATACTTGACATTGGAAAAGCTCTAGCAAAATGAACTACACAATCTTGTGCTATGCTTTGGATTGGGTCTTGTCCATCACATCATTCTCCTAATGATGTGATCCCGTTATCAACGACATCCAATGTCCATAGTCAGGAAACCACGACTATCTATTGATCAATGAGCTAGTCAACTAGAGGCTCACTAGGGACATATTGTGGTCTATGTATTCACACATGTATTATGATTTCCGGATAATACAATTATAGCATGAATAAAAGACAATTATCATGAACAAGGAAATATAATAATAATACTTTTATTATTGCCTCTAGGGCATATTTCCAACAAGTGAAACTGTTAAGCCAGAATGGAAGTCACGACTTGTGACATGTGATAATTATGATTATTATTTTGTTATGGGCTAACCCGTGATATTATTGGTGTTATCAAATATCCCTGGGATGGTTCTACCTCCTGGATATTCACTGTGATTGCATTTATTTTAAAATCCCTTTATGTGGTGTCGCTAAGACGCCCGACTGTGGCATTTCTTTTGAAAGCCCTTTATGTGGTGTCGCTCAGACGCCCGACTGTGGCATTTCTTTTAAAGCCCTTTATGTGGTGTCGCTCAGACGCCCAACTATGGCATTTCTTTTAAAGCCCTTTATGTGGTGTCGCTCAGACGCCCGACTGTGGCATTTATTTTAAAGCACTATATGTGGTGTCGCTTTCGGGCCTCGATTGTGGCATTTCTTTTAAAGCCCTTTTTGTGGTGTCGCTAAGACGCCCGACTGTGGCATTTCTTTTAAAGCCCTTTATGTGGCGTCGCTCCAGACGCCCGATCGGTTTTCAGTTTATTTATTGGGTTTTCGCGCGGACTACCGCCGACTCCCTTTTTACTTACCTTGTTATACTGATTTGAATGTGCATTGTTAAATTACTCTTGACGCATTCATGCATGCATTTTGTTATATCATGCTTGTTATTTATTCCATAATTTTAATGCTACCATATTACCGCATATTCATAAATAACTTGCTAGCATACATCAGTGTTTTATCAAATTTTGTGACTGATGCCATGAGCATGGTTATTTTCAGCACATCGTTGTTATTTTATGCCCGTGTTCATAATGTTTGCGAGTACATTCAAAGTACTCACTGGCTTGTCCCTGGCTATTGTCTTGGCCAGATTTTCTTACTTGCTGGAGAAGGGCGACCATGTCGACAGCCTCTAACCTAAGCAACGGTGATAGCAGCCTCACGAAGATAGGAGTTAACCTGGTCACTGTTCCGTGGGAAATGGAGTCCCATAAACGATGATGATCCGCAAAACCGCTCGCCCATTAACCTCTAGAAACCATATTGTTGTACTCATAGGCCAGAATGCTTGTAATTCATATTTTGTATTTTGCTTGGAATTTCTGTACCAAGTTGGTGCCTCATCAGCTAACAGTAATCCTGGGGCTGGTGAGCACGAGGGCCATTTTCTGGAAATTAATACCCGGAAAACCGGTTGCCACAGACTTGGTATCAGAGCCAGGCTGACCATTGGCTAATCCTATCTTAGTCAGGTCAATAAACCTAGGTAAACCAACCCACCAAGCCATAACTGAACCCCAGCCAAGCTTCTCGTGCAAGATGACCAGACAAAGGACCCGACACCTTTTGGCAAATGGTGCCAAACCTATCAACCTAGCCTGTCGATCACGCCGCAAGAACCAGCACCCAAGGTGTCTCATTCGCAAGCGCAAGGAAGGAAGACTCCGCCCCTTTTTCCTATAAAAGGGCACGCTAGCCCCAACCCAACACAAAGACAGCCGCTACCCCAAACCGAGCCACAATGCCTGGTCCCGCTGCAGGCACACCGAGACCACAAAGAACCAACCTTGGAGGCTTTGTGACCATACTCGCAAACCTCACCCGCCCGTGCCTATCGTTAGAAGAGCCCCCGAATATGTTGTGTACCAAGGACCCATGAGTGGTGAGAGCCGCCACCTTCGGGGCCATCAGACACATCTACGGTAGCGGTCTAGCGCCGAACGCCTACTGTGTTCACCGAAGGACAACTTCCTTTGAACCACAAGCCATCCAACTAGCTGCTCGAGAGGCTATAGTTCATCTCGTGCACTTGTCGCCCAGAGTTAATCGCCGCCGCTCCACTACTACCCTGCACGCCAAGGGTATGGTAGACCACCCCAAGTTGCCAACGGAGATCACGAGACGGATCCTGCATTGCTGCACCTAGTGCGCTATGTAGGTGCACTGGAGGAACTATTCGATCAGATCACCATCGATCTGATCGCAGCTCGTGGAGAGCTGGTTCGTCGAGCCCCGGCAAGAGAAGAAAACAAGCCCGACGCCGACAACCCAGTCGTGCTATTCGGACACCCGATCGAGACCCTGAGGTCAATCCCATCCAATCAACCAAGGTGCTTTGATGACCCTGTAAGTACTTTTGCCTTTTGGGAGCACACTCCAACGGGATTGTGGCCAACAATCCCCGAGATGGTCATCATCGCCACGCCGAGCCTCGCAGCCCTCAACCCTCTCCAGCTAATTCCGATGGTGAGACCCGTGGAGGAACCTCGACATCCACAAGGCACGCCCGTTTGGACGTAAACGAGGTAGACTAAGTCACTCAAGTAGTATCGAGTCCTAGTGTATCCTCGCTTTGTAATCAAGTAACCTTGTAAATAAACGCAGCCTGTTGTCATGCCTCTGTTTCAAATAGTGGCCTTGCATGGATATATTAGCATGCAAAGGTGACTTTTCTACCTGTGCACAGCTACTAAAACTACTCCGACAATCCCCACAAAGGATACGTCACTTTAGTGAGATGTGTGTATCTGTGGCTTGACCCCGACCTGAGCCGGCTGATTCTTTACCTTTCACCAAGGTAGAATGACCCAACCCCGATGCTATAAAAAGGCCACCGCGTGACCTTGCCAAGCACCCCTCGCCTTGTGTACCCTCCTCACAACCCTTTCTTGCCATGCCGAGCCCTAGTATCTACCTGAGAACTCCAGATGCAACCCTGCAGTTTTGTCAAGATATTGTGGGATTTTACTCAGTAGCACCATGGGTTCCACCCAGCCACCCCAAAGACGAGCTGTTCAAATCAAGGATCACCCTTCCACCTCGAGTTATTGGGCAGCAAGACACATCCCTCCCAGAACCCAAACCAAGACCCAACGGAGGTCTCCTTCGTGGGGAAATCTATGCCGACCCCACACATGGCCGTAGAAGCTGCTGCATACGAAACACTTGCTCGCCTTCGATTCGCGGTAACCTATGCCAGTGAACGAGGGTATTATTATTTTCCGAGCCGTGCAGCACCCGGAGGAGTAACATCTTTCCGGTGGGCCAATTGAGAGAGACCTCCTGGCCAACCTTGTCCAACACGCCATCGCTCAAGAGCGTTTAACCCAACACGTGATGGGTTATCTCCAGTCTCATGGATTTAAATCCTCAAATCGCCATCGGCAGCATCACCGAGGCCCGACCAAGAGAGGCACATTCATCGCCTAGTCAATCCACTTTCCCCGATAGAAGAAGAATGTATTCCAATACCAGAGACGTTTTCTCGGGACCCCGTCCAGTTACCGTTTTAGACATCACTGCCGTGTTTATTTCCGCAACTGTGTTTATGTGTTGTAACTTATGCGTAGTACCCCGAGTATGCGCGGCGAGAAAGTCATTTAGTTTCTGTTAATGTGAGTAGCTCTGTTACGGTTGACTCTAGTGTATTACTGTTTTCTCTCGTGAAAA
Source organism: Aegilops bicornis (assembly GCA_021605145.1). NCBI lineage: Eukaryota > Viridiplantae > Streptophyta > Magnoliopsida > Poales > Poaceae > Aegilops > Aegilops bicornis. Next base: position 521,090 of record JAHIAL010000116.1, on the reverse strand, counting down.
TCCTGGAGTAGGATTTCTTTTCCCAAATTGCTGCATCATACATCCTCTCACGTCATGGATTAATTTTTTTTTCCGCAGCACCACGGTAGCAGACTCACAACCACTACTACTCGAACACCCACACACTACTTGCAAAAAAAATTTGCAACAATGTTACATCTAACTGAGCGCCTCCCGACAACAATCAGCGCCCGACACACCCCGCCTACTCCTCGTGATCACCACCACCGCGGAGAGCCAACACCCGGGCAGCAGCATCACGACGATCATCGATGATCATCGCACACAGGAGCACGGAGAGCCCAAGACCGCCGCCAGCCTCTCCGCATAACAACAGATCACGTGCATCAGCCCCGCACCACCGCCGCCATTAGAAACCTCGCCTCGAGCTTCTGTAAGCGGAAATGTAAGAGAAGGAAGGAGGAGGAGAAGCGAGGCCAGGTGTCAGGATAAGAGGAGAACACCTCGGCCGTTTTATAGCTCAAGCTCGGTGTACGGTGGGCGAGGTCCACCAGCGCCGCTCGTCGCCCGATCGCGGGTGTTCGGAGGCAAATCCTCGAGCAAAGGCCGACAACGCCGGCCCACGGTGAGTGCACGCTGCACCGGGTAGCTTAGCACGCCGCCAAGACTACCGCAAGACGGCCTAGATGCCCCACGCTAGGGCGCCGCCAGTGGAGAAAGCGCGAAAGCACGCTGGAGAGAGGAAGAAAAAGAGCCGGAGGAAGAAGAAGAGGTCGACCGTGGCCCGGGTCCACCTGGTTGTACCGAGAGAGAGCACTCAGGTTTCCTGCACGAATAGCAGATATTATAAAATTTAGAATTTATTCTAAATTTATATCTAGTGTAGAAATCCCTCGTTTTCTTTCCAAAACTGTAGATTTTTCCCACGCAGCGCCAAGTGTTCTACACTGTATTTTTGCACCACTCATTGCCCTCTCACTGTAGCTGTTTTTGTTTTGATACAATTTTGCTATAGAGACAGCTCTTAGCAAATCTCGAGGACGAGATTTTTCTTAAGGGGGGTAGTATTTGTAACACCCCAAAAATTTAACCAGGTTTTAGTTACTAAAATTTTTCCAAGATTTTAAATTTTTTTTTGCCTACAAGAATTTTTCTGGTGATTTAAGAACCTTTATTTTAATATCAAGGTGTTTTTCCCAATTGGATCTTTTAAAATCATATTGGACTACTATGCTCTCATTAGATCATTTCTTAATCGGAGGATTTATTTATTTAAATTGTTTCACCCTGAGCTTTATTCATTAAAATGACTTTCTTTAAGTTTTGGAGCTCTTTTTGAACTGTAACCATTTGATAAATTTAAAAAAAAATTCAACCAAAATTTGGGGATGTCCTGTGATGTTTTTAAATCACTTTTATGCAAAAATATCTTTTATTCATGAAATATTTTGAGCTCTACACCCAATTTTCTTCTCTGGTCCAGTGGGCAATTTTGCACTACAACTCTTTTAAATATTTCTTTCTAGCCTCCACCAAAATTATGGGTTGTTGGTAGCAGCCTATGATTCAACTTTATGCAAAAACCTAGTGATGTTATTTGAAAATTTTGAGTGAATTAACCTCATCTTCATTCTCCGGGTCCAACATGATGGTTTGTACAACATCCATATTTTTGCTTGCTCTTTTGACCCTTGATTCTTTTCCTGCTTGTAGACCACCCTACTAAACCCTTAAGTCCAGGAGCATGCACCCATTGGATCATTTTTGGTTCATGAGATGATGCCATTTACCTCCTGCCCAGTATTGAAGTTTTACAAAACTTGCACTAACAAGTTTGTGCTTTTCACAAACTAACCTCACCACCCTCTTGTGCATCTAAAGAGACTAGGATCTGGAAGATTTGGCCACTCCAAGAAGAGCCTAGGTGCCTGTGGCACTTTGTCAAACACCTGGAGTGCATGGACAGATTTGGCATGATTGTAAAATTGTGTTGTGAACTTTCCCATCTATCCAAACCAAGTTGTCAAGTAGCTCGCTGCTAACGGTCTCTAGCCCAGGCCCGTGGATTTGCATTAGCTCTCTAGCAGTTTTTGCCATCCCGGCATTTCGTCGAAAGCAGATGGTGGGCAGACCTGGCGGCGCCAGAGCGCGAAAGCGAGCCAGCGTTTTGGACGTGCCAGACCGAGCCGCCAGCGTCTCGCCTCAAGACTCAATCTGGTCCGCGACGACTGCGCCCAGCACGCCGTGTCTCCCCGCTGCACCCCACGAGCCCCGTTAGCTTCGCCACATCGCCGTCAGAGGCGAGCGGCTAAGCTGCCATTGCTACCGACAGCTCCTCGGCAAGCGCCGCCGCTTAAGCACGCCGCTGCCGCCACCGCCCTTGGAGCAGTAGCCGCTCGTCCGCTAGCTCTGCCGCCATCCCCAGCCTCGCCACGATGCTCGCAGAATTCTGTAACGCCGGTCGCCGACGAAGCTCATCCATTGCCGCCGCCACAACCGACGTGGGAGCGCTATAAAAGGAAGCCCCTCGAGCCCTCTGAGCACGCAAGCAACCCCACACCGTCCTTCTCGTGCCCCCTTAGTCGGCAATCGAAGCGAGGAGGTCGTCTTCAACCTCTCCGGTCAACTAGGCCGCCGCCTGCCCCGTTAGTTCCGACACACCAAGACCTCCCTGCCTCCCAAACGCCACCATCCGACTCCACTTGAACTCATGAGCTGCTCTAGCCTCCTGCATACACAGCTAGGAACCACCATGGCCGAAACCCCATATCCATCAAGCCTCCTCCGTCATGGAGCCGCCACCGGCGACCTACGACCACTGTGAGGACCGCCTAGGAGTGGCGGATCCATCCCTGCACACGGATGCCCGCCAAGAACTGGCTGCTCACCGGGCGATTTATCGCCGGACGTCCCCGCCTCGCCGGGCAGAGAAGAGGAGGAGGAGCGGGATCGGTCAGCCTGACCAAGGCCCCTGGACCCACTGCCAGAGATTCCAGCCCCGCTTCCATGTGTTTAAGTGGAAGCGCAAAACCCTGAGTACGTCTCCCCTTTTCGAAGACGTATTCTGCCCGAAACGTTTTCTTTTCCGTTTTATTTTAAAAACAGATTTTTGACCAAATCTTTGACTGGCTATAACTTTTTAAATATAACTCCAAATGAGTTGATTCCTTTTCCTACATCTCTCAAATTCTATCTAATTTATTTTAAGATTTATTTGAAATTTTTTCAAAACAACTTTTTGTGCCGTTTTGATTTTGTGTGTTAATTAAAATATATCTATTTAAATAGGATTTTTGAAGAGAGGAGTAAGATTTCAAGATGTTTTGAATGCACCCTGCCTTCCCATGACCTCAAGGCAAGCATTCTCGAACCTGGTGTAATTTTTGTGCGTGTTGTTTGATTCGCAACAACACCAATTCTCGACACGAGCATACGCCATTTTATGTGAGGATGTGATCCTACTCATGAGTGCGTATTAATGATTTTTTTATGCTGATAGAGTTGACATGGTTGTGATGAAAATCACCATTATATGCCTTTCATGCATACCGGAAGGGAAGCCGGGAAGGCCTCTGTCTTGGTTAGACACGGCCTTGTCTCTAGTTCCCCGTCGAGACGGTCGTGTCCGGTATGGCATGAGGGGGTATGTCGCGTGGTGTTTTTATCTGTTGGTTGAGGTATACATTGTTGTGCTAATCTTGCAGAGAATATTACAACCTCCTGAGTCGATCGTAGATCGAGTCTTGTTCCAGTAACCCCCAAACTTGCTTCGTACTACCACTGCTCCTCTACAACAAGTAGAGTACGGTTCAAGAAGTTGTCAACCCCTTCCTAGCACACACCGCATGCAGAGACCATGGTGGAAGATACTGGAGGCATCCGGTAGGCATGCCACTTGGTCCGGGAGCATGGGTGTTTCGTTGTAGCCAAGGGGTAGCTCCCTTCTTATGCCATGTATAAATTTTGTGATCCCATGTTACGCCGAGGTTGTAGCCTCCCACTTAGAGTTTTACTTGATGTGTCGTGGGTGATTCCTGCATACATGTGAGTTAAGCTGGTGTGTGCAAGTTAGGTGTGTTTCCATCTAAAAGATCAGAGACGGAATTAGTCCCGATGGATCAAGGAATCTGCTACATCGTGGGTAAAGAGTACACCCTCTCGCAAAGATTAAACCTATTCGAGTAGCCGTGTCCATGGTTAAGGACTACAGTCTGGGATGGGTCAAGTGTCGGTCTTAGTGTCGGTCTTCGGAGGTGAAATTGTTAAGCCAGAATGGAAATCACGACTTGTGACATGTGACAATTATGATTATTATTTTGTTGTGGACTAACCCGTGATATTATTGGTGTTATCAAATATCCACAGGATGGTTCTACCTCCCGGATATTCACCGTGATTGCATTTATTTTAAAAGCCCTTTATGTGGTGTCGCTAAGACGCCTCGATCGCGTGGCATTTCTTTTGAAAGCCCTTTTATGTGGTGTTGCTCAGACGCCCAACTGTGGCATTTCTTTTAAAGCCCTTTCTGTGGTGTCGCCAGATGCCCGACCGTGGCATTTCTTTTTAAAGCCCGCTATGTGGTGTCGCTCGACGCCTCGATCGTGGCATTTCTTTTAAAGCCCTTTATGTGGTGTCGCCGACGCTCGACCGTGGCATTTCTTTTTAAAGCCCTTTTTTGTGGTGTCGCTAAGACGCCTCGATCGTGGCATTTCTTTTAAAGCCCTTTATGTGGCGTCGCTCCAGACGCCCGATCGGTTTTCAGTTTATTTATTGGGTTTTCGCGTGGACTACCGCCGACTCCCTTTTTACTTACCTTGTTATACTGATTTGAATGTGCATTGTTAAATTACTCTTGACGCATTCATGCATGCATTTTGTTATATCATGCTTGTTATCTATTCCATAATTTTAATGCTACCATATTACCGCATATTCATAAATAACTTGCTAGCATACATCGTTGTTTTATCAAATTTTGTGATCGACGCCATGAGCACATCATTGTTATTTTATGCCCGTGTTCATAATGTTTGCAGTACGTGCTCAAAGTACTCACTGGCTTGTCCTCGCTATTGTCTTGGCCAGATTTTCTTATGGAGAAGAGGCGACCATGTCGACAGCCTCGGAACCTAAGCAACGGTGATAGCAGCCTCGCGAAGATAGGAGTTAACCTGGTCAGCTGTTCCCGTGGGAAATGGAGTCCCATAAACGATGATGATCCGCAAACCACTTCCACCATTAACCTCTAGAAACCATATTGTTGTACTCATAGGCCAGAATGGTCTTGTACTTCATATTTTGTATTTTGCTTGGAATTTCTGTACCAAGTTGGTGCCTCATCACCAACAAGAATCCCGGGCTGGTGGAGCACGAGGGCCATTTTTCGAAATTAATACCCTAAAACCGGTCGCCACAATTATTGAAAACTCAAGAAGCACCGAGCAGCTATTGGATATACTCTTGATGATCTTAAGGGCGTTAGTCCCACGTTATGCCAACACAAAATTAAATTGGTGGACGATGCCAATCCTATTAGAGATCCTCAACGCATTTACTCAAATCCCAAGATGAAGGAAGTGGTAAGAAAGGAGATACTAAAGCTCCTTGAGGCAGGTATTATTTATCCCGCTGTCGATAGTGAATGGGTAAGCCCTGTCCATTGTGTTCCTAAAAGGGAGGTATTGCCGTTGTTCCTAATGATAAAGATGAATTGATCCTGCAAAGAATTATTACAGGTTATAGGATGGTAATTGATTTCTGTAAGTTAAATAAAGCTACTAAGAAAGATCATTACCCTTTACCTTTTATTGATCAAATGCTAGAAAGACTATCCAAACACACTCATTTCTCGCTTTCTAGATGGTTATTCGGTTTCTCTCAGATACTGTGTCATCAAGGATCAATCTAAACTACTTTTACTTGCCCTTTTTGGTACTTTTGCTTATAGACGTATGCCTTTTGTTTTATGAAATGCACCTGCTACCTTTCAAAGATGCATGATGGCTATATTCTTTGATTTTTGTGAAAAGATTTGTGAGGTATTCATGGATGATTTCTCCGTGTTTGGATCCTCTTTTGATGATTGTTTAAGCAACCTTGATCGAGTTTTGCAGAGATGCCAAGACACTAGTCTCATTCTCGAATTGGGAAAAGTGTCACTTTATGGTTAATGAAGGCGTTGTCTTGGGGCACAAGATCTCCGAGAGAGGTATTGAAGTTGACAAAGCCAAGGTTGATGCTAAAAGATGCCACGTCCCAAGGACATAAAAGGTATAAGAAGTTTCCTTTGGTCATGCCGGTTTTATAGGAGGTTCATTAAGGACTTTTCTAAAATCTCTAGGCCTCTCGACTAATTTATTGCAAAAATATATTCCTTTTGTCTTTGATGATGATTGTGTAGAAGCATTTGAAATACTTAAGAAAGCTTTGATCATCGCACCTATCGCTCAGCCACCGATTGGAATTTACCTTTTGAAATTATGTGTGATGCTAGTGATTATGTCAGTAGGTGTTGTTCCAGGGCAAAGAGTCGATAAGAAATTGAACGTTATTCAGTATGCTAGTAAGACTCTTGATACTGCCCAGAAATTATGCTACCATCGAAAAGAATTCTTAGCAGCTTGTGTTTGCATGTGATAAGTTTAGACCTTATATTGTTGATTCCAAAGTTACTATTCACACTGATCATGCTGCTATTAAGTATCTTTTGGAAAAGAAAGATGCTAAGCCCCTAGACTCATTAGATGGGTTCTCTTGCTCCAAGAATTTGACTTGCATATTATTGATAGAAAGGGAGCTGAGAACCCCGTTGCAGACAACTTATCTAGGTTAGAGAATGTTCTTGATGACCCACTGCCTATTAATGATAGCTTTCCTGATGAACAATGAGCGGTCATTAATGCTTCTCAGATCGCTTCCTGGGTATGCTGATTATGCTAATTACATTGTTGCTAAATTTGTACCTCCTAGTTTCACATACCAGCAAAAGAAAAAGTTCTTTTATGATTTAAGACATTACTTATGGGATGACCTACACCTTTATAAAGAAGGAGTAGATGGTGTTATTAGACATTGTGTGCCTGAGCATGAACAGGAATAGATCCTACGCAAGTGTCACTCTGAATCCTATGGAGGACACCACGCTGGAGATAGAACTGCACACAAGGTATTACAATCCGGTTTTTATTGGCCTACTCTCTTCAAAGATCACTAGTAGAAAAAGGACCTAATATGAGACACATTAGTGCCGGTTTGATTTCGAGCCGGCACTAATGTGTCCAATAGTGCCGGTTCCAACGGCTAGCCAGCCGTTCTCATTAGTACCGGTTCGTGGCGAACCTATAGCACCGGTTCGTGCCACGAACCGGTACTGAAGAGAGTGGTGGCAGGGTGTTGTCAGTCTGGGGCCATCCAGCACCTTTAGTACCGGTTCGTGGCACGAACCGGTACTAAAGGTCGACCTACATAAACCCTTCGTCCACCCGAGCCACTCTGTTCTTCCCCTTTCCCCTCACTTCCTCTCGTTCTTCCCTCTCTTCCTCGAGCTCCTCACAAGTTTTGCCCAAAATTTGTCAAGATTTGAAGGCCCCCATCCATTCAAATGATCACAAAGGTTAGCAACTTTGTCCTTTCAACTCTCATTGCTAGATTAGCTCTTACAATGCTTTGTATAGTGATTAATTTGGGAGGAATTATATTTGCTAGTATTTGATTTATATGCAATTTGAGGTCAAAAATAACACTTAGTTTGCATATGTAGGTGTTGTTTACTTAGTGCCTTCTAAATCTCCGTCGTAACCACCGGCCGATCGCTCAAGACCGTCCCATCGCCGGCACCACCTTGTGGTGAGGCTCTTGTTCATGAATGTTTTACATTACCAAATTGATGTTTGTGTGATTTGGATATATAGTTACTCGTATAATTATCTTACCTGTATGTTGTTTGTTATACATAGTGCCATGGTTTTGATATCCGTCCCCGGGGGCCCTCATCCTTGTTATGATTCGGATGTGGTATATTCTCTTTTAAAACTAGTTGTTGCATTTCGTGTTTATGACAAATTATGCCCATCAAGTTGACATAGATATTTTTATCTAGGAGGTATGTGAACCGGAAATTCCAACCGACCCTATTGTCGAGAGGTTAAATTTAGTTGAAAGAGAAAACGAGTAATTGAAAGAAAAAATGAAAAGAATTGAGGGGAAGAAGATGGAATTGGAGTTGCATGTTGCCGATGTCGTCGATGATCACAAGATCAAGATGGAGAAAATGAGGTTGAAGATTAGAAAGATTAGAAAATATGCCATTGATAGTGTGGCTTGGTATCATTATGTTGTTGGATCAATTGTTACCTTAGTTGCGATCTTCATCGCATTTGTTGTTGCATATAAATTCTTTAGCTAGAGAGTTATTTGTATGTTGCATTTAATTAAGTGTTGTATATGAACTTTATGTATGAACTTTATGTATGACTTGTATTAATTTGGTCTATTCGGTGTTGTGTAATGAAGATGAGCCGACAATGGATGTATGATGATGTATGCTCTCCCGAGTTCATTAATGGCGTGCATACTTTTTCGCTTGTCACTGAGGCAAACAAGCGGGCGGATGGTTTTATGCCTTGTCCATGTGCTGGCTGTAAGAATGGTCACAAGCATTTACGCCAAGAACCATTCACGCCCACCTATTTGAGTCCGGTTTCATGCCCCACTATAATGTTTGGACCAAGCACGGAGAAATAGGGGTTATGATGGAAGACAATGAAGAAGAAGAGGACGACGACGGCTATCCCGCCATGGGTTCCCTGAATACGATGATACAACAATGGGGGAAGAAGCCGAAATGGCCGAATGCAGGAAGAAGTCGAAGAAGAGGCATCGATGAGCCCGGCCGATGATCTAGGTCGGGCCATTGCCGATGCAAAGAGAAACTGCGCAAGTGATCCGGAGAGGACGGTTGCAGCGCATGTTAGAGGATCACAAGAAATTGTTGTACCCGAATTCGCGGTTGACAAAAAAAACTTGGGCACCACACTTGAATTGCTGCAATGGAAGGCGAGAGTGGTGTATCTCGACAAGGGATTTGGAAAGTTGTCGGTAATGATAAAGAATATGCTTCCAAAGGACAATGAATTGCCCGAGAGTACGTATGAAGCAAAGAAGGCTGTCTCGCCCTCTAGGGTTAGAGGTGCAAAAGATACATGCATGCCTCTAATGATCGCATCCTCTACCGCTGGTGTGTACGAGGATTTGAACGCTGTCCGGTATGCGGTGCATTATGCTATAAGATCGATCGCGATGACCCCGGTGATGTCGAGGGTGAGCGCCTGTGAAGAAGATTCCTGCCAAGGTGATGTGGTATGCTCCTATAATACCACGGTTGAGACGCTTTGTTCCAAAAACAAAGAGCATGCGAAGGCGCGATGGCACGCAGAAGACCGTAAGAAAGACGTAAAGTTGAGAGTACCACGACGGTTCGCAAAGGGAGAAAAATCGAGAGAAAGTACCGAGAGGAGTTTGCAGGTGACCCAAGGAACGTATGGTTTGGTCTAAGCGCAGATGGCATTAATCCTTTTGGGGAGCAAGAGCAAGAACCATAGCACGTGGCTCGCGGACTCTATGTTTGTATAACCTTCCTCCTTGGTTGTGCCTGAAGAGGTAGTTCATTATGATGTCAGTGCTCATCCAAGGCCCTAAGCAACCCGGCAACGACATTGATGTGTACCTAAGGCCATTAGTTGAAGAACTCTTACTACTGTGGAATGGAACAGGTGTACGTGCGTGGGATGAGCACATGGGGGAAGAATTTGACCTAAAGGCATTGTTGTTCGTGACCATCAATGATTGGCCTGCTCTCAGTAACCTTTCAGGACAGACAAACAAGGGATACCGCGGATGCACGCACTGTTTGGATGATACCGACAGTATATTTGAATAGTTGTAAGAAGAATGTGTACCGACATCGTCGATTTCTTCCGAGCAGTGCATCCCGTTAGAAAGAAAGGCAAGCATTTCAAAGGTGAGGCGGATCACCGGACGAAGCCTCGCCACCGCATCGGGTGTTGATGTACATGATATGGTCAAGGATTTGAAGGTAATATTTGGAAAGTATCCCGCGGACAACCTGTTCAAGGACGCCGATGGACGCGCACTCCATGTGGAAGAAGAAATCTATATTTTGGGACCTGCCATATTGAAAGACCTAGAGGTCCGCTCCAAGAATCGACGTGATGCACGTGACGAAGAATCTTTGCGTGACCCTGCTTAGGCTTTTTGGGCGTGTATGGGAAGACAAAAGATACACCAGAGGCACGGGAGGACCAAAGAACGTATGCACGGAAAAGACGGCATACATCGTGGTCAAAGCCACTACGCTCTTACCAAAGAAGAGAAGGAAATCTTCTTCAATGCCTGCTCAAAGATGAAGGTACCGTCTGCTTCTCGTCGAATATAAAGGGAATAATAAATATGGCGTAGAAAAAGTTCCAGAACCTAAAGTCTCATGACTGCCACCTGATTATGACGGAACTCCTTCCGGTTGCATTGAGGGGGCTTCTATCGGAAAACGTTCGATTAGCCATTGTGAAGCTATGTTCATTCCTCAATGCAATCTCTCAGAAGGTAATCGATCCAGAAATCATACCAAGGTTACAGAATGATTTGGTGCAATGTCTTGTCGGGCTGAAAGTTGGTGTTCCCACCATCCTTCTTCAACATCATGACGCACGCCCTAGTTCACCTTCTCGAAGAGATTAACGTTTTGGGTCATGTATTTCTACACAATATGTTCCCTTTGAAAGGTTCATGGGAGTCTTGAAGAAATATGTTCATATCCGTGCTAGGCCGAAGGAAGCATCTCGAAGGGCCATGAAAATGAGGAGGTCATTGAGTTTTGTATTGACTTTATTCCTGACCTTAAGCCGATTGGTGTTCATGAATCGCAAAGCATAAGGGCAGATGGAAGGAAAAGGCACGCTTAGGAGGGCATCAAATAATATGTATGGACGGGCATTCTCTCACCGAAGCACACTACACAGCTTCTACAGAATTCCGCCTTTTGGTGGCTCAGTATATAGAGGAACACAAGAATTTTCTACAGTCCAAACACCCGAGAAGTCTGGCGACCGGATTACACGCGAACAAACGAGGACTTTCGCCGTTGGTTGCGTAAACGCGTTCTGAATGATGGCGATATTCAAAATGACCAGATTACTCACCGTCCCGATTACCATCTTCGAATATAATGACTTTCAAAGGGTACCAGATAAATGGGAATACATTTTACACGATCGCCCAAGATAAGAAGAGCACCAACCAAAACAAGTGGTGTCCGCTTTGATGCAACAACCAACACGGGAAAGGAAACGATTATGGTTACATAGAGGACATACGGAACTTAACTATGGATCGTGTGATTTGAAGGTCCCTTTGTTTTGGTGCAAATGGGTCAATATGACACGAGGTGGGGTAACGGAAGACCCGCAGACGGAATGACAACAAGGATCTCAACAATCTTATGATGCAAGTATCGAACCATTCGTCTCTAGCCAATGATGTGGCGCAGGTTTTTTATGTGAAAGACATGTCTACTGTGCCGAGAAAAAAGAAAAGATAAGGAAGCAAATGGATCATACGACGAGCCAAAGCGCCACATAGTTCTTTCGGGAAAAAGAAACATCATGGGAGTGGATGACAAGATGGACATGTCGAAGATTATGAAAAGTTTGATGAAATTGCTCCATTCGCTAAAGTGAATATTGACCCGAGCATCCAGCTAAATGATGAAGATTTTCCATGGCTACGCAAGAAAGGGACACACGAGAAGAAAAAGTTTCACACCCAAAGATCCGGGATGTGATCGGCTTCACTATCATCACTTTCTTCGTGTTTCACACCCGTGAGGGAATGTCTGTAATAGTTAGGGTAGTTAATTATGTGTTTTGGCATTTGAAACGCCAAGAAATTTTATGTGCAAACAAATTCTTTTCATGCATTTACCGATTTTTCCAGCTAAATGACCCTGAAATTGAAAAGCATTTGAAATGAACTCGTAAAAGGTTGAAAGTTGGCATGGTATCATAATTTCATACAAATAGCATGTGCAAAAAGTAGGGAGGGTTATGGTAAACTGGATACACTTCGTGTACAAAATGGACAATCTCTTTCAAGTATCGTGGTTTCAATGAAAACTGAAATGTTACAAAGGCATGCTTTCATTTTTTAAATAACCTAAGGATTACCAAATTGAATATAATGATAAAACACACTAATATTAAACATAAGAAAAAGAATCACCGAAAAAATTCTTTTCATGCATTTACTGATTTTTTCCAAATTTAAATGACCCTGAAATTAAAAAGCATTTGAAATGAACTCGTAAAAGGTTGAAAGTTGGCATGGTATCATAATTTCATACAAATAGCATGTGCAAAAAAGTAGAGAGGGTTACGGCAAAACTGGATACACTTCGTGTACAAAATGGACAATCTCTTTCAAGTATCAGAGGTTTCATTTAAAAAACTGAAATGTTACAAAGGCATTTCACTTTTTAAATAACCTAAGCATTACCAAATTGAATATAATGATAAAACGCACTAATATTAAACATAAGAAAAAAGAATCACTGAAAAACTTTTTTCAAAGTTAAGTTATTCACAAACTAGTGATTCACACAAATTTCAAATAATTCAAAATTTAAACTATTCAAATTTGAAAACTACCGGCACTAACAGAAAGTTTGTAATTTTTTGTACCTAAAGCAAAAATATTCACAAAGAAACTCTAAATACAGCAAAAAACAACTCAAAAATAAATAAAACAAAAATAAATAAAGCGAAAAAAATTAACAAAATAAAAAAGCCCGCCTACTGGGCCAAAGCGGCCTGCATACGACTAGGAACACAACCTTAGTTGGGCCAGGATGCAGGCCCGCAAAGGCCCAGTAGGCCTGCTTAGGAGAGGAGCTCGAGAGAGCTATCGCACTGGGGCTTATAAACCAGTGCGGTAGCCCCTCGGGTAGCGAGGTGGGACTAAACTTGCGCACCGCCTGTAGCCAGCGCACTTTAGTACTGGTCGTGGCTCCAACCGGTGCTAAGAAGACCCCCCCTTTAGTACGGTTGGAGCCACCACCCAGATTAAAGGGGTGCGCTCTCGCCGCTTTGGTCAAGTTAAACAGATTTAGTACCGCTTTGGTGGCTCCAACCGTACTAAAGGTCCATCCTATATATACAACACTTAAAAAAATTCAGTTTCCTCTGTTATTCTCCTCTCCGTCATGCACCTGCCCCGATCGACGCCGTCCCGTCGGCTTGTCGCCGCCGCGCCTCGTCGCCGACCCGGCCGTCCCCGCCTCGTCGCCGCCCGCCGACGTCGCCGCCTGGCCGTCCCGTCATCGTCCCGTCGTCCGCGTTCTGCGCTACTTCGCTTGACGTCAGCCGCTTCCGACCGCCCATACGTCGTTGTCGCCGATCGTCAGCCATCGTCGCCGCCGAGTGAGCTTTCGCCCGGCCGCCATGTCCACACATACACACACACACACACACACTACACACACACACACACACACACACTCACACACACACACACACATTATTAGTTTGTTTGTTATAAATTTTTCTGTTTTTAGTTATAGAAATGTTAGGGAAATTATTCTGTTTTTTAGTTATATAAATATTAGAAATGTTAGTTATATAGAAATGTTATAAATGTTTTCTGTTTTTTAGTTATAGAAATATTTATAGAAATGTTAGCAATTTTTCTGTTTTTTAGTTATATAAATATTAGAATTGTTATAGAAAAATGTTAGTTATATAATCAGGAAATTTTAGAATTAGTTTTAGTTAGATGAATTAGATTAATGTCAAATTGTTAGAATTTGCATATGTATAGAATTTTAGTTATCACAATCCAATCATTTAAAAAATGTTACTTTTTATGGGCATATAGTATTTGTTCTCGACGATTTATATGCCCGCTCAAGATCCTCGCTGGCCGGAATTCGCTCAGACGATTTACGCCCTGCTTTCAGAGAGGACCCATGTCCGGACTGGTTCGCTGGCTAGCACCGGAGGTGCTACTCGAGGGGCGCCCGCCAGTGAGGAACCCGACCTCGGGTCCCGTCGTCGACCCCGATCTTCTTTGGTGGCGTCAGCGTGGGCCACATTCAGCAGAGAGCAGCCCGGCCCCGCCGGAGGTGGTGCGTTGTCGTGTCGTGCAGAAGATGAGCACGCCCATCGCTACATGGCTGCTATGGACGCACGCCAGTTCTCCACTACTTGGCGGGTTCTTTGGGCAGATGACCGGAGATATGATCTTGTGATGGTTCCTTCTCTTTGGGTGCACCGCTCACGCCTCAGAACCGCGAGTGGCGCCCTAGATTCTTCTCAGTAGTACTTGATCTTTATTAGTTACCTAGGCTGTGTTGTATTCTATTTTTAATATTCTAGACGATGTATTCAAGATTTTATATATTAAAGATTTATGATGTATTCGAGATTATATATTCGAGATTCAGTTTTTCCTTATTGATTAATTGCATCCATGCATTGTAATTTGAATACTAAATTGTTTTATATTTCTTCAGTAATTAGTAAAGTAAAAGCTATGGCGGACAATACCGACAGAGAGAGAGAAGAGGAATTGTTCGACATCACACGTAGCCCTCATAGGGTAGATGATCCGAATGAAGATGACGGCTCCCAATATCCGAACAATAATGGAGAGGGTGATGAAAAAGATATTCGATCTCGACGATCGAGCTGATGAAGTCATGAACTATGATTATGATGACACGTACAATGTTAGTGATGACACGTGACAATGTTGATCTTCAAATAACAAAGACTTCCGGCGAGGTATATATCTATATAAGCATGCATCCTGGTGATCATCACATGTTTTTTTTATTGAAGATATATTAACGAATCGATCTTTCTTCTTTCAGCCCTCCGGATCGAGCAAATCTGCTTCTACAGACATGAAGACAAAGCGAGGCCCGGGCAGATTGTTGAAGGATGGTGTAAAGTACCACATCAAATCCACCAAACTTAGTGGCTAACCCCTCACGCCCTAAGAACGCTATGGACAAGTGGACACAAATCGGTCACGGAGTTCTTGTGAAGGACAACTCCGATCTCCATTCAAGAATGGAAAGAGCCAAAACTAAACGCTCAGGTGTTACTTGGAGTCGATGATGAGCCAAAAAGACCCGGTGAAATCTCCGATGGAACATTTCACCCTACCAGATCATTTCACTAAAGCGTATGTGGAGAAAGTCAAGGCCGCTGCTCTTAAGAAGATGGCAATTGCATTCAACACCCACAATAAAACTGTATGGGCCAACTACCTCGCTAATGAAAGGAAGACTCCAGATTTCAAGGAAACACTGGAGAAGCAAAGAGAACACTGGGACGATTTCGTGACCTTCAAGGATTCAGAATTATCTAAGGAACGGTCGATGAAAAACAAGGCAAATGCCGCAAGAAAGACGCAGTTCCATAGGCTGGGTCCAGGTGGCTACGCGGTGGGATTGCCTAAGTGGGATAAAATGCGAGCAAGAGATGGAGGGTACAGGGGTCACTCCGATTAATAGGAGCTGGCCCCTGTGTGCGTAACTTGGTTCTATGCGCATGGGGGCGCGGACCCAAGACAGCTCTGGTTTCAAGAAGGCAAGTCTAAAAGGAGCCGAACAAAAGATACTTGACGAATAGAAGAAGCTCGAACGGGGTGTTCATGCTCAACAGAGAGAACGACGAAGCTTACGCTACGCCTGGGAAATCTCGAACACCCGGGAAGAACACGAGGCATGGGTGTTATTCCCGGTATGAGGGCTTTTCGGAATGGAATGACGACTACAGGTGTCCCGTGCAAGAAAGAAGATGGAGGAGGAGAAGAAGAGGAAGCTGGAGGAGGAGCAGAGGAAGCAGTGACGCAGAACACCTTCATGGCCTAGACGCAAGGCACTCAGGACTGGCACTCAAATTCCAAAGAAAGCAGCAGCAGATCGACTCACTTAGCCGTGAAAGGGGTCTCAAAGTAGCGGCAAAGCAAGCGGATGATCATCCAAAGCATTGGATAGCACCGTCCCATCCATGCCGAGAAGCAGCGTTGGTTCTACCCAGGCGACATACATCGCTGGATACATACCGTGTGGATGACATCATAGAGAACACTAATCGTGAGCTACACTCCAAAATGAAGAACATATCCATGAAGGTGGCGGACGGCGTTGCTTTTCCAAAGTGACCCCGAAGCAACCTACCATTGCATCCCGATTCATGAGAGGGCTATGCTCGTGTCATGGTTGATGAAGTGGTGGACCCATATTCGGGGCTAACGCTTGACATTCCCGGAGGTGAAGACGAGTGCACACCGGGAGAGGCCATACATCGTATCATCCTATGGAGAAAGGATTGCATCATCTTCGAAGTCCACCGACACTGCTGCCGCTGCCCGACTCCTCGAAGTCCGCCACCGAGTCGGCAGACTCCGGCTCCCCTCCAAGTCCACGAACGCGTGAGACTCCTCCTCCTCGAAGTCCGCCACCTCCTCCACTGGGTTTCAAGTCCGCACCGTGTCAGGCCACACCTCCCGCTTCAAGTCCGACACATCGTCAGCCACTTCTCTGGTCCAACTCCACGTCGCCCGCCTCCGCCTCAAAGAATCAGAGAAGAGACATGCCGCAGCTTTGGTGCGAGCGGCACGAAGTCGAGGTAATTCAGAAGTACAGGCGGAGACAAGCGATATAAATATGGTACAAGCCTCGCTCCTCTTCCTCGAGGCCTTACGACATGACCGAGGAGCAAAACGCAGCCATAGTGCAGGCCCAAGTGGGCGCCCATTTTGGACCAAACTGCACCGCCGCCAAAGGAGAAAGTGCCGAGAAAACGATTGACCACTTCATTCATATGGCTAGAGCACCAGCTCCTAAGCCTGTTGACTCAGACTATGAGCGTCAAATCAGGAAGCTACATCGAGCACGGCTACAGAAGGAAGCAAGCTCGAGCTCGAGCCAACAAGCAGCTGGCAAAAAATGCGGGAAAACCGTTCCCCAGCTGGGAAAACAGGTGGCGCAAGCGATCCCCCCACTTGTTGTGCCAACAAAGCATGAGAGGAGTACGCGCGCCAAATATTATTGTGGGCAAACCGTTAGCGTCCCCCAGCAGGGCGATGTGGTAATAACGGAGGAGCATATCATGCAGGCTGAAATGCTCAAGATCTCTGTTGGACAACTCCTCGAAATCGAGCCCATGTCCTCTTAAAGAATCAGAAATAAAATGGAAATATGCCTAGGGCCAACCTTTGGTCCATCCAGACAAGGTCAAGGACCTCCCAACGAGAATGTATGAATTGCATCAATGGTACATGAACATGACCAAGATTTACAATCGAGTGTCCCTCATGGTGAATGTCAAGAAGGATCATTATTACCATGAGAAAGCTCATCCATTGAGTATACGTAACTTTTTCAGTTATACAATCAAGACGCACTTCGACAAGTCTATCGTTGCTATTGTCTCGTAAGTGATTTCTTTCTCGTAATTTAAGTCTCAAGCTAATTATGTAGTGATAATTTTGATCAATCATTACATGTAATTATCCTCACTATATTCTTTTCTGTGGTATTATATGCAGGATGAAGATGTATGAAATGAAAAAATCTGGGCCACGCTATGGCATTGGGTTCATTGACCCAAATACCGTTAATGAGGACATATGGAAGTTTCCATTTTATCAAGCAGATGTAGAGGCCAGCATGGTAGAGTTCTTGAAGTGCCTCAATAGCAATGAAGATATACTACTTCCTTACAACTTCCCGTGAGTCACAATCCTGTTTGTACTACAAATTCTGTTTTTGCTTACTAGCTAGCTAGATGTTAATAATTAAGTGTATATGGTTTACGGTAGTTGATTAATTTTATGCACATGCCCGCTTATTTAAGACATGCAAACGTAATGCGCATGCGATTGGTAATCGGGTCTTGATAGACATTAAAGTTGAGGAAGGAAAAATTGAATTACTGGACTCACTAACTAAAGAACAAAGTGACTTCACCATCGTGAAGGGGATAGTCAACAGGTAATTTCAATCATTATTAACTATATATATCTCGGCCTATTATTAGTTCGTCATTTCCTGATATGAACTATTTAATAACCCCTTTATTAATTTTCTTTTGCGGCGGGCAGGGCATGGGCAAAGTTCATCGCGGTGACTCCAGGCGAATGGAAACAAAAGTTGTTTTGGCATCGACCAAAGGTAAGTAATTAAGTAGTACTAGCTAGCTACCATCTCTTTAATTCTTGTTTCAATATCATTAATTAATTATCATGCTTGATTAATCATTATCTGATTCAATTCCATTCTCGTAAAGGCCCTGAAGCGGTAGCGGGAATAATCTGTGTGCATTCTACGCTTATGCAGAACATTCGCATGATGACGTCTGAAAGGAGCAGATCTGATAGACAGGATCGGGTACGCTTTGTCGTAACACTATTCACACCATTATCGATATCTAGTCACACAACTATCACATATGCATATTGATCTCCTTATAAACAGTTCAGAGAGGTGCGGGGTAAGCTCCTACCATCGGAACGCATACTAGCACTTCAAGAGGAAATAGCCGGATTTTTGCTCGACCAGGTCATAAATCCCAAAGGAGAATACTATTACCCGCTACCACCCCCATGAACCACTTGTCATCGTGCTCCGGAGGCACCAACATATGTAGGAGAAATTGTATATGTATATACATGTGTATGTGTGAATAATGGTGTTGGTTAATTGTGAGACATTTGATGATATATATATATATATATGCGGTTCTATACGCATTTGAGAAAAATCTATTTATATATATGCATAACGTGTACAATTTGTAGTATCGTGAAATACCAGCAAACAAAAAAAATGTAATGGAAAATTAAAAAAAAACACCCAAACATTTAGTACCGGTTGGTGTTACCAACCGGTACTAAAGCCCTACGCCATTCGGGCCTGCCTGTACACGTGTTCAAGATTTTTAGCGCCGGTTCGTGACGAACCGGTACTAAAGGGGGTGTTGAGAGCGTTGCAGAAAATTAAAATTTTCCTACGGTTTCACCAAGATCCATCTATGAGTTCATCTAAGCAACGAGTCATGGGAGAGAGATTGCATCTACATACCACTTGTAGATCGCGTATGGAAGCGTTCACTAGAAAGTGGATGATGGAGTCGCATCGCCGTGATCCAAATCACCGATGACCAAGTCTTGAACGGATGTAACCTCCGCGTTCAACACACGCGTGCACGGACGACGTCTCCTCCGTCTTGATCCAGCAAGGAGGAAGGAGAGGTTGAGGAAGACAGCTCCAACGGCAAAGATGACATGGCGTGGTGTTGTTGGAGCAAAGAAGATACTCGGCTGTGGCTTCGCCAAGCACGTCGGGAGGAGGAGAGGTGTTGGCGAGGGAGGGCTGCGCCTTGGCTTGGGTTAAGGCTGCCCCTCTCCCTTTATATGGGCCCCCAAGGTGGGGCGCCGGCCCTTGGGGATCCCATCTCCCAAGAGGGGCGGCGGCCAAGGGGGGTGGAGTGCCCCCCAAGGCAAGTGGGGCACTCCCCCCACCCTAGGGTTTCAACCCTAGGCGTAGGGGTGGGCTGAGGCGCACCAGCCCACTATGGGCTGGTTCCTCCCCACTTCAGCCCATGGGGCCCTCCGGGATGGGTGGCCCCACCGGTGGACCCCGGGACCCTTCCGGTGGTCCGTACAATACACGGGTGACCGAAACTTTCCCGATGGTCAAACGATACTTCCTATATATAATTATTTACCTCCGACCATTTCGAACTCCTCGTGACGTCCGGGATCTCATCCGGACTCCGAACAACATTCGTAATCACATACAAGTCTTCCTAATAACCCTAGCGTCCACCGAACCTTAAGTGTGTAGACCCTACGGGTTCGGGAGACATGCAGACATGACCGAGACGGCTCTCAGGTCAATAACCAACAGCGGGATTTGTATACCCATGTTGGCTCCCACATGCTCCTCGATGATGTCATCGGATGAACCACGATGTCGAGGATTCAAACAATCCCGTATACAATTCCCTTTGTCAATCGGTATGTTACTTGCCCGAGATTCGATCGTCGGTATCCCAATACCTCATTCAATCTCGCTACGGCAAGTCACTTTACTGCATCGTAATGCATGATCCCGTGACCGCACACTTGGTCACTTTGAGCTCATTATGATGTGCACTACCGAGTGGGCCCAGTTGATATCTCTCGAGTCATACGGAGTGACAAATCGCTCTCGATCTGCGGTCAACCCAATGACACTTTCGGAGATACCGTAGTGCACCTTTATAGTCACCCAGCTTACGTTGTGACGTTTGGTACACCCAAAGCACTCCTACGGTATCCGGGAGTTACACGATCTCATGGTCTAAGGAAGAGATACTTGACATTGGAAAAGCTCTAGCAAAAGCGAACTACACGATCTTGTGCTATGCTTAGGATTGGGTCTTGTCCATCACGCCATTCTCCTAATGACGTGATCCCGTTGTCAATGACATCGATGTCCATAGTCGAAACCATGACTATCTGTTGACCAACGAGCTAGTCAACTAGAGGCTTACTAGGGACGTATTGTAGTCTATAAATTCACACGTGTATTACGATTTCCGGATAATACAATTATAGCATGAATAAAAGACAATTATCATGAACAAGGAAATATAATAATAATGCTTTTATTATTGCCTCTAGGGCATATTTCCAACAGGGGGACCTTTAGTCCCCACTCTTTAGTGCCGGTTGTGGAACCGGCACTAAAGGCCGTTACGAACCGGCACTAAAGGCCGGTTCTGCACTAGTGGATTCTCGTAAGTTTGTCTTATCCTGTGATGAATGTCAAAGAATAGGTAACATTAGTAGACATCAAGAAATGCCTATGTTATTCTCTTGTTATTGAACCATTTGATGTTTGGGGCTTTGATTATATGGGACCTTTTCCCTTGCCTCTAATGGTTATACTCATATTTTAGTTCTTTGTTGATTACGTTACTAAGTGGGTAGAAGCTATTCCAACTAGTAGTCTTGATCATAACACTTCTATTAAAATGCTTAAAGAAGTTATTTTTCCGAGGTTTGGAGTCCCTAGATATCTTATGACTGATGGTGGTTCACATTTTATTCATGGTGCTTTCCAGTAAGATGCTTGCTAAGTATGATGTCAATCATAGAATCGCATCTCCTTATCATCCATGATCTAGTGGTCAAGTAGAGTTGAGCAATAGAGAGCTCAAATTAATTTTGCAAAAGACTGTGAATAGATCTAGAAAGAATTGGTCCAAAAACTTGATGATGCATTATGGGCCTATAGAACTGCATACAAAAAATCCTATGGGTATGTCTCCACATAAGATGGTTTATGGAAAAGCGTGTCATTTACCTCTTGAACTTGAACATAAGGCATATTGGGCTATTAAAGAGCTCAACTATGACTTCAAATTTGCGGTGAGAAGAGGTTGTTTGATATTAGCTCACTTGATGAATGGAGAACCCAAGCCTATGAGAATGCCAAGCTATTCAAAGAAAAAGTCAAACGCTGGCATGACAAGAGGATACAAAAGCGTGAGTTCAACGTAGGAGATTATGTGTTATTATTCAACTCTCGTTTGAGATTTTTTTGCGGAAAAACTTCTCTCAAAATGGGAAGGTCCTTATGTTATCGAGGAGGTCTATCGTTCTGGTGTTATGAAAATCAACAACTTCGAAGGCACAAGTCCAAGGGTGGTAAACGGTCAAAGAATTAAACATTATATTTCAGGTAATCCTATCAATGTTGAAACTAATATTATTGAAACCATAAACCCTGAGGAATACATAAGGGACACTTTCCGAGCGTTCAGGACTACGAAAAGGAATAGGTATGTGGTACGGTAAGTAAACCGACTCCAAAACAACTCCCATGGCATTTTTTATCAGTTTTGGAATATTTAAGAATTTTAGGAAGAAAGAAGTAGTCCGAAAGGGACACGAGGCCCCCACGAGAGTGGAGGGCGCGCCCCCTCTACTGGGCGCGCCCCCCTGTCTCATGGGCACCTAATGTGCCTCCCGGACTCCGTTTTCTTGCACGTTACGTATTTTGGTCGGTAAAAATTCATTATATATACTCCCGAAGGTTTTGACCACCGTATCACGCAAATATCCTCTGTTTTCGTTTCGAGATGTTTCTGTTGCAGATCAAGAGCACCATGACGTCACCCTCCTCCAACAACGGAGACAAGGATGCTTGGCTATTAAAGATAGAGCTGAAAAGAGAAGAACTAGAAGAGATCAACAAGGATGAAGGGATCAAGAAGGCCATGGAGGTCCAAGCTCCGGCGGTGAAAGAAGAAGACATCCCTCAACCTTTACCTAACCTCTTTACTCCAACAGAGATTGAAGCTTTCAAGATGATTGAGTTAGCTCAAGATACGTAACAAGTATCTCACACGGGAGAATATTTTGTTGAAGGATCATATTGCTGGGCTCAAGGGCATTATCCGCAAGTTGGAGGAGCTTTACGCTCGATGTGCGATTATCCACCGTCATCATCACCACCCCATCACCTCCGAGGACATAATCACATGGGTATGGGTACTCCCTTGGCAACGGCCAAGCTGGGGAGGTGCCCAGATCGTATCACCATCACACTCCTATCTTTACCGCTTTTATTTAGTTCGATCCTTTTAGTAGTATCTTGATCTAGTAGATTGAAGTTTTGATATCAAGTAGTTTTGAGTTTTGCTTTGTGATCTCTTTTTGTAATCGAGTCCGTGAGCTATCTATAATAAATATTAGTGTTGAGTCAAGGGCTTTGCTATGTTGCTATGATCTTAAGAAAGTAGAAAGAATAAAAGGGTTCATATTGATCTTATGAATAGTGATAACTTCACACATAGAAAGTATGAGGCATAAAAATTGTTGAGAGTTGATAAACGTAGTTTTGGTCATCGTTGCAATTAATAGGAAGTGATAAGGAAAGAGAGGTTCACATATAAATATATTATCTTGGACATCCTTTATGATTGGGAGAACTCATTAAATATGAAATGCTAAAAGGGTTGACGTTGGACAAGGAAGACAACGTAATGGTTTATGTTTTCCGACATCTCAGTTAAAGTATATTGTCATTGACCTTCCAAACATGTTGAGCTTGCCTTTCCCCCTCATGCTAGCCAAATTCCTTGCACCAAGTAGATATACTACTTGTGCTTCCAAATATCCTTAAACCCAGTCTTGTCATGAGAGTCCACCATACCTACCTATGGATTGAGTAAGATCCTTCAAGTAAGTTGTCATGTTGCAAGCAATAAAAATTGCTATCTAAATATGTATGACTTATTAGTGCGGAGAAAATAAGCTTTGTACGATCTTGTTGTGGAAGTAATAAAAGCGACGGACTGCATAATAAAGGTCCACATACAAGGGGCAATATAAAGTGACGTTCTTTTGCATTAAGATTTTGTGCATCAACCCTAAACGCACATGACAACCTCTGCTTCCCTCTGCGAAGGGCCTATCTTTTACGTTACGTTTTACTTTATGCTTGAGTCAAGGTGATCCACACCTTTCCCTTTTCATTTTATCCTTTGGCAAGCTCCTCGTGTTTGAAAGATCATGATATATATATATATATATATATATATATATATCCAACTTAATGTAAGTTAGCATGGGCTATTATTGTTGACATCACCTAAAGGTGAGTACGTTGGGAGGCAACTCAATAAGCCCCTATCTTTCTCAGTGTCCGGCTAAAACTCCATAACCACAAGTATTGCGTGAGTGTTAGCATTGTAGAAGACTACAAGATAGTTGAGTATGTGCACTTATTTGAAAAGCTCTATTGTTGACTCTTTCTGATGCTATGATAAATTGCAATTGCTTCAATGACTGAGATTAGAGTTTATTAGTTCCCAATGAAGTTTTTGAACCATACTTGACATTGTGAATTGATTGTTACTTGAGCATAAGAAATTATATGATAAAATCTATATATGTTGCTGTTATAAGAATGATCATGATGCCCTCATGTCCGTATTTTTATTTTTATCTACACCTCCATCTCTAAACATGTTGACATATTTTTCGATTTCGGCTTCCGCTTGAGGACAAGCGAGGTCTAAGCTTGGGGGAGTTGATACGTCCAGTGTGCATCATGCTTTCATATAAATATTTATTGCATTATGGACTATTATTACACATTATATCTCAATACTTATGGCTATTCTCTCTTATTTTACAAGGTTTACCATGAAGAGGGGGAACGTCGGCAGCTGGAATTCTGGCTCGAAAAGGAGCAAACATTGGAAACCTATTACAGACCTTTGCTCCAAAAGTCCTGAAACTCCACGAAACATCTTTTTGGAATTTATAAGAATTATTGAGTGAAAGAAATACACCAGGGGGCCCACACCCTGTCCAGGAGAGTGGAGGGCGCGCCCCCCCTACTGGGCGCGCCCCCTATCTCCTGGGCCTCCGGTGTCCATCTTCTGCTATATGAGAGCTTTTACCTCGAAAAATCGTAAGGCAAGCTTACGGGGCCGAAACTCACGCTGCCACGAGGCAGAACCTTAAGCGGAACCAATCTAGGGCTCTGGCGAGCTGTTGCCGGGGACACTTCTCCTCAGGAAGGAAATCATCACCAACGTCATCACCAACGATCCTCTCATCGGGAGGGGGTCAATCTCCATCAACATCTTCACCAAAGACCTTTGTGTCCTCTCAAAACCCTAGTTCATCTCTTGTATCCAATCTTGTATCAAAACCACAAATTGGTACCTGTGGGTTGCTAGTAGTGTTGATTACTCCTTGTAGTTGATGCTAATTGGTTTACTTGGTGGAAGATCATATGTTCATATCCTTTATGCATATTATTACTCCTCTGATTATGAATATGAATATGATGTGTGAGTTATTACGTTTGTTCCTGAGGACAAGGGAGAAGTCTTGCTATCGGTAGTCATGTGAATTTGGTATTCGATTCGATATTTTGATGAGATGTATGTTGTCTTTTCCTCTAGTGGTGTTATGTGAATGTCGACTACATGACACTTCACCATTATTTGGGGCCTAGAGGAAGGCATGGGGAAAGTAATAAGTAGATGATTGGTTGCTAGAGTGATGAAGCTTAAACCCTAGTTTATGCGTTGCTTCATTAGGGGCTGATATGGATCCATATGTTTAATGTTGTGGTTAGGTTTACCTTAATACTTATTTTGTAGTTGCAGACGCTTGCAATAGGGGTTAATCATAAGTGGGATGCTTGTCCAAGTAAGGGCAGTACCCAAGTACGGTCCACCCACATATCAAACTATCAAAGTACCGAACATGAATCATATGAACATGATGAAAACTAGCTTGACGATAATTCCCATGTGTCCTCGGGAGCTCCTTTCTCATTATTAGAAATTGTCCAGGCTTATCCTTTGCTACATAAAGGATTGGGCCACCTTGCTGCACTTTACTTACTTTATTTACTTGTTACTCGTTACTATTTATCTTATCACAAAATTATCTATTACCTACAATTTCATTAAGGTGCTTGCAGAGAAAACCTTACCGAAAACCGCTTATCATTTCCTTCGCTCCTCGTTGGGTTCGACACTCTTACTTATCGAAAGGACTACGATAGATCCCCTACACTTGTGGGTCATCAAGCGTCATGCCGCTGATTATTAGCCCCTGTCGATATTCAATCTTGTATTGCAGCCCAAGCAGTTTGGTCAGAGCCTTGTGTTGCCATGGGGTTGTGAGTTTCTGTTCGTCCAGACAAGCGAGACTCCGATGATCCGTGCGAATGGTGAATTCCAATAGAATAAGATGTGGTTGCCATCTGTCTACTGCCATCAGAATAGCGAGGCATTCTTTCTCGTATGTTGATAGTGCCCGATGTCGCGGACCCAAGGCTTGGCTGAGGAAGGCCACTGGGTGTTGTTGTTGCATCAAAACAGCACCGATTCCAATGTCTCGACGCATCTGTCTCCACCACAAACGGCTTGACAAAATTAGGCAAAGCCAGCACAGGAGCTGTGGTCATTGCCGTCTTGAGGGACCCGAATGCTTGCTCATGATCTGTTGTCCACACAAAAGGAACACCTTTCTTCAGTAGCTCTGTGAGGCAGCGACTGGTCACTCCATAGTGACGAACGAATTTGTGATAGTAGCCTGCCAACCCAAGGAACTGATGGAGCTCTTTAACAGATGAGGGTGAAGACCATTGCCGCACCTTCTTGATGTTACATGGGTCTGTATGCACGCCTTCCGCACTGATGACATGGCCTAAGTATCGAAGTTGTGGCTGTGCAAAGGCACATTTCTTCAGCTTGACCTCGAGAGAGTACTGCTCCAGTCGTTGGAACACGGCTCGCAGCAGCAACACATGTTCCTTCAGAGTGGTACTAAAGACGAGAATGTCGTCAATGTACACTAGGACTCCTTTGCACACGAATGGTTTGAGAACTATATGCATAGCGGACTGGAATGTGAAAGGCCCACCAGTGACCCCCTGTGGCATCACTTTGAACTTCGAAATGCCCATGGTGTGTACGAAAGCGCTGTTTTGGCTTCATCCCGGGTCGCATCCGGATCGATGATATCCAGAGCGAGATCCGGACTCGTGAAGACCGTGGCCACGTGTATTTCATCCAAGAGCTCGTCAATGATCGGAATTGGGTAGCGAGTCTTGAGGGTGATTGCATTGAGAAAGCGATAGTCAATGCAGAATCACCATTCCCGTCTTTTTGAACCAAAAGCAGGGGACGAAAAGGGGTTCTTGTTGAGCTGAATGATACCTTGTCATGACATCTCGACACTTGCCGCCCGATTTCATCCTTTTGTCTTGGGCTGTGTCGATATGGGCGTCTGTGACAGGTTGTGCTCGAGGAATGAGCTCGATAATGTGGTCGAATTCTCGATGAGGTGGCAGTCCACTTTGGGTTCTTTGAACAACTCTGGAAATTCTTGCGGCGGTTCCTCAACAAGCTGCAGAACGGAGCTCGCTCCACTTACGCTTGTTCGCAGATAGCAAGAGGACGTGGGCAATGTCTGTGCGTGACTGTAAGAGGTTGAGCTGCGCCATAGAAATCATGTTGCATGTCGTTGTCTGCTGAGATTGCCCTGATAAGTGAACCACCTGCCCATTGTGTTGGAATGACATTTGTTTCTCAGACCAATTGACTGTCATAATGCCTTTGGACTCCAGCCAATCCATCCCGAGGACTATATCATAACACCCCAAGGGAAAAAGTTTGAAAGCAGAGCTGAATGTGACCCCTTGAACCAAGTACTCACAACAAGGTAACTCCAGCGTGCAACTGGTAACTGCGCCATCCGCTACCTTCACCTTTAGCGGCACTTGCATAGGACGAATGGCTGGCCATGCTTGAGCAATCTCTGTATTGATGAAGCTGTGAGAACTCCCAGAATCAATGGGCATCAACAGAACCTTGCCCCCAATGTTGCCGGTGAGTCGAAAAGCCTTGGCGCTTAAAGACAAGCAATCTTCGCCGCAGACAAGAAATGTGAGAGATCCCGCCGAGGCTCTCATTACGGACGGAGACCGGTTGCAGGATGTTGGTGGGGAGAGCTGTTGGGGAACGTTGTAGAAAATAAAAAATTTCCTACGGTTTCACCAAGATCAATCTATGAGTTCATCTAGCAACAAGAGAGAGGAGTGCATCTACATACCCTTGTAGATCGAGCGGAAGTGTTCAAGGGAACGGGGTTGAGGGAGTCGTACTCATCATGATCCAAATCACCGGAGATCCTAGCGCCGAACGGACGGCACCTCCGCGTTCAACACACATACGGTCAGCGTGACGTCTCCTCCTTCTTGATCCAGCAAGGGGGAAGTAGAGGTTGATGAAGATCCAAAGAAGCGATGGCGTGGTGGTGGATGCGCAGGATCGGCAGGCTTCGCCAAGCGTCTGGGAGGAGAGGTGTAGCAAGGGGGAAGGGAGGCGCCAAGTGCAAGGGTGCGGCTGCCCACCCACCCCCCCACAATATAAATGGTACCCAGGGCGCCGCCCTAGGAGATGGGATCTCCCTAGGGGCGGCGACCAAGGGGTGCCTTGCCTCAAAAGCAGTGGAGGCGCCTCCCTAGGGTTCCCAACCCTAGGCGAGGGGGGCCCAAGGGGCGCACCAGCCCACCAGGCTGGTTCCTCCCACTTCAGCCCATGGGGCCCTCCGGATAGGTGGCCCCACCGGTGGACCCCGGGACCCTTCCAGGTGGTCCCGGTACAATACAGTGACCCAGAAACTTTCCCGACGGCCGAAATCGACTTCCCATATATAATTCTTTACCTCCGGACCATTCCGGAACTCCTTGTGACGTCCGGGATCTCATCCAGGACTCCGAACAACTTTCGGTTTGCTGCATACTAACATCTCTACAACCCTAGCGTCACCGAACCTTAAGTGTGTAGACCCTACGGGTTCGGGAAACACGTAGACATGACCGAGACGGCTCTCCAGTCAATAACCAACAGCGGGATCTGGATACCCATGTTGGCTCCCACATGCTCCTCGATGATCTCATCGGATGAACCACGATGTCGAGGATTCAAGCAACCTCAGATACAATTCCCTTTGTCAATCGGTATGTTACTTGCCCGAGATTCGATCGTCGGTATCCCAATACCTCGTTCAATCTCGATTACCGGCAAGTCACTTTACTCGTGCCAGTAATGCATGATCCCGTGACCGACACTTTGGTCACTTTGAACTCATTATGATGATGCATTACCGAGTGAGCCCAGAGATACCTCTCCGTCACACGGAGTGACAAATCCGATCTCGATCCGTGTCAACCCAACAGATACTTTCGGAGATACCCGTAGTATACCTTTATAGTCAACGATTACGTTGTGACGCTTGGTACACCCAAAGCACTCCTACGGTATCCGGGAGTTACACGATCTCATGGTCTAAGGAAAAAATACTTGACATTGGAAAAGCTCTAGCAAGCGAACTACACGATCTTGTGCTATGCTTAGGATTGGGTCTTGTCCATCACATCATTCTCCTAATGATGTGATCTCGTTATCAATGACATCCAATGTCCATAGTCGTGAAAACCATGACTATCTGTTGATCAACGGGCTAGTCAACTAGAGGCTCACTAGGGACATATTGTGGTCTAAGTATTCACACATGTATTACGATTTCCGGATAACACAATTATAGCATGAATAAAAGACAATTATCGTGAACAAGGAAATATAATAATAATCCTTTTATTATTGCCTCTAGGGCATATTTCCAACAGTCTCCCACTTGCACTAGAGTCAATAATCTAGTTACATTGTGATGAATCGCACACCCATAGAGTTACGGGTGTTGATCATGTTTTGCTTTCATGGAAGAGGTTTAGTCAACAGATCTGCGACATTCAGATCCGTATGTACTTTGCAAATATCTATGTCTCCATCTTGAACATTTTCACGGATGGAGTTGAAACGACGCTTGATGTGCTGGTCTTCTTGTGAAACAGGCTCCTTGGCAAGGGCAATATCTCCAGTGTTGTCACAGAAGAGAGTGATCGGCCCCGACGCATTGGGTATGACTCCTAGGTCGGTGATGAACTCCTTCATCCATATTGCTTCATGCGCTACCTCCGAGGCTGCCATGTACTCCGCTTCACATGTAGATCCCGCCACGACGCTCTGCTTGCAATCGCACCCGACTTCTGCTTCCACGATTCAACATATACACGTATCCGGTTTGTGACTTAGAGTCATCCAGATGCGTATCGAAGCTAACGTCGACGTAACCCTTTTACGACGAGCTCTTCGTCACCTCCATAGGCAGAAACATGTCCTTTGTCCTTTTCGTACTTCAGGATATTCTTGACCGCTGTCCGGTGTTCCTTGCCGGGATTACTTTGGTACCTTCCTACCAAACTTACGGCAAGGTTTACATCAGGTCAGTACACAACGCATGGCATACATAATAGATCCTATGGCTGAGGCATAGGGATGACACTCATCTCTTCTTTATCTTCCGCCGTGGTCGGGCATTGAGCGAGCTCAATCTCACACCTTGCAATCTGAGCACGAACCCTTTCTTGGACTGATCCATATTGAACTTCTTCAATATCTTATCAAGGTATGTGCTTTGTGAAAGACCTATGAGGCGTCTCGATCTATCCCTATAGATCTTGATGCCTAATATGTAAGCAGCTTCTCCAAGGTCCTTCATTGAAAAACACTTATTCAAGTAGGCCTTAATGCTGTCCAAGAGTTCTATATCATTTCCCATCAAGAGTATGTCATCTACATATAATATGAGAAATCTTTGAGCTCCCACTCACTTTCTTTTGTAAACGCAGGCTTCTCCATAAGTCTGCATAAACCCAAAACGCTTTGATCATCTCATCAAAGTGAATGTTCCAACTCCGAGATGCTTGCACCAGTCCATAAATGGATCATCGAGCTTGCATACCTTGTTAGCATTCTTAGGGTCGACAAAACCTTCCTATGCATCATATACAGTTCTTCCCGAAGATAGCCAAGTATGAATGCCGTTTTGACGATCCATCTCGCCATATCTCATAATCATAGTATGCGGCAATTGCTAACATGATTCGGATGGACTTCAAACGCCACGGGAGAGAAAGTCTCATCGTAGTCAACCCCTTGAACTTGCCGATAACCCTTAGCGACAAGTCGAGCTTTATAGATGGTAACATTACCATCCGTGTCCGTCTTCTTCTTAAAGATCCATTTGTTTTCTATCGCTCGCCGATCATCGGGCAAGTCTGTCAAAGTCCATACTTTGTTTTCATACATGGATTCTATCTCGGATTGCATGGCTTCAAGCCATTTGTTGGAATCTGGGCCGCCATCGCTTCTTCATAGTTCGAAGGTTCACCGTTGTCTAACAACATGATTTGCAGGACAGGGTTGCCATACCACTTTCTGGCGTGGAACGTGTCATAATAGACCCTCTGAAGTTCAAGAGCAACTTGATCCAAGTACCTTGATCATCATCATTAATTTCCTCTCCGGTCGGTGTAGGCACCACAGGAACATTTTCCGAAGCTGCACTACTTTCGGTTCAAGAGGTAGTACTTCATCGAGTTCTACTTTCCTCCCACTTACTCCTTTCGAGAGAAACTCTTTTTCCGAGAAAGGATCCGTTCTGGCAACAAAGATCTTGCCTTCGTATCTAAGGTAGAAGGTATACCCAATGGTTTCCTTAGGGTATCCTATGAAGACGCATTTTTCCGACTTGGGTTCGAGCTTTTAGGGTTGAAGTTTCTTGACATAAGCATCGCATCCCCAAACTTTTAGAAGCGACAGCTTAGGTTTCTTTCCAAACCATAATTCATACGGTGTCGTCTCAGCGGATTTAGGCGATTGCCCTATTTAAAGTGAATGTAGCTGTCTCTAGAGCGTATCCCCAAAATGATAGCGGTAAATCGGTAAGAGACATCATAGATCGCACCATGTCCAATAAAGTGCGATTACGACGTTCGGACGCACCGTTACGCTGAGGTGTTCCAGGCGGCGTGAGTTGTGAAACGATTCCACATTTCCTTAAGTGCGTACCAAATTCGTGACTTAAATATTCTCCTCCACGATCTGATTGTAGGAACTTTATCTTTCGGTCACATTGATTCTCTACCTCATTCTGAAATTAGTTGAACTTTTCAAAGGTCTCAGACTTGTGTTTCATCAAGTAGACATACCCATATCTACTCAAGTCATCAGTGAGAGTGAGAACATAACGATATCCTCCGCGAGCCTCAACGCTCATTGGACCGCATACATCAGTATGTATGATTTCCAATAAGTTGGTTGCTCACTCCATTGTTCCGGAGAATGGAGTCTTGGTAATTTTGCCCATGAGGCATGGTTCACATGTGTCAAATGATCCATAATCGAGAGACTCTAAAAGTCCATCAAGATGGAGCTTCTTCATGCGCTGACACCAATGTGACCAGGCGGCGGTGCCACAAGTATGTGGGACTATCGTTATCAACTTTAAATCTTTTGGTATTCACACTATGAATATGTGTAACATCACGTTAAAGAGATTCATTAAGAATAAACCATTGACCATCGGGCATGACCATAAAACATATCTCTCATATAAATAGAACAACCATTATTCTCGGATTTAAATGAGTAGCCATCTCAGACAAACGAGATCCAGATACAATGTTCATGCTCAAACTTGGCACTAAATAACAATTATTGAGGTTTAAAACTAATCCCGTAGGTAAATGTAGAGGTAGCGTGCCGACGGCGATCACATCGACCTTGGAACCATTCCCGACGCGTATCGTCACCTCGTCCTTCGCCAGTCTCCGCTTATTCCGCAGCTCCTGCTTTGAGTTACAAATATGAGCAAAGGCACCGGTATCAAATACCCAGGAGCTACTACTTAACACCGGTAAGGTACACATCAATTACATGTATATCACATATACCTTTAGTGTTGTCGGCCTTCTTGTCCGCTAAGTATTTGGGGCAGTTCCGCTCAAAGGACCCTTCCCTTTGCAATAAAAGCACTCAGTCTCGTGCTTGGGTCCATTCTTTGACTTCTTCCCGCAACTGGCTTGCAAGGCGCGGCAACATCCTTGTCGTCCTTCTTGAAGTTCTTCTTACCCTTGCCTTTTTTGAACTTGGTGGTTTTATTGACCATCAACACTTGATGTTCCTTTTGATTTCTACCTCTCACGACTTCAAAGATTGAAAATACTTCAGGAATAGTTTTCACCATCCCCGCATATTGTAGTTCATCACAAAGCTCTTGTAGCTTGGTGGGAGCGACTAAAGGATTCTGTCAATGACCGCCTTTGTCCGGGAGGTTAATATCCAGCTGGGGAATGACGGTTTGTACTAACAGAGACATTTTGAGTATGTGCTCACTAATGTAACTATTTTCCTCCATCTTACAACTATAGAACTTGTCGGAGACTTCATATCTCTCGACTCGGCGTGAGCTTGGAAAACCATTTTCAGCTCCTCGAACATCTCATATGCTTCGTGTTGCTCAAAACGCTTTTGGAGCCCGGTTCTAAGTTGTAAAGCATGCCGCCCCGAACGAGCGAGTAATCATCAAGACGTGATCGCCAAGCGTTCATAACGCCTCTTGGTTCTTCCGGGATGGTGCTTCACCTAGCGGTCCTTCTAGGACATATGCTTTCTTGGCAGCTATGAGGATGATCCTCGTGTTCCGGACCAGTCCGTATAGTTGCTGCCATCATCTTTCAGCTTGGTTTTCTAGGCAGCGTTGAAGTTCATGTTGACATGAGCGTTGGCCATTTGATCTACAAGACATTTTGCAAAGATTTTAGACTAAGTTCATGATAATTAAGTTCATCTAATCAAATTATTTAATGAACTCCCACTCAGATTAGACATCCCTCTAGTCATCTAAGTGTTACATGATCCGAGTCGACTAGGCCGTGTCCGATCATCACGTGAGACGGACTAGTCATCATCGGTGAACATCTCCATGTTGATCGTATCTTCCATACGACTCATGTTCGACCTTTCGGTCTCTATGTTCCGAGGCCATGTCTGTACATGCTAGGCTCGTCAAGTTAACCTAAGTGTTTTGCATGTGTAACTGTCTTACACCCGTTGTATGTGAACGTTAGAATCTATCACACCCGATCATCACATGGTGCTTGAACAACGAATCACGTGAACGGCGCATGCAGTTAGGGAACACTTTCTTGAAATTATAATGAGGATCGTCTTATTTACTACCGTCGTTCTAAGTAAACAAGATGCAAAAACATGATAAACATCACATGCAATCAAATAGTAGTGACATGATATGGCCAATATCATATAGCTCCTTTGATCTCCATCTTCAGGGCTCCATGATCATCTTCGTCATCGGCATGACACCATGATCTCCATCATCATGATCTCCATCATCGTGTCTCCATGAAGTTGCTTCGCCAACTATTACTTCTACTACTATAGCTAACGGTTTAGCAATAAAGTAAAGTAATTACATGGCGTTAAATCATTGACACGCAGGTCATACAATAATTAAGACAACTCCTATGGCTCCTGCCGTTGTCATACTCGTCGACATGCAAGTCGTGATTCCTATTACAAGAACATGATCTCATACATCACAATATATCATTCATCATTCATTACAACTTTTGGCCATATCACATCACAAAGCAATTGCTGCAAAAACAAGTTAGACGTCCTCTAATTGTTGTTGCATCTTTTACGTGGCTGCAATAGGGTTATAGCAAGAACGTTTTCTTACCTCTGAAAAAGCCACAACGTGATTTGTCAACTTCTATTTACCCTTCATAAGGACCCTTTTCATCGAATCCACTCCAACTAAAGTGGGAGAGACAGACACCCGCTAGCCACCTTATGCAACTAGTGCATGTCACCGGTGGAACCTTGTCTCACGTAAGCGTCACGTGTAAGGTCGGTCCGGCCGCTTCATCCCACAATACCGCTGAAGCAAAATAAGACTAGTAGTGGCAAGAAAGTTGACAACATCTACGCCCACAACAGATTTGTGTTCTACTCGTGCAAAGAGAACTACGCATAGACCTAGCTCATGATGCCACTGTTGGGGAACGTTGCAGAAAATAAAAAAATTCCTACGGTTTCACCAAGATCAATCTATGAGTTCATCTAGCAACGAGAGAGAGGAGTGCATCTACATACCCTTGTAGATCGAAAGCTGGAAGCGCTTCAAGGAACGGGGTTGAGGGAGTCGTACTTGCCGTGATCCAAATCACCGGAGATCCTAGCGCCGAATCTGACGGCACCTCCGCGTTCAACACACGCGACGGTCAGCGTGGACGTCTCCTCCTTCTTGATCCGGCAAGGGGAAGGAGAGGTTGATGAAGATCCAAAGAAGACGACGTGGTGGTGGATGCGCAGGATCCCGCAGGCCGCCAAGCGTCTGCGGGAGGAGAGGTGTAGCAAGGGGAAGGGAGGCGCCAAGTGCAAGGTGCGGCTGCCCTCTCCCCTCTATATAGGGTCCCCAGGGAGGCGCCGGCCCTAGGAGATGGGATCTCCTAGGGGGGGTGGCGGCCAAGGGGGTGCCTTGCCCCCCAAGGCAAGTGGAGGCGCCCCCCTAGGGTTCCCAACCCTAGGCGCAGGGGGAGCCCAAGGGGGGTGCACCAGACCACCAGGGGCTGGTTCCTCCCACTTCAGCCCATGGGGCCCCTCCGGATAGGTGGCCCCACCCGGTGGTCCCAAGACAAGATCAGTGACCCCAAACTTTCCCGGCACAAACTTCGACTTCCCATATATAATTCTTTACCTCCCACCATTCCAGAACTCCTCGTGACGTCCGGGATCTCATCCGGACTCGAACAACTTTCGGTTTGCTGCATACTAACATCTCTACAACCCTATCGTCACCGAACCTTAAGTGTGTAGACCCTACGGGTTCGGGAAACACGTAGACATGACCGTGACGGCTCTCCGGTCAATAACCGACGGCGGGATCTGGATACCCATGTTGGCTCCCACATGCTCCTCGATGATCTCATCGGATGAACGACGATGTCGAGGATTCAAGCAACCCCGTATACAATTCCCTTTGTCAATCGGTATGTTACTTGCCCGAGATTCGAACGTCGGTATCCCAATACCTCGTTCAATCTCGTTACCGGCAAGTCACTTTACTCGCATCAGTAATGCATGATCCCGTGACCAGACACTTGGTCACTTTGAGCTCATTATGATGATGCATAACTAAGTGGGCCCAGAGATACCTCTCCGTCATACGGAGTGACAAATCCCAGTCTCGATCTGTGTCAACCCAACAGATAATTTCGGAGATACCCGTAGTATACATTTATAGTCACCCAGTTACGTTGTGACGTTTGGTACACCCAAAGCACTCCTACGGTATCCGGAGTTACACGATCTCATGGTCTAAGGAAAAATACTTGACATTGGAAAAGCTCTAGCAAACGAACTACACGATCTTGTGCTATGCTTAGAATTGGGTCTTGTCCATCACATCATTCTCCTAATGATGTGATCCGTTATCAACGACATCCAATGTCCATAGTCAGAAATCATGACTATCTGTTGATCAACGGGCTAGTCAACTAGAGGCTCACTAGTGACATATTGTGCAAAGTATTCACACATGTATTACGATTTCCGGATAACACAATTATAGCATGAATAAAAGACAATTATCATGAACAAGGAAATATAATAATAATCCTTTTATTATTGCCTCTAGGGCATATTTCCAACAAGAGCATGACCACAAGTTCTTCCACAACGTGAAGTTGCACGGTAGCCGCACAAGTGTGACCTGGATTCCATCTCTCGCCACAAGTGAAACATAAGCCGCGCGCCTTGCGAAAAGTACGCAGGGCCTTGAGTTTCTCATCCACTGGTGACTTGGCGATGTCGAGGCCCCGACGAGTGTCGAGAGCGATGGGTGATGGTGTTGAGTTTGCCGTGCGCCCCACCATTGGAGTTGTCGGCACGACGATCGCTGAAGGAGGCCTCGCCGAGAAACGCGTCGAACGCGTGTTGGAGGCCCCGACACGGTGCGCCCCCATCCCTTCGTGCTCTTGTCGAACCATCTCCACCACCTCTTCCAGTAAAGCAGCAAGAGAAACAGCAGTTTCCAAGTTGGGAGGTCGATGTAACATGACAGCTACTTTGATATCATGGCTGAGCCCTTCCACAAAATGGGTGGTGAAAACAGAGGACCCCAAGAGCTATGATGCGCTAACAAGCTATGCGTTGCTATGTTAAACTGTTCGGCATATTCTAACACCGAACCTGCTTGCTTCAGTTTAGAAAACTTTCGCAGCAGCAACTGAAACTCTGAACGACCAAATTTGTCCAGCACAGCGGCGCAAAACGGATCCCACCCCGTGATTCTCAGGTGAGCCTGAGACCACTCCAGCCACAAGGCCGCTGCCCCGGTGAAATGGACAACAGCAGTGTCCACCCACACCTGCGGGTCAATGCCACAAACGCGGAAATAGGCTTCACAACGAAGACGCCAACTGGTGGGGTTGTCGCCATCAAACTCTGGACACACCATATGTTTGTTGTTGGATCTGCTTCCACCAAAAGTAGTGCTACTGCCCACCAAATCAAAGGACGGCGACGACCGGCTCGAGAGCGACGAGCGTCGGCTCCATCTTCGCGACAGCTGGCTCCATCTTCGCGACCGCGGGAGCCATCCGATCCAGCGTTTGCTGGATCGAGAGGAGGTCCTTGGCGATGCCGCTCCACTCCGCTGCCGCTTCCTCCAGCTGCTTCTGAACATCCGTCCCCACCATGATCTCCTTGATGCTGCGGGTTTTCGGCGGCGCCAGATCGAGACGAGAAGAAGAAAAATTTGGGTGGGGATCGAGGGCTCTGAATACCAGATGACACGGATCTAGGTCTCTCACTTGTATTAGGTTCACTCAATCAGATCAGAGGTACAATTTGGAGCTAGGGTTCGTAGCAGCAAGAAGGGGATCGGGGAGAGAGCCAGGAGGTGGGGAGAGGGGATCGCCCAACGGCAGAATGGTGGTTGATGATATGAAGAATGGAACCCGAAGAATTATATAGTGACA
Organism: Aegilops bicornis; assembly: GCA_021605145.1. NCBI lineage: Eukaryota > Viridiplantae > Streptophyta > Magnoliopsida > Poales > Poaceae > Aegilops > Aegilops bicornis. The sequence continues at coordinate 483,547 of JAHIAL010000116.1, read as the reverse complement.
TGGTCAGCGAGATTGAATGGCGATACAAGTCCTTTACGACCAGCACCTTCATTCATGAGCTACGTAATTTTAACTATAAAGCCCACACAATCTAGCAATATTATCAAACTTTGCCATGATTATCTTCGTTGATCATGTTTTTATCATTGCACCACATATTTTATTTACATAGAGATTCAAGTTAACCTCAATGGAGTAGTTAACTGACTGCCTGACACAGTTTCTGACTTTGTCTTCATTTTTCAAAGTACTCCCTCCAGATGCTCGGGAGGACCCGTCTTAGCACACACCATATAAGGCCAGCAGCTGTTCATGTGCAGCTCTCCAAGGTTTTTCTACATATCACAAATGTGAGACGGAATGGATATTCAAGTGTGCAACAATATCCACAAATAAAACTCAAAACCTAAAGGAATACCTAAAGCAAAATTACTTCAATATCCCAGCTTAGCTTACAGAAGGCGCAACATATGTAGCATGTTTCCCAAGAATCCCATGAAGGCACAAAAGAATTTTTCTCTTAAACTCCAGTAATCGCTGATCTATTTTAAGAGAAGAAAGTGATTTTTCAACAGAATTATTTAAGCTCAGTCCCGATGCTCTAAAAACATAAGAACTCATGTCATACATATGCTGGTGTGGTAAAGGAAATATTGATAAAATACCTCTGGCTCTGGCTCTGTCTCTGAAGAGTCTAAGCTGAAGCATATGAAAAAATGGCTGAGATTGCACCTTACTATGGCCCTAAGTCACAATTAAGTTTTAAAAGCCAAAGCATGAGAAAACAGCAGAACCAAACTCTAGCGTGCAAATTTAAAATATGGTTTGACAAAAGGCATATTACTTATTTCATGATATCGAACAACTTTCTCTTGAGTTAAGGCAGATAACTTTTAAGCTATGCCACTAAAGAATAGGGACACCGAACAGAATATAGTCAGCTTCTCATATCCATCCATATATGAATGTTTGCAGCAGAACCCTGCACATGATTCTGCAGCAGATACAGATGTCCCTGGATATTATCTGGCTGCCACAAATTCGAAGAAAAGGCTGATTATTCATATCCTCACCTGTAAAGATATATGTAGTGTAATATTCTTCAGCGGCAGGCTTCCTACTGTGATGTGCATTCTACTTTTCCACTGATTTTTCCTTTTTTGTATGGGCAAACCTAACCCTGTTTCACTGAACCATGCAACTAAAAACACCAAACCGGAGTTTACAATCAAAGACAGAAGATTGCATTATGGCACTTGAGCAGAAACCAATACAATTAATCAGGCATTGGTGCGCCAGTGTTTTATTCACGAGACCATTTATAGAAGCCAACAAAATTATGCAAGACAAAGTATATGAGATATTGACAAACAATCTAGGTGCTTCACAGTACTAAACTGCTAATGGATGACTAACTGAATGCAGGTCTGAAATAAAAAGCTGAGTACCCCAAAAATTGAGCGATAAAGGAATTAGCATTGCATAGAAACAATTTGTGGGACACGATGGTTGCTGCAGCTCACAGGCATATATAACTGCAAACAAAGCTAAAATGCTGCTAAGAAGCTAGTGGGCGACTAATGTACGCGAAACCGACAAAGGGAACATAGGAGCCATCATGGCTATATCAATATCATATTAAGAAAGTGTAATGGAATACCTACAGAATAATTACGCCCAGCTTAGCTTACATAAGGCACCACATATGTTGCATGTTTCTCTTGAACCCCATGAAGGGCTTTGCCACATCATCCGGAAACAATAAAAGGGATGTTTCTCTTGAACTTCAGTAATCACCAATGTATTTTAGGATAATAAGGAAGTGATTTTTCAACAGAATTAGTTAAGCCCAGACAGAGTGTTCTGAAACCATAAGAACTCATGCCATACAGATGCGGGTGCGGTAAAGGAAATTATTGATAAAATAGAGACTGCACCTTCTATTAATTATGGCCCTAAGGCCTGATGAAAATTGAAAAGACAGAGCATGAGAAACAAAAATCCAGTTTGCAAATTGCAAATTTAAAATATGGTTTAAAAAAAAGCATGTTGCTTATTTCATGATATCGAACAACTTTGATTTGAGTCAAGGCAGATAGTTTTGAACTATGGCAAACTGATTTTCTGAATCTACAGTTCATCGACAGTTTTGTTGCCAAAGGATACATGCAGTTTTGTTAACAGTTGCAATATCACATATGCAAGCACTGAATAGTAGACTCTGACAAGACCGGTTCATGCCATCTTCACTGGCTTAGTTCCACAATTAATGACAGATGTTAATGGTTTAGACTAATCTGTTGGTCATGCTTTAGCAGGTTACTTTATCAAATTTGGAAGAAAAAAACCCCAGCAAAAGTAAGGTCATCTACAGTCTACAGGACTTGGGAACAAAGATAATCCATCATTAAGAATAAGGTGAAAGAAACCAAAAGGCATAACAAGCATACAAAAAATCATAATCTAATTATTGAAGACTGAACTGCCATTTTAGAGAGGATAACAAGCATCTAATTTGGCGAACAACACAGGAAGGGGACTAACCAGTTTACTGCATAGAATGTAAACTTTGCTGTGCGATACAGAGTTACACATTTTAACAGCAGGATCCTGGTTCAATCAAATATGAACCTGGTGGGTACTTCTCCTCGGCAAGCAGCCGCATAGTCTTCAGCAAGGTGCGGCGCAGCTTCGATGTGAGGGTGCACAAACTTCTTCACGAAAACATTCTCCGTCAAACCGACCGCGCAGATGTAGCTCTGATCACGATCTAGCAACCCATTTGCCTTGACAAACTTTAGAACGTAATGCCGGGGCCTGAGCCGGCCCTCCAGGCTGTAAGTGAGCACTATCGGGCGATGAGCAATGAGCGTTGGTTCCAACCCCACCTCAGATACCAGGAACTCGGACTTGCTCCGCAGCGTGTCCTTTGACCTCCTCAGCAGCATCGGAGCCTTGGACACAGCAATGCCCACCTCAGCAGCAGACCACCCAAGCGTGGTCTTCAGGTAGTCCACTTTGGCGGCAATCTTCTCCTCGCTTTGGAACGCGACAGCATACAGCGCTTGTCTGAACATCCCGGAGCCGCGGGGAACGCCTATACCTTCGGCGCATGCCACCATCGCCCGGAGGCGCCCCAGGTTGGTGGTCAGGATACCCCGCCTGTACATGACCAGCTTGCCAATATCACAAGCAGCTAGCCCGCACTGGTGCAGGTACGCGACATTGGGCTTGATCAGCTTATCAAGGTCCCGCGAGAGAAGATAGGAGGAGCGCTCGTACGCCCGGAGGAAGTTGTGGAATGAGCCGAAGAGGGGGTGATAGTAGTGCAGCTTGGAGACGATGTGTCTGGAGCGGAAGCACTCGGGGCCGAGGGAGACGAGGCGGGCGATCTCAGGGCGCGAGAGGCCTATGCCGGTAAGGCCGGCGACCTTAGGGGCCAGGGTTTTGTCCACGGCGGACGGCGGCGGCGGCGCCCACGCCCAACTCCCCCCAAATGCTACTGCGTGTCGTCGGAGTGAATGGGTTGTCGTTCTTTTGGTGGATTGGACCAGAGTTTAATGGGCCTGCGTGTGAATGGGTTCGTATCCACATTATTTTATCTGTCATCCATTTTTCTGGTTCTCTTTATTTTTTTCATTTTCCCCACTTTTTGGCCCACATTATTTATTTATTTATTTTATGTGAAATATGTTTTCTTAAATTTCTTTGTTTTGTTTCCGCAAATAATTCCATTTTTGGATTTTTCACTATATACAATGTACTGTCTTTTTCTTTACCACTTGCTTACATAAATGCATAATTTTTTTTCGACTATGTAATACTCCCTCCGTCCGAAAAAGTTTTTCCCTCAAATGGATGTATCTGGCACCAGTGACAAGCTTCTTCGGATAGAGGGAGTAATAGATAATGGACGCATATATCTGGCGGTCGATCGCCAGGGAGGGAGGCACTGAATTTGTCGGCGAGCTGCTCCCATTGATTGTTGGCCCAGGGCGAACCCCCATTGGCCCATAGGGCCACTTTACTTTTTTTTTATGTCATGGACGAAAATATATGTATCTTTCTTGTAAAAACAAAGAAAAAATGCCATGGTATTAGAAAAAATGCCATGTGCCTAAAGGAACACATCTTTTAATAATAAAAATGACAATTTATTAATATAAAAATCTCATCTCTTTAAAACCAAAAAATGTCATCTCTTAATATAAAATTTTCATCTCTTTAAAATAAAAAAAATGAAATCTCTTAATAATTTAAAGCACCATCTCTTAATAAATAAAAAATGACATCTCTTAATCCAAAACGTCATCTCTTTAATATATAAAAATGCCATCTCTTAAAAACGCCATCTCTTTCCTTAGTAGTACCTCCGTCCGGGATTTTAAGGCCAGCGAGCCATCGAAGGAAGTCCGTTTTTTCAAGGCCGCTGACATGCATCGTTGCTTTTCTCTGGATCCGCGTCTGCTAGCTCCGTGCGAGTGGCTGCATGCAAAAGCAATCAGTGCATGGCTGGCTGCATGCAAAAGGCTGCCTGCTAAAGTGACTGCATGCAGTAACTACAGCTAATTTCATTTCATTGGTGGTTACTGCGCTCGAAAATCACGCGTCCTCGGAATAATATTGCGCCTTGGTCCTAGAGTTTTTGCTAAGGGGACCTCTAAACCCGGACGGAGGTAGTAACTGGCAGGTGAAACAGTTCTGTGCACAAGTGCAGCAAAAAATTTACATCAGACTAATTAGGTTCATTTTTCTTTATTTGAGTGATAGGTAGTTGGACTTTCTGAGTAAAACATAAGTCTAATCCCAGTGAAAAAATCAAGCTATCTTAACCTCCAATTTCAATCAAGTAAAACTCATTTACGGAAAGTTATGGATGTGAACAACAGAGTGATTTTCCTAGTGGCAATATGCTTAGATATATCCATCCTATTTGAACCAAATATCCAATTCATTCATCTCCATGTAAATATAAAAGCACGGATCAACACAAGCATGTACTCTTGCCAAAGTTTTTCATTTTTTTCCCTCTTGTGTCCCTTAAGTTCTTCTTTGTTTTGACCATGAAATTCAGGAAAAGCAAGTTAACTTACCTCATTTCAAGTTAGTGAGCAACAACAGCCCAGATCTCCTGACACTCTGCAGAAACAACAGAAGAGAGGCACACTGCATCCGCCGCCTGACAAAGCGAGTTAGAGTCACCGCGCTGATGGGTACTTAATTACCCAGGTATAACCATTACTACTTAATGAATTAATATTATATGTATATATATATATATATATTTTTCTCTTCTTTTTCAGATCGACATGCTTGTGTCCTTTAATGTGTTTTAACAGGAAAAATGTTTGTATATAATGGCATGGTGACCGTAGCACGGTTAGCTACCCCTGCTGCTCAACACAATCAGAACAGATATATACATCACTAAACACCAAGGATTACGAGTTCCCAGGGCACCGATTCATGGACATGTCACACAACTAGTTTGACTGTCGAGTGACTCTTATCCTCAACAATTTGCAACTTTTTATGTAAGGATGGACAACGGGTCAAAGGTCTCAGTGTAGTTTCAAGGCAACAAACTGGGCTGAATTTTGTGGCATTGCAAAATAGATACTTAAATCTACGATTTCACTAGGCTACTTTTGCTGCAAAAATAATGTGGTTTCATGAACAATGGTTTGACATATGCAATCGCACGACACATATGAAGGAATTGCCTTGGTACAAACTGTAGGTTGAAGTGGAAAATTCTCATATCCTTTCCTTCCTCATCTGTTCACGAGAACAAATGCTATTTCAACCTTCACATGATTTGCTTGTTATTCATGGCACCTTCATTGGTTTATTCACTGATGCAAAAAGATAAGACTGATTCATATGTAGAAATCTGAGAAATTTCAAACTAAAGAAAGGTCAACTATGGTATTTAGGAACGAAGATAATAAATCCTTAGGAGAATAAGGACAAAGAAACAAAAGGTTAAAAAAGAAAAGACATCCATTAGAAATATGTATCTAAACATAATGTAAATACTTAACATGGAACTGCAAACTTTAGTACTAATTGCCATAATATTTGTAAGAACAATCCAAATACTGAACAATGAACTGCAAACTTAGTAGTAATTGATATATGATGCAGCTGAAAATACAATGAAATGAAAAGGGGACATGCTAGATAAACGTTACCATGAAAGTAGATCACACTCGATATTTTGAAGGATCTTCTCTAAGGAATGACAGGGAACAACATATCGGGGTTCGGGAACCAATTTATCAGTTACATCAAGAGTTAGCAATGAGAAAACTGGCATGTAACAAACACACTACAAAAAGATAGCAAATATCCAGTTGGGCATAGAACACCGAGGCAAGAGTTACTAGCTTACTATGCAGAGTGAAAACTTTGTTGGCGCCCATACACTGAAGGGTGATAACTTTGTTGCGCCATACACTGCAACCAATATCCATAGCCCTTATTTGTTCATATGAATCTGAAATTAGTTGGCACTTCCCCCTTGCAAGTTGTTGCATAGTCTTCAACGAGGTGTGGTGCAGCTTCCTTGTGAGGGGATATGAGTCTCTACACAAATACCTTGTCAGTCAACTTGACCGCAATATAGAAGCTCAAGTCACGGTCTAGCAGTCCATTTTGCCTGAGGAACTTTAGAACATAGTACCGGGGCCTGACCCGCCCCTCGAGGCTAAGACAGAGAATTACCGATCGATGAGCAATGTGCACTATAGTTCCAACCCCACCTTAGATAACAGGAACTCAGATTTGCATTGTAGCATGTCCTTAGAAAACTTCAGAAGCATCGGCGCCTTAGACAAAGCAACGACCACCTCAGCACTTTAGGGATGCATCATAAAGTGAAATAATGATCAAAACCATTATAATATCAGTAGAAAAACATGATGCAGAATGGACGTATCACTCGGCAAGATGACTAAGACTCCTTTTGCAAAGAAAGAGTTGCGAGAGGGCATCTGAACTATTGAAACTTATACATAGTGATGTATGTGGACTAACGAGCACGACAACCAGAGGTGGTTTCTCATATATTCAAGTCTTGAGGTCCATAATGATCAATCAATTTCTTTGTGCGTGCAACTTAAAAAATAGAGTATACAATGTGTTGGAAATATGCCCTAGAGGCAATAATAAAAGCATTATTATTATATTTCCTTGTTCATGATAATTGTCTTTTATTCATGCTATAATTGTATTATCCGGAAATCGTAATACATGTGTGAATACATAGACTACAATACGTCCCTAGTAAGCCTCTAGTTGACTAGCTCGTTGGTCAACAGATAGTCATGGTTTCGACTATGGACATCGATGTCATTGACAAGCGGGATCACGTCGTTAGGAGAATGACGTGATGGACAAGACCCAATCCTAAGCATAGCACAAGATCGTAGTAGTTCGCTTTTTGCTAGAGCTTTTCCAATGTCAAGTATCTCTTCCTTAGACCTTGAGATCGTGTAACTCCGGATACCGTAGGAATGCTTTGGGTGTACCAAACGTCACAACGAATCGGGTGACTATAAAGGTGCACTATGGTATCTCCGAAAGTGTCATTGGGTTGACATGGATCGAGACAGATTTGTCACTCCGTATAGCGGAGAGGTATCATCGGGCCCACTTTCGGTAGTGCATCATCATAATGAGCTCAAAGTGACCAAGTGTCCGGTCACGGGATCATGCATTACGTGCATGCAGTAAAGTGACTTGCAGAATCTAGACCGGAACGAGGTATTGGGATACCACGATCGGGTCTCGGGTAAGTAACATACCGATTGACAAAGGGAATAGTATACGGGTTGCTTGAATCCTTGACATCGTGGTTCATCCGATGACAACATCGAGGAGCATGTGGGAGCCAACATGGGTATCCAGATCCCGCTGTTGGTTATTGACACGAGAGCGTCTCGGTCATGTTCAAGATGTCTCCCGAACCCGTAGGGTCTACACACTTAAGGTTCGGTGACGCTTAGGGTTATTAGGAAGACTTGTATGTGATTACGAATGTTGTTCGAGTCCGGATGAGATCCGGACGCCACGAGGAGTTCCGGAGGTAAAGATTTATATATGGGAAGTTGTCAAGCGGACACCGGAAAGTTTCGGGGCATACTGGGTATTGTACCGGGGCCACCGAAAGGGTTCCGGGGTCCACCGAGGGGCCGCCTCCCGGGGCCACATGGGCTGCGTGGGGAAGGAACCAGCCTGGGCTGGGCGCACCCTCCCCTTGGGCCCTTGCGCCTAGGGTTGAGGGAACCCTAGAGGGGCACCCCTTGCTTGGGGGCAAGTCCCCTCCTTGGCCGCCGCCCCTCTAGATAACAACTAGAGGGGCCGGCCCCCCATGCCCCGTCCCCAATAAAAAAAGGGGTGAGGGGCGGGGGGTACACCACAAGCCAAGGCGCAGCCCTCCCTCCCCAACACCTCTCCTCTTCCGCACGTGCTTGGCGAAGCTCTGCCGAGTATCGCTGCGACCAACCGCACCACGCCGTCAGGCTGCCATTGGAGCTGCCTTCCTCAACCTCTCCTTCTTCCTTGCTGGATCAAGACGGAGGAGACGCCGTCCGTCCCTGACGTGTGTTGAACGCGAGGTGCTGTCCGTTCGGCACTTGGTCAACGGTGATCCGAATCACAAAGTACGTAATTCCTCATCACCATCCCCTTGAACGCTTCCGCACTCGATCTACAAGTGGTATGTAGATGCAAACTCACTCCCTTGACTCGTTGCTTAGATGAACTCATAGATGGATCTTGGTGAAACCGTAGAAAAAATTTTAATTTTCTGCAACGTTCCCCAACAGTGGCATCATGAGCTAGGTCTATGCGTAGTTCTCTTTGCACGAGTAGAACACAATTTTGTTGTGGGCGAGATCTTGTCAACTTGCTTGCCGCTACTAATCTTATCTTGCTTCAGCGGTATTGTGGGATGAAGCGGCCGGACCGACCTTACACGCACGCTTACGTGAGACAGGTTCCACCGATCGACATGCACTAGTTGCATAAGGTGGCTAGCGGTGTCTGCCTCTCCCACTTTAGTTGGAGCGGATTCGATGAAAAGGGTCCATATGAAGGGTAAATAGAAGTTGACAAATCACGTTGTGGCTTTCACGTAGGTAAGAAAACGTTCTTGCTAGAACCCTTTTGCAGCCACGTAAAACTTGCAACAACAATTACAGGACGTCTAACTTGTTTTTGCAAAAGAAGTGTTTTGTGATGTGATATGGCCAAAGTTGTGATGAATGATGAATGATATATGTGATGTATGAGATCATGTTCTTGTAATAGGAATCACGACTTGCATGTCGATGAGTATGACAACCGCGTGAGCCATAGGAGTTGTCTTTATTTTTGTATGACCTGCGTGTCATTGAGAAACGCCATGAAAATTACTTTACTTTATTGCTAAACGTGTTAGCCATAGTAGTAGAAGTAATAGTTGGCGAGCAACTTCATGGAGACACGATGATGGAGATCATGATGATGGAGATCATGGTGTCATGCCAGTGACAAGATGATCATGGAGCCCCGAAGATGGAGATCGTAGGAGCTATATGATATTGGCCATATCATGTCACTACTATATAATTGCATGTGATGTCTATTATGTTTATGCATCTTGTTTACTTAGAACGACGGTAGTAAATAAGATGATCCCTTAAAATAATTTCAAGAAAGTGTTCTCCCTAAGCACCGTTGCTAAAGTTCGTCGCTTCAAGCACCACGTGATGATCGGTGTGATAGATCCTTACGCTCACATACAACGGGTGTAAGACAGTTTTACACATGCAAAACACTTAGGTTAACTTGACGAGCCTAGCATGCATGCAGACATGGCCTCGGAACACAAGAGACCGAAGGTCGAACATGAGTCGTATGGAAGATAATGATCAACATGAGAATGTTCACCGACGATGACTAGTCCGTCTCACGTGATGATCGGACACGGCCCTAGTCGACTCGGATCGTGTAACACTTAGATGACTAGAGGGATGTCTAATCTAAGTGGGAGTTCATTAAAATAATTTGATTAGATGAACTTAATTATCATGAACTTAGTCTAAAACCTTTGCAAATATGTCTTGTAGATCAAATGGCCAACGCTCATGTCAACATGAACTTCAACGCGTTCCTAGAGAAAACCAAGCTGAAAGATGATGGCAGCAACTATACGGATGGGTCCTAACCCGAGGATCATCCTCATAGCTGCCAGAAACAATATGTCCTAGAAGGACCGCTAGGTGACGCCCGTTCGAGAGAACCAAGACATTATGAATGCTTGGCAGTCTCGTCTTGATGATTACTCCCTCGTTCGATGCGGCATGCTTTACGACTTAGAACCGGGCTCCAAAAGCGCTTTTGAGCAACACGGAGCATATGAGATGTTCGAGAGCTGAAACTAGTTTTTCAAGCTCATGCCCGGTCGAGAGATATGAAGTCTCCGACAAGTTCTATAGTTGTAAGATGGAGGAAAACAGTTACTGTCGGTGAGCACATACTCAAAATGTCTGGGTTGCGTCACACTTTGTCTCCACTGGACATAAACCTCCTGGACGAGGCGGTCATTGTGAGAATCCTTGATCGCTCCCACCAAGCTATAAGAGCTTTGTGATAAACTACAATATGCAGGGGATGGTGAAGACCATTCACGAAGTGTTTTCAATGTCAAGTCAGCAGAGGTTGAAATCAAGAAAGAATATCAAGTGTTGATGGTCAATAAGACCACTAAGTTCAAGAAGGGCAAGGGTAAGAAGAACTTCAAGAAGGGCGGCAAAAGATGTTGCCGCGCCCGGTAAGCAGTTGCTTGGGAAGAAGTCGATTGCTAGAAACCCATAGCAACCACGTAAAACATGCAAACAACAATTAGAGTGACGTCTAACTTGTTTTTGCATGGTATGCTATGTGATGTGATATGGCCAAGATGAATGTGATGAATGATATGTGATGTATGAGATTGATCATGTTCTTGTAATAGGAATCACGACTTGCATGTCGATGGAGTATGACAACCGGCGAGAGCCATAGGAGTTGTCTTTATTTATTGTATATGACATGCGTGTCATTGAACAAACGCCATGTAATTACTTTACTTTATTGCTAGCCGGTAGCCATAGTAGTAGAAGTAATAAGTTGGCGAGACAACTTCATGGAGACACGATGATGGAGATCATGATGATGGAGATCATGGTGTCATGCCGGTGACGATGATGTCATGGAGCCCCGAAGATGGAGATCAAAAGGAGAAAAATGATATTGGCCATATCATGTCACCATTTGATTGCATGTGATGTTTATCATGTTTATGCATCTTATTTGCTTAGAACAACGGTAGTAAATAAGATGATCCTGTTGGAAATATGCCCTAGAGGCAATAATAAAAGTATTATTATTATATTTCCTTGTTCATGATAATTGTCTTTTATTCATGCTATAATTGTATTATCCGAAATCGTAATACACGTGTGAATACATAGACCACAATATGTCCCTAGTGAGCCTCTAGTTGACTAGCTCGTTGATCTGAGATAGTCATGGTTTCTGACTATGGACATTGGATGTCGTTGATAACGGGATCACATCATTAGGAGAATGATGTGATGGACAAGACCCAATCCTAAGCATAGCACAAGATCGTGTAGTTCGTTTTGCTAGAGCTTTTCCAATGTCAAGTATCTCTTCCTTAGACCATGAGATCGTGTAACTCTTGACACCGTAGGAGTGCTTTGGGTGTACCAAAGCGTCACAACGAATCGGGTGACTATAAAGGTGCATTACGGTATCTTGAAAGTGTGCATTGGGTTGACACGGATCGAGATCGGGATTTGTCACTCCGTGTATGACGGAGAGGTATCATTAGGCCCACTCGGTAGTGCATCATCATAATGAGCTCAAAGTGACCAAGTGTTTGATCACGAGATCATGCATTACGGTATTTAGTAAAGTGACTTGCTTGTAGCGAGATTGAACGAGGTATTGGGATACCGACGATCGAATCTCGGGCAAGTAAAATACCGATTGACAAAGGGAATTGTATACGGGTTGTTTGAATCCTCGACATCGTGGGTTCATCCGATGAGATCATCGAGGAGCATGTGGGAGCCAACATGGGTATCCAGATCCCGGCTTGTTGGTTATTGCCGAGAGCCGCCTCGGTCATGTCTGCGCATGTCTCCCGAACCCGAGGGGTCTACACATAAGGTTCGGTGGCGCTAGGGTTGTATGAATATGAGTATGCAGCAAACGAATGTTGTTCGAGTCGAATGAGATCCGGGACGTCACGAGGAGTTAGGAATGGTCCGGAGGTAAAGATTTATATATGGGAAGTCTTATTTTGGTCGTAGGAAAAGTTTCGCGTTATCGGTATTGTACCGGGAGTCTTTGAAAGGGGTCGGGGGTTCCACCAGTGGGTCCACCTGCTCGGGGGCACATGGGCTGTAGGGGGTGCGCCTTGGCCTATATGGGCCAAGGGCACCATCCCCAAGAGGCCCATGCGCCAAGAAGAGACAAGAGAGGGAGAGTCCTAAAGGGGACGGCACCTCCGAGGTGCCTGGGGGAGGATGGACTCCTCCCCCCACCTTGGCCGCACCCCTTCCTTGGAGGAAGGGGCAAGGCTGCGCCCTCCCCCTCTCTCTTGCACCTATATAAAGGGAGGGGAGGGAGGGGCAGCCGCCCCATAAGGCTTGGCGCCTCCCTCCTCCCCCGCAACTCCTCCTCCACCCGTAGTTGCTTAGCGAAGCCTGCCGGAGTTCTGCTGCATCCACCACCACGCCGTCAGGTCTGCTGGATCATCATCAACCTCCTTCCCCCTTGCTGGATCAAGAAGGAGGAGACGTCATCCGCTTCCGTCACGTGTGTTGAACGCGGAGGTGCCGTCTGCTCGACACTAGGTCATCGGTGATCTGAATCACGGCGGCACGACTCCATCATCCCGCTCCATTGAGCGCTTTTACGCCTTGTGATCTACAAGTGGTATGTAGATGCAATCACTCTCCCATGACTCGTTGCTAGATGAACTCATAGATGGATCTTGGTGAAACCGTAGGAGAAAAATTTTAATTTTCTCGCAACGCTCACCAACAAAGTGGTATCAGAGCTAGGTCTATGCGTAGTTCTCTATTGCACGAGTAGAACACAATTTGTTGTGGGCGTAGATGTTGTCAACTTTCTTGCCGCTACTAGTCTTATCTTGCTTCAGCGGTATTGTGGGATGAAGCGGCCGGACCGACCTTACACATACGCTTACGTGAGACTGGTTCCACCGATCGACATGCACTAGTTGCATAAGGTGGCTAGCGGTGTCTGTCTCTCCCACTTTAGTTGGAGCGGATTCGATGAAAAGGGTCCTTATGAAGGGTAAATGAAGTTGACAAATCACGTTGTGGCTTTCACGTAGGGTAAGAAAACGTTCTTGCTAGAACCCTATTGCAGCCATCGTAAAAATGGCAACAACAATTAGAGGACGTCTAACTTGTTTTTGCAGCAAGTGTTCTGTGATATGATATGGCCAAAGTTGTGATGAATGATGAATGATATATGTGATGTATGAGATCATGTTCTTGTAATAGGAATCACGACTTGCATGTCGATGAGTATGAAAACCGGCAGGAGCCATAGGAGTTGTCTTTATTTTTGTATGACCTGCGTGTCATTGAAGAACGCCATGTAAATTACTTTACTTTATTGCTAAACGCGCGTTAGCCATAGAAGTAGAAGTAGTCGTTGGCGTGACAACTTCATGAAGACACGATGATGGAGATCATGATGATGGAGATCATGGTGTCATGTTGGGGAACGTTGCAGAAAATTAAAATTTTCCTATGGTTTCACCAAGATCTATCTATGAGTTCATCTAAGCAACGAGTCAAGAGAGAGAGTTTGCATCTACATACCACTTGTAGATCGAGTGCGGAAGCGTTCGAGGGAGTGGTGATGATGGAGACGTTCCCCAACGTGATTAGATCACCCGATGACCAAGCGGCTGAAAGGACAAAGCACCTCCGCTCAACACACGTGATGGGACGGGCGTCTCTCTCCATCTTGATCCAGCAAGGATGAAGGAGAGGTTGAGGAAGACAACTCCAATGGCAGCACGACGGGCGTGGTGCAATTGGTACAGTGATTCTCCCGGCCAGGCTTCGCCAAGCACGTCTGAGAGAGAAAGAGAGGAGTTGGGGAGGAGAGGGCTGCGCCTTCAATTGTGTGTTGCAGCCCTCCCTCACCCCTCTATATATAGGGAGAGAGGGGGCAAGGGGCCGCCCTCTAGGGAAAACCCTAGGGGGGCGGCGGCAAGGGAGGAGCAAAGGGGTGGCTTGCCCCAAGCCAGGGGGTGCCCCATTTGCCCTTTAGGTTCCTCCCCAAGCCCTAGCCAAGATGGGCCTAGGTGGGAGGTGCGCCCACCCACCAGGGGCTGGCTCCCTCTCCCACTTAGCCCATGTGGCCCCCCGAGGTGGCCCTCCCGATGGACCTCCGAAACCTCCGGTGGCCCCAGGTACTTTACCGGCATGCCCTCAAACTTCCGAGTCCGCTTAACCACTTTCCATATATAAATCTTTACCTCCTGGACCATTCCGAACTCCTCGTGACGCCCGAGATCTCATCCAGGGACTCAACAACATTCGGTAATCACATACTTGTCTTCCTAATAACCCTAGCGCCACCGAACCTATGTGTAGACCCTACGGGTTCGGGAGACATGCGACATGACCGAGACGACCTCGGGTCAATAACCAACAAATGGGATCTGGATACCCATGTTGGCTCCCACATGCTCCTCAATGTTGTCATCGGATGAACCACGATGTCAAGGGTTCAAGCAACCCCGTATTCTATTACCTTTGTCGACGGTATGTTACTTGCCCGAGACTCGATCGCTTGATCCCAATACCTCGCTCAGCCTCATTCAAGCAAGTCACTTTACTGCATCTTAGTAAGGCATGATCCCGTGACGACACTTGGTCACTTTGAGCTCATTATGATGATGCACTACCGAGTGGGCCAGTGATACCTCTCCGTAACACGGAGTGACAAATCGATCTCGATCCGTGTCAACCCAATGGACACTTTCGGAGATACCAGAATGCACCTTTATAGTCACCCAGCTTAAGTTGTGACGTTTACGTACACCCAAAGCACTCCCACGGTATCCGGGAGTTACACGATCTCATGGTCTAAGGAAGAGATACTTGACATTGGAAAAGCTCTAGCAAAACGAACTACACGATCTTGTGCTATGCTTAGGATTGGGTCTTGTCCATCACGTCATTCTCCCAATGACATGTTCCCGCTGTCAATGACATCGATGTCCATAGTCGAAACCATGACTATCCGTTGACCAACGAGCTAGTCAACTAGAGGCTTACTAGGGACGTATTGTAGTCTATGTATTCACACGCGTGTATTACGATTTCCGGATGTCTGAGTTTATAGCATGAATAAAAGACAATTATCATGAACAAGGAAATATAATAATAATGCTTTTATTATTGCCTCTAGGCATATTTCCAACAGTCTCCCACTTGCACTAGAGTCAATAATCTAGTTACATTGTGATGAATCGAACACCCATAGAGTTCTGGTGTTGATCATGTTTTGCCCACGGAAGAGGTTTAGTCAATGGATCTGCGACATTCAGATCCGTATGCACTTTACAAATTTCTATGTCTCCATCTTGAACATTTTTCACCTGGGATGGAGTTGAAGCGACGCTTGATGTGCCCGGTCTTCTTGTGAAACCTGGGCTCCTTGGCAAGGGCAATAGCTCGGTGTTGTCACCGTAAGAGTTTGATCGGCCCCGACGCATTGGGTATGACTCCTAGGTCGGTGATGAACTCCTTCACCCAAATTGCTTCATGCGCTGCCTCCGAGGCTGCCATGTACTCCGCTCACATGTAGATCCCGCCATGACGCTTCTCGCTTGCAAATGCACTACGATCGCTCCACCATTCAACATATACACGTATCCGGTTTGTGACTTTGAGTCATCCAGATCTGTGGTTGAAGCTAAGCGTCGACGTAACCCTTTACTGACGAGCTCTTCGTCACCTCCATAAACGAGAAACATGTCCTTTGTCCTTTCGGTACTTCAGGATATTCTTGACCGCTGTTCAGTTGTTCCTTGCCGGGATTACTTTGGTACCTTCCTACCAAACTTACGGCAAGGTTTACATCAGGTCTGTACACAAAGATGGCATACATAATAGATCCTATGGTGGAGGGCATAGGGATGACGCCATCTCTTCTTTATCTTTTGCCGTGGTCGGGCATTGAGTCGAGCTCAATCTCACACCTTGCAATATGTGCAAGAACCCTTTCTTGGATCGATCCATTTTGAACTTCTTCAAAATCTTATCAAGGTATGTGCTTTGTGAAAGACCTATGAGGCGCCTCGATCTATCTCTATAGATCTTGATGCCTAATATATAAGCAGCTTCTCCAAGATCCTTCATTGAAAACTTTTATTCAAGTAGGCCTTAATCTTGTCCAAGAATTCTATATCATTTCCCATCAAAAGTATGTCATCTACATATAATATGAGAAATGCCATGTAGCTCCCACTCACTTTCTTGTAAACGCAGGCTTCTCCATAAGTGCGCAAGATAAACCCAAACGCTTTGATCATCTCATCAAAGTTTAATGTTCCAACTCCGAGATGCTTGCACCAGCCCATAAATGGAACGCCGGAGCTTGCATACTTTGTCAACATTCTTAGGATCGACAAAACCTTCCGGCCGCATCATATACAACTCTTCCTTAAGATATCCGTTAAGGAACGCTGTTTTGACGTCCATCCGCCATATATCTCATAATCATAGTATGCGGCAATTGCTAACATGATTCGGACGGACTTAAGCTTCGCCACGGAGAGAAAGTCTCATCGTAGTCAATTCCTTGAACTTGTCGATAACCCTTAGCGACAAGTCGAGCTTTATAGATCGTAACATTACCATCCGCGTTGCCTTCTTCTTAAAGATCCACTTGTTTTCTATCGTCGCCGATCATCGGGCAAGTCTGTCAAAGTCCATACTTTGTTTTCATACATGGATCCTATCTCGGATTTCATGGCTTTGAGCCATTTGTTGGAATCCGGCCCGCCATCGCTTCTTCATAGTTCGAAGGTTCATCGTTGTCTAACAACATGATTTCCGTGACAGGTTGCCGCATCACTCTGGTGCGGAACGTGTCCTAGTGGACCCACGGGTTCAAGAGCAACTTGATCCGAAGTACCTTGATCATCATCATTAATTTCCTCTTCAATGGTATAGGCATCACAGAACATTTTCCGAGCCGCACTACTTTTCGGTTCAAGAGGTAGTACTTCATCGAAGTTCTACTTTCCTCCCACTTACTCCTTTTCGAGAGAAACTCTTTTCCGTAAAGGTTCCGTTCTTGGCAACAAAGATCTTGCCTTGGATCTAAGGTAGAAGGTATACCCAAGGGTTTTTAGGGTATCCTATGAAGACGATTTTTCCGACTTGGGTTCGAGCTTTTCAGTTGAAGTTTCTTGACATAAGCATCGCATCCCCAAACTTTTAGAAACGACAGCCTTAGGTTTCTTCCCAAACCATAATTCATACGGTGTCGCCTCAACGGATTTAGACGGTGCCCTATTTAAAGTGAATGTAGCTGTCTCTAGAGCGTATCCCCAAAATGATAGCGGTAAATCGGTAAGAGACATCATAGATCGTACCATATCCAATAGAGTGCGACACGACGCTCGACACACCGTTACTGCTACCGAGGTGTTCCAGGAGGCGGAGTTGTGAAACGATTCCACATTTTCTTAAGTGTGTGCCAAATTGCGTGACTTAAATATTCTCCTCCACGATCCGATCAGAAGAATTTTATCTTTCGTCACGCTTGATTCTCTACCTCATTTTGAAATTCCTTGAACTTTTCAAAGGTCTCAGACTTGTGTTTCATCAAGTAGACATACCCATATCTACTCAAGTCATCTGTGAGTGTGAGAACATAACGATATCCTCCGGCGAGCCTCAACACTCATTGGACCGCATACATGGGTATGTATGATTTCCAATAAGTTGGTTGCTCGCTCCATTGTTCCCGAGAACGGAGTCTTGGTCATCTTGCCCATGAGGCATGGTTCGTATGTGTCAAATGATTCATAATCCGTAGACTCCGTAAGTCCATTAGCATGGAGCTTCTTCATGCGCTTGACACCAATGTGACCAAGGCGGCAGTACACAAGTATGTGGGACTATCGCTATCAACTTTACATCTTTTGGTATTCACACTATGAACATGTGTAACATTACGCTCGAGATTCATTAAGAATAAACCATTGACTATCGGAGCATGACCATAAAACATTTCTCTCATATAAATAGAACAACCATTATTCTCGGATTTAAATGAGTAGCCATCTCGTATTAAACGAGATCCAGATACAATGTTCATGCTCAAACTTGGCACCAAATAGCAATTATTAAGGTTTATAACTAATCCCGTAGGTAAATGTAGAGGTAGCGTGCCGACGGCGATCACATCACATCGACTCGAACCATTCCCGACGCGCATCATCACCTCGCCCTTCGCCACTCCGTTTATTCCGCAGCTCCCGCCGTGAGTTACAAATATGAGCAAACGGCACCGTATCAAATACCTGTGAGTTACTACGAGTAATCGGGTAAGGTACACATCAATTACATGTATATCAAATATACCTTTAGTGTTGCCGGCCTTCTTGTCCGCTAAGTATTTGGGGCAGTTCCGCCCAAAGGGCCCTTCCCCTTGCAATAAAAGCACTGTCTCGTGCTTGGGTCCATTCTTTGACTTCTTCTTCCTAAGAACTTGCTTACCGGCGTGGCAACCTCTTTGCCGTCCTTCTTGAAGTTCTTCTTGCCCTTGCCCTTCTTGAACTTAGTGGTCTTATTGACCATCAACACTTGATGTTCTTTCTTGATTTCAACCTCTCGCTGATTTCAAAGATTGAGAATACTTCGGAATGGTCTTCACCATCCCCTGCATATTGTAGTTCATCACAAAGCTCTTGTAGCTTGGTGGAGCGATCAAGGATTCTGTCAATGACCGCCTCGTCCGGAGGTTTATGTCCACCGACAAAGCGGTGATGCAACCTGACATTTTGAGTATGTGCTCACCGATGTAACTGTTTTCCTCCATCTTACAACTATAGAACTTGCTGGAGACTTCATATCTCTCGACCCGCATGAGCTTGAAAAACTAGTTTCAGCTCCTCGAACATCTCATATGCTCCGTGTTGCTCAAAACGCTTTTGGAGCCCTTGCTCTAAGTCAGAAGCATGCCGCATCGAACGAGGGAGTAATCATCAAGACGAGATCGCCAAGCATTCATAATGTCTTGGTTCTCTCGAACGGAGCGCCACCTAGCGGTCCTTCTAGGACATATTGTTTCGGCAGCTATGAGGATGATCTCGTGTTCCCGGACCCAGTCCGTATAGTTGCCGCCATCATCTTCAGCTTGGTTTTCTCTAGGAACGCGTTGAAGTTCATGTTGACATGAGCGTTGGCCATTTGATCTACAAGACATATTTGCAAAGGTTTTAGACTAAGTTCATGATAATTAAGTTCATCTAATCAAATTATTTTAATGAAGTCCCACTTAGATTAGACATCCCTCTAGTCATCTAAGTGTTACACGATCCGAGTCGACTAGGCCGTGTCCGATCATCACGTGAGACGGACTAGTCATCGTCGGTGAACATTCTCATGTTGATCGTATCTTCCATACGACTCATGTTCGACCTTTCGGTCTCTTGTGTTCCGAGGCCATGTCCATACATGCTAGGCTCGCCAAGTTAACCTAAGTGTTTTGCATGTGTAAAACTGTCTTTACACCCGCTGTATGTGAACGTAAGGATCTATCACACCGATCATCACGTGGTGCTTCAAACGATTTAACTTTAGCAACGGTGTACGCAGTTAGGGAGAACACTTTCTTGAAATTATTTTAAGGGATCATCTTATTTACTACCGCTGCTCTAAGTAAACAAGATGCATAAACATAATAGACATCACATGCAATTATATAGTAGTGACATGATATGGCCAATATCATATAGCTCCTACGATCTCCATCTTCGGGGCTCCATGATCATCTTGTCACTGGCATGACACCATGATCTCCATCATCATGATCTCCATCATCGTGTCTCCATTGCTCGCCAACTATTACTTCTACTACTATGGCTAACACGTTTAGCAATAAAGTAAAGTAATTTACATGATGCTTCTCAATGACACGCAGGTCATACAAAAATAAAGACAACTCCTATATTCTCGCCGTTGTCATACTCATCGACATGCAAGTCGTGGATTCCTATTACAAGAACATGATCTCATACATCACAATATATCATCATTCATCACAACTTGGCCATATCACATCACATGTCAATTGCTGCAAAAACAAGTTAGACGCCCTTCAATTGTTGTTGCATCTTTACGTGGCTGCAATTGGGTTCTAGCAAGAACGCTTTTCTTACTCATTTAATAACCACAACGTGATTTTGTCAACTTCTATTTACCCTTCATAAGGACCCTTTTCATCGAATCCACTTCAACTAAAGTGGAGAGACAGACACCCGCCAGCCACCTTATGCAACTAGTGCATGTTAGTCGGTGGAACCGGTCTCACGTAAGCGTACGTGTAAGGTTGGTCCGAGCCGCTTCATCCCACAATACCGCTGAAGCAAGATACGACTAGTAACGGCAAGCAAGTTGACAAGATCTACGCCCACAACAAAATTGTGTTCTACTCGTGCAAAGAGAACTACGCATAGACCTAG
The DNA here is from genome assembly GCA_021605145.1 of Aegilops bicornis. Taxonomy (NCBI): domain Eukaryota; kingdom Viridiplantae; phylum Streptophyta; class Magnoliopsida; order Poales; family Poaceae; genus Aegilops; species Aegilops bicornis. The sequence continues at coordinate 462,738 of JAHIAL010000116.1, read as the reverse complement.
CTCATGATGCCACCGTTGGGGAACGCTGCAGAAAATTAAAATTTTCCTATGGTTTCACCAAGATCTATCTATGAGTTCATCTACAACGAGTCAAGAGAGAGAGTTTGCATCTACATACCACTTGTAGATCGAAAGTACGGAAGCGCTCGAGGGAGTGGTGATGATGGAGACGTTCCCAACGTGATTCCGATCACCCGATGACCGTTACCGAAAGGACAGCACCTCCGCTGCTCAACACACGACGGGACGACGGCGTCTCCTCCGCCTTGATCCAGCAAGGATGAAGGAGAGGTTGAGGAAGACAACTCCAATGGCAAAGACGGCGTGGTGCAATTGGCATGCCAGTTCTCCATTGTGGCTTCGCCAAGCACGCATTTGGAGAAAGAGAGGAGTTGGGAGGGAGGGCTGCGCCTTCAATTGTGTGTTGCAGCCTCCCTCACCCCTCTATATATAGGAGAGAGGGGGCAGGGGGCCGCCTCTAGGGAAAAACCCTAGGGGGGCGGCCAAGGAGGAGCAAAGGGTGGCTTGCCCCTGCCAGGGGGCGCCTTTACCCTTTAGGGTTTCCTCCCCAAGCTCCTAGCCGCATGGGCTCAGGTGGGAGGTGCCCCAGCCCACCAGTGGCTGGCTCCCTCTCCACTTAGCCCATGTGGCCCCCCGAGGGGTGGCTCCTCGATGGACCTCCGAAACCTCCCGTGGCCCTCAGACGTTAAGCACGCAAGATGCCTCAAACTTTCCTGAGTCCGCTTAACCACTTTCCATATATAAATCTTTACCTGCAGACCATTCCTAACTCCTCGTGACATCCGGATCTCATCCGGACTCAACAACATTCGTAATCACATACTTGTCTTCCTAATAACCCTAGCGCCACCGAACCTTATGTGTAGACCCTACGGGTTCGGGAGACATGCAGACATGACCGAGACGACCTCAGGTCAATAACCAACAGCGGGATCTGGATACCCATGTTGGCTCCCACATGCTCCTCAATGTTGTCATCGGATGAACCACGATGTCAAGGGTTCAAGCAACCCCGTATTCTATTCCCTTTGTCGACGGCAAGATGTTACTTGCCCGAGACTCGATCGTCCGGTATCCCAATACCTCGCTCACCTCAAGCACGGCAAGTCACTTTACTCGCATCAGTAATGCATGATCCCGTGACCGCACACTTGGTCACTTTGAGCTCATTATGATGATGCACTACCGAGTGGGCCCAAGTGATACCTCTCCGTAACACGGAGTGACAAATCCGATCTCGATCCGTGTCAACCCAATGTACACTTTCGGAGATACCGTAATGCACCTTTATAGTCACCCGCTTACGTTGTGACGCTTGGTACACCCAAAGCACTCCTACGGTATCCGGGAGTTACACGATCTCATGGTCTAAGGAAGAGATACTTGACATTGGAAAAGCTCTAGCAAAACGAACTACACGATCTTGTGCTATGCTTAGGATTGGGTCTTGTCCATCACGTCATTCTCCCAATGACGTGATCCCGCTTGTCAATGACATCTGATGTCCATAGTCGTGAAACCATGACTATCTGTTGACCAACGAGCTAGTCAACTAGAGGCTTACTAGGGACGTATTGTAGTCTATGTATTCACACGTGTATTACGATTTCCGGATAATACAGTTATAGCATGAATAAAAGACAATTATCATGAACAAGGAAATATCATAATAATGCTTTTATTATTGCCTCTAGGGCATATTTCCAACATGTCATGCCGGTGAGAGGATGATCATGGAGCCCCGAAGATGGAGATCAAAGGAGCTATATGATATTGGCCATACCATGTCACTACTATATATAATTGCATGTGATGTTTATTATGTTTATGCATCTTGTTTACTTAGAACGACGGTAGTAAATAAGATGATCCCTCATAACAATTTCAAGAAAGTGTTCTCCTAACTGTGCACCGTTGCTAAAAGTTTGTCGCTTCAAGCACCACGTGATGATCGGGTGTGATAGATCCTTACGCTCACATACAATGGGTGTAAGACAGTTTTACACATGCAAAACACTTAGGTTAACTTGACAAGCCTAGCATGTACAGACATGGCCTCGAACACAAGAGACCGAAAAGGTCGAACATGAGTCGTATGAAAGATACGATCAACATGGAGATGTTCACCGACGATGACTGAAAATGATACCGCCTCCGCGTGATGGTCGGACACGGCCTAGTCGACTCGGATCATGTATCACTTAGATGACTAGAGGGATGTCAAATCTGAGTGGGAGTTCATTAAATAATTTGATTAGATGAACTTAATTATCATGAACAATAGTCTAAAATCTTTGCAAAATGTCTTGTAGATCAAATGGCCAACGCTCATGTCACCATGAACTTCAATGTTCCTTAGAGAAAACCAAGATGAAAGATGATGGCAGCAACTATTCGGACCGGGTCCTAACTCGAGGATCATCCTCATAGCTGCCAGAAACAATATGTCCTAGAAGCACCGCTAGGTGAAGCAACCATCCTGAGAGAACCAAGACGTTATGAACGCTTGGCAGTTTGCGTCGATGATTACTCCCTCGCTCAAAGGCGGCATGCTTTACTGACTTAGAACCGGGGCTCCAAAAGCGTTTTGAGCGACACGGAGCATATGAGATGTTCGAGGAGATGACACTAGTTTTCCAAGCTCATGCCCGGTCGAGAGATATGAAGTCTCCGACAAGTTCTACAGCTTGTAAGATGGAGGAAAATAGTTCTACAAGGAGCACATACTCAAAATGTCTGGTTACACAAATCACTGCATTTCACTGGACATCAACCTCCTTGGACGAGGCGGTCATTGACAGAATCCTTCGGGCCGCCCCACCGAGCTACAAGAGCTTTGTGATGAACTACAATATGTGGGGATGGTGAAAACTATTCTTGAAGTATTTCAATGTCAAGTCAGCAGAGGTAGAAATCAAGAAGGAGCATCATGTTGATGGTCAATAAAACCACTAAGTTCAAGAAGGGCAAGGAAAGAAGAACTTCAAGAAGGACGGCAAGGATGTTGCTGCGCCCGTAAGCCAGCTTGCCGGAAGAAGTCAAAGAATGGACCCAAGCCCGAGATCCAGTGCTTTTATTGCAAAGGAAGGGTCACCGAAGCGAATCGCCCCAAATACTTAGCGCACAAGAAGGCCGCAACACTAAAGGTATATTTGATATACATGTAATTGATGTGTACCTTACCGCACTCGTAGTAACTCCCGGGTATTTGATACCGTGTTGTTGCTCATATATGTAACTCACAGCAGAGCTGCGGAATAAACGGAGACCGGGCGACGACGAGGTGACGATGCGGCTTGTCAGAATGGTTCCAAGGTCGATGTGATCGCCACGGCCGCACACTACCTCTACATTTACCTACGGGATTAGTTTTAAACCTCAATAATTGTTATTTAGTGCCAGGTTTGAGCATGAACATTGTATCACGATCTCGTTTAATACGAGATGGCTACTCATTTAAATCCGAGAATAATGGTTGTTCTATTTATATGAGAGAAATGTTTTATGGTCATGCTCCGATGGTCAATGGTTTATTCTTAATGAATCTCGAACGTAATGTTACACATGTTCATAGTGTGAATACCAAAAGATGTAAAGTTGATAACGATAGTCCCACATACTTTGTGGCACTGCCGCCTTGGTCACATTGGTAGTTCGGTAATGTTAAACGGCTTAGAATTGAGGCACCAAAGACGTTTTTGAAACGTCGCGGAACATATGAGATGTTCTGAGGGCTGAAATTGGGATTTCAGGCTCGTGCCCACGTCAAGAGGTATGAGACCTCCCACGAGTTTTCTAGCCTACAAACTAAGGGAGAAGATCTCAATCGTTGAGCTTGTACTCAGATTGTCTGGGTACAATAATCACTTGAATCGAGTGGGAGTTAATCTTCCAGATGAGATAGTGATGTTTCTCCAAAGACATTGCTACCAAGCTACTAGAGCTTCGTGATGAACTATAACATATCAGGGATAGATATGATGATCCTTGAAGTGTTCGCGATGTTTGACACCGCGAAAGTAGAAGTCAAGTAGGAGCATCAATTATTGATGGTTGGTAAAACCACTAGTTTCAAGAAGGGCAAGGGCAACAAGGGATACTTCATGAAACGGCAAAACAAGCTTGTCGCTCTAGTGAAGAAACCCATGGTTGAACCCAAACCCGAGACTAAGTGCTTCTGTAATGAGAGGAACGGGCTGAAGCGGAACCACCCTAGATACTTGGTAGATGAGAAGGCTAGCAAGGTCGATAGAAGTATATTGGATATACATTATATTAATGTCTACTTTACTAGTACTCCTAGTAGCACTGTGGTATTAGATACCGTTCGGTTGCTAAGTGTTAGTAACCTCGAAATAAAAGCTACGTAATCAAACGGAGACTAGCTAAAGGTGAGCCGACGATATGTGTTGGAAGTGTTTCAAGGTTGATGTGATCAAGCATCATACGCCTCCCTCTACCATCGAGATTGGAGTTAAACCTAAAATTGTTATTTGGTGTTTATGCTGAGCATAGACATGATTGGATTATGTCTATCGCAATACTGTTATTCATTTAAGGAGAATAATGTTACTCTATTTATTTGAATAAATACCTTCAATGGTCTTGCACCTAAAAGAATGATTTATTGAATCTCGATCGTAGTGATACACATTTTCATGCCAAAAGATATAAGATAGTAATGATAGTACCACTTACTTGTGGCAATCGCCATGTAAGTCATATTGGTGTAAAACGCATGAAGAAGCTCCATGTTGATGGATCTTTGGACTCACTCGCTTTTGAAAAGTTTGAGACATGCGAACCACGCCTATTGGTGTATACGCATGAAGAAACTCCATGGGGATGGATCGCTTGGACTCACTTGATTTTGAATCACTTGAGATATGCAAATCATACCACATGGGCAAGATGACCGAAAAAGCCTCGGTTTCAGAAGATGGAACAAGAAAGCAACTTGTTGGAAGTAACACATTTTGATGTGTGCAGTCCAATGAGTGCTGAGGCATGTAGTGAATATCGTTATGTTCTTACTTCACGGATGATTTAAGTAGATACTGAGTGTATTTACTTGATGAAACACAAGTCTGAATTATTGAATGGTTCAAGTAATTTCAGAGTGAAGTTAAAGATCATCGTGACAAGAGGATAAAATGTCTATGATATGATCATAGAGATGAGTATCCGAAAGTTACGAGCTTTGGCACGCTTATTAAGACATTGTGGAAATTGTTTCACAATTAATACCGCTGGAACACCATAGTGTGATGGTGTGTCCGAACATCATAGTTGCACCCTATTAGATATGGTGCGCACTATGATGTCTCTTATCGAATTACTACTATCGCTCATGGGTTAGGCATTAGAGACAACCACATTCACTTTAATAGGGCACCACGTAATTCGCTGAGACGACACCGCTTGAACTATGGTTTGGAGAAACCTAAGTTGTCGCTTTCTTAAAAGTTTGGGGCTGCGACGCTTATGTGAAAAAGTTTCATCGTGATAAGCTCGAACCCAAAACGGATAAATACATCTTCATAGGACACCCAAAACAGTTGGGTATACCTCCTATCTCAAGATCCAGGAAGCAAAAGTAATTGTTTCAGAAGCGGGTCCTTTCTCGAGGAAAAGTTTCTCTCGAAAGAATTGAGTGGGAGGATGGCGGAGACTTGATGAGGTTCTTGAACCATCACTTCAACTAGTGTGCAGCAGGCATAGGAAGTTGTTCATGTGGGCGCCTACACCAATTGAAGTAGAAGCTATGATAGTGATCATGAAGTTTCGGATCAAGTCACCACCGTACCTCGAGGGGTGACAAGGATGCGATTTACTTGAGTGGTACAAGAATCCTGTCTTGAAGGTCATATTGCTAGATGAACCTACGAGCTATGGAGAAGCGATGGTGGGCCCATATTCCCACAAATGGTTAGAAGCCATGAAATCCGAGATAGGATCCATGTATCGAGAACAAAGCATGGACTTTGGTGGACTTGCCCGATAGGCAAGCCATTGAGATAAATGGATCTTTAAGAAGAAGACGGACGTGGACGGTAATGTCACCGCTTCATGAAGCTCGACTTGTGGCGAAGAGTTTTCACAAGTTCAAGGAGTTGACTACGATGAGATTTTCTCATCCGTAGCGATGCTTAAGTCCGTCGGAATCATGTTGGCATTAGCTGCATTTATGAAATATGGCGGATGGATGTCAAAACGAGTTTCCTTACCGTCTTCGTAAGGAAAGGTTGTATGTGATACAATCAAAAGTTTTTGTCGATCCTAAGGATGCTAAAAAGGTATGCCGGCTCCAAATGATCCTTCTAAGGACCGGAGTAAGCATCTCGGAGTTGGAATGTGCGCTTGATGAGATGATCGAAGATTTTGGGTTTATACAAAGTTTATGAGAAACTTGTATTTCCAAAGAAGTGAGTGGGAGCACTATAGAATTTCTGATGAGTATATGTTGTTGACATATTGTTGATCGTAAATGATGTAGAATTTCCGGAAAGCATACAGTGGTTATTTGAAAGGTGTTTTTCAATAGAAAACCTGGATTAAGCTACTTGAACATTGAGCATCAAGATCTATAAGGATAGATCAAAACGCTTAATGGTACTTTCAAATGAGCACATACCTTTGACATAATCTTGAAGGTGTTCAAGATGGATCACCAAAGAAGGAGTTCTTGCCTCGAGTTGTAAGGTATGAAGTTAAGAGTTAAAGCTCGACCACGGCAGAGAAGAGAGAAAGGACGAAGGTCGCCCCTATGCCTTAGACATAGGCTCTACAAGTATGCTATGGCCGTGTACCGCACCGGATGTGTGCCTTGCTACATATCCGCAAGAAGGTACAAAGGTGATCAAGGAGTGGATCACCGAGATAGCGGTCAAAATTATCCTTAGAGGAATAAGGATATGTTTCTGCTTATGGAGGTGATAAAGAGTTCGACGTAAAGAGTTGCGTTGATGCAGTTAACACCTATCCGGATAGCTCGAGTAGAGATACGGACACGTATAATGGAGCAACAATTTGGAATAGCTCCAAGTGGAACGTGGTAGCAGCATCTATGATATGACATAAAGTTTTATGTAAATACATACGGATCTGAATGTTGCAGACCCGTTGACTACAACCTCTCTCACAAGCATAAACATGATCAAACCCAGGACTCATTGAGTGTTAATCACATAGTGATGTGAACTAGATTATTGATTCTAGTAAACTCTTTGGATGTTGGTCACATGGCGATGTGACTGTGAGTGTTAATCACATGGCGATGTGAACTAGATTATTGACTCTAGTGCAAGTGGGAGACTGTTGGAAATATGCCCTAGAGGCAATAATAAATTAGTTATTATTATATTTCCTTGTTCATGATAATCGTTTATTATCCATGCTATAATTGTATTGAAAGGAAACTCAGATACATGTGTGGGTTCATAGACAACACCATGTCCCTAGTAAGCCTCTAGTTGACTAGCTCGTTGATCAATAGATGGTTACGGCTTTCGACCATGGACATTGGATGTCGTTGATAACGAGATCACATCATTAGGAGAATGATGTGATGGACAAGACCCAATCCTAAGCCTAGCACAAAGATCGTAGTTCAGTATGCTAAAGCTTTTCTAATGTCAAGTATCATTTCCTTAGACCATGAGATTGTGCAACTCTTGATACCAGGGAATGCTTTGGGTGTACCAAACGCCACAACGAATCGGGTGGCTATAAAGGTGCACTACGGTGTATCTCCGAAAGTGTCATTGGGTTGGCACGAATCGAGATCGATTTGTCACTCCGTAAACGGATAGGTATCTCTGGCCCACTCGGTAGGACATCATCATAATGTGCACAATGTGACCAAGGGGTTGATCACGGGATGATGTGTTACTGAACGAGTAAAGAGACTTCTGCCGGTAACGAGATTGAACAAGGTATCGGGATACCGACGATCGAATCTCGCAAGTACAATACCGCTAGACAAAGGGAATTGTATCACGGGATTGATTGAGTCCTTGACATCGTGGTTCATCCGATGAGATCATCATGGAACATGTGGGAGCCAACATGGGTATCCAGATCCCGCTGTTGGTTATTGGACCGGAGAACGCCTCGGTCATGTCTCAAGATGGTTCCCGAACCCGTAGGGTCTACACACTTAAGGTCTGGCGACGCTAGGGTTATAAAGGAAGTTTGTATGTGGTTACCGAATGTTGTTCGGAGTCCCGGATGAGATCTCGGACGTCACGAGGAGTTCCGGAATGGTTCGGAGGTAAAGATTTATATATGGAAAGTTGTTGTTCGGGTTCCGGAAAAAGTTCAGTTTTTTCCGGTATTGTACCGGGAAGCTTCCGGAAGGTTCCGGAGGATTCCGGAGGGGTCCGGAGGTCCGGAAAATGTTCCACCACGTCCAATACAGCAGCATGGGCTGTAAGGCGCCTAGCCTTAATGGGCCAGGGAAACCCTAAAGGGAGGGCCTCCACTTGACTTGGGAGGCACTCCTCCCTTGGCCGCCCCCTAGATGGGATCTAGGGCTGGCCGCCGCCCCTAGGGGTGGAACCCTAGGTGGGGGTGCAGCCCCCCCTCTCCCCCTATATATAGTGGAGGCAAAGGGGCAGCCCAACACACGAAGTCCTTCTCCCTGGGCGCAGCCCTACCTCTCTTTCTCCTCATATCTCGCGGTGCTTGGCGAAGCCCCGCAGGATTGCCACGCCCTCCACCACCACCACGCCGTTGTCAGCCGGGACGAGTCTTCCTCAACCTCTCCTCTCTCTCCTTGCCGGATCAAGGCATGGGAGACGCCACCGGCAGATTGCGTGTGTTGAACGCGGAGGTGCCGTCTGCTCAAGACTAGGATCTCCGTGATTTGGATCACGCATTTAGCACGACTCCTTCAACCCCGTTCTCTTGAACGCCTGCTTAGCGATCTAGAAGGGTATGTAGATGCACTCTCCTTCCCCTCGTTGCTGGTTTCTCCATAGATAGATCTTGGTGACACGTAGGAAAATTTTGAATTTCTGCTACGTTCCCCAACAACAATTACCTAAAAACCGGTACCATGTGAAGCACCTTGGAAGAATATCCATCCAATGCACTCCAAACTTTTTTACATGAATTAAATTACATATTAGAAATAATTTCAACTTTCTAGGTTTTTTAAATTTGATTTGCTACTTTTAGGTTTTAAGCACAAATTTGGCATTTTCATCCGAAAAATAGGAATAAATCAATATGGTTGAAAAAAATGCAAAAGTTTGCATGGGCTCATATTATGGGATTAGGAGATAGGTGAAAAAATTCTCACGAGGTTTGACAATTTTTTATTATACTTTTCTTTACCATGGATGGATCTTCTAGGATGTTTATTATATATTCAAGACACATGTATGTATTGTTGAGTTTATTGTTTTTGTCATGATGCATATGGGATGAATGGGACCAATACATATCTTAATGCTATGATTGAGTTTACTTTAATGAACGTGTTGGTATTTGCGGATGCTTGCTAGTAGTTCTAATAATAAGCACATATGATTCCGTGCACGAATCTGTATGTTAACAGAGGCTCTCCCACATATCAAACCGCAATGATGACGACCAGCCTAGTAATTTAGCCAATTGCCTAGGGACAATTTTGCACATCCTATCACCTCTTTTTGACCCTCCTTGTCTTTCTTTTATTGTACTTTTACTTAAACAACACCTAACCTTTATTAGTTATCTATTATCTTGCAAAGCTATCCTTTTATACCTAGAACGTAGTTATAGTTCATTTCCTAGGTAAAGCAAAGGTTTAGTGTATGTGGGGTTGTACCAAATGATGACAGATAGGACTGGCGAGAATATTAATCCTACATTTAGCTCCTTGTCGGGCCCATTCCATCTGCAGTACTTATCACATCCACCTTTGGAAAGTGCTACAACAATTCCTTGTACTTGGGGAATATCAAACTCTTTTCTAGCTACAAGTATCGGGGAGCAATATCATATGGTGGATATCTTTTGTGTGCTTGTTGGCTTTATCACTAAATAGATCTTTTCCCTGTTCTTAGTTGTTTTCTTCCATCTATAGTTATGGATTGGGGGCACGAGTTAGTATAAAAATAGTTGTACCTGCTACTCCCAAGGTTGTGGAACCCTCCAAAATCCTCACAACTGAAAATCACATGGGTTATCTTCAACCCATGAATCCTTGTGTTGGAACCTTATCATACTTGATAAGGGGAACACATTGGATCAATGCAAATACTTTCTGGAATATCGCTTGTCCTAAAATGGGAAACACTTGTGGGATCTTATAAATATCTTGAATTACTTTGCTAGAAATTTGTGTAGTCAATGCAATACAACTTGTCGCTTTAGGAAGAATAAATACTAAACACCTTCCATTCCAATGTTAGTACAATGATAATGACAATGACACATTAGCTTCTCATGCCAATGGTTATCACAACATACTACTTCCACTCTCCCAAAATAAGTGTCTCAATGTTGATACAAAGTTGAGACACTTATTTTGGGACGGAGGGAGTATTTGATAGTACTAAGTCTTCTTACGAGTGCTGCTAAACCCTAGTGATCCATCTTTGTTGTGATAAGGCGAATGTTGTGTGCAAAGGCTAGCATTTAAGAGGAACATTGTAAAACATAAACAGTGATAAAATATACTCAAGGATATTGACTATATGGAGTATTTAACCACCGATTTGCTTAATACCGTAATTCATCATGAGTTCTTCAAAAGTCACGCTTTCTTTTCGATATAATTCATACCATATCTTTAAGTCCACTTGTGAACTCATGTTTTCTCCACCTTTTATTCCTTTGGACCAACTTAGGTTCCTATGTCTTCGACTTTTCATTTTCATCCTACTGCTATGTAGAGGCTAGATGGATATTGACGATCTATACGTATGTTTTTTTCCTTCTTGGAATCTTCACATATACACAATCGCACATTATGTGTCTAAAATCCAAAGTGTGTGGGTGATGTGGAACTGGGATTTTGATCAGACAAGCTATCAACATAGGTGGTAAGATTGGATTGGGGAGACAGAGGTAGTGGGTGGAAGATAGACATAGTTGATGTGAACCACAAAAATATGTGAAGCCGGATCCTCTGACTTGGAAGAGGCAAGCCAGAGAGCTACCACACGTCTTTACATAGAAGAGAAGTCACCGTTCTACAAATCATTGTAGATGTATTACTGTTCACGAATCACTATTTGTGATTACTGTTAGTAAATCACTTGTTAAATCATAATTTTCAAAACGCCAGCGAAGGGAAGTTAGGGTACTGTACTATCCTCTGACTTCTCTCCTAAAGTCAGAGGATCTCAATCCAAAATATGTATGCCACTTAATACCCCCTCCATCTGAAAATACTTGTAATCAAAATGGATAAAAAGGGATGGGAGTACCAATTAACAATTTTATATAGGACCAACCAACAAAATCAGAATCGAAGCCCATCTAATAGCAAACGAAAAAGAATTCATGTCCATTTCATCACATAGGCTGATCTCTGCTCTCTGATTGGTTTATCTGGACCTCCCACGGATCACTCCCCCTGCCCCGCAAGCTCCCCCAGATCCAACGGCGGGCGCAGCACGTCACGCGGATCGCTCCCCCCTCCCGCGACGCTCCCCGCCTCCAATAAAACCCGCGCCCTCGCCGCCGTCCAAGCACACAAACTCAGAGCGCTCCGATCCAGCACCGCCGCCGCAAAGACCACACCTCGAGAGTCCTCGTCGCCGGAGAAGAAGCAAGCAAGATGGCCGGAAGGAAGGGCGGCGACAGGAAGAAGGCGGTGACCAGGTCCGTGAAGGCCGGGCTCCAGTTCCCCGTCGGCCGCATCGGGCGCTACCTCAAGAAAGGCCGCTACGCCCAGCGCGTCGGCTCCGGCGCCCCCGTCTACCTCGCCGCCGTCCTCGAGTACCTAGCCGCCGAGGTACGTGCAGATCTCTCCTCTCCCCGAGCATCTGTCCTGCTCTGTTCTTCTTGTGTTCGACAGAGAACTGACTTGGTTCGGCGCTTGAAATCTCAGGTCCTGGAGCTGGCAGGCAACGCTGCCAAGGACAACAAGAAGACCCGCATCATCCCGCGCCACCTGCTGCTCGCCGTCCGCAACGACCAGGAGCTCGGCAGGCTGCTCGCCGGCGTGACCATCGCCCACGGCGGCGTGATCCCCAACATCAACTCCGTGCTGCTCCCCAAGAAGTCCCCCGCCGCCGCCGAGAAGGAGGCCAAGTCGCCCAAGAAGAAGACGACCGCCAAGTCCCCCAAGAAGAAGACCGCCGCCCCCAAGGAGTAGCCGTCGTCCCCATAGCCTACCCAGTGTTGCCTAGTTAGTTGGATCTTGTATGTAGTGTGGTGGCCCTTTCATCAGATCTCGGTGAGCAAGGCCGGCATTGTGTATCTGTGATTTCCGTGGGAATGGCCAAAGATGCAATCCTTTCGATCCTAATTCTCCTGTGAATCTATGGCTGAATTAATCCTGTGAATCTTTGTCACTACCTTTGCATCTGAAGCATTTGGTTTGCATCCGAAAATGAGAGTGGTCCGTGTGTTCCTGACCAATCTGAAGCATCGTGCTCAACTTCAGTCAGTCATCTTAATTTCTTATCCTGAATATTATCTTAATTTCACAGAACGGCCAGGTCAGTTGAAACCAATTGAATTTTCATCCAGCTGTAGGAATCTGAACGAATCAACAGTTAAATTACATCTTCTACATTCTGAAAGATGAAGATGGCGAGGGCACTAAATTGGAGTGATAAGCAAAATTCTTCAAAACTTACACAGCAAAACATTCTTCCGGACAGTTCAACTTTGATCGATCCTTGCCCTTGTAGCTGGGCTGGTTACAGGTTACACACTGGCCCGTCATCCAGTTGGAGTTGAGCTGCTAGATGCAAAATAGACTTTCGACGGCTCTGATTTATGTTAGCCAAACGAGGTACGGTTAATTTTGGATTCACCCAAGGATGAAACAGATATTGAGAAATTAACACAGTAGCAGCGTTCGTCTATAGAAAAACTCTGTTTTCATCATTATTAAAGGAACAAAAGGGCGAGCACTGTGAAAAAAAATAACTGGTAACAATTTCAGTAGATCTACGAATAGTATAAAATGTTAAATACAGAACATATATTCCAAACTAAGTATTCTGTGGGCACTGGGCTTCCAGTCTGTGTGTATTGGGCCTCTAGCTGCACTCCCACATGCCGATGCAGCCCAGCCCCATTATCACACTACCCCATTTATTTTCCCGCGTCTCTAGTTTCTCACCAACGACCCCTAAAAAAAAGGTTTCACACTGGCCTTGTGGCGGTTTTTATTTTCCTTTCCCGGCTTGTCCTGTTGAAATTTTAATTCTTTTGAAAAAGCGAACCTGTGGGATTCTGCAAGGTAGGATAATAGTTTACAGATTTCCAGCTCCAGGAAATATTGACAGAGAATAGTTTAGATGTTTCATTTCTAGCTAGAGTTTTTCTTCATCGGATTAACCCTTTGGCGAATATGATATATGCTTTTTGTGTGCGAAAAGGATCCGGATATATTATAAAGTTTCACCATAAGTACAAAGCATCCCATGTGTAATAAAATATACATCGAGAATCTTGGACCACTACTGCTGCCAGAAAAAGTCACCAACGTGCCGATGTAGCCGCTCCCCTATGGAGCCGACCTGTCCTTGTCGATGACAGATGCTAAGTCGTTGTGCATGTGTCCACAAGGACCAGTGCCCCAGAGTCATGATCTTCGTCATTGAACCCTTGAATCAATTTGAAGTACCTGACACCAAATCGCACCGCCACATACGCATAGTGAGAAATCGTACCCTTGTTGCCCAATGGAGACGACATAAATATACATCTAAGCATCGTTGATGCCGTAATGATGGAAAAACTCGAGGATGATCAGATCCTGAAAGACCAGCTCGAAGATGAAGCGCCGCCCCTGCGAGGAAAAGTCCATACCTAAGCTACTAGCCAGAGCCAAGGTACTGTGATCCCCTTCCCTGCCACCGGCCACCTGATTAGCATGTGGAGAGGAGGTGGATCCACAGTCTCGACAATGAAGCTTGGAGGGAAGAGTGCCCTAGCCACCACGATCGCGTGAGGTTGAGGGAAAGATGTGTCGTTCCATTATGTTGGATATATCTTATTTTTAAAGGAGCGGATAAAATTCTTAAATGGATTACAGGATGGAGAGTTAAACTTTTGTCCTCCTCTGTTAGGCTTGTATTGATAAAAGCCCGCCTCTCTAGCATTCCTGTGTACCTCCTCCTTTTGTTCATATTTGCAATGTGGGCTTTAGATATGATTAACAGTTAGTTAGGAGTGACTTTGTAGGGAATAGGAAGCTTCACTTGACCAACTGACACCTACTGTATATGAAGAAAGAACATGGTGGGCTAAGCATCCCCAGTGTTACATATGTGAACTTGTGCCTCATAGGAAGCCGAGTTAAAAGATTTCGTAAAAAATGAAGACTAGATTGGAAAACCATAGTTAGCAAGTACATTAAGAACTAACATATTTGCCAACAAACCCCTTGAACCTTCCCGATTCTCGCAGTGAGTGATGTGGGCTTGCAAGGTTTTGAAGTTTGGATACATGTGGATGGCCGAGGATGGAACTAAAATCATATTTTGGAATGATATTTGGTTTGGTGCATCCCCCTTGCATGTCCAATTTTTGCCTCTTTACACTACTCACCACCGGTGATGTTCAACAAATTGCAAATGTGATTGAGGACCAGACCTTTATACTTACTTTTGGAATGGTTTTCTCACCTAGCTTAATGGAAGACTGGTAATGTCTTGAGTAGATTGCCAAATGCGCATCTCTTCGGATATCTGACGATGCACTAGTTTGGCAATATGACTCAAAGGGGGCATACAATGTTGTCTCTCTTTATAGCATCATTAATTATAAAGGGGTGCGACCAATTTTTATTCCAGTTGTCTGGTATGATCTGATCCTCCCCTTACCCACCAACAAAGTGCAGGTGTTCCTTTAGTTATTCGTGAGTAACATACTAATGACTTAAGATAATCTGAACAAAAACAACATAACTAAACCTGCATAATGTCTTTCTCTATGATGAGATAAAACCTATTGTCCACTTATTCTTTGATTGTATAGTTGCCATAGAACCTCAGAGGTTATTTCCATATACTTTGGTAAACCTGCGAGTGTTGATTTTCTACCAGTGGCGAGATTTTTTCTACCAAACAAAAATAATTATGCTCTTAATTCTATTTGCGCTTTTACTCCATGGTGCATTTGGAAAACTAGAAATTCTCATGTCTTCAATAACGTTGCTTGGTCTAAGATAAAACTTGTGTGGTGGCTAATACAGAAGACATTGAAAAAATGGCAAATCTTGTTCAAGGATGGTGCCTTGGAGAAACTGGAATGTTTTATACAAACATTCTCTCCAGTAATAAAGCACCTCATGGCTTGATGAGGTCGAATGAATGCTCGAGACTGGCGCTGAAGGTGCAAGTGTCAGTCCAGCGCTGCTAATGAATTCTCCTTGTCAGTTGAGGTGGACTGTTGTCTTCCCCTCCCCGACATGATCACCAACATGCTTTGAAGATGGCCACTCTCAGCCCTTGCACACCGCTGGAGCTTATGCAACTCAATATCTGCTGAAGAAGACCAAGTTCGGGGGGAAGTGATGTCTACTACGCAACTTTTATTCTTGTAGACTCGTGTTGGGCCTCCAAGCGCAGAGTTTTGTAGGACAGTAGCAATTTTACCCTCAAGTGGATGACCTAAGGTTTATCAATACGTGGGAGGTGTAGGATGAAGATAGTCTCTCTCAAGCAACCCTGCAACCAAATATAAGAAATCTCTTGTGTCCCCAACACACTCAATACAATGGCAAATTTTATAGGTGCACTAGTTTGGCGAAGAGATGGTGATAAAAGTGTAATATGGATGGTAGAAATATATTTTATAATCTGAATAAATAAAAACAGCAAGGTAGCAAATAGTAAACGGGAACGGTATTGCAATGCTTAGAAACAAGACCTAGGGTCCGCACTTTCACTAGTGCAATCTCTCAACAGTGCTAATATAATTGGATCATATAACCATCCCTCAAAGTGAGATGAAGAATCACTCCAAAGTTCCTATCTAGCGGAGAACATAAGAAGAAATTGTTTGTAGGGTATGAAACCACCTCAAAGCTATTCTTTCCGATCAATCTATCCTAGAGTTCGTACTAAAATAACATCAAGCTATTTTTTCCGATCGATCTAAGCAAGAGTTCGTACTAAAATAACACCAAAGCAACAGATTCATAATACTCAATCCAACACAAAGAACCTCAAAGAGTGCCCCAAGATTTATACCGGAGAAACAAAAGACGCGAACGTGCATCAACCCCTATGCATAGGTTACCCCAATGTCACTACGAGAATCCGCGAGTGGAATGCCAAACACATATCAAGTGAGTCAATATGATAACCCATTGTCACCACAAGTATTCATATGCAAGACATATATCAAGTGCTCTCAAAACCATAAAACTATTCAATCCGATAACAATGAAATCTCAAAGGGAAAAACTCAATTCATCACAACCAGATAGAGAGGGGGAAACACCATATGATCCGACTATATTAACAAAGCCCGCGATACGTCAAGATCGTGACATCTCAAGAACACGAGAGAGAGAGAGAGAGAGAGATTAAACACATAGCTACTGGTACAAACCCTCAGCCCGAGGGTGGATGATACGTCCATTTTGCATCATGCTTTTATATCGATATTTATTGCATTATGGGCTGTTATTACACGTTATGTCACAATACTTATGGCTATTCTCTCTTATTTTACAAGGTTTACATGAAGAGGAAGAATGCAAAAATGGGATTCGAAATTTGGAAAAGGAGCAAATATTGGAGACCTATTACGCATGTACTCCAAAAGTCCTGAAATCCACGAAAGTCATTTTGGGAATTAATAAAAAATATTCAGCGGAAGAAATACCTGAGGGGGGCCACCCACCACCCACGAGGGTGGGGGGCGCGCCCCCTGCCTCGTGGGCTACCTGGCAGCCCTCCGGTGCCCATCTTCTGCTATATGAAGTCTTTTACCCCGGAAAAAAATCATAAGCAAGCTCACGGGAATGAAACTCCGCCGCCACGAGGTGGAACCTTGGCGGAACCAATCTAGGGCTCCCGTGAGCTGTTCGCTTGGAAACTTCCCTCCGGGAGGGGGAAAACATCACCATCGTCATCACCATCGATCCTCTCATCGGGAGGGGGTCAATATCCATCAACATCTTCACTAGCACCATCTCCTCTCAAACCCTAGTTCATCTCTTGTATCAAATCTTTGTACCAAAACCTCAGATTGGTACCTCTGGGTTGCTAGTAGTGTTGATTACTCCTTGTAGTTGATGCTATTTGGTTTAATTGGTGGAAGATCATATGTTCAGATCCTTAATGCATATTAATACTCCTCTGATCATGGACATGAATATGCTTTGTGAGTAGTTACGTTTGTTCCTGAGGACATGGGTGAAGTCTTGCTAATAGTAGTCATGTGAATTTGGTATTCATTCGATATTTTGATAAGATGTATGTTGTCTCTCCTCTAGTGGTGTTATGTGAACGTCGACTACATGACACTTCACCATTATTTGGGCCTAGAGGAAGGCATTGGGAAGTAATAAGTAGATGATGGGTTCCTAGAGTGACAAAAGCTTAAACCCTAATTTATAAGTTGTTTCATAAGGGGCTGATTTGGATCCATATGTTTCATGCTATGGTTAGGTTTACCTTAATACTTCTTTTGTAGTTACGGATGCTTGCAATAGGGGTTAATCATAAGTGTGATGCTTGTCCAAGAAAGGGCAGTACCAAAGTGATACGTCTCCAACGTATCTATAATTTACGAAGCATTCATGCTATTTTATTATCTGTTTTGAATGATTACGGGCTTTATTATACACTTTTATATTACTTTTGGGACTAACCTACTAACCGGAGGCCCAGCCCAGATTGTCGCTGTTTTATTGCCTGTTTCAAAGATTTCAAGAAAAGGAAATCAAACGGAGTCCAAACGGAATGAAACCTTCGGGAGCGTGATATTTGGAAAGGATATGATCCGGGAGACTTGGAGTTCAAGTTGTGGAAGGTTCGAGGAAGCTCGGAGATAGGAGGCGCGCCCACCTGGGCGCGCCTTCGCCTCGGGCCCCTCGAGGCTCCCCGACCGACTTCATTCGCCTATATAATTCCAATGCACCCTAAAAACATCGAACACAGAAGATAGATCGGGAGTTCCGCACGCAAGCCTCTGTAGCCACCAAAACCTCTCGGGAGCCTGCTCCAAGCACCACAGCCGGAGGGGGAATCCATCACGGTGGCCATCTTCATCATCCCGGCGCTCTCCATGACGAGGAGGGAGTAGTTCACCCTTGGGACTGAGGGTTTGTACCAGTAGCTATGTGTTTGATCTCTCTCTCTCGTGTTCTCTCTATGGCACGATCTTGATGTATTGCGAGCTTTGCTATTATAGTTGGATCTTATGATGTTTCTCCCCCCTCTACTCTCTTGTGATGAATTGAGTTTCCCTCTTGAAGTTATCTTATCGGATTGAGTCTTTAATGATTTGAGAACACTTGATGTATGTCTTGCCGTGTTTATCTGTGGTGACAATGGGATATCACGTGCCACTTGATGTATGTTTTGGTGATCAACTTGCGGGTTCCGCCCATGAACCTATGCATAGGGGTTGGCACACGTTTTCATTTTGACTCTCCGGTAGAAACTTTGGGGCACTCTTTGAAGTACTTTGTGTTGGTTGGATAGATGAATCTGAGATTGTGTGATGCATATCGTATAATCATGCCCACGGATACTTGAGGTGACAATGGAGTATCTAGGTGACATTAGGGTTTTGGTTGATTTGTGTCTTAAGGTGTTATTCTAGTACCTAACTCTTGAATAGATCGATCCGAAAGAATAACTTTGAGGTGGTTTTGTACCCTACCATAATCTCTTCGCTTTGTTCTCCGCTATTAGTGGCTTTGGAGTGACTCTTTGTTGCATGTTGAGGGATTGTTATATGATCTATCTATGTTATTATTGTTGAGAGAACTTGCACTAGTGAAAGTATGAACCCTAGGCCTTGTTTCCTACCATTGCAATACCGTTTGTGCTCACTTTTACCACTTGTTACCTTGCTGTTTTTATATTTTCAGATTACAAATACTCATATCTACCATCCATATTACACTTGTATCACCATCTCTTCGCCGAACTAGTGCACCTATACAATTTACCATTGTATTGAGTGTGTTGGGGACACAAGAGACTCTTTGTCATTTGGTTGCAGGGTTGCTTGAGAGAGACCATCTTCATCCTACGCCTCCCACGGATTGATAAATCTTAGGTCATCCACTTGAGGAAAATTTGCTACTGTCCAACAAACCTGTGCACTTGCAGGCCCAACAACGTCTACAAGAAGAAGGTTGTGTAGTAGACATCACCAAGCACTGGTCCACCCACATATCAAATTATCAAAGTAACGAACGCGAATCATATGAGCGTGATGAAAACTAGCTTGACGATAATTCCCATGTGTCCTCGGGAGCGCTTTTATCATTATAAGAACTTGTCCAGGCTTGTCCTTTGCTACAAAAAGGATTGGGCCACCTTGCTGCACTTTATTTACTTTCATTACTTGTTACCCATCATAAATTATCTTATCACAAAACTATATGTTACCTACAATTTCAGTGCTTGCAGAGAATACCTTACTGAAAACCGCTTGTCATTTCCTTCTGCTGCTCATTGGGTTCGACACTCTTACTTATCGAAAGGACTATGATAGATCCCCCACACTTGTGGGTCACCAAGACTCTTTTCTGGCGCCATTGCCGGGGAGTGAAGTGCCTTTGGTAAGGAAACATTTATATAGTGTGCTGAAACTTACTGTCACTTGTTACTATGGAAACTAATCCTTTGAGGGGCTTGTTCGGGGTATCTTCACCCCGACCAGTAGAGCAAAGAGTTGCTCCTCAACCTACTAAACCTACTGAAAATGTTTACTTTGAAATTCCTTTGGGTATGGTAGAGAAATTGCTAGCTAATCTCTTTGCAGGAGATGGAACATTGCATCACGATTTACACCTTATCTATGTGGATGAAGTTTGTGGATTATTTAAGCTTGCAGGTATGCCCGATGATGTTATTAAGAAGAAGGTTTTACCTTTATCTTTTAAGGAAGACGCATTGACATGGTATAGGCTATGTGATGATATGGGATCCTGGGACTATAAACGATTGAAATTGGAATTCCACCAAAAGTTTTATCCTATGCATCTTGTTCATCGTGATCGCAATTATATATATAATTTTTGGCCTCGCGAAGGAGAAAGCATCGCTCAAGCTTGGGGGAGGCTTAAGTCAATGTTATATTCATGCCACTAGTAGAAAAGGGGGCAATGGTCCAGGCCCGGCCAGTCCATTAGTCCCGGTTCAATCCAGAACCGGGACCAATGGGGGCATTGGACCCGATTTGTGAGCCCCGGGGGCCGGCCGGGCCATGTGGGCCATTAGTCCCGGTTCGTCTGGGCCTTTTGGTCTCGGTTGGTGGGACGAACCGGACCAATGGGCCTCGCCTGCCCACCACCATTGGTCCCGGTTGGTGGGACGAACCGGGACCAAAGGCTGCCCTTTAGTCAGGTTCAAGTCACCAACCGACTAATTAGTTGCCTATATATACCCCTCGGCCCATGACGAGCACTCAGTGCTCTGCTTTTTTGGCCGGGCGAGGGAGAGCTTTAATGGTGCTCTAGCTCACCTCCTATGCACACGAGGTGTTGATGGAATGCCCGAGCCACACTACTTAAGCTTTCCCTCTCCAAGCTCGACCTCCAAGCTCCATTTTCCTTAATATTTGTCTAGGTTTAGCGGTCCGTCACGTCTCGTCCCTGCCTTCACCGCTGCCGATCGCTCGCCGATCTGCCGCCGCACCACCGTGGTGAGCCTCTTGTTCTTATCTTCTTTACGAAAGGAAAAAATTCTTACTTGTATGTTTATATAGATACTTGTATAATTTTCTTACTTTTATTATTGCATCTTATATAGTGCGATGGTTTTGGTATCCGCCACGGCCCTCGCCCCTGCTCTATGATTCGGATGTGGTATATATTATCTTTTCATAACTATTGGTTCATTTATTGTTTATGACAATTATGCCGACCAACGTGACATAGATTTTATTTATCTAGGAGGTTGTTGAACCGAAATTCCAACCGACCCTATTGTCGAGAGGTTAAATTTAGTTGAAGAAGAAAACAATTTGTTGAAGGAAAAAATTAGAAAAATTGAGGAGGAGAAGATGATATTGGAGTTGCATGTTGCGGATGTCGTCGATGATCACAAGATCAAGATGGATGCAATGCGCTTGAAGATTAGAAAGATTAGAAAATATGCCATTCATACCGAGGCTTGGTATCATTATGCCATTGGATCAGTTGTTACATTGGTTGCGATTATGATCGCATTTGTTTTCGCATTGAAATGTTTTACATAGTTTAGGTGTATGGTTTAATTAATTTAGATGCTCGCAGAGCTTTATGTTGTTAGATGAGAACTATGTATGTACTTTGGTTTTAATGTGATGATGAACTTCTATTAATTTGGTCACTTAATTATCTATTCATGATGTTCTAGAATGATTTTGACACACTTAATTATATATAATGCACGCAGATGAACCGGCAATGGATGTACGGTTCAAGACACACCTCCAGAGTACATTAAGGGCGCATGATTTTCTCAAGTGGCTGAGGCAAACAAGCGAGAATGGTTTTATGTGTTGTCCATGCCCTATATGTGGGAATACGAAGTCTTACTCGACCGAAAATCCTCCACACCCACCGATTTACAAGGGTTTCATGCCACACTATAATGTTTGGACGAGGCACGGAGAAATAGGGGTTATGATGGAAGACGGCGAAGAAGAAGAGTACGATGACAACTATGTGCCCCCTGAATACGGTGATGCTACTTGAACATCAAGAGGAACCAGACGATGTGCACGATGATGCCGCAACAGCGGTGAAGTCAAGAAGATCAAGAGGAACCAGACGATGTGCCCGATGATGATGATCTCCGCCGGGTCATTGTCGATGCAAGGATGCAATGCGAAAAGTCAAAAGGAGAAGCTGAAGTTCGATCGCATGTTAGAGGACCACAAAAAGGGTTGTACCCCAATTGCGAAGATGGCAACACAAAGCTCGGTACCGTCTTTGGAATTGCTGCGATGTGGAAGGCGTAGAATGCCGTGCTCGACAAAGGATTTGAGAAGCTACGAAAATATTGAAGAAGAAGCTTCCAAAGGATAACGAATTGCCCGACAAAGACATACGCAGCAAAGAAGGTCGTATGCCCTCTAGGATTGGAGGTGCAGAAGATACATGCATGCCCTAATGATCGCATCCTCTACCGCGATGCGCATAAGGATCTGAACGCATGCCCGGTATGCGGTGCATTACGGTATAAGATCAGACGAGATGACCTCGGTGATGTTGACAAGCAGCCCCTAGGAAGAGGGTTCCTGCGAAGGTGATGTGGTATGCTCCTATAATACCATGGTTGAAACGTCTGCTCGTAAACGGAGAGCATGCCAAGTTGATGCGATGGCACAGCACGGTGAGGACCGTAAGAAAGACGGGAAGTTGAGAGCACCAGCCGACGGGTCGCAGTGAGAAAAATCGAGAGAAAGTATCGGGATGAGTTTGCAAGTGAGCCAAGGAACGTATGGTTTGCTTTAAGCGCCGGATGGCATTAATCCTTTCGGGAGCAGAGCAGCAATCACGCACCTGCCCGTGACTCTATGTATGTATAACCTTCCTCCTGGATGTGCATGAAGTGGAAGTTCATTATGATGCAGTTCTCATCCATGGCCCTAAGCAACCCGACAACGACATTGATGTGTACCTAAGGCCATTAGTTGAAGAACTTTTACGGTTGTGGAATGGAAACGGTGTACGACGTGGGATGAGCACAAACAGGAGGAATTTAACCTAAAGGCGTTCTGTTGCTCGTGACCATCAACGATTGGCCCGCTCTCAAAGAACCTTCGTGATGCATAAACAAGGGATACCACGCATGCACGCATCGCTTACTTGACACCGATAGTATATACACGGCAAGCTGCAGGAAGAATGTGTACCGGGCTATCGCCGATTTCTTCCGACCAACCATCACTTGTCGAAAAGAAAGGCAAGCATTTCAAAGGCGAGGCAGATCACCGGAAGAAGCCCGCCATGCGCATCGGTGATCACGCATTTGCTATGGTCAATGATTTACACGTAATCTTTGGAAAGGGTCCCGCGGACTAGCTGTTCGAATGATGCCGAGAATCACGCACCCATGTGGAAGAAGAAATCTATATTTTGGGACCTACCCTCTTGGAAAGACCTAGAGGTCCGCTCTTCGATCGACGTAATGCACGTGACGGAGAACCTTTGCGTGAACCTGCTAGGCTTCTTGGGCGTGTATGGGAAGACAAAAGATACACACGAGGCACGGAGGACCTGCAACGCTTGCACGAAAAAGAGGGCATGCCTCAAGCAAGTATGAAGGTCCCGCCAGCTACGCTCTTATGAAAGAAGAGAAAGAAATCTTCTTTGAATGCCTCGTCAAGATGAAGGTCCCGACTGGCTTCTCGTCGAATATAAAGGGAATAATAAATATGCGGAGAAAAGTTCCGTAACCTAAAGTCTCATGACTGCCACGTGATTATGACGCAATCGCTTCCGGTTGCATTGAGGGGGCTTCTACCGAAAACGTCCGATTAGCCATTGTGAAGCTATGTGCATTCCTCAATGCAATCTCTCGGAAGGTGATCGATCCGAGAGAAATCATACCAAGGCTAAGGAGTGATGTGGTGCAATGTCTTGTCGGTTTCGAGCTGGTGTTCCCACCATCCTTCTTCAATATCATGACGCTGGCCCTAGTTCATCTAGTTGACGAGATTGTCATTCTGGGCCCGTGATTTCTACACAATATGTACCCCTTTGAGAGGTTCATGGGAGTCCTAAAGAAATATGTCAAGAATCGCGCTTAGGCCGTAAGGAAGCATCTCCATGGGCCATCAAACGAGGATATCATCGGGTTTTGTGTTGACTTCATTCCTGGCCTTAAGAAGATAGGTCTCCCTAAATCGCGGTATGAGGGGAGACTGACCGAAAAGGCACGCTTTGAAGGGACTCAATAATATGCGAGGGACGGATATTCTTGGTCTCAAGCACACTACACAGCTTCTACGTAACTCTACCTTGGTGACCTCTGTATGTCGATGAACACAAGAATGGTCTGCGCTCCAAACACCCGGAGCAAAGGCGACGACCGGATTACATGTGAACACATCAGACTTTCAAAGCTTGGTTGGAAGCACGATCGTAGGTGACAACACTGCTTTGTGATGAGCTGTACTTGTTGTCCGTGGGACCATCTTTTCTTGTATTGATTTGGAAAGGATACGAGATAAATGGGAATACATTTTACATGATCGACCAAGATCAAAAGAGCACCAACCAAAACAGCGGTGTCCGCTTTGATGCAACAACCGAGAGGGAAAGGACACATATTATGGTTACATAGTGGACATATGGGAACTTGACTACGGACATGATTTTAAGGTCCCTTTGTTTAAGTGCAAATGGGTCAATTTGTCGAGGCGGTATGTGTAGACCCACAAAGACGGAATGACAACAAAGGATCTGAAAAATCTTGGGTACATCTGACGATTAATCGCTCGTCTCTAGCCAATGATGTGGCACAAAGTTATCTATGTGAAGGACATGTCTACCGCATCGAGAAAGAGAAAAGATAAGGAAGCTTAATACATCATACGATGAGCCAAAGCGCCACATAGTTCTTTCTGTGAAAAAGGGATATCGTGGGAGTGGAGGACAAGATGACATGTCTCAAGATTATGAAAAGTTTCATGAAATTCCTCCCTTCAAAGTCAAGGTTGACCCAAAGATCCCGATAAAGGATGAAGATTATCCATGGTTACGGGCGCCATAATAAGCAAATGACACAAGCGAAGAAAAGTGAAGACTTTCTCCAAGAACTATTATGATGATACCATGCCAACTTTGTAACTCGATTTAGTATGATACCATGCCAAG
Organism: Aegilops bicornis; assembly: GCA_021605145.1. Classification (NCBI taxonomy): domain Eukaryota; kingdom Viridiplantae; phylum Streptophyta; class Magnoliopsida; order Poales; family Poaceae; genus Aegilops; species Aegilops bicornis. The sequence goes on along the minus strand of JAHIAL010000116.1, from coordinate 437,540 downwards.
TTTCAAATTTTTCAGAGTTCATTTGAAATGCTTTAATGTCTTATGGTTCGCCCTCATAATAATTAAAAATAGCAACAATAAGTTTTTGTTGTAAGTAGAAACAAAATAAAATAAATAAAGCAAGAAAGAAAACAAAAAACAAAAAAAAGTGTTTTCAAATTTGAAAACTAATGGCACTAACAGAAAGTTTATAATTTTCCTAAAACTAAAAGCAAAAAGAATTGAAAAATAAAGCAAAAAACAAAAGAAAATAAATAATGCAGAAATCAAAACAAAAAAATAACAATAAGTATTTTGTTTTAAGTAGAAACAAAATAAAATAAATAAAGCAAGAAAGAAAACAAAAAACAAAAAAGTGTTTTCAAATTTGAAAAGTAATGGCACTAATGTAAAAGTTTATAATTTTCCTAAAACTAAAAGCAAAAAGAATTAAAAAATAAAGCAAAAGAAAAGAAAATAAATAATGCAGAAAACAAAACAAAAAACTGGAAAAAAAAATTAAAATAGCAACAATAAGTAAAGATAACAAAAAAACAAAAAAAATGCCTCCTACTTGGCCCCCACGGCCAGAAAAAGACTTGAAACCCTTCAATGGGCCAGGATTCAGGCCGCAGAGGGCCCGTAAGGCCCATCGTGCACATGAATAGCAAGTAGGCCCGAAGCCCGCGGTGGAGAGGAGGAGCTCGAGAGGTGCGGCAAAGGGGCTTATAAACCATCAAGGCCCCCTCTCAACTAGCGAGTGGGACTAAACTTTGGCCCCGACGCTGGCAAAGAGGTTTTTTGGTCCCGATTGGTGGCACCAACCGGACTAAAGGGGGACATTGGTACCGGTTCGTGGCACCAACCGGTACCAAAGGCCGCCGCTTCCTCGCCTTTGGCTCTTAGAAAAGAGGTTTGGTCCCGTTGGTGGCACCAACCGGACTAGCAGTGCATTAGTCCCGTTGGTTTCACGAACCGGGACCAATGGCTTTGCTATATAAGCAAACACTTTGCAAAAATTGAATCTCATCGCCATTGCCCCGACGACGCCGACCTCTCTCCTCGACGCCGCCAGTTGTTCGATCCACCTCGCCGCTGCCGTCGCCTCCCCGAGCCCGCCTCGTCGTCGCCGGCCTCCCGAGCTCAGCGCCCGTCCCCGCCTCACGCCCGACCCTGCCCGTCGGCTTCTCGCTGGCGCCCTGCCTCCCCAATTGCCGCCATCGTCATCTAGTCATTGTGAGCTGCCACCAAGACCAAGCTCTTTTTTTTTCATTTTTATTAGTTTAATTTTTTGTTCATATATATATATATAATGTATATGTGTATATGTATGTGGCTATGTGTATGTAGATGTTCAAAATGTATAAAACAATTGTTCAGAGCATGTTTTTCTTCATATATGTATTTTTTGTTCATATGTGTATTAATGTTTTCATGTATGCAAAAGATAGATTTTAGAAAAGTTAGGTTTTTTTCTGTTCATAGATTTTTTTTTGGTGATATTAATTATTGTAGAATATGCAAATGTTTGTATATTCATATGAGCAATGCATTAGGCAAAACCTTTGTTTTTTTCAAATTTTCTATTTGAACATTTTTTTAAAACAAGCAATACTAAAAGAATGAGAGGAAAAAGGAAAATAAGAAGAGGAAGAAAGGAGAAGAGGAAGAAGAGGAGAAATAAATAAGAAGAGGAAATAAGAAGAAAAAGAAGAGGATAAGAAGAAAGGAATAGAGGAGAAGAAGAAAAATAGTAATTTTCTATTTTTCTTCTTCTCCTCTATTCCTTTCTTTCTTCTCTCTTTTTTTTTCTTCTTTTTCTTCTTCCTTCTTCCTCTTTTCTTCATTTTCCTTATTTTCCTTTCTCGAGGGAGAAGAAGAAAAAGAAGAGTAGAAGAAGAAGAAAGGAATAGAGGAGAAAGAAGAAACTTGACGAGGGGGGGGGTACCGAGTACCCTCCCCGATAACATTATTTTCCCATGTATATGTATGTCGGCCGTTGTCGATATAACCCCTCGAGATAATCTCGACATGAGGGCGGTCGATATATATTCTGCCCCGACCGTGATAACTTATACACGGCAGCACCCCTCGGCCCTCTCGCTCGACCAAAACTCTCGAGGACACCCAAACCCTAGAGAGAAAACGATGTTGGCCTCCTACCCTCCCGCCGCCTCTACCCGACAAATTAACTCTCTCGAGGCCACCCAAATTAACCCTTGAAGCGTTGTGTCCAGCGACCCCAAACCCTAGAGAAGCAAATATGTCAGGCCACTAACATGATTCCTTATTGTGATTAGCTAGCTAGTTCTACGCTTGCCACTAATATATATATATATATATATATATATATATATATATATATATATATATATATATATATATATCCATCTGTACCATGTTTGAATAATAATTGACATGTTGTAAATATTTGCAGAAACTATGGAGCACTTTAGACGAAGAAACAGGCGATGTTGGGGCACATAATCGCACAAGGAAGTGATGAAGTTACGTCATTTTTCAACGACAATCAAGGTCCCAAGGACTGGGTGAAGAAGAGGGCTATGTTCATGATGGCTTTGACCCATTAATGCCGGTACATGAAGAGGACTATGTTCATGATGGCTCCGTGACACAATGGAGGTACAAGAAGGAGACCGTGGCCGACGCTCCGGTGACCGAACCGAGTCCGCCAGTATATATATATTAGTTAAGCCTGCTAACTAGTTAATTGATGCATCCATTGTTTTGGTATATGTACACATATTAATTACTCTCATCTTTCTTCCTTATAATTTCTAGCCCTCCGGATCGAGCACAACTTCGTAAGGAGACGAGGCCCAAGAAAAAGTTGAGCTCGGATGAAAAGTTTGAGATCATAGAAATCGCTACCGACGGGCGAACCGGTTGAACCCATCCGGACAAGGAAGGCATTTTCTGTTCAATGCGGGGTTCTTGTTAGGGACAAGATCCCGATCAGCATCCATCAATGGTATAAGCCTAAGGAGGAAGACCCTGAGGTGTCTTATGTCAATGATATGCAGAAAGAAGATCTTTGGACTCAAATTTGTAGGCAAATTTCACCCTACCGCCAGAGGAGAATCCGGAGAAGCCAGGTTAAAGAGCAATTAATCAAGTCTTGTGCTCTTAAGAAGATGGCAACCCTAATGAGGAGGTGGAGGAAAGAGCTGAATCAGTTTGTCGAGAAAGAAAAGACACCAGAATTCATCGAAAAATATGAGAAGATCAAATATCACTGGCCCGCATTTGTGGCCCACAAGACATCGGAAAAGAGTAAGAAGATGTCGGCGACAAACAAGCAAAATGCTGCGAAGAAGAAGCTTCACCATCGCACGGGGTCAGGTGGCTACCTCAAAGCCGGCATAAGTGGTCCAAGGCTGAGCATGATCTGCTTGAAAAAGGGATCGAACTGAGACAATGTACTAGCTGATCGCTGCCGGACTTGGTTCTTCGGGCTGGAACCTTGGACCTCAGAATGTGGAAGTGCCAAGAGATTTGACGAGCAAATCGGAAATACCGGTCAAGAACCTTCGACACTATATCGATGCAGCGCAATGACGAGGGACGCTCTTCCAAACAGGAGAAGGACGAGCTCACAATGGCCCTTTGGGAATCCTAAGCACCCCGGACGGACACGAGGCACGCCAGGCTCCATTCCGTGGAAGGTTGGTTTTCCGACGCAAGGGGTTAAAAACCCACGAGAGGAGGAAGAAAGCTGAGCAGGACCAACCGCAGCGCCGCGAAAGGGTAATGGGGCTAGAGGAACGAGAAGTGGAACGAGAAGCGCAGATCGCAGCAAACGACTGCCAAGCTTCCCGGTTACCCTCACGTCTGAACGGAGAAGCGGCATGGCTTCCACCGAGCTACTTCAGCCGAGCATGTCTTGAAGTCTCCTACCAGCTATCCCGGATGGTATCACTTGAGTCTCAAAGTTGCCACATTATGGCGCCGATGGATGAATTTGAAGGTCAAGGCGGCTGTTGGCCAAGTTTATCCTAGTGGACCCGGCACAACTTATCACTGCCAGCCGATTCCAGAAGGATATGCTTGTTGGAAATATGCCCTAGAGGCAATAATAAAAGTATTATTATTATATTTCCTTGTTCATGATAATTGTCTTTTATTCATGCTATAATTGTATTATCCGGAAATCGTAATACACGCGTGTGAATACATAGACCACAATATGTCCCTAGTGAGCCTCTAGTTGACTAGCTCGTTGATCAACAGATAGTCATGGTTTCTCGACTATGGACATTGGATGTCATTGATAACGGGATCACATCATTAGGAGAATGATGTGATGGACAAGACCCAATCCTAAGCATAGCACAAGATCGTGTAGTTCGTTTTGCTAGAGCTTGTCCAATGTCAAGTATCTCTTCCTTAGACCATGAGATCGTGTAACTCCGGACATCAGAGGAGTGCTTTGGGTGTACCAAACGCCACAACGAATCGGGTGACTATAAAGGTGCATTACAGGTATCTCCGAAAGTGTCTGTTGGGTTGACACGGATAGAGGTATCACTGGGCCCACTCGGTAGTGCATCATCATAATGAGCTCAAAGTGACCAAGTGTTTGGTCACGGGATCATGCATTACGGTACGAGTAAAGTGACTTGCCGGCAACGAGATTTGAGGACCTCCTGCTTGACCCCTTGGAGGAAGGGGCAAGGCTGCGCCCTCCCCCTCTCTCTTGCACCTATATAAAGGGAGGGGAGGGAGGGGCAGCCGCACCCATAAGGCTTGGTGCCTCCCTCCTCCCTGCAACACCTCCTCCTCCTCCCGTAGTTGCTTAGCGAAGCCCTGCCGGAGTTCTGCTGCATCCACCACCACGCCGTCGTGTTGCTGGATCATCATCAACCTCTCCTTTCCCCTTGCTGGATCAAGAAGGAGGAGACGTCATTCGCCTCCGCACGTGTGTTGAACGCCGGAGGTGCTGTCCGCTCGGCACTAGGTCATCGGTGATCTGAATCACGGCGTAGCACGACTCCATCATCCCTGTTCCATTGAACGCTTCAAGACGCGATCTACAAGTGGTATGTAGATGCAATCACTCTCCCATGACTCGTTGCTAGATGAACTCATAGATGGATCTTGGTGAAACCGTAGGAAAAATTTTAATTTTCTGCAACGTTCCCCAACAATGCTAAGGTGATGGTGGATGAAATAACGGAGGGATTTGAGGACCTCCCGCTTGACCACCCTACCGGTGAAGGGAGAGTAGGCTGGGTTCTCGCTCAAGACTCCATGCCTATGGCGGAAGGAGCTCATCAACCTTCCGAACTGGACGCCTCCGCCTCCTCCTCCTCCTCCGGCGAGTCAACAGACTGCCTCCTCCACCGCCTCCTCCTGCGGGCGAGTGACGATCGTGGCACGCGTGGTGGCACTCCGCCTCCTTCTCCGGGCGCATGGCGGCACTCCGCATCCTTCTCACTTTCGTGGCCGGCGCCCGAGCAGCCAACCTCTTCCTTCTCTTCGCCTCGTCAAGAAGGGGCGGAAGAGACCCGCCCGCCGCTTCCGGCTGCTCGTAGCGTCGTAGTCCTTCTCCCCCGCCTCGTAAGCAAGCAAAGAAGACATCCGCTCCGGCCTGGCTTCCGCCGGGCGCCTAGCAAGACAGCCAAAGGCGGGAGGAGATACAGATTCGTCCTTCTCTCAAGACTCCAGAAGATACCTTATGAGAGGTCCGAGGAGGAAAACGCCAAGATCACGCAGATCAAGTGGATGACTAGTTTGCAGGGTAGAAAGCAAAGAGACATCCACATCAGGAGGAGAAGGTAGATCCGGTGAAAGTGAAGCGACTCGCTGCCCGAGGAAACCGGCAAAGTCTCCGCCGAGAACCAACTATGAAGCATTCTTGAATGCGTATATATCTCCAAGCGGAGCGTCGAAGTTCTCGCCCGGACATGAAAGAGCAAAAGAACGAGCAGCTGCGAAAAAAATTGACCAGCTAGGCAAACAAGCAAACCAATCGTGCCCCCCGCTCAATGTGTCTAGCGGCAACATCGTCGCTAATGTTCCGGGGATGGTGGCCGGTTATGACAATCTACAAGATTACCTACCTGACGATGCACTTCCTGAATACATGAAGGTGGAAGAACACAAATACGAGTACGGGAAGCCTCTCGTCAAAGATGAAAAATCTCTAACAACGATGGTGTGAAGATTCCATACTTGGTACATGAAAACCCGCAGAGAGTCCGGGGGACGAATAGTTTGTATACGCACATTAAAGAGGAGCACGACCTAGTTGGAACTGATGCATTGTGTGTTCCATTTGAGGAGTTCTTCGCGTTTCTTCAATCAAAAGGCCCTCGATAAATTAACGGTCTTTTGCTACTGCTCTGTAAGTACTATTTCGTCATTAAGTCTCTATATAGCTCGCTCTTTCATTGCATGTATTTATAATTAATTATCCTCAATATATTATGCAGATTGAAGATCGTTGAGTGCAAAAAAATGAAATCTATGATATTGGGTTCATTAACACAAATATCATAGATGTACTTCTGGTTGAAAAGGACGTCAAAGAGGCCGAGGACAACTTGCTACAATCGTTGATCAAAATCAAAACAAAGATACCATACTCTTTTCCTTACAACGGCAAGTGAGTGTTCTTGATTGTTTGCATATTCGGTTTCCCTTATTACTCGGCGAGGTTATAGTAATGTAATTGATGAGTTATGCGTATGCGCAAGCAGGTTCCACTATATTCTTCCTCGGAGATTAAGCTTGAGGGTGGACTAGTAACCGTCTTAGACTCGAGACGAAAGATCCCGACACCTATGCGGACATTACTGAAATGCTTCGACAAGTAAGTTCAATCGATCATTATCGCACCATAGCGGCAACTTTTTGTTCATTTCCTGATATCTCAAGTAATAATAATTATTTTCTTTGTCTTGCAGGGTTTGGAAACAGTTCACCGCAATAGCTCCGGGACTGCCGAAGGAGTTGCGATATATATACCCGAGAGTAAGTACTACTGGCTAGCTAGTTGTGCGCATCTCACGTTGATTCTATAGCTATACTTTCATCAATGCCATTTATAATGCTTCATTATCAGATTGATTGACCTCTATTTCTCATAAAGTGCTTGTGGCAGGAACAAGGGAATGATTTACGTGGATACTACGTAAAGTGCGAGTTCATCTACAACGCGACTTTTGAAAAATAAGCGGGCTACTCTCAAAGACAATATGAAGTGCGTAAGCAATTAATAATATTCACAATTTCATTTTATTACACCATCATTTCTGTTGAGTTTCATTCATATATGTGTTTAATTAACCCCTTCTTCAAATTAGACGTGGCAGATGCGGAATGAACTCCTAGAACCAGATCGCATGAAAGCAATTCAAGAGGAATTGGCGGGATTCTTTCTTGACCACGCCATCAATAAAGCCGGAGAATACCATGTGGAAGTTGATTTCAAATGCTAGGGGACTGTAATTGAGAGATCTTATATATTGTACATGTATGTAGCCAAGAGCGTCGGACGTACATGATACGGAAACTTGTTGTTCGACCAATCTCTCGGAGAAGGAGAGGTCGATCGATCATTTCTCTCGGTATGCATGACTTAACTTCGTACTCGATGGTTCGCTTCATTTTCTTACTAGCTAGCGTGTCGAGGGCTATATGTATATAGTACGAAGGCGTCGACCAATCACGGACATAAGAGAGGACACTTCTCTCTATTAATTAGCTAGCTAAAACAATATATGAAACACCTAAATTAACCCCCAAAACCCTCAACCCCCCCTTTCAAAAAAACAAAAACCCCAGCCATTGGAATGTCGACGTGGATGCCTTTTTGGTCCCGGTTGGAGCCACCAACCGGGACCAAAGGCCCACTCTGCTCGGGTTTCGCAGACCGCCACGTGGAGGATTGATTCCGTCCCGGTTCGTGTTAGAACCGGACTAAAGGGGAGGTATTAGTAACGATTTGATTAGTCCCGTTCAATAACCGACTAATAGGTGTTTTTCTACTAGTGTGCCCCAATCATGAGCTCTCAAGAGAATTGATTATTCAAAACTTTTATGCTCGGCTTTCTCTCAACAATCGCACCATGCTTGATACTTCTTGTGCTGGGTCTTTTATGATGAAGACTATTGAATTCAAATGGGATTTATTGGAAAGAATTAAAAACAGCTCTGAAGATTGGGATTCCGACGATGGTAATGAGTCAGGTATGACACCTAAGTTTGATTGTGTTAAATGTTTTATGGATACCGATGCTTTTCGTGGATTTAGCACTAAATATGGACTTGACTCTGAAATACTAGCTTCTTTTTGTGAATCATTTGCTACTCATGTTGATCTCCCTAAGGAGAAGTGGTTTAAATATAATCCTCCCATTGAAGTAAACGTAGTTGCACCTACTACAGTTGAAGAAAAGACTATCACTTATAATGATCCTATTGTTCCTACTACTTATATTGAGAAACCACCTTTCCCTGTTAGGATAAAGGATCATGCTAAAGCTTCAACTGTGGTGCATAAGAGTAATACTAGAACATATACACCTCCCCGAGCAAATTAAAGTTGAACCAAGTATTGCTATGGATAAAGATCTCTTGGCTGATAATATTGATGGGCATGTTATTTATTTCTGTGATCAAGCTGCTAGAATTGCTAGGCCCGATGCTAAGCAACATAAACCTGTTGTAGGCATGCCTGTTATTTCTGTTAAAATAGGAGATCATTGTTATCATGGCTTATGTGATATGGGTGCTAGTGCTAGTGCAATACCTCATTCCTTATACAAAGAAATTATGCATGATATTGCACCTGCTGAGATAGAAAAAATTGATGTTACAATTAAGATTGCTAATAGAGATACTATTTCACTAATTGGGATTGTTAGAGATGTCGAAGTCTTGTGTGGGAAAGTTAAATATCCTGCTGATTTTCTTGTTCTTGGTTCCCCACAAGATGACTTTTGTCCCATTATATTTGGTAGACCCTTCTTGAACACTGTTAATGCTGAGACATATTGCGAAAAGGATGTTGTTACTATTGGCTTGGGAGATATGTCTCATGAGTTTAATTTTGCTAAATTTCGTAGACAACCCCATGATAAAAAATTGCCTAGTAAGGATGAAATTATTGGTCTTGCTTCTATTGCCGTGCCTCCTACCGATCCTTTAGAACAATACTTGCTAGACCATGAAAATGATATGTTTATGAATGAAAGAAGGGAAATAGATGAAGTATTCTTTAAACATGGCCCTATTTTGAAACACAACTTGCCTGTTGAAATCCTGGGGGATCCTCCACCACCCAAGGGTGATCCCGTGTTTGAGCTTAAACCATTACCTGATACTCTTAAATATGCTTATCTTGATGAAAAGAAGATATATCCTGTTATTATTAGTGCTAACCTTTCAGAGCAGGAAGAGGAAAGATTATTGAAAACTCTGAAGAAGCACCATGCTACTATTGGATATACTCTTGACGATCTTAAGGGCATTAGTCGCACTCTATGTCAACACAAAATAAAATTGGAGGAAGACGCCAAACCAGTTATTGATCACCAACGACAATTAAATCCTGAGATGAAAGAAGTGGTAAGAAAGGAAATACTAAAGCTCCTCGAGGCAGGTATAATTTATCCCGTTGCCGATAGTCAGTGGGTAAGTCCTGTCCATTGTGTCCCTAAGAAGGGAGGTATTACTGTTGTTCCTAATGATAAAGATGAATTGATCCCGCAAAGAATTATTACAGGTTATAGGATGGTAATTGATTTCCGTAAGTTAAACAAAGCTACTAAAAAGATCATTACCCTTTACCTTTTATTGATCAAATGCTAGAAAGACTATCCAAACATACACATTTTTGGTTTCTAGATGGTTATTCTGGGTTCTCTCAAATACCTAAGTCAGCGGAGGATCAAGAAAAGACCACTTTTACTTGCCCTTTCGGTACCTTTGCTTATAGACGTATGCCTTTTGGTTTATGTAATGCACCTGCTACCTTTCAAAGATGCATGATGGCTATATTCTCTGACTTTTGTGAAAAGATTTATGAGGTATTCATGGACGATTTCTCCGTTTATGGATCCTCTTTTGATGATTGCTTGAGCAACCTTGATCGAGTTTTGCAGAGATGTGAAGATACTAGTCTCGTCTTGAATTGGGAGAAGTGCCACTTTATGGTTAATGAAGGCATTGTCTTGGGGCATAAAATTTCTGAGAAAGGTATTGAAGTTGATAAAGCTAAGGTTGATGCTATTGAGAAGATGCCATGTCCCAAGGACATTAAAGGTATAAGAAGTTTTCTTGGTCATGCCGGGTTTTATAGGAGGTTCATTAAGGACTTTTCTATAATTTCTAGGCCTCTGACTAATCTATTGCAAAAAGATATTCCTTTTGTCTTTGATGATGATTGTGTAGAAGCATTTGAAATACTTAAGAAAGCTTTGATTTCTGCACCTATTGTTCAACCACCTGATTGGAAATTTACCCTTTGAGATTATGTGTGACGCTAGCGATTAAATTGTCAGAGGTGCTATTCTAGGACAAAGAGTTGATAAGAAACTAAATGTTATTCAATATGCTAGTAAAACTCTAGATAGTGCTCAGAGAAATTATGCTACTACTGAAAAAGAATTCTTAGCAGTTGTATTTGCTTGTGATAAGTTCAGACCTTATATTGTTGATTCTAAAGTAACTGTTCACATTGATCATGCTGCTATTAAATATCTTATGGAAAAGAAAGATGCTAAACCTAGACTTATTAGATGGGTTCTCTTGCTACAATAATTTCACTTGCATATTATTGATAGAAATGGAGCTGAGAACCCCGTTGCCGACAACTTGTCTAGGTTAGAGAATGTTCTTGATGACCCACTACCTATTAATGATAACTTTCCTGATGAACAATTAGCTGTCGTAAATGAATCTCGTACTGCTCCATGGTAGGTTGATTACGCTAATTACATTGTTGCTAAATTTATACCACCTAGTTTCACATACCAGCAAAAGAAAAAGTTCTTCTATGATTTAAGACATTACTTCTAGGATGACCCACACCTTTATAAAGAAGGAATAGATGGTGTTATTAGATGTTGTGTACCTGAGCATGAACAGAAACAGATCCTACGCAAGTGTCACTCCGAGGCATATGGAGGACACTGAGGGAGTCCTGGATTAGGGGGTATCCGGACAGTCGGACTATATACTTCGTCCAGATTGTTGGGGCGTGAAGATACAAGACTCAAGACTCCGTCCCGTGTCCGGATGGGACTCTCCTTTGCGTGGAAGACAAGCTTGGCGATCCGGATATTATATTTCCTTCCTTGTAACCGACTCCTTGTAAACCCTAGCCCTCTCTGGTGTCTATATAAACCGGAGAGGTTGGTCTTTAGAAGGCCGATCACGATCACAATCATAATCATCATAGGCTAGCTTCTAGGGTTTAGCCTCTACGATCTCATGGTAGATCTACTCTTGTACTACTCATATCATCAATATCAATCAAGCAGGAAGTAGGGTTTTACCTCCATCGAGAGGGCCCGAACACTGGTAAACATTGTGTCCTCGCTTCTCGCTACCATCAGCCTAAGACGACAGGATGGGGACCCCCTACCCGAGATCCGCCGGTTTTGACACCGACATTGGTGCTTTCATTGAGAGTTCCTCCCGGTCGTCAGCCGCAAGGCTCGATGGCTCCTTCAATCGTTAACAACACGGTCCAAGGAGACTTTTCTCCCCGACAGATCTTCGTGTTCGGCGGCTTGCCACAAGGCCAATAATGGGCTAACAGCAGCTAAGCGGTCGACGGCTACGCTCGCCACCGAGTCAGGTTCGGAAGCTTTGAACTACACGGCCGATACCCGGGAGACTTGATTTTCGACGGAATCGGGCCTGTGCCAGGAGCGCCGGACAGTCACGATGAGCACGGCTTAGACCTGATGTCGGACAATGCTCGGGATATCGCCCCTGCAGCAGCCTGGACCTAAATCCGGAGCAGACTGCATGGCCCAAGGACGGGTGGATGGACCCCGCCCCGCCGGTCGCACACTCATCGGCGGTAGAGCCGAACACAGGCCTCACCTCTAAGGAAGTTGCAGACTCGGACCCCGGACTCAGATCCGGGTTGTAGGTTCCAGATCACAAGGCCCCGAGCCCGCCGACCCTGGTTGGGCTCCGGTAATGGAGTTTACTGCCACAGATATCTTCCAGCACTCGCCCCTTGGCGATGTGTTGAACTCGTTAAAGTCTCTCTCTTTGTCAGGAGGCTCTCGGCCGAACTATGTCCGGCTCGAGTGGGAAGCAGGCGACGAAGGAATTCGTTGCCCACCCACCACCCACTTCATTGCCACGGTCGATGATCTAACCGATGTGCTTGACTTCGACTCCGAAGACATCGACGGTATGGACGACGATGCAGGAGAAGAACTAGAACCACCGCTCACGGGGCGGTGGACAGCCACCTCCTCATATGGTATATATACGGCGGACACTCCGAAGGAAACCAATGGCGATGAGGCAACGGAGGATAACCCCTCAGGGAAGAAAGCAAAGCATGGGCGTTGTCAACGCCGCTCCAAGCCCCGCCACAACAATACCGGCGCAGGAGACGAAAACAATTCGGATGATGCCAAAGACGAATACAACCCCGATCAGCCTGCCTTCAAGCAGGCCGGACTAGCCACAGTGGGATATTTGGAGAGGAACGACTATATGCCCTCCTCCGAAGACGAGGTACGCCTCGGCAATGTCGAATGCGGCGTGCCTGAGGATCCAGTGGAGCAAGTTCGCTTCAAGCGACGGCTCATGGCCACGGCAAGGAGCCTGCAAAGGAAGCAACAACAGCTTAAAGCTGACCAAGATTTGCTCGTGGACAGGTGGACCAAGATCCTGGCCACCGAAAAATACGGACTCGACCGCCCTACAAAGGGCACACACGACATAATTTGCTACCTCAACCTAAGCAGGAGAACCCAAGGCACATACCCCGACGTCAACACACCACCACAGTCCAAGACAATACGAAGGATACACAAAGAGGCAACCTCAAGCCTCGGCGCAATTGTCACAAACGTCAAGTCAGGAAGGTTGGCGCCAAATCCAGCAACTCCCAGTCCGGTCAGCGAACAAAGAACAGCTCAAGCCTATCCGGCCCGAGCAACATACTCGATCAACCATGTGAAATTCATGGTACTCCTAGAAGGACGGCCAAGCATACCAATAGAGAATGCCGGATCCTCAAAGCAACGCGGACGGTCGTGTGCCGGAAACAATGAGGGGAGGAGTCCAACAACCGCGAAGTCAAAAGATCCTCCAGAGCATAAAAGTACGGCCGACCTCCCCCGATCACATCGACCGTCCGGACAATATCGACCACAGCAATTTAATTGCACTGCCTCTGGACCCAGTAGTCTGGGGGCTCCATCTCACATAAAGCCCCCGCGGGTATGAAACCACAAATAACATCTTCTAAAAGATGCCAGGTGCAAAGGCCAAGTTTTACTGGCCCACCACTCTAACGGTTGTCTTCGGATCACCAAACAAATACCACGCCAAAGAATAAGTCTTCGACACTTTCCCCTCATACAGTAATTACCATATGTTGACGGGACGAACCACGTTGACTAGATTCCACGTGGCAAACCATTAGGCCAGCCCCGTGTGATATAGTCACATCTATGGGCAAGGCCGAACTCCACCCTTAGAGTGGAAATCATACCGCTGCCAGAGTAGCGAGTCGCGCCTGCCTATCAAAATCTTGATATGGCAGCCAACTACTGGACACCAACTGAGGAGTCCGCGCTACATTACGGTATAACGGCTGGGTTAACCAGGCTCCGACCGGGCACCCTCGGTCCAACCACAAGAAGACGTTCAGCTTCCCTCAAGTATTTGCCTTTACAAACTAACTTTGACGCAGAACGGGATTGGCGACGTGGAATCAGCCCGGACACACAAGGGCAGGAACACACAAGCGACCCCCCCCCCCAAGAAGGCAGTCCGGATTCACTTCAGATCCACTCACAGCCGCCTCCAGTCCGGCCATGACAGGTTCCGCCAAAATACCCCTTTTCATAAGCATAAAATCGCATTTATATGCATAAACATGCCATTTTACTACAATGCGTAGACTTAAATAACACTTAACGGCTGTCGTTTCTAATTGACGCCTCTTTGTCACAAACGGCACCCACGCCTTGTGTTATGCCCGATTACGTCAGGGGCTTCATAGTACGGCAATAAAGTCTGACCACCTTTTCGGTCGCTCGGCACCCCGAACTTATAGCACTATATGCATCAGCTCCGAATCATGTCTTAGGTCATTGGTTGGGTTTGCCCGGCTCTCATGTTTTGGTACCTTACCTTCCGCCCCATCGGCTAAGGTAGTGCTGGGAGAACTACTGCGATTGTGTCCCGGTTCTTCCGGACGAGCACCTCAAGAGAGAAAGTCAAGACCGATCGTCATGATACGGGCGAGAGCCGGTCAGCTGTTCGAGAGGTTGTAAAATCCTTAAAGATTTATTCCGCATAATGCCATTATAAATCCAAAGTGCGACGGATCGGTCTTCCGATCAGGCGCCGATAGAGCCCCTAGTACGGTCATCCGAATACCAGGGGTTGCGCCCACCATACTCGAATTCCTATGGCTAAGTGAGAAGTAATAAAGCCCTATAGTCTGATTGCCTAGTTCGTGGTAAGAAACACCTCCTTAAGAGGACCCAAAAATGGGATAAAGAGTGTTCAGGTATGGCTCAAACACCCCAGTACCTTTTACGTGGGGGCAGAAGCCAACGACTGGCCAACTCTCAGGTTTTATACACGCTAAACGGCCGCACAGGATGAACAAACGTTCACATAAACAGGGAATAAATAATAAAAGTGTCATTCTCCCGCATAACAACGGCACGACGGCCTTCAGGTAAAAATAGTGTCTTTAGCACACTTGTCCGCCACAAGGCGGGCCCCTTTCAGGACACCCTCATAGTACAACTCGGCTTGCGATGCTCCTTACCATGCGGTGGCCCTCACCATCGCCTTCTCAAAGCATCAAGCTTCCCCCAGTGCACCTTCGCATGGGCAAACGCCATGCACGCACCCTCTATGCAAACCGATCGCTTGATGACATCGAGCCGAGGGCAAGCACCAACAATCCGCTTCACGAGTACGAAGTAACTGCTTGGAATTGGCTCCGCAGGCCACAGTCGGATAACCAAGTCCTTCATGGCTAGTTCGGCCGCTGGTGCGGATTCGACCACCGCTTCACTGGTCGATAAATGGCACCAGAGATAATTCGGTGCCAAATCTCGCGACCGTAAATCCTTCTCCGCAGACTTCTACTCCTCCGCACGGTAGAATTGGGCAGCATATGATATACTGCGTGGCAGGTCCACACACACACCTGAAGGAACAAGAATTCCGTTCGTCGCTTAGCGCCCCTAATACTATCCACAATTTTTTTTTGGCTTTGAGTATAAAAGGCCTTACCAGCCGCAACCTTCCGTGCCTCCTGAATATCCTTCAGAGCACCTCGGGCTTCTTCCCGAGCATCCTCCGCGGCTTGGAGAGCTTGGGCGAGTTCGGATTCTTTCCCTACTAAACTCTGCTCCAAATCCTCACTCTTCTTCACCGCCTCCTGGAGCTCTCGCTCATTTCGATGACTGGCCTTGTGTTTCTCCGCGAAGAGGCACATTCGTGATAGCCTTCTCGTTGCTTCGGCCACAGCCTTCTTCAGCGCCTCAAATTCGGCACTCGCTCCTAGAGCATACAATACAAAATACTTCTCATCAGGCACAATTACTCATTTGTGCCGAATTCAGAGACAAAGTTTCAACCTACCTTGCTTGTCCTCCAATTGCTTCTTCACATGGCCAAGTTCCTCTTCGGCCCGTTCCAGACGCTGCCTAAGTCCGGACACCTCTGCATTATGAGCGGCGGTCTTCTCCGCAGATGCCTGTTTTCACACAAAGGGATATACGTCATTAACAAAGGCTCCTGCAAAAGTAGTTGGTTTGATCCCCTGTCCGACTTTTTCTCTCTTTCGCCGGACAGTGTATCAGGGGCTACTACTCATATTATGACAATCCATCAAAGGTTTCTTAGAAAACATACCTCAAAAGCCTTTATAAGGCCAAGGCAGGATTCATTCAGCCCGCTCTCGGCGGACCGAATCTTTTCAATCACCGCACCCATGAGGGTCCGATGTTCATCAACGATAGACGCGCTCCTTAACGCTGTCGATAGACCGCCAGGCAGCTCTGCTTGGACAGAGGTTGCCGGCGGAGTAGGCAAGCCTCCCACCGTCAAAGGTGGCTGCTCGCCCGATCCTGGAGCCTTAAAGGTCTCCAGGACCGTGTCCGGTTGTGGTCCGAACCCGAGACCGCCCCCCACCGTCGACACGCTTGGGGGCCATCGCTCCCGTGTGTCCGGCCCCAGAGACATGCCCCCTGGTCCGGGTCCCGTTGAGACGACACCTCAGTGCCGCGCCTGGACTTTGGGGAAGGGGCCTCTGGAGGCGTCTCGCTCGCAAAAGCATCTGAGCTCAGCGAATCCTCCGATGAGGACTGTCTGGTGCGAGACCTCGCCAGGCTGTATAAAATATGGCGACAGTTAAAACTACTATACCCAAACGACCCCGGATACATATGCGTGTTCGGATTTCGTATACTTATGACTTTTCCAGGGGCTGGGCCCTGGGATCCCACTCCGGGCTGTTATCGGCAGCCGTGGTGGATGCCCCTGGGTGGGAACCTCTCCCCCTCTTGGGCGATTCGGCCTCCAAGGACGAGGAAGCCATCCTTTTCTTCCCACCTCCAGAGTGAGGCTCGTCCTCCTTTGCTTCCTCCTCTTCGTCTTCGGAAGAAGGAGGGTCACTGGAGTCTTCGGATTTTGCGTCCGAAGCATTGCGACGTTGGAGGCCACTCCGGGTCTTTTTGACCTTCTTGGAGACCTCTTTCTTTGGCGCCTCGTAAGGCGCGGGGACCAGCATCTTTGTCAGAAGAGGTCCGGCCGGTTCCTCCGGCATCGGGGCCGGACAATGTATCCGCTCCACCTTTTTTATCCATCCCTGGGGTCATGATAAAGCATGATAAAAATGTCTCCCTCAGGACATGCCAACTGGAGCATGGATGGGATAATTGATACCCACGGTCCTCGGCGGAGCCCGGCCATGATTTGCCGGACTTAAAGAGCACCTTCCAGATATCCTTGTGGGAGGAATCATAGAGCTCCCGAAGGGTCCGGTGCTCGGTTGGGTCGTACTCCCACAAATTGCAGGATCGACGCTGGCAAGGGAGAACCAAAGTAACTAACATCACCGGACTACGCCGACCAGTGAGGGAGTCCTGGATTAGGGGTGTCCGGATAGCCGAACTATCACCGTTGGCGGACTCCTGGACTATGAAGATACAAGATTGAAGACTTCGTCCCGTGTCCGGATGGGACTTTCCTTGGCGTGGAAGGCAAGCTTGGCGATACGGATATGTAGATCTCCTACCATTGTAACCGACTCTATGTAACCCGAACCCTATCCGGTGTCTATATAAACCGGAGGGTTTTAGTCCGTAGGACGAACAACAATGATACCATAGGCTAGCTTCTAGGGTTTAGCCTCTTTGATCTCGTGGTAACCTACTCTTGTACTACCCATCTCAGGAATATTAATCAAGTTGTGAGTAGGGTTTTACCTCCATCGAGAGGGCCCGAACTCGGGTAAAAACATCGTGTCCCTTGTCTCCGTTACCATCCGCCTAGACGCACGCTCGGGACCCCCTACCCGAGATCCGCGGTTTTGACACCGACATTGGTGCTTTCATTGAGAGTTCCTCCGTGTCGCCACCTTTAGGCCCGATGGCTCCTTCGATCATCAACAACGACGCGGTCCGAGGTGAGACTTTTCTCCCGACAGATCTTCAGTATTCGGCGGCTTTGCTCATAATAATTCACATGGCCATCCGAGCAGATCGAAGCTACGCCCTTTGGCCATCAGGTCAGATTTGGGAGTTTGAACTACACGGCCGACGTCGCGGAGACTTGATCTTCGATGGATTGAGCCACGCCCAAGCGCCGCCTTGTCTCAATGGGTATGATCTAGCTCTGCCGTCGAACAGGCCCTCGGAGGTCGCGATTCAGTCCGCCCGACCCTTTAGTTCGAGCCGATTTAGCGATCGAGGACGATCGGCTGACACCGCCTGGGCTAATGATCTCTACAGCGATTGAGCCGAACACCATCCTCATCCTTTGCAAAGCCGTGACTCGAGGTGCGGGACTCCTCTCCGGCTCCGAACCTACCGCCCTGCCAATCAAATCCGATTGGGCGCGGTTATGGAGTTCATCGGCGGACATCTTTCAACACTCGCCCTTTGGCTACATCCTGAATTCACTAAAGTCTCTCTCTTTATCAGGAGAGCCCTGGCTGGACTATGGGCAGGAAGGTTGGGATGCGGACGACGAAGAAATTCAACGCCCACCCACCACCCACTTTGTAGCCACTGCCGAAAAGCTTAAACGACATGCTCGATTTTGACTCAAGACATCGACGGTATGGACGGCGATGTAGGAGACAACCATGAACCAGCACCTATAGGATACTGGACAGCAACCTCATCTCACGATGTATACATGGTGGATACTCCTAAAGGAAGTGACGACGAGGAACAACGGGACGCTACGAAGGATAAATCCCTCGAAAAGCAGTCAAGACGGCAACGTAAACGCCGCACCAAGTCCCACCTCGACAAAGACGGCAGCCACATTGCACTCCAGCCATCAAGCAGGTCGAACCGTGGACGGCGAACATGCCCATTGAACAACCGTCCGAACAGGACAACTTGGATAAACAACCCGCCCCGGCGAAGATAACAATCCGGACGATCTCACACCGGACAAGTTGTTGGAGCAGAAGAACCTCCACAAAGGCTTGCAGCCATCGGCGTATCCTGAAAAGCGTAAGCGGAAGCTCAAAACAGCGGAAGATGCACTCGAGAATCGATGGAGCAAAGTACTCAACACCATTAGACAAATACGGGCGACAGTCCGAACAAAGAGCTACCCGGCGCAAACCATCGCCAGACCGATGAGGAGGCCTTAGAGCCCCGCAATCAAAGAACAAAGAGGCCGCCCGGTCGGATAGACGACCACATGACAAGCATAGAGCGGCAAGCGGTGCCGCACACAATCCGGCACGCGATCCGCATAAGTATTCGCATCAAAAGGATGGCCCAGTTAGATCCATCTACGGGCCAAGAAAGCATGCTCTTCTAAGCAATGCAACGGACCAAATATCCGGACATTACGGCACACCCAAATATAGGGGTGCCGCACACCCCCTATGTTTCACCGATGAGGTGCTTTGGATCATGAATTTCAGTGGGTTTAAACCCGTAAACATAGAGGCATACGACGGAACAATAGACCCGGAGTTCTGGATTGAGGATTACATCCTCCACATACACATGGCTAGAGGAGATGATCTCCATGCCATAAAATACTTACCCCTCAAGCTCAAAGGGCCAAGACGGCCTTTGGCTTAAAAGCCTCCCCGAAAATACCATTGGAAGTTGGGAAGAGCTCGAGGATGCTTTTCGCAAATTTTCAAGGGACTTATGTCCGCCTCGGATGCGTAAGATTTAAGCCACATAACTCAACAACCCGGAGAGTCAGCCTGCAAATTCTGGAACAGGTTCCTCACCAAAAAGAACCAAATAGTCGACTGTCTGGACGCCAAAGCCTTAGCAGCTTTCAAACACAACGTCCGAGACGAATGGCTCACCAGGCACCTTGGCCTGGAAAAGCCAAGAACAATGGTCGCACTAACAAGCCTCATGACCCGCTTTTGCGCGGGAGAGGACAATTGTCTGGCAAGATGTAGTACCAGCGACCCAAGTACATCCGAAGTCAGAGATGGAAACGGGAAACCACGACGCAACAAGGACCAGCGCCGGACAAGGGGAAGCAGCCCGAAGAGCACGGCAGTCAACGCCGGATTCAAAAGCTCTCGGCAGAATCATAAAAAACTGCCCCTCAAGGATAACAGCCACGAGCTATCCAACTTAAACAAAATCTTGGACAAAATATGCCAAATCCACAGCACCCCCGGGAAGCCTGCAAACCATACCCATAGAGATTGTTGGGTCTTCAAGCAGTCCGGCAAACTCAATGCCGAACACAAGGGGCTCGACGCACCAAGCGAGGACGATGACGAACCCCACAAGCAGAGCACCGGAAAACAAAAGAATTTCCCACAAGAAGTCAAAACAGTAAACTCACTTCAAGTGACAAAAGGGAAAATTAGAGCGGCGCCTATAGAAATACGCTACAAGACGTGCCTATCCCAATGAGTCGACATTGGTTGTCAAAACCAATCATCTTTGATCATCGGATTACTCCGAAGTATCCGGAACGCAGGATGGACTGCCCCGATATTAGATCCTATAATCGACGGACTCCAATTCACGTAAGTCCTAATGGACGGCGGTAGTGATCTAAACCCGCTATATCAGGACACAATCCGCAAAATGGGGATAGACCCAACCAAAATTCGCCACAGCAACACCTCCTTCAAGGGGTAATGCCAGCCTATACGCCCATTGTATCGGGCTCCTCATCGCTAGAAGTTGTGTTCGGCTCGTCCGACAACTTCCGCCATGAAAAGTTAACCTTCCATATCGCCCCATTCAAAAGTAGCTATCAAGCACTATTGGGGCGGAAGCTACCGCTTTAGCATAATACCGCATTATGCATCTCTTACACTTAAAATGTCCGTCCACGCTGCATCATCTCATTAAAGGGAAGTATCAAGTGTTACTCGAAACGCGGAGAACGTGAGACTGCCTCGACAGTCACACACTAATCCGGCTCCGCTAAACCAAGCACTGAACAGGTCATTCGGACCCGGACACGGCTAGACGAAGTCCGGCGTAAACATATAAAGGCCTACTAACCGCACACCCCGTACAAGGGCTGCATGCATGTACAACTAGAGACAATAAGGCTCAATTTTATTCGCTTCGAACTGCACTCCGCTTATTTAATATAAAGTACATTTTTCGCATCGATCTTTCTTCAACTAAGTTCTTCTCTTTACTGAGATGAACACCGTGCTACACCTGGCCCGTGATACGGCACAACGGAGACACGGGCGCAGACGCAGAGGGACCCGTTGCAAGGATTCTTTTCAGATTAAGACCCTGCGTAAACCTTTTTTACTGTCTCTTGTTGATACACATCCCGGTTTCTTGCTATAACCGAGGAGGAGGCTGGCGCTTTTGGCATCAGCGTGGCCAGAATTTTTTTATGCGTGCACGGACACCAGGGGGCTTAGGGCATTTTTCCGCCCGCTTTCATAAAGACCGAATACCTTAGGGAGTGTTCGGCGTCTCGAGTTAGGCCTTATATGCATCAGCTCGAATCATGTCTTTGGTCAAATGTTGGGTTTGCCCGCTCTCGTGGTTTTGCTGCCTTACGCTCCATTCTATCGGCTAACGCGGCACCAGGAGAACTATCGCGATTGTGCCCGGTTCGCCTAGTGAGCACCTCAAGAGAGAAAGCGAAAAGTGATCATCATGATGTAGCGCGAGACTGGTCAACCACTCGATGACCCACCGGAATGTTTAGAATTCTCCTCAAGATTAACGAAGGACCGCTTTCGGTCAGCACATACGCCGCCTCAATTCGGAGAGCGGTGCCCCTAGGGGCTATATAGTAGCCCCACCATCGAACTCCTATGGCTAAGTGAAAGTGATAAAGCATTATAGTCCGGTTGCCTAGTTTGCTACGCTATCACCTCCTTTACAGGACCAAGACGTTGGATCAAGTGTGAAATGCGCCTTTTTGTAAACACCCCGCACTATGTGCGTAAGCCAAGGACTGCCATCTTCAAAGTTATATACACATATACATTAACGCCATTACGCCGGTCTTTTAATACTTGAACGCACAAGTATAAAAAGCTATTATATTATATTAAAACATTGTTTCACAAATCATACATGTCATTCGAACATAATATCCTTCGAGCACTGCGTCTCTATTAAACGAGCGCCCTGCAGGACTTCCTCAAAATAGTGCTCGGCGGTACTCGCTGTCCGAATCTCGGGATGCAACGTCGGTGGCCTTCATCTCCGCCAAAGTATGTCTTGACACGGGCAAGAGCCATCCGCGCACCCTCTATGCATGCTGACCGCTTCATTGCACCAATATGCGGCACCACACCAAGGAACTGCTGCACCAAGCCAAAATAACTCTTCGGTTCGGGCCTATTCGGCCACAGATGAGTCACGACATCCTTCATGGCAAGTCCGGACAACCTATTCAGCTCAGCCCATCCGGCCAAACGATCGGCCAATGGAGGCGGACGCTCTGGACTATGGAATCTGCGACCAAAAAGCTCTTCCATTCCGTGATCCTTTTGGCCTCGGAAGTGTTCGCCGCGTCTGCGACACTTGCCGCCAAGTCCAGATAAGCATCCTCCGCACCCCACAGCCTGGCCCAATCGAGCATACTTAGGATCCGTGAATTTCCTCCGCGAGAAAAAGGCTTTCGGCCCACAATATCTTCGGCCTGACGTAGCTCCTCTTTCATAGCTCTCATCGCAGAGCGAGCATCCTTGGCCTCGGTAGTGGCCTTTTCCCAGGCCCTCTTGTTCCGCTCGACCTTCCTTTTCAAGAAGCTCGCAACGGTCGGTAGCATTCTTCAACTTTACGGCCATCTCGGCCATTTCTTTCTTGCTTCGGCAGTGAGCAGCCTGTTCGCTCAGCTCTTGGCCGCTTTTAAGGCAGCCGCATCACTTTTTCGGCTTGCTCCTTGGCTCGGGCGAAGTTCCTTCAAGGCTCTCCATGGCAGCGGCACCATCTGCGTCAAGCATACATGTTGTAAGGCACATACATTAAGCTACCTTATCGGGTGTCCGCGGAGAAGCTGCATACCTTGTGACTCGTCAAGCCGCTTATTCACAAGCGTGATGTCAGTATCCGCCACGTCAAGTTGCCGCTTTAGTACGGCAAATTCATTAGTCCGGCTTGCCACCGGACGCTTCGCCACCTACATAGGAAGAGCAAATATTACACCTGGGATTATGATCCTTGGCGCGCTGTCATTTTTGACAACGCACCGAGTCTCAGGGGCTACTATCTATACAGGGCGCATTCTATATGCAAACCGCTGAAGGTACATCATTTTGCGTACCTCAGAACCCGTCAGTAATCTTATGACGGCTTCATGCAATCCGCTTTCAGCGGATGAAATCCTTTCCATCACCGTACCCATTAGCACATGGTGATCTTCCGAGATAGACGCTCGCTCGAGCAGATCTTTCAGCTCCTCCGACCGTACACCAGTCGGTGTCGGATTCGTCCGATGGCCTTTTTCGAAGGCCGGACGCGAAGGGCTTTGAGGGGACATTCGACTGCCTTCGGGCCTCGCCGGATCCGGAGAAACCCTCCGCGACGACACCTCAGGGTCGTCCGCCTCGCATGACGGTACGGCAGGCGGAGGCGTTTCGCTCTCCATCATCTCCGGATTAAGATCCTCAAGACGAGCTCACGAGAAGGGCTGAGATCCGAACTACAAGGTAAACTTTTGGTTACCTTCAGAAATAAAACGGGGATGTCTCTCTTTAAAAAAAAACGCCCCATTTACTTACGGCTCGCTGGAGGGCTGATCTCCTTGGGGAAATAGTGCGGCCGGGGCATCTCCCGCCGCAGGACCCTCGGGCGAAGATTTCTTCCCCCGCTTCGAGGCTTTGGTCTCCGGATCTTCAGAAGCGGTCCTCTTCTCCCCTTGGAGGGAGGGATTCTCGATCCCCCCTTTCTTGATAGCCTCCTTCACGGAGGTAGTAGTTCCCTTGTTCCCCCCTTCGCCTTCTTTGAAAGGCACAACCTCTAGCATCTTGGTTAATACAGGATCCGTGCGGTCTCGTGGAGGGGGGGACACCGATCGACTTTGCTTTGCTATCCACTCCTGTTTAAAGGATAGCTCTTTCAAGGGCAGGTTTATGATAAAAATGCGGATAGCATGTCTGGGTACAGGACTACTTACTTGAGTATCCGGGCGATTGCAGCTCAGACCTGCATCCTCGGTTAAGTCCGGACACATTGCTTGTGATCCGAAGAACAGTTGGTACATCTCCACGGGCGTTGCGCCCATAAAATGTTGGAGAGCTCGTGGTCCCTCCGGATTAAACTCCCACAGGCGGAGGGTGACGTTTGCGAGGCAAGATGCTATTTAATCAGCATGACCTGCGCTACTACGACCAGATTGATCTCTCTCTCTAGGAGGTCTCGAATACGGCCCTGCAACAGAGGTACGTCCTTGGACGGTCCCCAGTCGAGCCCTTTATTGACCCATGACGCCAGCCACGGTGGAGGACCCGAGCGAAAGGCAGGTGGCGCCACCCATTTGGTGCCCCTGGGAGCTGTGATATAAAACCACTCTTGTTGCCACAGCATCGAGCTCCTCTTGAAAAGAGCCCTCGGGCCATGGAGCATCAACATTCTTGCTTATAACAGCCCCTCACTTTTCTGCCGCCGGCTGCCCTTGATCATCTTCGGATCCACTTTGAAGGTTTTAAGCCATAACCCAAAGTGAGGGGTAATGCGGAGGAAGGCTTCACATACGACAATGAACGATGAGATGTGGAGGATGGACTCGGATCCAAGTCATGAAATTCCAGCCCATAATAAAACATGAGCCCTCACGAAGGGGTCCGTCGGGAAGCCTAACCCCCGAAGGAAGTGAGACACGAACACCATGCTCTCACCAGGCTTGGGAGTGGGAATAACCTGCCCTTGGGCAGGCAGCCTGTGCGAAATTTTGCCGGTTAGATACCGGGCGTCTCTCAGCTTTAGCACGTCTTCTTCCATGACGGAGGAAGGCATCCACCGGCCTTGCAGGTCGGAGCCGGACATCCTCGGAGGTCCGAAGCGCCTGAATCTAGAGCTTTGGGTGTTGGAACTTCGGGCGAGGGCGGATTCGATTGAGATTGAAAGAAAGGAGCGGGCCTTGGTCTGCGTTATAAAGAGGTTGAATACCAAGAGCCCTCCCCGTGACCGCTCGAGACTCGCCGATAGAGGAGGCGTGCGCTAACGGCACGGTTGGGTTACCCACGTCCGTATTAATGAGAATCCCGAATAAGGGGGACACGATCTCTGTTTTGACAAGACGTGCCAAGGAAACCGCCGCCAAACGCTACCGAGGTGGTACAAGAAAAACGAATAAAGACTTGGCCGTATGGCGTGACGGCACGCTGCGGTATACGTCAGCAGATTGATTTTGTGTAAATATTATTCTCTCTACGGTGTTATGTGGAAATTATTTTGCAGAGCCGGACACTGTCCTTGTGTTCAAAATCTTCTATGAAGTATTCGGAGGAGGAACCGCCTTGCAATGCCGAAGACAATATGCGCGCCGGACTCGTCGTCATTGAAGCCTGGTTCAGGGGCTACTGAGGGAGTCCTGGATTAGGGGGTGTCCGGATAGCCGAACTATCACCGTTGGCCGGACTCCTGGACTATGAAGATACAAGATTGAAGACTTCGTCCGTGTCCTGGGATGGGACTTTCCTTGGCGTGGAAGGCAAGCTTGGCGATACGGATATGTAGATCTCCTACCATTGTAACCGACTGTGTAACCCTAACCCTATCGGTGTCTATATAAACCGGAGGGTTTTAGTCCGTGGGGATCTAACAACAATGATACCATAGGCTAGCTTCTAGGGTTTAGCCTCTTTGATCTCGTGGTAACCTACTCTTGTACTACCCATATCATGAATATTAATCAAGCAGGAGTAGGGTTTTACCTCCATCGAGAGGGCCCGAACCTGGGTAAAAACATCGTGTCCCTTGTCTCCGTTACCATCCGCCTAGATGCACAGTTCGGGACCCCTACCCGAGATCCGCCGGTTTTGACACCGACAACGAAGTTTGACGCCCTTGTCGACCACACTGCGGGCAGCGTGCAGGCGATGGCAGCTCATCGAGACGAGGACGATTCGAGCCCTTCTTGGGCGGTGACGTGAGCCGCATGGGGCTTCGGATCTGAACTCGGGAGCTGCAGCCTACTTTTTGCCGCGCGGTTCGGTGATATAGAACCATTGCTGCTGCCACTCCTTGACGGAGTCGTTGAAGGCACCGGTCGGCCAAACGACCTTGGGCATCTTGCTCACCATGGCACCGCCAAGACTCGGCGTGTTTCGCCACTCACCACCTTGGGCTTCACATTGAAAATCTTGACCACATGCCGAAGTGAGGCAAAATCCGAAGAAAAGCCTCGCACACGACGATGAACGTCGAGATGTTAAGGAAAGAATTGGGGGAAAGATCATGAAAATCAATCCCATAATAATGCATGACTCCGTGAACGAATGGGTGAAGGGGAAACCCAAGCCAGCGGACAAAATGGGGAAGAAACACGACCCTCTCATGGGGCTCCGGAGTAGGGACGATCTGTCCCGCCGGTGGGATACGGTGGCCGATCTTCTTGGCCAGGTACCTGGCCTCTCGGAGCCT
This sequence comes from Aegilops bicornis, assembly GCA_021605145.1. Lineage (NCBI taxonomy): Eukaryota > Viridiplantae > Streptophyta > Magnoliopsida > Poales > Poaceae > Aegilops > Aegilops bicornis. The sequence continues at coordinate 411,063 of JAHIAL010000116.1, read as the reverse complement.
CTTGATATCCTTCTCCTGGATGGTAGAGGCCATCCATTTGCCTCCTGCTCCGGATCTGGACATCTTCGGAAAAACCTCTCTTCGATGGAGAAGAAGAGTGCTTGGGCGCTAGGGCTCGAACAGAGGGGAATGGGCTAGCGGAGTGAGGAGGCGTGGGTAAAGAGGAAGAGACCTTATCTCTTTATAGAGACGGTAAAAGCTTTTTGCGCCTCCCCACTTGCCTGGTGGAACCCGCTCATTCTCCACTCGCCGCGATTAGCGGTGCGGTTGGATTACCCATACCCGTATTGATGAGAATCCATAATAAGGGGACACGATCTCTGCAGTGGCAAAGCGTGCAGAGGAAACCGCCGCGATGCTACCGAGGCTGGTTATGGGAAAACGATTCGGGTAATGACCCGACCATGGCGATATGTCACGTTGTCTAAAAATTGCCAGCAGATTAGATTCGTGTTATGCCCCCTACAGTGGCATGTGAAGATCATTTTGCAGATCCGGACACGGTCTACGTGTTCGATAATTACTTTGGAGTATTCAGAGATGGAACCCGCCTTGCAATGCCGAAGACAAGACTGCGCGCCGGACTCATCGTCATTGAAGCCTGGTTCAGGGCTACCGAGGAGTCTCGGATTAGGGGTATCCGGACAGCCGGACTATATACTTCGTCCGGACTGTTGGGGCGTGAAGATAAAAGACTCAAGACTCCATCCCGTGTCTGGATGGGACTCTCCTTTGCGTGGAAGACAAGCTTGGCGATCCGGATATTATATTTCCTTCCTTGTAACCAACTCCGTGTAAACCCTAGCCCTCTCCGGTGTCTATATAAGCCGAAGAGGTTGGTCCTTAGAAGGCCGATCACGATCACAATCATAATCATCATAGGCTAGCTTCTAGGGTTTAGCCTCTACGATCTCGTGGTAGATCTACTCTTGTACTACTCATATCATCAATATCAATCAAGCAGAAGTAGGGTTTTACCTCCATCGTGAGGGCCCGAACCTGGGTAAACATTGTGTCCCTTGCTTCCTGTTACCATCAGCCCTAAGACGCATGTAGATCGGGACCCCTACCCGAGGTCCACGGTTTTGACACCGACGGACACCACGCCGGAGATAGAACTGCACATAAGGTATTGCAATCCGGTTTTTATTGGCCTACTCTCTTCAAAGATGCCCGTAAGTTTGTCTTGGAGTCCCTAGATACTTAATGACTGATGGTGGCTCACATTTTATTCATGGTGCTTTCTGGAAAATGCTTGCTAAGTATGATATTAATCATAGAATTGCATCTCCATATCACCCACAGTCTAGTGGTCAAGTAGAATTGAGTAACAGAGAGCTTAGATTAATTTTGCAAAAGACTGTTAATAGATCTAGAAAGAATTGGTCCAAGAAACTTGATGATGCATTATGGGCTTATAGAACTGCATATAAAAATCCCATGGGTATGTCTCCATATAAAATGGTTTATGGAAAAGCATGTCACTTACCTCTCGAACTTGAACATAAGGCATATTGGGCCATTAAAGAGCTCAATTATGATTTCAACTTGCCGGTGAGAAGAGGTTATTTGACATTAGCTCACTTGATGAATGGAGAACCCAAGCCTATGAGAATGCCAAACTGCTTAAAGAAAAAGTTAAAAGGTGGCATGACAAAAGGATACAAAAGCGTGAGTTTAACATAGGTGATTATGTGTTGCTATTCAACTCTCGTTTAAGATTTTTTGCAGGAAAACTTCTCTCTAAATGGGAAGGCCCTTACGTTATCGAGGAGGTCTATCGTTCCGGTGCCATAAAAATCAACAACTTCGAAGGCACGAATCCGAAGGTGGTGAACGGTCAAAGAATCAAACATTATATCTTAGGTAATCCTATAAATGTTGAAACTAATATTATTGAAACCGTAAACCCGGAGGAATACACAAGGGACACTTTCTAGAACGTTTCAGACTCCAAAAAGGAATAGGTATGTGGTACGGTAAGTAAACCGACTCCAAAACAGTTCTAATAGCAATTGTTCTCCGTTTTGGAATATTTAAGAAAATAGGAAAATAAGAAGTAGTCCGGGAAGGACACGAGGCATCCACGAGGGTGGAGGGCGCGCCCTAGCCCCGTGGGCGCGCCCCCTGCCTCGCGGGCACCTCGTGTGCTCTCCGGACTCTGTTTTCTTGCACGATACTTATTTTGGTCAGTAAAAATTTATTATATAATCTCCCGAAGGTTTTGACCACCGTATCACACAAATATCCTCTGTCTTTGTTTCGAGCTATTTTTCTGACAGATCTAGAGCACCATGATGTCTTCAAGCGCCCCCAAGGACAAGTTTTTCGAGAGGGTCATCAATCCCTACCTCGCGGAGGTGCTGCATCACCCTCAAACCATTGAGATGCGTGAGGGGGTGCTGCACATCCGCGATGTGGAGGGACCAAGGAGTACCGGAAGCGTGGAGACAAAGCTCGAAGCAATGGAACAACAAGTTTTCAAGTGCCAAGGGATGGTGGAACGCGGACTCAACGCCAACCAGATGATGATCACGGAGTTCACCAACAACCACAAGCTGGACGCCAAGAACATTGGGGATACCATCTTCAAGCTTCATGAGAAAATCGAGCACCTCCAAGCCCAGATCTATGACCTGCAAAACCAAAACTGTGAGTATGAATATAGATTCAAGAGGATGAGTTTGGCTGTAGATTTGAGGATCCTGGAGACTCGATCATCCTTCTATGATGGTGAGCCTATGCCTTGGAAGACGGACGACAAGCCTACATCATCAACAACTCCTTCATCACCACCTCCGAGGACATAATCACTTGGGTATGGGCACTCCCCTTGGCAACTGCCAAGCTTGGGGGAGTTGCCCCGGTATTGTATCACCATAACACTCCTATCTTTACCGTTTTACTTAGTTCGATCCTTTTGGTAATATCTTGATCTAGTAGAATAAAGTTTTGGTATGAATTAGTTTCGAGTTTTGCTTTGTGATCCCTCTATGCAATCGAGTCAGTGAGCTATATATAATAAAGATTAGTGTTGAGTCAAGGGCTTTGCTATCTTGCTGCGATCTTAAGTGCATAAAAGAATAAAAGAAATAAAAGAGATCATATTGATCTTATGGATAGTAATGACTTCACATATAAAGGGCATGATGATTAAAAGTTGTTGAGAGTTGGCAAACGTAGTTTTGGTCATCGTTGCAATTAATAGGAAGTAATAAAGAAAGATAGGTTCTCACATATAAATATACTATCTTGGACAACTTTTATGATTGTGAGCACTCAATAAAGTATGACATGCTAAAGAGTTGACGTTGGACAAAGAAGACAGCGTAATGGGTTATGTTTTCTCACATCTTAGTTAAAGTATATTGTCATGGATCGTCCAACATGTTGAGCTTGCCTTTCCCCCTCATGCTAGCCAAATTCCTTGCACCAAGTAGAGATACTACTTGTGCTTCCAAATATCCTTAAACCCGGTTTTGCCATGAGAGTCCACCATACCTACCTATGGATTGAGTAAGATCCTTCAAGTAAGTTGTCATGTTGCATGCAATAAAAATTGCTCTCTAAATATGTATTACTTATTAGTGTGGAGAAAATAAGCTTTATATGATCTTGTGATATGGAAGTAATAAAAGCGACGAACTGCATAATAAAGGTTCATATCACAAGTGGCAATATGAAGTGACGTTCTTTTGCATTAAGATTTCGTGCATCCAACCAAAAGGCACATGACGACCTCTGATTCCCTCTGCGAAGGGCCTATCTTTTACTTTATGTCTTATACCTTATGCAAGAGTGATAACCCACAAGTATAGGGGATCGCAACAGTTTTCGATAAGTAAGAGTGTCGAACCCAACGAGGAGCTAAAGGTAGAACAAATATTCCCTAAAGTTCTATCGACCACCGATACAACTCTACGCACGCTTGACGTTCGCTTTACCTAGAACAAGTATGAAACTAGAAGTACTTTGTAGGTGTTCTTGGATAGGCTTGCAAGAAAGTAAAGAGCACGAAAATAAAGACTAGGGGCTGTTGTAAGTAAAGAAGCAATAAAGTAAATATGGCGAGTGTGGAAAAGTGGTGGTAGGAGTTGTGGAATTGTCCCTAAGCAATTGACTATGTTACTAGACCGGTAATCACTATTGCAATTCTATTTGAGGGAGAGGCATAAGCTAACATACTTTCTCTACTTGGATCATATGCACTTATGATTGGAACTCTAGCAAGCATCCGCAACAACTAAAGATTCATTAAGGTAAAACCCAACCATAGCATTAAAGCATCAAGTCCCCTTTTATCCCATACGCAAACAACCTACTTACTCGGGTTTGTGTTTCACCACTCACGCAACCCACCATAAGCAAATCATAAACATATTGCAAAACCCTACAGCGGAATCCCTCACGCTATGCCGACACGGAGGGCACCATAGGACAGCACCAATAAGAAAACATGCAACTCAAACCAATCATAGCAATTCATCAATCACCGATAGGGACAACGAAAATCTACTCAGACATCATAGGATGGCAACACATCATTGGATAATAATATGAAGCATAAAGCACCATGTTCAAGTAGAGGGTACAGCGGGTTGCGGGAGAGTGGACCGGCTGTAGATAGAGGGGAAGGTGATGGAGATGTTGGTGAAGATGGCGGAGGTGTTGGTGAAGATCGCGGTGATTATGATGGCCCCGACAGCTCGGCGCCACCGGGAAGCAAGGGGAGAGAGGCCCCTTCTTCTTCTTCTTCCTTGACCTCTTCCCTAGATGGGAGAAGGGTTTCCCCTCTGGTCCTTGGCTCCCATGGCTTGGGAGGGGCGAGAGCCCCTCCGAGATTGGATCTATCTCTCTGTCTCTCTCTGTTTCTGCGTTCTCTGATTCTACCCCTTCACCGTTTCCTTTATATCTGGAGATCCGTAACTCCGATTGGGGTGAATCTTTCGCCCAGATCTTTCTCATAAAATTAGCTTTCTTGCGCCAAAAGAAGAGCGTCAACCACCTTCTGGGTGGCCCACGAGAGCCCAGGGCGCCTCCTCTGGGCGCGGCCCCCTGTCTCGTGGCCACCCCGGACACCGTTTCGCGTTGATTTTACTTCCCAAAAATCATAAATATTCCAAAAAAAAATCTCCGTCCGTTTTTATCCCGTTTGGACTCCGTTTGATATTGGGTTTCTGCGAAACAAAAAACATGCAACAGACAGGAACTGGCACTGGGCACTGGATCAATATGTTAGTCCTAAAAAAAGTATAAAAAGTTGCCAAAAGTATATGAAAGTTGAAGAATATTGGCATGGAACAATCAAAAATTATAGATACGACGGAGACGTATCAGCATCCCCAAGCTTAATTCCTGCTCGTCCTCGAGTAGGTAAATGATAAAAAGATAATTTTGATGTGGAATGCTACCTAGCATAATCTTGATCATATGTCTAATCATGGCATGAATATTAAGATACGAGTGATTCAAAGCAATAGTCTATCATTTGAGATAAAAACAATAATACTTTAAGCCTACTAATAAAGCAATCATGTCTTTTCAAAATAACATGGCCAAAGAAAGTTATCACTACAAAATCATATAGTCTGGCTATGCTCCATCTTCACCACACAAAATATTCACATCATGCACAACCCCAATGACAAGCCAAGCAATTGTTTCATACTTTTGATGTTCTCAAACCTTTTCAACTTTCACGCAATACATGAGCGTGAGCCATGGACATAGCACTATAGGTGGAATAGAATATGATGGTGGAGGTTGTGTGGAGAAGACACAAAGGAGAAAGTCTCACATCAACTAGGCATATCAACGGGCTATGGAGATGCCCATCAATAGATATCAATGTGAGTGAGTAGGGATTGCCATGCAACGTATGCACTAGAGCTATAAGTGTACGAAAGCTCAGGCTGGAAACTAAGTGGGTGTGCATCCAACTTGCTTGCTCATGAAGACCTCGGGCGTTTGAGGAAGCCCATCATCGAAATATACAAGCCAAGTTCTAATGAAAACTCCCACTAGTATATGAAAGTGATAACTCAAGAGACTCTCGATATGAAGAACATGGTGCTACTTTGAAGCACAAGTGTGGTAAAAGGATAGTAACATTGCCCCTTCTCTCTTTTTCTCTCATTTTTTTATTTTTATTTTTTTATTTTTATTTTTTTGGTGGGCTTCTTTGGCCTCTTTTATTTTTCATAAAGTCCGGAGTCTCATCCCGACTTGTGGGGGAATCATAGTCTCCATCATCCTTTCCTCACTGGGGCAATGCTCTAATAATGATGATCATCACACTTTTTATTTACTTACAACTCAATATTACAACTCGATATCTAGAACAAAGATATGACTCTATATGAATGTCTCGTGTATGCGGATGTGCAATGATCTAGCATAGCAGTGACATCAAAAAATGGACAAGCCATGAAAACATCATGCTAGCTGTCTTACGATCATGCAAAGCAATATGACAATAAATGCTCAAGTCATGTATATGATGATGATGAAAGTTGCATGGCAATATATCTCGGAATGGCTATGGAAATGCCATGATAGGTAGGTATGGTGGCTGTTTTGAGGAAGATATAATGAGGCTTATGTGTGATAGGCGTATCGTATCACGGGGTTTGTATGCAACGCTGAAGTTTGCACCAACTCTCGAGGTGAGAAAGGGCAATGCAGTGCAGAAGAGGCTAGCAATGATGGAAAGGTAAAAGTGCGTATAATCCATGGACTCAACATTAGTCATAAAGAACTCATATACTTATTGCAAAAATCTATTAGTCATCGAAACAAAGTACTACGCGCATGCTCCTAGGGGGATAGATTGGTAGGAAAAGACCATCGCTCGTCCCCGACCACCACTCATAAGGAAGACAATCAATAAATAAATCATGCTCCGACTTCGTTACATAACGGTTCACCATACGTGCATGCTACGGGAATCACAAACTCCAACACAAGTATTTCTAGAATCCACAACTACCCACTAGCATGACTCTAATATCACCATCTTTATATCGCAAAACTATTGCAAGGAATCAAACATATCATATTCAGTGATCTACAAGTTTTATGTAGGATTTTATGACTAACCATGTGAATGACCAATTCCTGTCATCTCTCTAAATAGATATAAGTGAAGCAAGAGAGTTTAATTATTTCTACAAAAGATATGCCCACGCTCTAACAAATATAAGTGAAGCAAAAGAGCATTATACAAATGGCGGTTTTCTATGTGAAGAGAAGCAGGCAATCCAAACTTCAAATGATATAAGTGAAGCACATGAAGCATTCTATAAAGCCATACTCAAAAGATTTAAGTGAAGTGCAATGAGCATTCTATAAATCAACCAAGGACTATCTCATAACAGCATGGTGCATAAAATAAAAGTGAAAACTAAATGCAAAAGACGCTCCAAGACTTGCACATAATGCATGAACGAAACGAATCCGAAAACATACCGATACCTATTGAAGAAAGAGGGGATGCCTTCCCAGCATCCCCAAGCTTAGACGCTTGAGTCTCCTTGAATATTTACTTGGGGTGCCTCAGGCATCCCCAAGCTTGAGCTCTTCCCTCTCTTCCTTTTCCTCATATCGAGACATCCTCGATTAGTCACTACATCCACACAAAACTTCAACAGAAAACTCGATAAGATCCGTTAGTATAATAAAGCAAATCACCACTCTAAGTACTGTTGCAAACCAATTCATATTTTGTTTTTGCATTATGTCTACTGTAATATAGCTTTTCCATGGCTTAATCCACTAATATAAATTGATAGTTTCATCAAAATAGCAAGCTATGCATCAAAAATAGAATCTGTCAAAAACAGAACAGTCTGTAGCAATCTGAACATTCACCATACTTATGCTACCCCAAAGATTCTACCAAAATAAGGAAAAATAAAAAAGTTGTACAGAAAGACAGTGCAAAAAGAATCAGAACCATTTGACGTTCCAGTAAAAATTAAAATTCATGACTACAGCCAAAGTTTCTGTCCTGCACCGTACAAACCAACAAGCATTGTAAACATCCTAAAGGCAAACCTTGTCACATTATTTTTATAATACAATGGAATTTTACAAGGGGATAACTATTTTTATTGAAAAGTTTCTGTAATTAATATTCACAAAGTTCCCATGGGCATGAACAAAGTTCAAGGACGTCCCCCACTTTCACAATGCTCGTCTCTCTCACTTTTCACTTTTCTTTTTGAAAAAGTTTTGGGTTCCCCTCTTTATTTTTGTGTTTTTAAACTATATTAAAGCACTCAACAGAAATAAATGACTATCTAAAACTTCCGGGTTGTCTCCTTGGCAGCGCTTTCTTTAAAGCCATTAAGCTAGGCATATAGTGCTCAAGTAGTGAATCCACCCGGATCCCAAGGTATATCAAAGACAATTTTAATTAGCAATGATTTAGCATTTTGTAGTGAGCACAAATCAACATATATCAAGCAATGACAAAGTCTAACTCTCTTCCTATGCATCAGCATGTCATAAAAGAACAATTCATGCACACATAGTAAAGGCCAATGCATAGTATAAACAGTTTCTTGCAATTTTATCGTGTGGGAAACATAGAGAGGTGGAGATATAGTTCCTCTCTCATAATAATTGCAAGTAGGAGCAGCAAGCACATGCATATTATATCCATAAAAATCATCATGTGCAACAGTAAAAGGCAACCCATCAATATAATCCTTAATAAAAGCAAACTTCTCCGATATAGTGTAGTCGGGAGAATTCAAAAAGATAATAGGACTATCATGCGTGGGTGCAATAGCAACAATTTCATTCATAACATAAGGAACTATAGCAAGTTCATCTCCATAAGCATAATTAATATTGGCATCTTGGCCACAAGCATAGCAAGCATCATCAAAATGGGATATTTCAAGAGAATCAACGGGATCATAATAGTCATCATAGCAATCATCCTTCGGTAAGCACGAAGGGGAATTAAACAATGTATGAATTGAAGAGTTACTCTCATTAGAAGGTTGGCACGGGTGATCAATCCGCTCTTCCTCCTTTTGTTCTTCGCTCCCCTCCTCATCTTTTTCATCCAATGAGCTCACAGTTTCATCAATTTCTTCTTCCATAAGCTCCTGCAAAACATTAGTCTCTTCTTGGACAGCGGAGACTTTCTCAATAAGTGCATTAATTTCGTAATTGTATTCATAATTCTCATAGCAATATTTGAGGATAGCTAAATTTTCAGATCTATAAACAGCATCATCAAAATCTTCAAACTCTTTACACATAGATTCAATTTCATAAGCACCCATAAAAGCAACAAATTCTTCTATTCGTTCCACATCATAGTAATCATATATACCATTAGCATAAGAAGCTAAGGTTTTATTATCATTAAATTTGCATGAAAAGGGAAGGTGTGGAGCCTTCATCCTAGAGCAACAAGTATAATCATAACTCACGCATAGTTGCCAAGCATACCACTTCAATATATGAATTTGATCCCATAATAATTTCCTTTTTGTGTTAGCGATAATCCCTAAAGTATTCACGTTGATCCAACGTTACTCCCATTACATAATTGAATGGGGTTTTCTCAGGATTATCAAAGTAGTACATAATATCTTTCACATAACGAGCATCGAGGGTTTTAGGAGGTTCCCCATCTCCATGAGCAGAAAGTACACCTAATTTTTTTGGTATTTCGTGTTCCATATCCATAACTAAAGATAGAGAACAACTAAGAACAGCAAATAAAATATACTTAGTGATAAAGCAAACAAGCACACATGAGAATATTCACCCCATGCTATGACTCCCCGGCAACGGCGCCAGAAAAAGGTCTTGATGACCCACGAGTATAGGGGATTGCATCAGTTTTCGATAAGTAAGAGTGTCGAACCCAACAAGGAGCTAAAGGTAGAACAAATATTCCCTAAAGTTCTATCGACCACCGATACAACTCTACGCACGCTTGACGTTTACTTTACCTAGAACAAGTATGAAACTAGAAGTACTTTGTAGGTGTTTTTGCATAGGCTTGCAAGAAAGTAAAGAGCCCGAAAATAAAGACTAGGGGCTGTTGTAAGTAAAGAAGCAATAAAGTACATATAGCGAGTGTGGAAAAGTGGTGGTAGGAGTTGTGGAATTGTCCCTAAGCAATTGACTATGTTACTAGACCGGTAATCACTATTGCAATTCTATTTGAGGGAGAGGCATAAGCTAACATACTTTCTCTACTTGGATCATATGCACTTATGATTGGAACTCTAGCAAGCATTCGCAACTACTAAAGATTCATTAAGGTAAAACCCAACCATAGCATTAAAGCATCAAGTCCCTTTATCCCATACATGAAACAACCTACTTACTCGGGTTTGTGTTTGATCCTCCACACGCAACCCACCATAAGCAAATCATAAACATATTGCAAACCCTACAGCTGAATCCTCATGCTTATGCCGACATGGAGGGCACCACAGGACAGCACCAATAATAAAACATGCAACTCAAACCAATCATAGCAATTCATCAATCACCGATAGGACAACGAAAATCTACTCATACATCATAGGATGGCAACACATCATTGGATAATAATATGAAGCATAAAGCACCATGTTCAAGTAGAGGGTACAGCGGGTTGCGGGAGTGGACCATTGTAGATAGAAGGGGGAAGGTGATGGAGATGTTGGTGAAGATGGCGGAGGTGTTGGTGAAGATCGCGGTGATGATGATGGCCCCTGGCAGCGCTTCGGCGCCACCGGAAGCAAGGGGAGAGAGGCCCTTCTTATTCTTCTTCCTTGACCTCCTCCCTAGATGGGAGAAGGGTTTCCCCTCTGGTCCTTGGCTCCCATGGCTTGGGAGGGGCGAGAGCCCCTCCGAGATTGGATCTATCTCTCTGTCTCTCTCTGTTTCTGCGTTCCCTGATTCTACCCCTTCACCGTTTCCTTTATATCTGGAGATTCGTAACTCCGATTCGGGTGAATCTTTTGCCCAGATCTTTCTCATAAAATTAGCTTTCTTGCGCCAAAAGAAGAGTCCAACCGCCTTTACTGAGTGGCCCACGAGAGCCCAGGGCGCGCTTGCCTCCCTGGGCGCGCCCCTGTCTCGTGGCCACCGGACACTTTGCTGCGTTGATTTTTACTTCCCAAAAATCATAAATATTCCAAAAAATCTCCGTCTGCTTTTATCCTGCTTTTGGACTCCGTTTGATATTGGGTTCTGCGAAACATAAAACATGCAATGTATGTGAACGGCACGGGCAATCGGATCAATATGTTAGTCCCAAAAATAGTATAAAAAGTTGCCAAAAGTATATGAAAGTTGAATAATATTGGCATGGAACAATCAAAAATTATAGATACGACGGAGACGTATCAAAGAGTCAAGGTGATCTTCACCTTTCCCTTTTACATTTTATCCTTTGGCAAGCACCTCGTGTTGGAAAGATCCTGATATATATATATATATATATATATATATATATATATATATATATATATATATATATATATATATATATATATCCAATTGGATGTAAGTTAGCATGAACTATTATTGTTGACATTACCCTTGAGGTAAAAGGTTGGGAGGCAACACTATAAGCCCCTATATTTCTCTGTGTCCGATTAAAACTCTATAATCATAATTATTGCGTGAGAGTTAGCAACTGTGAAAGAATAAATGATAGTTGAGTATGTGGACTTATTTGAAAAGCTCTTATGTTGACTCTTTCCTATGTTATGATAAATTGCAATTGCTTCAGTGACTGTGATTATAGTTTGTTAGTTCTCAATGAAGTTTCTGAATCATACTTGACATTGTGAATAGATTGTTACTTAAGCATAAGTAATCATATGACTATATATATATATATATATATATATATATATATATATATATATATATATATATATATGTTGTTGTTATAAGGATGATCATGATGCCCTCATGTCCATATTTTATTTTATCGACACCTCTATCTCTAAACATGTGGACATATTTTTCGATATCGGCTTCCCCTTGAGGACAAGCGAGGTCTAAGCTTGGGGAGTTGATACATCCATTTTGCATCATGCTTTTATATCGATATTTATTGCATTATGGGTTGTTATTACACGTTATGTCACAATACTTATGGCTATTCTCTCTTATTTTACAAGGTTTACATGAAGAGGGAGAATGTCGGCAGTTGGGATTCTGGGCTGGAAAAGGAGCAAATATTAGGGACCTATTCTACACAGCTCCAAAAGTCCTGAAACTCCACGAAAGTCATTTTGGGAATTAATAAAAAATATTGAGCGGAAGAAATACCTGAGAGGGGCCACCAACCACCCACGAGGGTGGGGGCGCGCCCTACCCCCCTGGGTGCGCCCCCCTGCCTCGTGGGCCACCTCGCAGCCCTCCGGTGCCCATCTTCTACTATATGAAGTCTTTTACCCTAGAAAAAAAATCATAAGCAAGCTCACGGGACGAAACTCCGCCGCCACGAGGCGGAACTCATGGAACCAATCTAGGGCTCGTGGAGCTGCTCATTGGGAAACTTCCTCCGGAGGGGAAATCACCACCATCGCCATCACCATCGATCCTCTCATTGGGAGGGTCAATCTCCAGCAACATCTTCACCAGCACCATCTCCTCTCAAACCCTAGTTCATCTCTTGTATCAAATCTTTGTACCAAAACCTCAGATTGGTACCTGTGGGTTGCTAGTAGTGTTGATTACTCCTTGTAGTTGATGCTATTTGGTTTAATTGGTGGAAGATCATATGTTCAGATCCTTAATGCATATTAATACTCCTCGATCATGAACATGAATATGCTTTGTGAGTAGTTACGTTTGTTCCTGAGGACATGGGTGAAGTCTTGCTAATAGTAGTCATGTGAATTTGGTATTCGTTCGATATTTTGATGAGATGTATGTTGTCTCTCCTCTAGTGGTGTTATGTGAACGTCGACTACATGACACTTCACCATTATTTGCGCCTAGAGGAAGGCATTGGGAAGTAATAAGTAGATGATGGGTTGCTAGAGTGACAGAAGCTTAAACCCTAGTTTATGCGTTGCTTTTGTAAGGGCTGATTTGGATCCATATGTTTCATGCTATGGTTAGGTTTACCTTAATACTTCTTGTGTAGTTGCGGATGCTTGCAATAGGGGTTAATCATAAGTGGGATGCTTGTCCAAGAAAGGGCAGTACCCAAGGACCGGTCCACCCACATATGAAATTATCAAAGTAACGAACGCGAATCATATGAGCGTGATGAAAACTAGCTTGACGAGAATTCCCATGTGTCCTCGGGAGCGCTTTTATCATTATAAGAACTTGGCCAGGCTTGTCCTTTACTACAAAAAGGATTGGGCCACCTTGCTGCACTTTATTTACTTTCATTACTTGTTACCCGTTACAAATTATCTTATCACAAAACTATCTCTTACCTACAATTTCAATGCTTGCAGAGAATACCTTACCGAAAACCGCTTGTCATTTCCTTCTGCTCCTCGTTGGGTTCGACACTCTTACTTATCGAAAGGACTACGATAGATCCCCTACACTTGTGGGTCATCAGTGGACTACTCCCTCCTCATCGTGGTGGCCGGCGGGATGATGAAGATGGCCACCGGTGATGATTTCCCCCTCCGACGGAGTGCCAGAACGGGGTCTAGATTGGTTTTCGATGGCTACAGAGGCCTACGGCGGCGGAACTTCTGATCTAGGGTAACCCCGAAGGGTTTTGGAATATTTGAGAATTTATAGGACGAAGAGGGGGTGCGGGAGGCCACCGAGGTGGGCACAACCCACTTGGGCGCTCCTGGGGGCCCAGGCGTGCCCTGGTGGGTTATGCCCCCCTCGGGGCACCCCCCCCCCCCAAGTGCTGCCCTGGCCCATCCTGGGTGTTCTGGTCCATAAAAATTCCATAAAAAGTTTCGCGGTGTTTGGACTCCGTTTGATATTGATTTCCTGCGATGTAAAAAACAAGTAAAAAACAACAAGCGCACTTTGAGCCTTTGAGTCAATAGGTTAGTCCCAAAAAATGATATAAAGTTGCTATAAAATGATTGTAAAACATCCAAGAATGAAAATATATTAGCATGAATACTTCATAATTATAGATACATTGGAGACGTATCAAGAAGTTGTTGAAGAAGACCAAGTTCATCGGTATCCCATCATCACAGATCCGACTATTTGTAATATAGCTAACTACTATGTCCAACGGTGTTCTTATTGCCTTTTTTGTTTTTATGTGTTTTATATTTTTTCTTTCAGTTTTCATGCATGATTTTCTTTTCAAAATGTTCACAAAATTTTAAAAGTGTTGATTTGTTCCATATTCATGTTTGCTCTTACATGTTTACTAAATGAATAAACAATCATGTTTTAATGAAAAATAATATGAAAGGAAAAGTTGAAATCCAGAAAACCGAAGAGAAGACGAAAAGTTCGCTAGAAAAGCAATTGATAACCTTCAGAAACCAACGAGCAATAGATGGGACGGTCCATATAGCTAGGGCTTTGCTTGTCATAACAACATTTTTAGGCAATGTACACTGATTAGTAGGGGTGGATTAACGAGCTGCTCGACTCGTTAAGCTCATGCTCGTTAAGCTCATTAAGATTAACAAACAGAAAACCCTGCTCGGCTCGGTTCGTTAGAAGCTCGTTAAGCTTGTGAGCGCTCGTTAACAGATCCTGATGTGTTACGGTCTACAGTATGAGTGTATAGGAGTGGTTTTTAAGAAGGAAGGTGGTGACCATAAAAGAAAATGCACTAGTTTGTTGCTTTCTATGTAGATTTGATTGAATCGATGGGCACAGGTGCTGCAAAGATTTTGTCATGTAAGATGAAAATATGTGTTCTGTTGTTACTAACGAGCTTAACGAGCTACTTATTAGCTCGTTCGTTAAGCTCGTTAAGCTTAACAAGCTGAAATCGATGATTGGCTCTGTTCATTAAGAAGCGAGCCACGAGCTTAACGAACCGAACTACTACCTCTGTCCTGGTTTATTGGGCCTCTTCGTATTTTGTGTTCAGTTTTGACCTTAGATTTAACTAATAAAATGTTAATGCATTTAATAAAAAATAATATCACTAGAAAATATGGTTAAATATGAATCCAACTATATAACTTTTTGATAGCATGCGTTATTATTTCTCTTAGTTACGCTGTGTTTGATAGCGAAGAATTGAAAAACTAAAGTATTGGAAAACTACAATAATTTAACAAGTAGGTACAAAATACCATAGTTTTGACATTACAACGAATTTGAAGTATTGAGAATACTTTGAACCTGTTTGGCAAAAGCTTGTGTACGCTGCATTTACAAACACACTCATTGCTAGCTAGCTAGAAGTTTCAAGCTGATGTACGGCCATGCACAAACTAGTACGACCATGCACTAGCTGAACAATCAATATGAACACACCATGCACAAGCTCCATGTTATACACTGATAAAAAGGAGTTGGTTGTCGATTACCACACATGTCATCACGTGTAGCAAGGACATGATCAGTCCATCTCAACCTGGCAAGTCCAGGATACATAGCAAAAACAAAATCAAATCCCCACACACCTTCGCTAGATGAGGATCTGGAAATGTAGGGAACACAGATTGGGATGAGATGACTTCAGTAGGGAAAATCGGAAGCAGCGGCAATCGGAAGTAGCAAGCAGGAAGATGCAATGAAGGACAGTGTACTAATCATTTTCCTCCCCTTTGTTAATTTTTTGATTTGTCCATGACCGCCGACCAAGAGGACATGCGGTGGTGATGGGTTGGGAGTGAGTCGAAGATAACACTCGTTCTTTTGTCTTCTCTGTTTCTTAAAAAGAGGTTGGAGGTTCTTTTTTATATGCAGAGAAAATACCACGGTATTGGAAAAACTGTGGTATTAATATTACAGTTTTTTGTTCTCACCAAACAACTCACAGTAATTAAAACCATAGTATTTCTAAAAACTTTAGTATTCTTAAAATACATAGAAAATACTTTGCTATCAGACTGGTTGTAATGGGTAGTATCATAAGTTAGTATCATGCATATGATACTAGTGTACGATACTATCTCCCTAATGCATAGTATCATATGATAGTATCATAGATGATTTTATTTATTGTCATGCATGACACATACTAGTGTAGCATTTATTATGATACAATATCATGATATGATACTCAATCCTCTCTTATTTCATTTAATTCTATGCCACCTCATCAAAGTTGCCTAGTTAGCATGCATGATACTAGCTATGATACTCCCATTACAACCAGCCTCAAACAGGGCCTTAATGAAGGTAGTATTGAATGCTCATTAAGCTCGTGATCTACTAGCTTTTGGTCCGTCCTTTGCTTGCTGATGTGTGAAAAGTGAACGAACGGCACCAAATATCGCGTGGAACAAATGAGAAACGGCGCGGCGAGCCGTGAGCTACTACTACTAGTCTTGTGGAGTTGCAATTCAGACGTTGATGTGGCCGCAATCACAAGAGATTTCCTTTCCCCGGGCAATCTGACAGACAGGTGAGCTGGCACGGGAACCGAACAATTTGTACGTGCGTGCGTGCGTGCGTACTCTGCTGCGGCCGCAATCACAAGAGACAGAGCGAAAACAGGGCATGTTTGGTTGCTTGCATGACGTCCGGCCTGGCTCGCGCGGGACGCAAATAAATCGATTGGTTGTCTGTTTTTACTGTCCGGCCCGCATGGCACGAACCTTAAAGCACTCCTGGGCCTGCCTCCCGGGAAATGCTTGAATCAACAGTTTCTCCAGGGCCAGGCCCGAGCGGTGCACTTGGGCGGCGGCGGCTGCACGCGTGCGACCACGCCCGAGAAGCCGCGTTGCTTCCAGAAGTACCGGCAGTTATTAGCCTCGCCGCTCCCTCTCCCCACTCTCCCAACTCTCACCGGCGGCAGTAGATCGGAGGAGAGCAAGAAGACCACCGGACTCCATCACCGGCGAGCGGATCATCACCTGGCCCCGCGGTAATGGCGGTAAGCACTTCTCTGTTCGTCATGCACTACATTTTCGCGTTCGATCCGGCGATAGATTCGATCCACGGCGGAGAGGGGAATGGAGAATAGAGGTAGATAAGCATGACAGCTCATACTAGTTCATATGAGTTCATACTAGTTCATGCAAGATCGGAATAGAGGTAGATGCGGATGGAGTAGAAGGGGGATTGGGGGTACAGAACAGACACCGGCTAACCGCGGCCGCCGTCACCAACATGCGGAGCGGCGGGTCGAGTGGCTGGCCTTCATCTTCTTGTCCATCGCCGTGCGGGGCGACGGGTCGTCGTCGCTGTCGGAGGAGTCGAGGTCGATCTGCCACGTACGCCGGCCTGGCTCCGACGCCCTCACTGGCATCTGCACCGATTCCTCCTCCGACGCCCTCCTTAGGCTCCCCACCGATGACCGTCGGCGACACGATTGCCGTCTCCCAGTACACTGCCGCACGGCGGTCATTAGGAGCCCAGTAGTTCTTGTACTTGGACAACTTCTTCCTCTGTTTAGCGTCGTCGAAGACGACCTGATTCATGGCAGCGAATGATGTCGACTGCCATCGCGTCCTTCGCTGGGTCAGGAGTCAGCGTCTTCAGCTCTTGTGCAGTGGCCCTCATGAGCACTCCATCAGATTCCTTCTGCATGTCAGGCATGGAGCCGAAGTTCGAGCACACCTCCATGGTGTTCTCGAACTTGGTGCGGTCACCAGCCGACCACCCGAGGAAGAAGGCCCTCCAGCCAATACCCCAAGGAAGGGGTTGGCGTTGGAGCTGGAGCTAGAGCTCATGGCAATGGAGAGAAGGAATGTTGATAGTGAGAGAAGAGAGGGGGGGGGGGCAGGGTGAGTAAATATAGGCGCGATAGAGAGGAGGAAGAGTGACAGTCATGCCGTTTTAACTACATGCGCTTCAATAAGCCATGAACTCTGTGATGTGCCTGACTCCATGAATTGTGTGCAGATCGAGGAGAGCAATGAGATGGGCACGGAGGTGCTCCCGGCCGTTGACAACAGGGACAACCAGCTCGTTAATCCAATGTCCAAGGTGGTGCTGCCCCCCCCCCCCACCGTCGAGGAAGACCCGAAGACGCCTGAGGTTGGCGACGACGAGGGCATGGAGGAGCCCCCCAGCAACAAGCGCCGCAACTACGGCTACTACCATCAGGAGGATGGCCCAACTCACTTCTGCAAGGTCATCCTTGCACCGAAGCTTTGAGTGCATCCCCATGCCCCTGGACTTCACCAAGCACTTCGTCGCGGTGCCGATGGAGTTTAAGCTCAGGAACAACACCGGCTGCTCCTGGAAGGTGACGGTGAAGCTGATGAACGACAGGATGACCCTGGATCAGGGTTGGGCCACCTATGCAGCCGTTCATCAGACCAAGATCGGCTACATGGTGACCTTCAAGCTCCTCACTCCCGACACCCTCAAGGTCATCATCTTCGACGACGATGGCATCGAGGTCGTCAACAAGTGCGGGAAGCACGACGAAGCCTTCGCCGCCAAGGACTAGGGTCGGGGCACCTCCTTCCTAAGTACTATCGAGTCTGCTTTGAACTTTGCCTGCATGTTATGGTTTATGCGTTGAACTGTTATGAAGTGTGGTACTGCTTATTTGAATTATGCTGTTAAGTAGTTGATGCTCTGTTTATACTCTATTTTGCTTATGAAGTGTGCTACATGGTTGTGCCGAAATGTGCTGGTAACCTCACCAACTAGCCAAAGAGGTTACCATACACCAGGTGTTGCATACAACCAAACACCATATGCTTTGGGTTTGTCCACTAACATGTAGACAACCAAACACCAGGCACTGTGGTTCAGGCCATGCAGGCAAGAGGGCATACAGGCAACCAAACAACTTGCGGATGATGCATTTGAGGCTGTATTTGCATTGCCAGACTGAATTGAGAAGGCTATGCAATGCAGCTAGCGTAGACTACGGCAACCAAACAAACACGCCCTACGCTGCTTCTGCCGCTGATGTCGCCTGCCCTGCCAAACTCGTTGACCAGCGACGCCATCGTGGCTCGTGGGACTGCCGGAGCTACAAAAGAAAAAGGAAACCAGAGAGACAATGGCCAAGAAACCCGGCGGCCGGCGGCCATTAATTGGTCGTCTCTCCGTGTCTCTGTCGGTTTCGCCATGCTCCGTCTGCCCGGGCAAGGAGACGAGACACGCGTCGCACTTCCACCACCACGCGCCAGTAGCGCCGGCCGTGCACCTCTTTGGCCGTGCACCTCTTTGGGCTCGTGACAGCGTGCATGTTTGGCCACAACATGCGTGCGTCCAAACACATGCGCGATCGCCCGACGGGGATGGGATCCCGTTGCACGTATCATTGTTTTCCAGTATAAATATACTCCCTCCGGTCCATAATATAAGAGCGTTTTTGTCGCTACGGAGGAAGTAATATATAATATATAAGCAGAAAAGGGCACCAGACATGGGATGCAATGCTATGCAGATGATGCAAACGGCCAAAGGTTTTGATCACGGCACTAGTATTTTCTCGGCATTCCTATCCAAATGACGCCCCTGTGACTTGTATACCCGATTAGCTACCCACGTATAGTGATAACACTTCAGCAAAACATAAGTTGCTTTTTTTGGTCAATTTGGGAAAAACATGACACACGGCAGTCCCAAAACCACATACGCATCGCCGGGGCAAGCGTATGAAGGCCTTGGGATGCCGGCGAGGACTCGGACGGCAATAAGCCGAGATGGAGAAGACACGGTGAGTCTCACGTAGGGGCGAGTCAGAGGTTACTTGTTAAGGCGGGGAAAGGGGGAGGGACTCGTCCGAGAAATTTGGTGCTTGGAGAGTTTTAGAGGGATGGCCAAAGTCCGTAGATGCACGGTGGTGGGCGACGTTGAGGTGAGGGCGCCGAAACTTGTCGGGCCGCACCTTGACCTGGGCCGGATCACAGTCAGGGGAAGATGACCGGAGGTTGAAGAAAGAACACGAGCCGTACATTTTTTCCGATCCAATGTCTATGAAAACCGATTTGACAGAACTTGTTCTTGATCGGCCATTTTTCTTAAATGCGAGTTCAATTTATTTTTGCACTATAGCCATTAAAAGACTACCTTTAAGAATATTATGAATTAGTGGGTAGATGAACAATGTTTTCTCGAGGCAACTCGATATTACGACGATGTGAAACTCTATACAAATATTTGCTCCCTTGCCTAATTTTAATTGCTCGCTCCGGAATTACACGCAACAACAACCGAACAGTAAAACTCATTCCGTAAAATAATATTGAAACATTACATTTCACGACACGGAGGCCGCACTAGCCTTTCAATAACTCCTTTCACACTATATAAATCCTCCCTCCTCCTTTATAGCACACGTACCGTGTCTTACCACAATTGCTCGATTAAGAGTTAACCACCCGGTTAGCACAACAATGACTTCCGGCTTTAAGACAATGATGCACAAATTAAAGCTCTTACCTAACATTAGTTCTCTTCTTTATAAGAACATGTTCATACACAAACACGAACGCACATCTCGTGGTCGAAAATCCAAGCCAATACGCAAATATGAACTCACACACCGTTGTCCAAATTCCAAACCAAGGTTGTCGATAACAAAGGTCAGAGTTGGTCCTAGTTTGGCTTTGGCATATCAGTTGCCAGACTAAGACTACAGGTGATACATGAAATGATGACACGTGCAATATATTTCTTAATTCAGAATCATGCAATGAAATGACATAACAATAAACTCCAACCTTTAAGAAGACACTCACACATCACATCCCATTGCATTATTTGAGGGGTCTACACTTGTGTACCAATAATTCATTTCCACACTATACTCCCACCCTCTTTGTTAGCACACGTATTGTGCCCTGCCACAATTGGTTGATCACAAGTTAAGCACCGGGGTAACATTTCCAGTAAGGCCTAACTTTCAGAGGAAGTTGCACACCCCAAATTTCCTACCTAACATTAATCGTATACCACAAGAATATATTCGCACAAGTAGGGAACCATATATTGTTGTATGAACTCCCAACTAACGTCGCAAATACAACGTTGAAATTGGTCCTGTTGCATTTTAGATAACAAACAATGATTGATACACAACGTACTGTCAAATAATTTTTTTCATTATGATTCATGGCAAGTAGTTTATTGTGGGATTTACAACCTCGAGTGATTCGTGGCTTCAGTATGTAATTGATCAATAAAAAATGGTATAATGGTTCATATATACTCCCTCCGCAAAGAAATATAAGAGCGTTTAGATCACTATCTAAACGCTCTAAACGCTCTTATATTTCTTTGCGGAGGGAGTACCGGTTTTAACAATATATAACCATGAATCAATGGATAAACAAGTGGAGTCTCCTTGAGTAAGTTATATGGTGATACATAAATCCCTATATAAATAATTGCTTCCTTGCTTAATTAAGCGCAAATGTTATGCCTTCGCATAATTTCTTTGTAAAAAATTGCACACTTTAATGACCTAAGAATAAACTCTTCCATAAGAAGAGGTTTATATTTGACAACAAAAAGGCTACATTTGTCTCAGTCATTCCTTGCGTACTATATCCTCCCACCTCCTTGATAGCACACATATTGTGCCTTATCATAAATTGGTTGATCAAAAGTTAACCACCTGGGTACCATGCCAATAAGTCCTAACTTTAAGACGAAAGTTACACATATATAATTTTCACCTATCACTAGTTATTTTCCTAGGACATATTCATACATAAATATAGACATCATACACAACAATCCAAATTCCAAACTAAGGCTGCAGATAGTAGCTGCCAGAGTTGATCCTAGATTGGCTCTGGCATATCGAATATCCAACATTATGTGATATACGACATTAGGACTGGTGCAAAACAATTTCCCAGTTGCACACAACAATCCAAATTCCAAACTAAGGCTGCAGATAGCAACTGCTAGAGTTGATCCTAGCTTGGCTTTGGCATATTGGATATCCAACACTATGTGATATCCGACGTCATGACCGGTGCAAAACAATTTCTCAATCAACAATCATAAACTAAAATGGTCTAACGATAAACTATAACCTCGAGAAGAGACCCAAACCCCGCATTTCCTTATTCACGACGTTATTTGAGGGGCCTACACATGTCTATCAATAAAGTAATTGCCACACCCACACTATATACCCCACCTCATTGTTAGCGCACCTATCGCGCCTTACCACATTTGCTTGACCACAAGCTAAGCACGGGGTAAACATGCCAATAAATTTCAACTTTAGCAGGAAATTGCGCACATTGAATTCCCTACCCAGCATTAACCGTATTCCACAGAAAAGCGTAGATCCATACATAGCATTTCGCAAATAGCAAATGTCGAAGCCGGTCCTTGCGCATATCGGATATCAGACACCGGTGGACACACGGGCGGTACCGTCGAGAAACCACCCCTATAACGCAAATGTATCAAACCCGGGGGGCCTTGATGCATATTTCGCGCATACGGTTGTTTCACATAAAGGCCCACCCCTTCCCTCGAATTTGCAATCTGTCACTCCCGGCCAGCGCTCTATATCCCGACCCTCCCCCCGCACATTAAAAAAAAAAGAGAGAAAAATCCGCAGGCCGGAAGCCAAGGTTAGGTCTTGACCGGAACACCCCACCGGAACCCCCCGCTGCCCGTCGCCGGCGGCCGTCCGCGGCGGCGATCCGACCCCGCGCCCCCCCGCGCGGCCTCCCGCGACCCAGATCTCGCCGGGGACGCATGAGGCGGCCCCGAATCGGCCAGATCTAGGAGCTTCCGTCCCGTCATGCAGCTCGGCGGGGCGCCCTCCGGCAGTTCGCCGGCCTCGTCGCCGCGGCCGGAGCAGCCGCCCACGCCGTCGCAGCAGCAGCAGCAGCAGGCGCAGCACCTAGGGTTCGCCAGGAATCAGGTGAGCCGGCCTTGGTGCTCTCTCTGCCCCGACCTCGGCGGCAGGGCAGGGGGTTGGAATTTATTTTTCTGGTGGTGGGTTTATCTCCGCGGGTAGTAGACGACGCCATTGGTGGGGAAACGTGCCCTCTGCGCGCGCCCGCGCGTGCGGTCGTTGGGATCTGGGAGAAAAAAAAAGGCGGCGCCTTTATTTTGGCCGGCTTCTCCTGCCCGGCCGCAACGGTAGCGCCTGCCACTGCCAGTGGAGTGCGAGCGCGTGCCGTGGGTGCGTGTCCTGTCCCCATCCGCCCGGGTTCCTCCATTTGTGGGGTTCAGTGCGGCTGCGGTTCGCAGTTCTATGCGTCTTGCGTCTCCGGTCCAGGTTTCTCCGGCGACGGCGGGGGTCCCGTGCGTCTGGAATTCGCGCTTCTTGGTTTCTTGCTGGGTTTGGGACTGTTGCGCGGTTCAATCTTGGGATTGTTCTCGGGCCGATTTGGACCGGCCCTGTTCCTCTCTGTGATCGAATTGCATCTGTGCTTGTTTCTGAAGAATTCTTGGCTCTGTTACGTCGGCGATGCGATTCTCCGGCTGGGGTTTTGAGTTCTCTCTTGGGCCACTACTTAATTTCTGCTAGGTTGTGATTTCTGAACGGGTTGCCTTCTGTTATTGCAGGCGATGATGCAGCAGCAACAGCAGCAGCAATCCTACCAGCCCGGTATGCCGCATGGTATGATGGGCGGAGGGGGCGGCTTCCCCCAGTCCTCGGGCCCGATGGGGCCGTTCCAGGGTCAGAGGGGCCTGCCCCAGCCCGGTGGACCGCAGGGCCTGGTTGCGGGCCAGCAGTACAACCAGAGCACAATGCAGCAGCAGCAGGCGTACATGCAGTTTCTGATGCAGCAGCAGAAGTCCCATGGGATGCAACTCCAGCAGCAGCAGCAGCAGCAGCAGCAGCAGGCCAAAATGAATATGGCAGGACCGTCCACAAGGGACCAGGATGTGGCTGCCAACCCCGCGAAGATGCAGGAGCTCATGTCCCTTCAGGCCCAGGCCCAGGCCCAGGCGCAGGCGCAGGCGCAGATGCTTAAGAGACAGTCTGAGCATCTTCAGCAGGCGGAGAAGCAGCCAGAGCAGGGGCAGCGGGCCGGTAGCAGCGAGCAAAGGAGTGCTGACATGAGGCCTCCTATGCCACCGCAAGGAATCCCTGGGCAGCAGATGTCATCAGCTGGTATGGTGAGGCCGATGCAGCCAATGCAAGGTCAAGTGGGCATGGCCACCATGGGTGGTATCCCGTTGCAAGCTATCCATGCCTGGGCAAAGGAGCAGAAAATCGATCTGTCTGATCCTGCAAATGCAAGTCTCATTTCTCAAATCATACCTATCTGGCAGTCCAGGATGGCCGCCATGCAGAAGCAGAACACGACAAACATGGCTGCACAGCAGCAACAGCAGCAGCAGCAACAGCAGCAGCAGCAGCAGCAGCAGCAGCAGCAGCAGCAGCAGAATCAGCAAATGCTTCCTAGGCAGGCGAACAGTGATGCCCCAGTAAATGGGAATAATCCTGGTCAGGCTCCATTGAAGCCCCGGCAGCCTCCCCTGCCTAGTTCTTCTGTTTCTGCTGGAGGAGAGACAAAGATGGCGAATCCGAGCAACTTGCAGATGCAGCAGCAGTTTTCTGCCCAAAGTTCAAATGAGAGGGCTGTGAGGCCGCCCATGACAATGGGCAACGCCGGGCAAATGATGCATATGACCCAAAGTTCTGTACACGGGAATAAGATTTCTGAGCAGCCCAATCCAAAGAATATCCTTGCGAGTTCAGAAGCGATGCAGCTGCAGTATGCAAGACAGTTGCAGCAGGCTAATCGAGCTACCGCCCCTACAGCAACTCCTGGTGAAACAGGAGGATCACAGGCCCCAACTCAAGGTGTTCGGCCGAATTCGAATTTCACAAAACATCAACTTCATGTACTTAAAGCTCAAATATTAGCTTTTCGGCGTCTGAAGGTACAAGAAAGCTAAATTTGGTTGTGTCTTGTGCTCATGCATTTTTTTTTCTCACGAGTTCCAGTATAGTGCAATTTTACTCTGGTTTAAGCTGATCAATCTCATACTGCTGCAATTCTTATTTCTCTTTTGTTGCATCTCAGCGTGGTGACCGTACGCTCCCACCGGAAGTTCTTGAATTAATCATGTCTCCTCCGCCACTGCCGGACTCACAGACACAGCTGGTCTCTGGACCTCCAGTAATACCCAATCGTGAAAGGGCTGCTTCAGTCAATGCTGATGAACAAGGAAGGCCCATGGAGAGTGGTGATAAAGCTCCTGAAAAACCTCTATTGTTGAAGGGACCCTCTTTACCAAAGGCGGAGGTTTCTGCTTCGGAAGAGAAAACTGTTTCTGCAAGTGGGCCCATGCAAGTGACGGAAGTTCCGCCCAAGGAGCCTCTTAGAATTTTACCAGTTTCTGCACCTGAACAAAGTAACACTGCTCCCATTAAATCTGAGCAGGAACCAGAAAGGGGTGCCCAGCGAACACCTGGGAGAAGTGATTACAGTGGTGAAAGGGGAAAATCTGTACCGACCGATAGTGGTTCGGCAGATGCTGAGCAGGCAAAAAGAGCTGCCTCTACAAGTAGCGCACCATCTCCAAGGGATGTTCCCAGAAAATATCATGGTCCATTATTTGATTTCCCGTCCTTTACTAGGAAACATGATTCCATGCCCCCTGCAAATTACAACGGTAGTCTGGCACTTGGTTATGACATGAAAGATTTGTTGGCTCAGGAAGGCGTGATGGTTCTTGGCAAGAAACGAGAGGATAACTTGAAAAAGATTAGCGGCTTGCTTTCAATTAATCTAGAGAGGAAAAGGATCCGGCCAGATCTTGTTTTGAGGCTACAGATTGAAGAAAAAAAGCTGAAACTCCTAGAGCGTCAGGCTCGCATGAGGGATGAAGTTGAAGAGGTGCAACAAGAAATAATGGCGATGCCTGATAGGATATACAGGAAGTTTGTCAAGCAATGCGAGCGCCAACGCGTCGAGCTTATAAGGCAAGTTCAGCAGATGCAAAAGGCCTCGAGAGAGAAGCAGCTGAAATCCATTTTCCAATGGCGCAAGAAGCTTTTGGAAGCACATTGGGCTATTCGTGATGCACGAATAACTCGTAACAGAGGGGTGGCCAAGTACCATGAAAGGATGTTGAGGGAATTCTCAAAGAAAAAGGATGATGACCGAAGCAAAAGAATGGAGGCACTAAAAAACAATGATGTGGAACGATATCGTCAAATACTATTGGAACAACAAACTAGTGTTCCTGGTGATGCAGCTCAAAGATACAATGTTCTATCTTCGTTCTTATCCCAGACTGAAGAGTACCTTTATAAACTCGGTGGGAAAATTACTGCTACCAAGAATCAGCAACAAGTAGAAGAGGCAGCAAATGCTGCAGCAGCAGCTGCACGGGCACAGGTATTATGACATTCTTTTCTTTTGAAAATGAAATTAGCTTTTCTGCCACCTTTGGTTTCATAGGTTGTCAGATTCTATAGACAGTATCACATTCTATTTCAACTGTTTAAAACCATTCGTATAAAAGTGGTTGGTGGTGGAACATGCTCATTAACCACCTACTCTGGGAAATTGCCGCCAATCAGAAGGAGCTTAATTTTCTTTAGCTCTCTTCTCCCATGGCTGCCCAAGTGCCCATTGGCCATTGGGCTACTAGATTGCTCGCCGAGTAACCAGAAGACAGATTACAAAACTGTACTGGATGAGTCAACAATTTTCAGATTCAACCATTGTTTCTTTCTAATTCAGAAAAAAAGTTTAATGACCAAAAAACTGGAACTAACTGCAGTGCTGTTCAACCTCCAAAGCAAAACAAATTTAGCATGCGCCCTTTATTTACCTTCATCAATTATTATTGAAGGGGCAAAGGCCATTAATCTGTATCCTTTGTGTGTAACTATACCGGAGTATATTGCATTATCAAAGAAGTTGGGTATAATTGTACTCCAATGCACCGCACATCCACCACAGGCTGCAGTCTTTACTCTTTATTTAGGTCCCTAGTGACTATTCTTGTAAATAATGAGTTTGCTGATGTTTAACAGGGTCTTTCTGAAGAAGAAGTGAAGGCTGCTGCACAATGTGCTGGCCAGGAGGTTATGATAAGAAACACATTCTCGGAGATGAATGCACCAAGGGAGGAAAATGCATCTGTTAACAAGTAAGTAATTAACTAATGGGAATGTGGTTCTATTGTAATGTTCTCTCGACCCACTATTTATATTTCAGAGAGCACTATAAATTGAATTTATGTATCTACCGACTTCTGAGTAACTTTCACATACAATTGTTCTCTAATCTGGAACCAACAATTGTTCTATTTCACGTTTGGGATAAAGCTTGTGCAGATCAACAAGGTCTGCAAAATCTACCTTTTAGCCTTAACAAACTTTGACCTGTTTTATTCTTATAGGTACTATATGTTAGCTCATGCTGTGACTGAAAAAGTAACAAAGCAGCCCTCACTTTTGAGATTAGGAACTTTAAGGGACTACCAACTGGTATCATTTCCCTTCAACTCAACTATTTGTCTTTAATACTAATGTTAATATTGTTGTGACCTGTCAGTCTGTCACAATTTGTTTTTACAATTTTGTTTTGCTGGTTATCCAGGTGGGCCTTCAATGGATGCTTTCTCTCTACAATAATAAATTGAATGGGATTTTGGCTGATGAGATGGGTCTTGGCAAGACCGTACAGGTGTGCCTTTCCTGCTGTGTTCCACCTGCTGGACTTTTGTTATTTCACCATGTCTTCGGATTGCTCCACTCTTCCTTCAATGCCATGCTGCTAGGATTGACATTTCATGGTTGTTCACCTTTTTTGCTTAAACAGGTCATGGCATTGATTGCATACTTGATGGAGTTTAAAGGGAATTATGGACCACATCTCATAATAGTGCCAAATGCTGTCTTGGTCAATTGGAAGGTGCTTTTTTTTCCTGTATCAGTTTCGTGATACAAAAATTAGCTTAGAAGCATAAGTTAACTTAATTTTCTGTTCTTGGTTCAGAGTGAACTGCTAAATTGGTTACCATCCGCATCTTGCATCTTTTATGTTGGTGCAAAGGATCAAAGGCAAAAGTTGTTCTCTCAAGTAAGTTGCTACATCTGTACTTATTATGCTTTAGCACTCAAAGATTCTGATGCATATTGCCTTTTAGATATATTTTGTTGTAAGCAAACACAATCATAACAGTCCTAGCTATGCTGTTTGCTGAACAATATGCTAACAGCGGGAAAGTCATAAACCATGCATTATCTTATTTAGAAACAATGTGCTTACTGATTACTTTGACGCTAAAGGTTTCACCTTATGCGTCAGCTTGTATTCTATTATAGTATTTTTTTTTGCTCTAAGATTAATTCGTACGCTTGGTTTTACTATAAATGAGGAAACTGACCTACAAAAAATGGGTTACTGGCACGTACAAACTTCTTCACCAAACTGTACTCTGTCCATATATATACAAGACACAAAGTCATTGCACATGGCTTGGTTTTATTTAGAGTAAATGAAACTCTGTAGCACATATTGTGGTTTTTGTTTTTCATACCAGTGAAGCTACGAAGATGCTGTATAGGGGTTGGATTTTCTCAATTCCATGGGTACTTTTTTTTTACCAAAAAGGAGGGCTTTCCCCCAGGCTGTGCATATTGCACGGGTACTGTTGTACTATGTTCCTGTTTATACCTGAACAGGGCTTGATCTGTTTTTTTTGTTATTATTTCTCATAGATAAGCTTATTTGGCGGCAAATGTATGTGAATTTCATTATTGATTTAGCTTTTGTTGAAATATTTGCTTCTGAACATTTTTTTCTCGGATTTCATCTTGCAGGAGGTTTTGGCTGTCAAATTTAATGTTCTTGTGACAACATACGAATTCGTTATGTTTGATCGTTCTAAGCTTTCAAGAATTGACTGGAAGTACATTATAATTGATGAGGCCCAACGAATGAAGGACAGAGAGTCCGTCTTGGCCCGTGATCTTGATCGCTATCGTTGCCAGCGACGTCTCCTTCTCACTGGCACTCCTCTACAGGCAAGCCCAATAAATGTTTACCGATTATATTCAACTAATGCTGATATAGGCATATAGCCATACACTGATATGTTGACGGAGCCTCAGTTCCTGGAAGTTCCTTTTCTCTTGTATGCCACAGTATTTGTTTTGCCGCATGGTTATTGTTTATTTTAGATTGTTATTTAATACATTCTTACAATTTTTTCAGAATGATCTCAAGGAGCTGTGGTCCCTTCTAAATTTGTTGCTTCCAGAAGTGTTTGACAACCGGAAGGCATTTCAAGATTGGTTCTCAAAGCCTTTTCAGAGGGATGCTCCTACACCTAACGAAGAAGATGATTGGTTGGAGACCGAGAAGAAAGTTATTATTATTCACAGGCTTCATCAAATTTTGGAACCTTTTATGCTACGTAGGCGTGTTGAAGATGTTGAAGGTTCACTTCCACGGAAGGTACCATAACTTTGCTCTTGTCATTCTATGTACAAGTTTTGAAGTTAATTGCGTTTTTGTTGGTAATTTGGGTCTTTAAACTCACAGCTTTATTTACTTGGCATGCAATGTGCAGGACTCTATTGTTTTGAGGTGCAAAATGTCTGCCATTCAAGGTGCTATATATGATTGGATCAAATCCACTGGCACCATTAGAGTTGATCCGAAGATGAGAAAATACGATCCAAAGAAATCCAATGTACCAGGCCAAGACATATAAGAATCTTCAAAACAAATGCATGGAACTGAGGAAAGTCTGCAACCATCCTTTGCTGTCATATCCCTTTATGAATTACTACGGGAAGGATTTTATTATCAGATCTTGTGGGAAGTTGTGGAATCTTGATAGGATTTTAATCAAGCTTCATAGATCTGGTCACCGTGTTCTCCTCTTTAGCACTATGACAAAACTTCTCGACATCCTGGAGGACTATTTGCAATGGAGGCAACTTGCTTACAGGCGAATTGATGGAACAACTAGCTTGGAGGACCGTGAATCAGCAATTGTTGATTTTAATAGGCCTGGTTCTGAGTGTTTTATATTCTTGCTTAGTATCCGTGCTGCTGGTAGAGGTCTGAATCTTCAGAGTGCAGACACTGTTGTAATTTATGACCCCGATCCCAATCCACAAAATGAAGAACAAGCTGTTGCAAGGGCCCATCGTATAGGGCAGACTAGGGAGGTAAAGGTTATTTACATGGAGGCTGTTGTTGATAACATCTCAAGTTATCACAAAGAGGATGAATTGAGGAACGGAGGAAGTGGAGATCTGGAGGATGACCTTGCTGGAAAGGACAGATACATGGGTTCAATCGAAAGTCTCATCCGCAATAATATCCAACAATACAAAATTGATATGGCAGATGAAGTCATTAATGCTGGTCGCTTTTGATCAAAGAAGCGACCCATGAGGAAAGGCATGACTCTGGAGACTCTGCTGCATGATGAAGAGAGGTATCAAGAAAGTCTTCATGATGTTCCTTCGCTACAGGAAGTTAATCGTATGATTGCTCGGACTGAAGAGGAAGTCGAGCTCTTTGATCAGATGGATGAAGAATTCGATTGGACAGGAGATATGATGAAGCATAATCAGGTTCCAAAGTGGCTCCGCGTTGGTTCTACAGATGTTGACTGTGTTGTGGCGAAGCTTAACCAAAAGCCTGCCCGAAATGCATCTGGCAGTGCTCCTGACAATGGTGACAAACTCGAGAAAGAAGGGGGCACCCACGGGGTCTGGTAAGTACTCTATCTACAGGGAGTATGAAGATGAAGATGATGAGGAGTCTGAAGAAGATGATGAAGAGAGGAATACACCATCTCACCCTGAAGAAGAAGCAGGAGAATCTGAAGAGGAAGAGGAAAATGATGATTCAGTACCTGATGATGATAACAAAGATCAATCGGAGGAAGAAGAGCCTAACAACGATGATGGGTATGATCTTCAACAAGGGACAGGAAGTGGAAAAGGTCACAAGTCTGAAGAAGCTGGCTCGACAGGATCTTCATCTGGAAGCCGGAGATTACCACCACCGCCCCTTCCTCATCTTTGAAGAAGTTGCGGTCTCTATCTGCATTAGATTCCCGCCCAGGCACTTTTTCAAAAAGAACTGTATGTTTGAGACCTGGCACTTATTTCTTTCTGCTTTCTCTTTTTATTTCTGAATGAAAAGTTAACTGTACAATTGTCCTTTTTACTGATGAATTTACAGTCAGATGACTTGGAGGACGGAGAGATTGCATTATCAGGGGACTCACATATGGATCTACAGCAATCAGGAAGCTGGAACCATGACCGGGATGATGGTGAGGATGAACAGGTCCTGCAGCCAAAAATAAAACGCAAAAGGAGTCTCCGAACTCGTCCAAGACTTAGTACCGATAAACAGGAAGATAGATCTGGTGCAGATGGTACCTTCCCCCAACGTGGTGCTCGCCTTTTATTCCCAGGAGATGGTGATTATGATTCACAGCAAGATGCCCATGCTCTTGCAGATCCTACTTCCAGGCAGCAAGACACAGTTCATCCGGTAGTGAAACAGAAGCGTAACATGCCATCTGTAAAGGCTTCTCCTGCTTCCAGGGCAGCGAAATCTACCCACTTGTCTGGGTCTGGGGAGGGATCTGCTGAGCACTCCAAGCAGAATTGGAGCAACAAGGTCATCAATTCTGCTGGCACAAAGATGTCTGACAGTATGCAAAGAAAGGTTAGCATTTAACCTTCTATTCTTCTTTGTATGTCTATGATGGTTTGCCCTGTTAAAAATACTCATCGCCTCTTCTTTAGAAATACCTTAGACAACCATGATAACTTATGTTGGGAATACTTGCAGTATTTTACTTTGTTGCGCTTTAGCAAATATGGTTATGGGGGACCTGTTTGGACCTCACCGGTGCCAGCAGTAGATCGGTTAGTTAGCAACGGGGTAGCTGTTAGATTTGTTTTTTTTTTCGGGAAGCATGAATATGACAATTGTTTAATGTCCCATGCTATGTTTATTTTGAACCATTTGGTGAACAGGAACATGATAATGCACAATGAAAACAAACATTGCCCAGTGAGAACCAATATGGCTCTCCCGAGCCCTTCCCATCTGGTCGAGTTTGATCAGTAAGCAAGATTTTGGAGGTCGCCGATCTCATCACCTTTGTTGGCGATGCTAGATAAACCTTTGCTTGGTTTGCAATAGAACCAGACATGCCTTTGGGTTCCCCCATAGCAGTTGTAACAATGTAGTTCACAGTCTTGGAAACGAGGTATTTCATGGCCATCATAAATATTGGGATTAGATCTCTGCCAATAAGAAATTCGAACTACTGTTCTATTTTGTACGTATGACATTTATCACATAGCAGAATGATGCTGTATTGTCGGGAACATGGGATCGCTTTTATTTGACTTTTACTCGGTGTCGTTTGGCCTTCCAGAAATCAGCTTTTGATTGCTGGGTTATGATTTATCTCATCTTTGATCACTGCAGTGTAAGAATGTAATAAGCAAGCTTTGGAGGAGAATTGGCAAAGAGGGACACCAAAAAATACCCAACATAGCTTCTTGGTGGCGAAGGAATGAAAATTCTTCATCCAAAGGTGTGGCTGGAAGCACCCTCGACCTACAGAAAATCGAATTACGAGTTGATGGATTAGAGTATAGCGGCGTAGCTGAGTTCATAGCGGACATGCAGCAGATGTTGAAGAGTGTGGTTCAACATTTCGGCTACAGACATGAGGTAGTCCCTTTTGCCTTTTGTACCGATATTATATTAATTTCACGAGCACTACGTTACTCTGTTCCTGAAACATGCCCCACGAGTCAAGAAACAGTGTCCACGATCACACCTGTTTTATTTTGAGAATAGTCAGCTTTTATCTCTCTGAAGAGCTAACATGAACTTGATATATGATGTGTCTGCAATAAGTATATGTTATGGATTCATGACACTAACTGCACGCATGAATGGATAATATGAAGGGTTTGTCTATGATTGTTGTCAATTTACTCAGACCAACGTGTAAACAACCATCAGAATAAGCAGAAGTAGAGGCAACTTATGGAAGTTTGAATTCGTCTTTATTAGTTAGCTGATTATGCATCTTAGATATGGGTCAATTGAAGTAGTACTTGCACCGTGGCCTCTTAAGTTAGCTGATTATTCGTCTTAGTAGTTGTATTTGGACTACTATTGGTTGGTCTTTTTATTACTAAAAACTAATATTGTGGTGATTATAGAACCATATGTCACCACATACTTTTGCTATTCATAGTTCTGTAAACTTGTAGTTACATATTGCAATCTTTGTCCAGTTAATCATAACGTGTGTGCTTGGTGTAATAGAATCTTAATTAGCTCATGGAAATGCAGGTCCGTGTAGAAGCTGAGATTCTCCACAACCTATTCTTCAACATAATGAAGATCGCCTTCCCAGACTCGGACTTCCAAGAGGTGAAGGACTCGCTGTCGTTTTCGAATCCCGGAGGTGGTGCAAGCAGCACGGCTGTCCCATCAGCAAAGCACCTGGCTTCAGGCCTGAAGCGCCGGTCTGCCACCACTGAAGCGGAGCAGCATGGTCCCGGCAGCGGCAAGCACAGCCATCACGCGTCGGCCGGTGAAGCTCCTAGCCGGGCCAAACCCGACAGGGACTCCAGGCATTCAGGACCAGGCAGCAGGGACCAGAGCCTTGACAGCCCAGGGCTGCCGCTGCACCCTGGCGACATGTTCATCGCCAAGAAGAAGAGGCAAGAACGGGCTCGGTCCAACATCGGGTCGCCGTCCAGCTCAGGCCCCCGAGGACCGCTCTCCCCGACCAACACTGGCCGGTTGGGCCCGGCGCCGTCGTCCAGAGGCGCGAGAACGCCGTTCCAGAGGGACTCTCACCCGTCCCAGCAGTCCATGCCCGGGTGGGGCGCGCACTCGGACCACGGGGGGAGCTTGCCGCCCGGCATCGGGGACATCCACTGGGCCAAGCCCGCCAAGCGGCAGCGGACCGACACCGGAAAGAGGCGGCCGAGCCACTTGTGACGCGACAATACACATTCTCCGTGCATCATCATCGCCGCCATGCGTCGCGGACTTACGGCCATGAGAAGAAGGGAGTGCTGTGTGGGTTAGGAGTATTTTCTTGCTGTATGTTGGGTATTTGTTTGCTTACTGTAAAGAGGAACACTTCCTTTAATAGCCTTTGTTATGTGGTAGGTGGTTTAGTGGTGCAACCAGGGGATGCATGTGTTCTGCATGTGAAAGGGACAGTGATAATGGAAAGGAGCTGGTGTTTAGTTAATAATCAGTTAGTAATTATCATCTGTTGTATGTTTCCGTAAGCAAAGTTGTTACCAGGACCTGATAAATTAATTAACAGCGCTTTCCTACATGCTGCATCGTGTTCCACTTTCCCCGAAAAACAAACAGTTTTTGAACTGTTAGATTATTATTAGTGGGTTTAAAATAGGACCCTGTTTACATACCTATTGCACTCCCTCTGTTTTGTCTTGATGTGAAATATATTCAATGATGAATATAATGATGTTATTTTTTTTTATAAACTTGGTCGGAATTTATAATGTTTGATTTAAGACAAAGCTAAAAACGGAGGGAGTACATCTAATCTAAAGCTAAAACAGATAGATCCCTTCTACTAGTACAAGACTCCTGAAAGAGGCAGTGTTCCTACCAAAACATCAAACTAAGGCTCTAATAGCAACTTTGGCAATAGCCCACATTTTAGAATATTTGAAAAATTCTGAAATTTTGTAACACATTCACACACCATCAAAGTATTTTGTCACAAAATTTTAAACCAAAATTTGAAACATAGCTCGGAAAACAAAAATGACAAATTCGACACTGATGGTAGATAACATACGTTGGGCTTTCGATTTGGCCCATTATCACATTGATGTCAAACTGTCATCTTTATATTTGAGCAATATTTTTAATTTTGATATGAAATTTTGTGACAACATATATTGATTTTGGGTCAATGTATGAGATTTTCTTCAATATTTTTAAAATATTTTACAATGCGCTAGCACCACAAGGGTGGGTGTACCATGTACATTCCCCAGATGGGAGATGTTCCCGGTTCCTACCCCCCCCCCCCACCCCCCCTAAAAGTGCCTTCGACTCTGATGACATTTCGGAATCGAGTCCCATTTGACTTCTTTCTCCCTTATCTCTTGTTCCATGGCATCTAGCGATGTTGCGACAGGCCTGGTGATAGGGCATGTGGCAGCAGCAACCACCCACGACATCATCGGGGGCTGGAAATTTTCTCACGCCATCGTACCTGCTTGATGGAGGCTGTGTTGGGTGGACCCCCCGGTACCAGCAGCCTATTTGCTAACGTTCGGGGAAGGGGAACGTAAGTTTGCATGAGGGAATTCACGAGAGGATTAGGCGTGGGAAATAGATTTGTACTCCCATTCCCTTTCGGTATATGATGGGAATCCGTCTGTGTTGGACGTCTGGTGGACCACGTTGTTCATTGTTCAGTTAGGTGACCCTCACAACATCTTCTGCGGTGGAGGGGAGGAGGTTGTACGCCTATACCATCTCTTAGTTGAGGCATTCACATCTACTCCCTCCGTTTCAGTTTACAAGTCCTGCGCGTATACCTAGGTTGCCAATTTTATCACCCTAATATAATCTATATAACACAAAAATTATACCTTTTGAAAATAGAGCATCTGAAGTTTATATTGTTATTTTTCTTGTAATATATGACTTGTATTAGGTTGGTCAAATTGACGATCTAGGGGTACGCACACCCCCTGTAAACTGAGAGAGGGAGTAATAGCAATCACGTTCCACACCTTGCTCTTGTGACAATTTAGAAAACAACTAATGTCACTTATTGTAGTTTGCTGGTCTATTCTTACTCTTACGGCTCGTCAAGGCACATTGGTAGGTATGTAGACCACAGAAGAACGCAGGAACATGAAAAAAAATAGGATTGAAGTGGCATGCCTACTTCAATACTTGAATCTTATAGAATTAGCAAACCACATAAATTTGAACTAGAGAATATTTGATGCCACAAGAAAAACAATGTAATTGTAAGAAGGTGTTGGAGTGAGTGCTAGATTTTCTGTGGAATGTAGTACAAACAATTCCTTGGGAAAAAACCCTATGGGATCGAATCATACGAATCAAATGAGCAATGCAGGAAAAATTCTTAACGATTCTAATCCTCCAAGGCTTCCTTTGCTTCCCAAGATTCTAAAAGCGCTGGAAAACAAAAAACGTAGGAATTGAATATGAATGCATGTGTAAAACAGAAGATTGGAAAACATAGTAATTTTGCGGACTTGAGTGTTTGGTTCACATGAATAGAAAAATACAGGAATCCTAATAAACACAGTCAAACCACATGGAAAGGTATGGCATGTGATTATGCCACTAAGGATCTCAGTCTTGTTCTTCATGCGTAAGAATTTGAAAATGAGGTCCAAATGGATTGTAAAAGATCCCGTCCCCCCCCCCCTCTGAAACTGAGGTCAAAGGAAAATTTTCTCCATATAACTTCGAAACCAAAGGCTTGAATAGTGCCACCACAGGAAAATCTTCTATTCCTACATGTTTCCTCCACTTTTCCTTTGAACCAAGGAGCCCCCAAAACTCCTATGAAATTTCGTTCAATCAAATGAGTGCTTAGCTTTCTCATGTCCCGACCCACTACAATAATTATAACAACTCCTGGAATAATTGTGCACATGGCTAGCTGGACTTGTAACGATACTTGTAGTCAGAGGTATCGGATGGGAAAATCTAGTTCTTTCCACAAATATGAAACAAGGTGTGCATATAAGCTCTACCAAGGTCTTAACTCTTAAGCAGAAATCAACATTTTCTTTGAACCATAACATGGCTAGCCCTATTTACTAGCTTCAAATATAAGTTTTCTTGATATGGGAAAGTAGTCATAGTTATTGTATGATTTAGAATCATGATGTGTCGCCAGTTCATAAACTGTCAAAACAGGCGGGCTCCTTCCTTAACAAGAATACCAAAGTTCCATTTCTCCAGGAAAAGGGAGTAAGCGAGTAAGTACAAAAAAAAAAAAAATTCACGGTGTAAAATCACATTTCTTAAATTATGTACGTGTATGGCACACGTCTTTTACTAGTATGTACCTATGTATGTATATTCCACCCGAATTGTTTCTTACCAGTTTGGATTCAAACAGATACATAGAGTACACACATTTCATGACTTCATGTCATGGTACACACGCATAGTAAGTACATTATCGTATCACCACATTGATGTTGCTTTTGGTTGATGTCCTCTTTTTCCTGTATTAGTAGTATCCATACCCATGAACCATGATGATGGTTGATATGGTCAGATCTTTAAGGCCTCCTCAACGCTCTCTTTGCATGCGCCGACCGTATTGTAGATGTGCATGAAGTCGCGGAACGCGACCCTCCGGTACCTTGCCGACCTACCCTCGATGACGAGCTCCTTGGCAGGCCCCACCACACAGTCCATGGTCGGCATGATTAAAGCAGCCACCGTCGTCCTCCCCACGACGATGTTGGGCACGGTCCGATGCTCCATGCTCCGGAGCACCCCGTTGGTGGCGATCTCCAATTGGTGGCCGAAGTTGATGACGAGCGCTCCCGGTATGGGATCGACGTCGATCCAGTCACCATTGTACAACACCTGCAAACCACACACGTACCCGGGTTGGAGTAGCACGGTGATGAGGTTCCAGTCACAATGTGGCGGCAGACCGAGGGTAAGGTTCGGGTCCGCGCATGGCGGGTAGCGGTTCGCGTTGATGATCACATCACCGCCAGTGAGGCCGCCCTCGAAGTAGTCCGGCTGGAGCCCGATGCCCTCACAGAGGAGACGGAGGAGTTCCATCGCAATGCTGCCAGCAGGGATAATGAAGTCCTCAAGGGCCGGGCGGAGTCTGACAGGCTTTTCGGGCCAGGAGGGCTTGGTGCGCTTGACGGGGTGGCATGCGAGATGGAGGCAATGGCATGAGTCGCTCTCACCAGCGGCGGACCTATACATGGTGCTCGATAAGAGCCGGTTGGTCTCCTCGCTGTCCTCCGAGTACAATGTTGCCTTGTCCGTTCTCGGGAGGCGGAAGAAGTCGCTGCACGCCATCTCCATCTCCCTCATTGTTCGCTCTGGCATGCCATGGTTGATCACCTACACATTTAGCATATTCATTCTCTTATTAAACTCGAATAGATTCAAAGTTTCGTGTCATAATATTGTTGAAGTTGTTCAAGATAATTCGATCCTGTTTTTACCCTACTGTTTATATAGTAAAAAAAGATAATTTGATCCTTGCATTTAATTCACTCTCGCTTTCCTCTTATGGAGTATGAGTAGCATTTGATCCAAGCCATCGTCCATTCATGAGGGCAAATTTGCCCATAAGAACTCGAAAAAAATGACGATAAGAATTTTAACTATGACAAGTTTTGGTTGCTTGTTATACACGAGAGTTTGTATGATCTTTCCGGTTCAATCATTGATTAGTAGAACATAATTTTACTTCAGGCTACATATAACAAACATTATGATACTATGCTTCTCGATCACATTTGTGTCGGTAAGCTCTAAGAGCAACTCCAAGAGCTCCCCTAAAAAAGGTTCCGTAAAAGTCGTTTTACGGATGTCTGTATAATTTAAGGGAAGTTCACGTGCTAGAGGAACGTACAAGAACTTAACTTTAGCAACAAATAAGAACTTGATCTTTTTAGCAATAAAAATTATATATATGTATGTTCGTACTTGATATGGTGCCATGTCTCTTTGCCAAATAAAGAAAGAAAGAAAGGAAGGAGATACTCGTACAGTGCCAAAATATTCTACCCTAGTATTATGCGATCTTAGGAGAGATAATAAATGGAAGAAAACCTAAGTTAGAAAGGCCACTAATAATTTTTTTTCAGAAATGCTAAAAGTCTGACATCAGATTTTTAGAATGATAAATTAAACGTTTTTCATGTCAATTTATGTTGGTGCGAGGATGACAAATTTAGTTTGCAAGCACGGCAACTTTCAAACAAAAATATGAACAGAGGCGGATTTGCCATGCTCGTGAGCTAAACTTGCCACCCCCGACAAATACAATTTGCCACGTCTAAAAATCCGACGTTCACTTATGTCGGACATTCATTTTTTGCGGGTGAACAACGATTATCATATCAACTCTGGGTATAGTCGTTGCTATTTGTGTATGATTTTCCTTTAATGAAACCATTAGCTTCGTTAATTGCAGGGAGTGCAAAGTCTATATTAGCCTTGTGTACGTGTTATCAACCGTGGATGAATTACCTGCAAAAGGGAGAGTGGCGACATGGTGGACGAGCTCGCCTGCTCCT
This sequence comes from Aegilops bicornis, assembly GCA_021605145.1. Classification (NCBI taxonomy): domain Eukaryota; kingdom Viridiplantae; phylum Streptophyta; class Magnoliopsida; order Poales; family Poaceae; genus Aegilops; species Aegilops bicornis. The sequence goes on along the minus strand of JAHIAL010000116.1, from coordinate 371,753 downwards.
GCTTTGTGGACCAATGGGACAGCGCGATGTTGGAGATGGCATTTACTGCTCGCAGAGACACATGTGAGTTACACAGCAGAAACGGCAGCCTAGGCAGGCGCCGTAACAGAGAGCTGACGAAGACGTCAGTGAACATCTCGGTGGGCTGTTCGTGAGTAGTATTTTTCTTTTCGTGAGTAAAACAAAGGCTAGCAACCCACTTCCTCTATCTAAAACAGAAAAGGCTAGCAACGCACTTTGTAAAAAAATATTATGGAGAAAACGCTCTATTATTATTTTTATCCAGTCGTATTTACATTTTATTTTCAGTTTGTCTATTCTTTTTGGGTAGAATATACACGTGCTAAAATATATAAATGTTCACGTACATCAAGGAAATGTTTGTGGATGTAAAAAAAGTTCATGTGCACTCGATAAATATCTCTACATGTCTGTTCAAAAATGTTCTTCGTGTTTAACAAATCATTGCATATTTAGTACTACCTCCGCCCTGGTTTTTTGGTCCTTTTCCCTTCCTCGCTGTCGGCGGCTGCCGCGGTCGATGTAATATAAATTTGCCATGGTATCCAAAAAGAATTTGACTGTGCTATGTTAAATAAAATTGTCATGGTATATACAATGAAATTGCCATAGTCCAAATACCAAAAATTGCATACGCTAAAAAAAATGGTATCATCGTCACATGGAATGTTTAGGAAAAAAACATACAGTTCACATGGCAAAATTGAAAAACAAAAATTGTGTTTTACGAAATGAAGTAACCGACAAAAAAAAGCCATGGTTCACCACAGAAAACGGAAAAATGTGTATGCGACAAACTGACATAGTAACTAAAAACGAACAACCCTCTACATGAATTTGACATGGCCCAGAACAGAATAAAAATACGTATACATCAAACATTGCATAGTTATCTAAAATAAAACTACAGGAAATTGCCATGGTCCAGCACAAGGCAATGTATTTTAACTTGACATGGCCGTGTAATTTAAGTTCCATGGCAATAGAAATCAGGTTGTCATGTCACCAAAGTTTTAAGTTGTCGCTGAAAATCATGCAAAACTGAAAAATGTTTGTCATGATCTAAACAATAAAATTGCCATGCCATAAAATAGCAAAATTGTTACTATGCTCCAAAAGAAAAAAATGTCATGCTCACTAGCATGTGATTTAAGTTTCCATGGCAATATATTTTTAAGTTACCACAGTACAATGCCAAAAAAACACATGCATTACAGAAATTGGCATGGTCTAATGGCAACTTTAAGAAAGAAAATGTTTTCTTGATAATGGCACGTTTATAAAATTTTATAGTGCACAAATGAAAAATTTACAAAAATATTTGCTTCCTGGCAGTCTTGGCGAAAGAAATCTGGGAATGCAAACTCGCCTGTTTTTTTTTCTGTTGTGCTATCTGTCAGCACATTAATTTTCTTCCAATTGTGGGACTGGTTTTCACAAAAATCGTCCATGGATTCATGGTTGATGGTTCCACTTGTTGAGTTGGGCTGGACGGGAGAGTGGGAAGTAGATTGGAATTCAAATGTTTGATTTTTCAAACCTCATTGGGATGGAAAAGCGGCAGACTGATGGACTGCCGCGTTGTTTCATGCATATAAGAGCTACCATCACCCCCACGAAAAATAAAATAAATAAGAGCTACCATCGTGATGGGCATAGACGACCAGGCAAGCAATGGCCCCTCCAAGCCCCAGCTATATAGCTCCAGCTCGTTCATAACTAATGGATGGCGCATGACGAGATCCTTCCCCTGGGTTGGAACTGGGCCGCAGGTACAAGACGGAGCTGGCCGTCAGGTCCAGCACCACAGCGATGAAGTTATTGCGCCATCTGAGCAAACTCGGTGCAACATTAAATAGAGCTCTGCCCCACAAACGTACTTACGTACAATATGTCTGATCCAGATGACAAGGGAACTGTAGAGGATACCGTGACCAGGCGAGGACGAGCGCTCCTTTGCATTTCCGTGCAAAAGGGCACTAATAGTATCATCAGCCTTTTGAACCGCGATAGAAAGGGGCAGCAGCTTCTTGCCGGATAAATGCACGTACGTACGTACGTACCTGGAAGAAGCCGAGCTCCTTGCCGGCGTGGAGCACGGCCTGGCGGACCTCGTCGCGGCCGCGGGAGAGGTCGATGACGGGCAGCGCCACCAGCGTCGGGGAGGCCGCCGCCAGCCGCATGAGGAACTGCTCCGGGGCCGCACCCTGCGACGACGACGCCGCGGAGGACCGCAGCTTCTTCATTGCCGGCCCACGAGCTAGCTCCGAGGAGTTCCACTGCATGGAGGCCGCCATTTATAAGCTTCTGAGCTGGGTTTTCCATGGCGGGACGCAACGTCTCGCTCCCCTCCGCTGACCTCGGCGCTGCGCATGTCGCACGCGTGTTGGCAGCCGTTTCCGCCATTGCCGGGTTGCGTCGGAGACGCGGGCTCCTTTCGCCTCTCTGAGAATTGGCAATTGTGCCATCGCTGGTAACCTAACGGCATGGATGAATATATGGACGTGTACACAACACACACCTAGAGGAGATGCAGATGGCCGCATCCACAACCGTCTCCGTAGATCGGTCGGGCGTGTCAACCGAAGGTACAAATTACATTGCTAGAAATAGTCAACTGAAACAAAATTTTCCCCTTCTTTATTAATGAGATGAGGCAAAGTTTTTGCCTCCGATTAAAAAAAACATTGCTAGAGATAGTCAACTGGAAGAAGTGGTATGAAAAGGTAGAGGTAAAGGCATATTTAGGGCATCTCCAACGCTATCCTTTAAAACAGACATACTATCCATCCATGGATCAAGGCCCGACGCATCCGGCCGACAAGATATTTAGAGTCGGTTATCCAACCATGCCCCTTAAATAGGCATCAAATCTGGACATCAAAGGAGGGCCAGGTGGGCGTAGAGGACAAAGCGCACATGGGTTGAGAGGACATGTGGTCCAACTGAAAGTGGGCCAAGCAGACCACTGCATGCTGCCCTACATGGGCTGTGATGACATGTGGTCCAACTGACAGTGGGCCAAGCAGACCATTGCATGCTGCCTCCCTCCCCCCCCCCCCCCCATCCCATCCCCAGGTTGCTTCCGATTTGAGAGAATAGACAAGCGGTCCTCAGACGTTTCGTTTAGGGTCCCCATTGAAAGACAAAAGTGGTCCGAACACCATGGTACAGAGTCTGGTTCAGAGATGCCATTAACCGAACTCCTAAAATATGGGCCCTCAAATGTCTTCTCGAATCACAACTTTCAAATTTGAGGAAGTTACCAAAACACCAACCTAACCGAACTCTGAAATTTAACCCCCAAACGAACTAGACACCATAATGAAGTCTCTCTTCCTCTTCTTCCTAGTTCATTCTTCTTCCTTTTTTCCTTCTTCTTTGACATGGCCAACAACAACTTCTTATCACTAGATGATATCCTCGAGCTAGCTAGGACATTGGACAGATGCCCACAAAAGTAATTTGATGGAGGATCACCATGCATGACATAAGCGTACGATGAAATGGTCAAGAAAATGGGTGAAATTCGTTCTCCACGGGCCATGGCTTGGGCACTTTTTTTTTGTCTAAACAGGTTCTTCCTCTCATCCTTCTCCTAATGGCGCGATGGCGTGCTCCAAAACGTAAGGCTTCATTGGAATCGGCGATGGCAGCCGATGATCACTTTTCCTTCATGTATGCGTTACTTCGTGCGTGATGCAACTTTGCTCTTGGTCGAAAACAACAGGGAGGAGCGCCGCCGGGCTAGGGATGTTAAGGAGAAGCGCCACCGTGGCCAGAGACGACAAAAAAGATGAAAGATGAAGAAAAAAAGAATGCCAAATTCTCGCTGGAATTTGGCGACCGAAGGTCGGTGGGGCTGGAGAGTATCAGTCGATGTGCAGGGTGATAGCCGGAGGCAAGGAACGGGTCAGGATTGCCGCCGCCCGCCGGCATGGAGGTGGTCGTGTAAGAGAGAGAGAGAGAGAGAGAGAGAGAGAGAGAGAGGGGCAGCCGCGCATGCGAGAGATAATCTTTTGCTGAGAACGTGTTTTTACTGCTAAAATTTGGGGCGCGTCTATTGAGCGGCCGGCTGCCCAATAGAGCGATCCAGCGGCCGGTCAAATAAGGTAAGTACATGTCCCTTTCACGTTTAGAAAAAGAAAACAAAGGAAACGACCATCCGTTCCCACCGTTTGGGCAGCCGCTGCATGCATGCGTCTAGTGCTTGCATGCCGATGCATTAATGTTCCTCACGTTTGTCTCTTGTGCATTAATTTTTGGTTTTCAATATTATAAAAGACATATCTTCTAAACCGCGTGTTGAAATTCAGATCCGTTTTCGCTGTTGAAACCTTCGCGACGTGCTCTTCAAAAATAGATCCCGCATGGGGATGTTTCAACAAACTAGTCTTCCTGCCAATAAACATCAATATGTGTGCAACCAGACTACATGTTGCGCCAACTGAGCATATGCGTGTGCCAATAGTCCTTCTGTCAACTGAACATCAATGTGTATGCAACTAGACTAAATTCCCGCGCCAACTGAGCATATGTATGTGCCAATAGTCCTGCCAACTAAACATCAATGTGTGTGCAACTAGACTACATTGCCGCGCCAATTGAGCATATATGTGTGTAACTAGTCCTGTCAACTAAATATCAATGAGTGTGCAATTAGACTACATTGCCGCGCCAATTGCGCATATGTGTGTGCAACTAGTGTCCTGCCAACTAAACATCAATATGTGTGCAACTAGACTAAATTACAAGCCAACTGAGCATATGCGTGTGCAACTAGTCCTTCTGGCAGCTAAACATCAATGTGTGTGCAACTAGACTACATTATAAGCCAACTAAACATCAATGTGTGTACAACTAGACTAAATTACAAGCCAACTGATTTAAAAAACAGTTGCACCATGTAGTACTAAAGTTGCACAATGCAGTACTTTAGTTGCACCATATAGCATCAAAATTGGCATCAAAAAAGTTTCGTCGAAACATATCCATGCGGGATCTAGTTTTAAAAATCTCGTCGCGATGAATCCAACGGTGAAAACGGAACTGAATTCCGACGTGTGGTTTGAAAGATATGGCTTTAAAAAAATTTGAAATTCCAAAATAAAAGTACGTGGATCTGTTTTCTCTAACTGATGAGACTAGTGTGAACACATTTAATGCCAGCACCCACATGCGCTATGAGACAAAAAATACACATGCATGTTTGCGGCAGACGCGGCCGCTCGGGAACAACAAATAGCACACGGTCACTTTTTAGATTTTGGGTAAAATTTGAGAGGCGCCGGATATCTCCTAAAAAAATTAAGAGCTAAACCAAACGAGAGTTCAACGTGTGTCTCTTTTTGAGGAGTTAATATCTTTATGACTTCGACAAGAGAGGAGATGCCTAAGTGAGAAGATCTCACGTCTTCCCTGCTTGTCCGGCGCACGCCATGTTACCAGTTGGCAATATACGTAAATAGTTGTATTGAAAATACATGTTTTGACCCCTCAAGTTTTTGCATGGTTTAAGTTCGATCCCTCTCTAGATTCAGATCGAAGCGGTGCCCAAGTCGATGCTCCGAAGGTGCTTTCTACCTTTTCAGCAACGAAAATGAGGCTTAGGATGCGTTTGGTAGCTCAATGTGTTTTTGTGTGTTTAGAGAGTACTGTAGTTTTTCTAGAAACCATACTTTTAAGTTTTAAGACTTGGAGGTGTTTAGATCAATATATATCATAATTTATTTATAAATTGTAGCATCCCCAATGTTGTGTGTTTTTAGCATATGATAAAGAGATCTCTACCTCTTGGGGAGGGGAGGGGAGGGGAGGTGGGAGAAAGCTGCATTGGAGTACTATGATTTTAAATTACCTTTTGTAGAACTCAATTTTAAATTACTAGGGTTTTGAGAAAGGTGGGTTGCCAAACTGGGCCTTAGCCTTTTTTCTCTTATAGGGACAGTACCGAGCCACTGTCCAAGAAACAGAAAAGAAAAGAAGCAAAATTACTAATTAAGGAGCACTCTTTGCTAATGTCACTTCCACCTCCTCAAGTTGCAATATGTGAGTTTTCTCTTTTTTGTAGATCCGTTTATTCAAAATGTTTTATCTCTTAAATCCTACGTTCAAATCACGAACCATTTTCGAGATCTTCAAAACTAGATCCCATGTTGATTGGTTTTGACGAACATTTTTTTCATGAAAAAAAGGACAAAAAAACGGAACCGAAAGCATGTTTTTTTTTCCTTTCTGAAAAGAGGCACGACTGTGTCTCTCGCGGAAGCAGATTTGTGCCCCCACGAGAAGTAAACCCGTGCCTCTCGCGCAAGGGAAAAAATAAAAATAAAAACAAGTTTTTTTTCTGTTTCCGAGAGGCATCGAAAGCAAAACCGTACCAATCCCGGAAGGAAAAAAATACGTGTTTTTTTTTCGAATCTGAGAGGCACGGGAAGCAAAACTGTACCTTTCCCGAAAGGAAAAAAAAAGAGAAAATACGTGTCATAGCGCATTTTCATTGTCATCTTGTGTTTATAGAACATGCGCTAACAGAAATCTGAGAAGCACGGAAACATGTTCTTTTCTGTTTCCGATAGGCACGGCGTGCCTCTCGCGGAAGCAAAACCATGCCTCCACCGGAAAGAAACAAAACACTTTTCTTCACATATTTGTTTTCAAATTCTTTTTGTCCAAAAGCTAAGAAAGGCCGGTGAAAAACCGAAAACCCACGAAAAACTGCTATCTAAAAATCAAAAATCGCGTGTGAAAAAATAAAATCCGAGGGAGCGCTCAAAGCGTGACGTGTGGCGGCGGCGTGCTCTCAGCTCCACCCCAATTGACCTTTGAAGAGGCTCCCAACGAGCGCTCCTTCTTTAGTTGCTTGCGAGGTATTGGGCCCTCCGTACTTGAGTTGGGTCTGCAGATGTGGTGGCGCTTTGCCTCTCCTCGTAACGCAGTCGGCCTGCACTGCACCATCGCCGGGAAAATCATCAATCCTTCTTCCTCCGACTCACAGCAGCTTCCCCCTCCCCTCTCCGCCGCCTCAGCCCTCAGATCTCTCGTCCGAGGGCCGCGAGTCTAGCTGTAGTGAGGAGGAATAACAGGTCGCTTTGCCTCTGCTACTTCAATTCTTGTCCATTATTCCTCCTCTGTTTTGCTCCGAAATCAAGTAAAGATGCAACCATGTAAGAGGGAGGGCTAAAAATTATGCGGCGATTGAACTGTGTCATAGCGCTCCCGCAAAAAAGAAGAAAAAAGAACTGTGTCATAGCTCATGCTCATTGTCATCTTGTGTTTATCTAATATCACAAAGTTTTGGCCATGTTGTTTTTTTCAGCATCAGAATGGGCAACTACCTGACAAGCACAAGAACAACACCAGAGAAACGCGTCCATGTTAAACCAGCCACGGGATCGACCAATGGCAAGGGAAGGCATACCATCAAACTTCAAGACCTTCCAGAGGTAGCATGTTAAGATTGCACACCCTTTTAATTTTATCGAAATTGCCGACAAAAGAGGTTGTGCGGACCAGCGCTTTGGCGAGCGAGTGGAAGTCTCTGTGGACAGCTTGCCCTAGACTAAGTTTCAACTTTCAACGGTATCGTCGATGATGCCCATACACATAGGGGGAAACAGCATGCCCAGGTGTTCATCGACCGTGTTAATGCGGTTTTGCAGAAGCACCGCGACAAGTTTGTCGATGATCTTGAGGTTAAATTTACGTTTGAGGACAAGCTAGTTCATCATCTCGACAATTGGATTAGGTTTGCTATATCGTCCCGGACAAAGACGCTAGCTTTTGATTTGGCACCCTCATCCAATCTCCTGAGACATGGCTATCATTACACGTTCCCATTCCATCTCCTGGACAAGGAAAGCATGTCCTGCCTACAGTCTCTGCAACTTAGCTTTGTATGCTTCAAACCTCCTTCGCATTTCGCCGTTCCGGTCTTCCAAACCTAAGAAAGCTCGATCTCTATTTACTGAAAGGCACCACCAGGAAGGATCTCGAGAATATCTTGGGCAGCTGCTGTAAACTCGAGTGGCTGAGCCTAGTCAGATGCCACCTGAACGATGAGCTGAGGGTCGTCCAGCCGTTGTCGCACCTGCACTACTTGAAGGTTATTTACTGCGAGATAACCAAGATAGAGTTCCACGCTGCAAGGCTCTTCACCTTTGTGTACGGTGGAACATACATACCTATTGCCCTCCGTCACGCTTCCAAACTGGAAAATGCAAAAATTGCGTTCCGCGGTGCAGTTTTTCAGCATGCTGCTGTGTCACTCCTCGACGGGCTTCCAGATGTACAAAACCTGACACTGGATGTTTTAATTCTACATCTAGAGGTATTTCATTTCGACGATATTCAAGTTAGGTTTAGCGTGTGCAATCGTTTGTATGGTAATAATAATAATAACCTCTGTTTTATCTTTCCAACCCGATGGACGTTAAATAGTCCTCGCGTGTTTTCTCGGCTCAGGCATGTGCAGATAAAGTTGATGATATCTCATGAAGATTTTGACAAAATTCTCTACATAGTTTCGTTTCTAAGGGTTGCTCCCTTCATTGAAAGGCTGGAAGTACATGTGAGTAATATTCCCGAACGGTTCCTCTTTTGCCATCTTTTATTTTCATCCTGCATGTGGGTGGTAACCGTCACATGCATTTTGAATTGTACTTCGTTCAAACATTGTTTCTCTCTGTTGAATTCGATATATACTGATCTTGCCATCGTATATGTACTTTTGCAGTTTAATGGGATTGCTACCATGTGGTTTGCAAATGAGGGACCTTTCAGACAAGAGGTCCCGCCGTGTGAATATACGCATCTGAAGAACATCCGTGTCACGGGTTTCAGGGGTGCGAGAGGCCAAGTTGAATTCCTTATGCACGTTGTGGAGAATGCCCCTGCGTTACAGATTGTGACCGTGGATACAACTCAAAGACTGACTGATGCTTGGTATCCAGATGAAGTAAAGCCAGAACTCAATAGTGATGCACTTGATATGGTTAGAGGCCCTCTGCTCGAGAGACTCCCGTCGGGTGCAAAGCTTTTTCTCGCTTAAGGTAGCGAGAGATCAACGTTTCGAGAGCTGTGGAAGGACATCGTCTTCAACCAGACAGCAGCGGCCTTGGGGAGATCGGCCCATGCATGGTCGTGTTCTTCGGAGCGGAGGCCGGGCTTCTTCGTATCGATCTCGAGGCCTTCTTTCGGTCATTGAGCGGGTGGATGTTGTTAGATGAGTTGTTCTACGATGATTTTACGTGGGTGCACCATTGCTGCGTTTATAGCATGATAACGTTTGTGTTGGATGGATTTTGTTCCTTGTGCTGTACAAGTAGCAGATTTGATGTTGTTCTTCGGTACACCTTTTCAAGTGTTTGAATTGCCAATTTGGGGACAAATTGGTTTTTGTTTTTATGAGCAAAATAGCGTCAGGTCCAGAGTGCTTCGTCACCGGGCCGATTACAAATTAACTGTCGCGAAAATTCAGTCATAACCACATAAGAGATCTCACAATAGAAATTAAACTCGTTGCCTTTGGATAGATTCATAGTGTATGAGTCAACCTCTTCCAGTCTCTTCTCTCAAGGAGACCTGAGAAATATCATCACATGAACATCGATCCCAAGAACAAATGGAAAGGAAGGGGCCACTCACCAGTGGCAACCACGGCTAGGTCTGGGTTTTGGCGGGCAAAGAAGACACTAGAAGAGGAAGGAGGCGGACACAGAAAATATGGCGCTTCTCGCTGCCGCCGCCGCCACTGAAAAGGAGCTTTTACGGATGGGTCTTGCATTGCCTTCTCATCTCCACCAACATAGTATCAGCACCAACTTCTTCAACAGAAGGCATGTGAGCAGAAGGAACATAGTGAAGGTAAGATGATTTTACGTGGAATTTGCAGGAAGACCCTCGGCCTCCCTGCGTCGATATTCCTGCGCGCCTGGTACCTACGTTGTCTATGGGTGAAGCCTCGGACACCGTGATGAAGGCGGGCGAGCAGACCTAGGGCGGACGCCGTAGCAGAGGTCATCACTCGCGTGAGAGGAGAGATATGGGGGACTGAAGCGGCACCGTTTGCTTCTCCTTCTCTCCATCACCGCACCCAGCAAGTGAGTCCAGTCGGCGGCGAGCGACTGCTCAGCGGGAGCTCCTATGCAGCCCGTTAACGATCCGGCGCCGGCGCCTGCAGCGCTGCTAGCATGGGCCGGCCCACTAGCATGCTGCCCCAGTTTTTTTGTTAGGAAAATAAAAATATGAAATCAAAAAGGGTTTACAGATTCAAAGAAAAAAGGTTCATCCATTTGAAAAAAAGTTCACATCTTTAAAAAAGGGTCATCAATTTTGAAAAAAGTTCATCAGTTTGAAAAAAAGTTCATCCAATTTAGCAGAAGTTCATTAATATTTTCAAAAGTTCATTAAATTTGAAAAAAGTTCATAGAAATTAAAAAAAAATTCATGTATTTTTAGAAAGAATTCATTGAACTGAAAAAAAGTTCATCCATTTTCAGAAAGATGTTAATCAAATTTCAAAAATGTTCATCGATATTCGAAAAAGTTCATCAATCTGAAAAAGCTGTTGAATATTTTTAAAAGTTCATAGACATTCAAAAAATCATAGAATTTTCAAAAAGAAATCAACCGGCGCCTAGATGGGCCGGGCAAGATGACAAGACGCCACAGGCGCCAGTTAACGAAAATGCACGTTAACTAGCGCCTGTGGCGCCAAATAGGACATGCCCTGCTCACCGGTTACCCGGGGTTAGTCGTTCCGTTCATGGGCTTCACACGGCAGAAGGCCCAATCAACCACAAGCTTTAGATTTTTCTACTGTAGCAGCATCCCCTTAGGACAGCCATCCAACTACTAAAAATGATCGGGACCCGAGATCTGACGACGAAAATCGCTTAGTGCATGAGGCTGGTCGTAATGGGAGTATCATAGCTAGTATTATGCATGCCTAGTAGGCAATTTTGATGATGTGGCATAGAATTAAATGAGGAAAGAGATGGTTGAGTATCATACAATGATACCATATCATAATAAATGCAATGCTACTATGTGTCATGCATGGCAATAAATAAAATCATCTATGATACTAGTACATGATACTATGCATTAGGGAGGTAGTATCACACACTAGTATCATATGCATGATACTAACTTATGATACTACCCATTACAAGCAGCCTGAGAGGGCTAGCTTTTGGCTCGGTTTTCTACTGTCCTAAGTAAGATATAAGAGTGGTAATTGTGTACGTGCACGCATGTCCTATTTGACAGTAATACTATTTCCATGTTTATCTGCAATTAATGTTGATTCCAAGATTAGTTGTGCTTAATGCAAATTAATGTCATTTTAAAATTACGATCCATGTAATTAACATATTTCCAAATTATTGATTATGTGATGGATACATCATTCGTGTAGGGTGAGACGCTGGATATAAGTGGTTGTTGGATGGCTCAGTTCATTTCGATTCACCAAACTCAAGCTTTTATAAATACTAGTAAGTGTGCACGTGCAACGCACATCTTCATTAACGCATAAATTTTACTCTTTTACATGCATGTTGTCTTGCACAAAGCAAGATTCTCTACACATCTAGGGTACAACCTACAACAAATATATTTGAACACAGTTTCCAACTTGCAAGCAGGTGGTAAAATCAAGAAAATACGAAGGTCATCCTTTTGGGAATTAGAGGTCCTCGTCAAGGATTTCATTCTTTCTCTCCTTATTTTTATTGTCACCTGGCTATCATAAAGAGTGAAAATGTTACATACATCTTAGTGTCATATAATCCTATTCAAGTGTTAATATAATAAAATATTCTTGATGACCTTTAACACTTCCAAAAACACTCACCGCGAAACATAAAAGTGTTCAGTTGTTTTAACAAATACTTGTAAAACTAAAAAAAACAAATTCATGGCGTAAATTTAAAAATTAACATAAAAATAATGCTGAAGAAAATGTAAGTATGAATAAATTTGAACTGAGCTTGACATATTTCAAAATCAAAACCTTTATGTGGCTGGCAATGAATCATCCTATACAGCAAAATATGAGTGTCGGACAAAATACCGCCCAGTAGGTACTCCATGAAATTTAACATTCAGAGACCACAACTTGCATGATTATGAAATTTTGATAGGTTCAATAACAAATACCGATAAAAATCTTAATAGTTTTATAAAACTTTCAAAATGATTGTGAATGAATACTTTTTGTACCCCTTGTGACCGTATAAAACGATTGCACATCCACATAGTCAAACTGGACACACCTGATAAAAAAGAATTGGACAAGTCCAATGCTGAATACAAACCAAATGACCAAAAGCGCTAGGGATAGAAAATGAATTGGACAACATCGGACGCTATATCTGATCTGACTTAGACCAAAAGGGCTAAAATACCAACTTAGAAAAGAAAAGAAATGACCCCTCAAAAAAGAAAAAAGAGCTAATAAAAGAGCACACTTGTCTCTCCCTCTCGGTTCTCCTCACCTCTCTCACCAACCTGCCCCTAACCCTATTCCATGGTGGCCACAAGCCCACAACACACACACTCTCTCTACCTCCTCAGGCCGCCCATCCTCTTCGTCCCCATCACCGGAGCGAGGTCTCGCAGGCTCGCACTCTCCCCAATCTTCTCGGCCCCTCCTCGTCGAGTCTGTCGCCGAAGTGCCCAAGGATCCGCTCGAGCTCGGCATGGTCGCTGGGCGCGGGACTCGTCTGGGGCAAGGCAATCGTGCGTCGCAACCTCCGCGCCGGTGCCTCCCTCTCCATCTCGCTTGCCGGTGGCTCCCACCAATTGCAGGCAGGACTGCGCCACACCCTGCCCTGCCTAGGTCCGGCAGCAGTTGCAGTGGCTGGTCCTCGCAAGTGCAAGCCGGCGCCATTAGACGATCTATTCCCACTTCAGCTTTCATATCTGCTTGTTTCTGATGTGAGTTACTCCCCATTACCCACTTCTTCTAATCCCTAATTGCTATCCATTCCTGTATAGTACCTATGTAGCTCAGTAGTCTAGGTTTAAGCATGAGAGTCATTTTAGAATCGGGGAGAAAAATTAGAAGTTGGGGTGATCCTATTTTGGTCTGCCTAATCTTGGAGTAAGCTGTTCTATTAGACGTTCTTAACTTGGTTGCGGCAACTGTTATGAGTGGGGATTCCAGTTAGTTAATATTCTTCAGGCAACCATGCTGCGATAAAGCTGATTGACTGGTGGATTAGAATTCTGGGTGGCTAGGGGCGATAGGGACCAAGACATATGAGGTTGATTTGGCTTGATCCTGCCAAAGAAATTTACTTCTATTTTGAAAAATGAACACATGTTCTTAGATGTGCAAGTTTAAGTTTCCAAATGCGAGGTTTATAGCAAATCAAAGAGGATCAAGAGAAGCATAGTACGATAATACAGTAGGATAAGCATGTATGACTGTAGGATAATACAGTATTGAAGAATGATGATGGTATGGTTCTCATATATAGAGGACGGTGGTTGGCTCAAAGAGTTTATCACCTTAAAAATTTCCTTTCTTGGAATAACTTGTCTTATTAGAAGTCCATAAACATCTCTGGCATCTTCAGTACTACTTACGGCAGTTGCACAAGTGTTATTCATGATATAGCAAAACCTTTTAGATATATTTCTTGTTGTCCCGGACCCCCTGTTAAAATAGAAGTGCTTTTGCAGGCTTACAAGAAATGGATTTTGAAGACCATCTAACTATCTAAGAGTCATGGAATTCGTTCCATCCTAAATTTTTGGTACTCTGGAATAAACATAAAGATGGGAATGGGGATGATAACCTGCCTGCCATACACATTGATAGGTTTTCAATACTCATCCCGAAGCTTTTCAGTGTTGTACAGAAGAAGTAATTGACAGGTTTACTTCATGATAGTCTTGGCTTTTGTTTTGGCCAAAATGATCAGGTACTTACTCACATAATTTCTGAATATTCCAGTTATTTGTTGAATGCATCAGTTAGACTATTGTGATACATCAAAGTTTCTCTGTAAATGAAACGACATAATTTTGGAGGAGGACTATCCTGTTTCCAAGTCCTAGCTCCGCCATTGATTCTACCTGAATTTACTTTAGTAGATCTTCTCTTGTAAAATCCAAACTGTTTCCGAGCCTGTATGTTTGGTTCAATATTTTTGTTTATCATGCAATACTTATCCCGCAGCCATCTAATATGCAAATTTGATAATAGAAGATGACCTCATTTATGTACAGAAAAATGCATATTCTTGGACTGGGTTTTCTTCCGCACTCTCTTGGATCAGGTTACAAATACATCATACTGACTGGGTTTTATTCATTCAGTCATATAGATTCGAATACTATACTGTTAAACCAATATGATGGAGGGCTCCAGTTTGATGCACTGTTAAAATTCATGTTGAAGTTACAGGAGGTAGATCTATTATGGTTTACACAAAAATGATGCATTGATCAGCACATTGTTGTAAATATGCAAATTTGAGTGTGAAGAACATTGTTTTAAGGATGCAAATTTGACAGGGATTAGGGAAGCAAATGAAGAACGCACATATATGTTAAATAGAATTTTGTGTAAAATCAGGAACTGGTCGGCCCCATAAGTTAACCCAATTGAATATCCTGTAAAATCATACCATGTTCCCTTGGTGCAGGCAGGTGCGTTGCCTGAGGAGTTCGTCGGCGCCTACGTCGTCGGCCGCATGGAAGGGGCGATGGCCAAAACTGGCTGGGCGGCGACGGCGCAACAGTGGCTTGCGGCGCCGACGTCTCACTGCAGTGTCCGTCTGAACAGCGACATCGAGGAAAGACACTGAGATTAACTGAGATGGAACCGGCCACATATTGCGCACAAGAGGATAGTCTGCACCTGCTCTTCGGCGCGGTCGTCGTCCGCGCCGCATGGCTGCGATGGCCCAGGACAGGCTCTGAGGCTGCGACGTACGTCCGGGTGGGCAAGGGTTGGAAGATCCATCTGATTCCGTAAGTTTAGCCACTTGTTGTTAGGCGGACGTGTTTAATTGCCGTTAATTGTGGCTAATTTTCTGTAGTTTAGCCATTTGTTGTTAGGACGCGAACAGAATTTGTGGAACCGTTCCGATCTTGCGCGAGGGTGGGTCCGGCAGAGTTTTCGTCCGCCAAGTTCTCTTGTTTAATAAATATAAGTCTTTTTAGATATTTCAATACAAACTACATACGGATATATATAGATCTATTTTTTTAGTGTAGATTCACTCATTTGCTCCGTACGCAGTCTTTATTGGAATCTCTAAAAAAACATATATTTAGGAAGGGAGGGAGTAGTAGTGAAATCAAATATATATAAGAAGACAGATAGAGAGAAATGAGAAATACAATCAATAGTAGTTATAGTAGTTGAGGTAGCGGTGAATCAAATGAAAGAAGACATCATTGAATACATTTGCATTAGTTTGCTTTTTCAGATAGACTGCCATTAAATTATTTTCATGATATTATTCCCACGTTTCATACTAATTTTTCACTGGGTAAAACGCTTCCATCAGTATGCCACATAAGCCCTCCTTGGTAGGACCAGCTCCGCGCGCCATGCGGATGTAGCCATTTTCACCCCATTTTGCCCCCCATGAGTTCTTTATGATCCAGTAATCTATGCGTCTTTTGGGGTCATGGTCATCGGTGGTGCCGTAGCCCACCACCAACATTGAGTGGGTCCGATCCGTACCACACGGACCCACAAAGACGCCTCCTCCATAGCGCCTGAAGGCGTTCGGGTCAACCACCACAACAACGGGTTGGGCTGCCACCGCCTGCATCAATGCCACCTCATCCTTTTGCGGCACCTCTTTGATGCCATCAATGGTGACGACAGGGTTACGTTTCGACACCAAGCAGTAGCTATGCTTATATGCAACGTATGGGTAGCTAGCCTCTGTGGTGATGCCGCCGTGATTATGAATGTATTTCAAGGCCACTAGTGCGCCGCCGCCAACACACCCACCACTTCCCTTGTCGCAGTCTATGAGCTGTTGCGCAGACAATGACACCAGGTTCCTCGCCCTGATGGAGTTGATGCCTTCCACTGCTGCTGCCGCCGCAAAAGCCCAACAAGACCCGCACCCTCCTTGTCTCTTCACGCTTGTCACAGCCGACGGGCGTTGGTCGTAGCCTGTCATGCGCCAGTCCACATACATTGGTAAGTTGTCACGCGCGACAACAACTCCGTGTGTGAACTGGTCTTGGCTCCGCTTCCCTCCATCTGGCCTAATGTTGGAGCAGCGACCATACATGTGGTCGACCTCTTCATCAGTCATGTCGCCAAAGAGGTTGAGGCTCAGCTTGTAGGGAGCGTCACCTTGGTTGAATTCATGGATCATGCGAGCGTTCTCCCTGAACACTTTGAAGCGCCGAGCCTTGTCGCTGAGTTCGTCTCCCACATTGTGATGCTTGCACCAGCGCTCGTATAGTGCCCATAGGGACTCCTCAGACGCCAAGTCCCTATCTGTGATGTCCATAGCGCGCGTCGTCGGCGTAGTGGCAACAAGCACGATGGCCATGAGTAATATCATTACAATTGCTCTTGCCATTGTAAGTACTAAGTGGTTGCTTCGAGTGTCTTAGATATTTATTGGGTTGTGTGGAGTGTGCTAGGTAGCTTTGGTCCTCCTTATATAGCAAAATTATTGTAGTGCACGCGCAGTTTTTGTGTATACCCTTAATTAACTCGGAAATGCTGAAATAGTGGACCGACCCACAGGCAAGGTCGTCACTAGAAGATTTTGAGCTAGACGATGAATCTAGCAGTAATTGTTCGAGATATTTGTGCATATCTAGAACATATATCTTTCTATCTCTATCTCTACCCTATCTCTATCTCTATATCTATATCTATCTATCTATCTATCTATCTATCTATCTATCTATCGAGTGGGCTGGTATAGTATCCCACCATTGTTTGAGGAGAAAATCCTAATCTTGATTTATCGATGCCAACACATACTTTTATGGCATACTCGTAAATTACTTTTATTGTCATCCACTTATGGTGTGATGTTTGGCAACCCGAAAGTACCTATTCGGTGTGTTGGTATACAATATTATCATTTTCTAAGGACGTAAGTAAAAATTGACATCATACTGAAAAATACTGACAACATAATGACGATTCTAACTCACGGTAATTCATAAGTTGGGTCTATCCAACATCATTGTGCCAATAACAATGTGCTCTCATTATTGATGGTATCCTTGTTACTTTAACAATGACCATGACTAGAAACTCAAATCTATAATACCTAAATAGTTCATCCCCACTAACCTATTTAACTAAGCATGCATCCTGTCCACATCAACACTAACCCTCCACTTGGCTAATCCTTCTGATTCCCATTTTTTTTGTGTGAACCCTTTCAGTTCCGTGCTAGTTTTGGTTGCCCTGCAAACTAGCAACAATCGTATGCAGTCCATTACTCCAGCCAACATGCAGCCCATTATTAGATGCTCAAGACCCCGCACAATATGGGTTGTGCAAACTTCTTTGTGACATCTTCTTCCCTTCCCCTTCCAATACCATGACATGTCTCTTCCCCTTCCTTACATCTTCTTCGGTCCTTCCTATGTACTCCATATCTCCATAGGATGAACCCCCCTCCCAATCCTCAAATATAATACCAGCTACATCTCCTTTGTTAGCATTCACTGGCCATCGCCTTGCCATGCCTCCACCAGGTGATCTTCTCGCCATCGTCGCCTACCGATCGACATTGGGGTGGTTAAATATGACCGATTTCATTAGTTAGGAGGTTTATTTGCAGTTTTGCACCATGATTTAGTTTGTCCATTTCATATGGGACGATCAAGGGTTGGAAAGACAGACTACAATTCTCCATGTCCATTAGGGAAGATCCCTTATGCATTCTCTTGCTTTGAACGCAGATCAACGCATTGATGTGTCCGTCGACCACGTCGGTGCCATAGATGATGAGGATGGACGAGAGAGCGAGGTGCTGCATGTCGTCGACCATGTCAACCTAATCGGATGAGGAGGCGTCGTCGCCACTGTTGAGGACGTTGCTAACGCCGAGCTAGCTCCGTGATAGCGTGGGGCAATACCATGAAGCTCTCGATCTGGACCATCTGGCCTGCCCTCTACCAAAGCATCATGCAACACAATAGTTCGTGCATGTGCATCTTCCCTCATCTCTTGCTATGTTTTCTTCACATATCTGTCCTACACGAGCAGGTCTTCATGCCGTGTCAATGCGGATATGACGTTTCATTGGCCAACGCCTGCATGCTCCACCTATACCCCTCACAACTCATGCTGATTCCTTTGTTGCATATACAGTTGCTATGGGGAGAAAGAGCCTACACCCTCGGCCCTAATTATATCCCCGCTTCCTTTGTACTGTTTTCAGCACATACTGTCACATATTCTCAGTCTGGGTGCTTGGCCGGTGGTGCTGCTCTCCGGCCAGCTTGCCGTGGCGGCCGGGCGCGCCCTCCTTGCTGCGTCCACCCTCTTCCCCGACCCCCACCACTCGTCCCTCTGCCATTGCCGGTCTCTGGTGGTCGCGCTTCTGCACCAGATCTGGCGTGTTCGGATGGCCTCGTCTACCGGCTCCCCGTGCTCTCTCGTTGCGGCCTCACGCTGGCCGCGGTGCACCTCGGCCTCGGCCTTGCGTGCTGCAGCCCGGTGTGTTGCTTCTTCTTTGGCCCTCCGTTGCTCGCTTCACAGCTCATGGCTGCCTAGCGCTACGGTGGTGGGTGGCCGACTTGCTCCGGTTGCGAGGTGGAGGAGGCGCTGCCGGGTGAAAACTTCATCGACGATGACGGCTACAGCCGCCATTTTCCCTTCTTGAAGGCGTCGAGTTTGGCATTGTCTCCCTCCCCCCCAAGCTTCTCAGATCCCGGGAGAAATCTCGGACCCGGGGTTCTCCGTGTCAGATGGTGTCGACGTCTCTACGTTGTTTCCTCCCTGGGGGCATCTTCTTGGATTTCTTCTGCTTCGGGTGGACTCGCCTCTTGTTGCTTCATCTCCACCTCGGCTCGATCCTGGCTGGCCATTGTTCTTGGCGACTTCGAGTGGAGCTTGCCCGACATCTTGGGGGCCTCGACGACACGCTGCCCTTCGACCTCGGCGGCAGTACACCGGTGTTGCCCCCTTCGGTCTCGGTGGCGCGTTGCCTTCTCGGCTTCGCCCGGCGGCACACCGGTGCCGCCGCTCGAACTCGGCTACCCGACGCTCTTCGTTCGTGCCAGTGATGCTTCTCGGTATGCTTCTACATCGGTGTCTCCTTTCCGTCAGGGCTGTGCTTCATGGTGGTCCGGACGACGATCGCGGGGACATCCTGGGGTGGCCTTGGCAGCACGTTGCCCTTCGACCTCGGCGGCGGTACACCGGTGCCGCGCCCTTCGGTCTCGGTGGTGCGTTGTCTTTTGGCTTCGCCGCACACCGGTGTCGCCGCATGAACTTCGGCTATCCGACGCCCTTCGTTCATGCGGTGATGTTCCATTGTGAGTTGCTTGGTCCGGTGCCCGTATGTTTCTCCCTAGGCCTTGTTGTGGTTCATTGTCGGAGGTGGAACAAGCTGCTCAATGAGCTTCGCTACCCGAGATGTCGGTCTCCAGGGGTTTCAGTTTGGTACTGGTGCCAGCCTTCCCCTCCATTTTGTTTCTTTCTTCTAGTTTTGGGCTCTCTCTTGCCCTTCCCTGTAATTTTCTTTTGCGCTTTGGGCACTTACTTGTATCTGTACTGACTGCCAAGTCTCCTTCGAGTTGGAATATAACAAGCGGTGGGGTTTTTGGCCCCCCGTCAATCTCGAAAAAAATAAAATATTGTAAGTTGATTGAAGTCATGTGCCTGAGAAAGATTAAAGTGAGGAATTCATTCAAGGTGCAAACAAGAAATTTGTATTGTAAATGTACCTTTGCATATATTATGTCTGATTCCCGAAATGGCCAGGTTGTTTCTTTCTTTCTATTCTCTGACTAGTGTAATTACTGAAATAAAACATTTGCTAATACTTTTGTATTAGCAGCACATCAGCTTGAATTGTCTTCTTTACATTGTCTTCCCCTTCCAATACTACCTTTGATCATCCGATAAAATACTAAGACCATGTACAAGTTTGGTCACAAACTGATCATACCGAGAAAGGTGATTTCATTGTTACATTCTATGCAAGCCATCTTCTATAGTTTTTTTTTCTTACTCTACCCTGAAAGTGGCCTTCTCCTTTAAGCTCTTTGTCACACTACTATCGCGCAGCAACGCACGGGGCATTATCTAGTCATCATCAATACATGAGTTTCCACACAAGGAATTGAATTTTCCCCTGAATGTTATATTCAAGAATCAATGTAAGTATAATATAGAAATATAAACTTTGTTATGAACATAGACACATAATAACGGAGGGCATATTTCTAACAATATGTGTTGTACAATCATGAATGAATATAGGACGATTTTTTACTACGTTTTCGATGAGAGTCTGGGCTCCTCGTATAGGTGACTGAGTCGGACAGGTCCACCTCAGAGATGCGGCGAAATATATGGTCATTTGTTAGTCTCGATATAGCGTACATAACGAATCCTAGACCTGAGGTTGACACATGAGTTCGCGATGGTGACCAACTTGTTTAGGGTCTATCAAAAGCTACTTTGTAAATGGGTCGTTATTATAAATATAGAATTCAAGCTAGTCTAGATCCATATGTCGTGAGGCATGGTTGACCGATAAGGGATTTGCTCGTCCGACTTGGAGAGATATTCTTTGGGGCATCTCGTGTGATTCGGCTCGAAAAGCATGGCCATGCGGCACAGATAAAGCGTTAATCCAGTTTTGAAAGTCGGCATCAGTGATGACCCACAAGTATAGGGATCAACCAATGTACTTTCAATAAGTAAGAGTGTCGAATCCAACAAGGAGCAGAAGGAATCAGTAAGCGGTTTTCAGTAAGGTATTCTCTGCAAGTGCTATAAAGCGGTAACGATAAACGGTTTGGTAGTAAGACAATTCACAGGAAGTAACAAGTAATAGAAGTAATAAGGTGCAGCAAGGTGGCCCGATCCTTATTATTGCAAAGGACAAGGCGAAAGTAGTCCTTATAGTGATTAAAGCGTTCTTGAGTACACATGGAAATTTCGTCTAGACTTTCACCATAATTCATTGACTCTCGTTCATTGATTTGGTAAGTTTTTATGTGGGTGGACCAGTGCTAAGGTGATGTTCTTACTTTAACAAACAACATATCTATATGATTACCCTTTCTTGCAAGCATCCGCAACTACGAAAGAAGAATTAAGATAAATCTAACCATAGTATGAAACATATGAATCCAAATAATCCCCTTATGAAATAGCACATAAATTAGGGTTTAACCTTCTGTCACTCTCGCAACCCATCATTTACTTACTAATCCCAAAATACCCCCCCCCCCCCCTAGGCCCAAGCATGGTAATGTGTCATGTAGTCGACGTTCACATGACACCACTAGAGGAACAACAACATAACACATCATCATAACATTGAACGAAAATCAACTTCACATGATTACTTATAACAAGACATCTCCCATGTCCTCAAGAACTAATGGGACTACTCACAAAGCACGTTTATGTTCATGATCAGAGAAAAATAATATATGATTAACAATCTGAACATATAATGTTCCACCAAATAAACCAACTAGCATCAACTACATGATGTAATCAACACTACTAGCAAACCACCAGTACCAATATGAGGTTTTGATACAAAGATTGAATACAAGAGATGAACTAGGGTTTGGAGATGAGATGATGCTGGTGAAGGTGTTGATGGAGATGACTCTGAGAAAGGTGATTTCAAGAATCAACCCATGATGGGAGGAGCGTTGGTGATAATGATGGCTTTGATTTCCTCCTCCCGGAGGGAAGTATCCCCGTTGGAATCACTCCGTCGGAGTGCAAAAGTGCTCATGCTCAGGTTCCGCCTTGAGTCGGCATCGCTTCGTCCCGAAAGTCTTCTCATTATTTTCTAGGATAAGTGACTTCATATAGAGGAAGATGGGCATCGGTGGACCTCTGTGGGCCCCACAAGGCACCTAGGCGTGCCCACCGAGGGTCTTCTTCAGTACTTCTTTCTTTCGGTATGTTTTTTTATATATTTGAAAATAATGCTCCGTAAATTTTTCAAGTCACTTGGAGCTATGGAGAATAGCTATCTCTGTTGTGGCCATTTCAGGCTCAGAATTCTAGTAGCCTGCAATCTCCCTCTTCAAGTGTATCTTGCATTCTAAGATAGAAAATACATTAGAATTGCATCATAAAGTGAAATATAGATCTAAAACGTTGTAAAAATATTAGTAGAAAAACATGATGCAAAAATGAACGTATCAACCACAAGAACGATAAAAGAGGTCGGGCTAGCTAGCACAAGGATGGCCGTGTCGCCTTGAGTCCGACAACATATATCGTCAGGCAAGAGGAATCAAAATATGACACTTTATACAGGTCCGCCATATCAGCCTTTGCGTACACTTTAAAAGTCGACATGTTCTGTTAGGAGTCGCTACCGACTGGCCGAGTCGGATCATAACATGTGTGCGTGGGACTGGAGTCGGGCACTCGAGGGTAGAAATCTTGTACGTACTATAATAAAAGAAAATAGCCTTAATTGAACGAATAAATCCAACAACAATTTAGAAGACAATTATGTTATTCAACGAACATTCGCTGGGGAGGATGGCAAAACTAACGCTTTTAACGGAAAATTCTTGAAAGTACACACGACAATCCTTTCAACCAACATGGCAATTTTCAGAGCAAATCCTTTGTCTTGTCCGAATTTGTCATTTGTTTATGAAGGAGTTGACATGTACTCCCTCTGTAAACTAATATAAGAGTGTTTAGATCACTATATTTTAGTGATCTAAACGCTCTTATATTAGTTTACGGAGGGAGTACTCTGTATGTTTGTTGTAAATAATTTGTCATAAAAAACGTTCGCCGTTGTCATCCTTTCAGCGAACGGTTGCTGGCCAACAGGGTCCTTAAAAGAGGAACCCGGCCCCGGGCGGGTTAAGCGACACGTCTCCCTTCCCGATCGGAACAAACAACCAGCCGGTCGAACCGAACCCAACCCAACCAAGAGGAAGCTAAGCTCATGGCGGCTGAGCGGAGCGGCGAGAAGCCGCCGGCGAATGCGCCCGCCAAGGCGATGTCGGCGGAGCGCGGCATCCAGTCGCCCGTGAACGGAGGCCCAGGGGAGTCCAAGGTCGTCGAAGAGCGGCGGGAGGATGGGCTCCGAGCGGCCGACGCGGACCGCGGCGAGGAGTCGGCCAAGGCGGACGATGGGGCCTGCGTCGACTCGACCAAGGCGGAGAATATCCCGCCGCGGCCGTCGGCGGCGCGCGCCGACGACCCGGACGCCGAGCCTGCAGATGTCAAGAGCAACGGCAAGAACACGAGCGCCGCCAAGGAGGACGGGAACCCGGCGGAGGAGGACCCCAGCAAGGTCCCGGAGCCGGAGGACCCGCGCTGTACGGTCCTGTCTCCCCCCCTCCCCCACTCGATCTTGCCAGTCGCTCTGCTCGGACTTCGGGCGCAATGATGGGATTGGATTTCGCCAAATAGCATGTCAATTTTGATAGCTCGGGTTGCATGTTGGTTCAAGAATTTGGGGAAATGGGAGCTGGAACTGAGGGTGGAATCCCTACATTATGTCCTAATACCATCTAGGGTTTAGGAAAAATCGACGGCTTGGGCTACCGCCCCAGCCTTTAGTTGCAGTTGCAGTGGGGAAAGCCAACACCACCATTAGTTAGTTGTTGTGGGTTGCTGAGCGCACGTGCTTAGGAATAGGAGCAGGGACGGTTCTGTCCTGTTCCCCACTCAATGTACTCCTTCTTGTTGCCAGTGTAGCTCGGATTCTTCAGTATCTCAATCCGATTGGATTTCCCTAAATCAGATGTCTATCTTGATAGCTCGATTCAAGAATTTGGGGAAATGGAGCTTGAATTGAGGATGTAATCTTCCTTTAGGAAATTATAATAGTACGGTTGTTGTGGGTTTGATGTTAATTGAAGATTAAATTAACGACGATGAGTTCGGGACTCGTCGATTTTTCGGTTCCAATAATAACTCTGCTAATGTGCCTATTATTTAGCCTCTCAGGTTTTCCATGGCCGTTAACTGCTCTGTCAAAAAAAATAAAATCAACTCTATAGCATGTTAAGAGTGTGGAATTCATCAAGTACCATAATTTTTTTCTGTTCAGGTACCTCGAGGTCTTGGTCAAGCACGGTATTCAAGGCTGGGAAAGCCATCGAGGAATCTAGTCGCTATGTTGGTAGTTGGCACGCGCCGCTGCAACACAGCAGCGATTTCCTGCGACAGGTTGCGCGCTACGCCCCAGCCACAGGGCTCCAGCAGGGTTGTCCTGCGGCATTCATCTGGCTGTCTTGGGCCTGCGACAAGGTCAGTGCTTTCCTCGCCGAGGCGGCGACAACCGTGCAGGGCGCATCGGCCCTTGGGCGAATGGTAGGCCGCTGCACGAGTATGATGGGCAACAACCTTAAGGCGGAGCCGGGGGAAGAACCAGAGCCAGGCAAGAAAGACGGCACCGCCGCCAAGGTGCTAATCACATCATGTGACCAGGTAACCTGCAGCGCAGTTTGTAGTTGGGTTAACTTGCAGTTGATCGGTTTGAAATACTGATGCCATCATACTGACCGGTAAGCTGCATTTCTTGATGTTTGAAGCTTGAGGAAGCATTGAGGTTCTGGGAGGCAGGAGCCAGGATCCAGCTTGATGTAGGCCCGGACGTGAGCGCCGCGCTGGCCAATCTCTTGTATGACATGCTCAAACAGCGAGGGCCTGCTGCCCTTGATCTTATCAAGAATGGCTCCAACATGGCGGCAAAGCGCTCAGGGGCATAGGGATCAACATTTTCTTGCTGTTAACCATGCGTACAGATGTATAATAGTCCTGGGGAGATGCTTCCTCCATCCCATAACATAAGATCGTTTTGCAAGCTGTTTTAGCTCGCAAAACGATCTCATATTATGGGACGGAGGGAGATGCAATGTAATCTGATGGCATTCCAGTTAGTGGATGCACAACCTGGCAAACCTAGGAGTCAGTGCTAGTGATGTACCACTGCCTTTGCTAACGTGTGGAGTTGGCTGTGGTGATCAAAACTGTGAGATATGTGTATAGTTGTTGGTTCTTCAGAAATTTTGTGCAAGCAAAAGATTATCAGGTCTTAGTTTTGGATGTATAAACTTGCCTGCAGCAAAAGTTTTTTTTTGGTTATATAAGCTTGTTAGTCAAAACCACCTGATCCTTGTGGGTCAGGCTTCAGTTTCTTTGCTTCCTTGAGTTATTTTTGTACCCTGGAGTTGGTTCTTCCCCAATGAAGAATTTCTTCTCAGACAAAATGCTTGTTTGGAATACAACAAATCTTTTTTTCTCAACAATTTGTCCCCAAACGCAACAATTAATTTCACAACTGATGTATATTGACTCGTTTCAATCACTCACACACTTGGCAAATTTGTCCCCAAATTGGCAATTCAAACGCTTGAAAAGGTGTACAAAAGAACAACATTATATTTGCTACTTGTACTGTTGCACAGCGCAGGGACACAATTCCTCCAATACAAATGTTATCGTGCTATAAACGCACCAACTGTGCACCTACATCATCATATATAACTTCCTATCTAACAACATCCACCTGCTCGATGACCGAAAGAAGGCCTAGAGATCGATACGAAGAAGCCCAGCCTCTGCTCCGAAGAACACGACCATGGACCGATCTCTCCAAGGGCGCTGCTGCCTGGTTGAAGACCATGTCCTTCCATAGCTCCCAAAACACCGGAGCAAGTAACGAACCGTGAGGGGCTGGTTTGGAGCTCCACCAGCCTTGCAAGAAGCCATTCGCCCCAGCCACCGAAACGATTTTGCAAGAACTCCACCAATCTAGCAAAGAATCGCTCCCCCTAGGCACCCCAATTAATTCTGCCCCTAGCCTCAAGCACCTCTGCGCACCAGAAACCAGCAGGTGGTCGATGGCTTCGCCCCTGTTGATCTCTCGCTGCCTTAAGCGAGAAAAAGCTTTGCACCCGATGGGAGTCTGTCAAGCAGAGGGCCTCTAACCATATCAAGCGCATCACTATTGAGTTCTGGCTTTACTTCATCTGGATCCCAAGCATCAGTCAGTCTTTGAGTTGTATCCACAGTCACAACCTGTATCGCAGGGGCATTCTCCACAATGTGCATAAGGAATTCAACTTGGCCTCTCGCCCCTCTGAAACCCGAGACACGGATATTCTTCAGATGTGTGTATTCACATGGCGGGATCTCTTGTCTGGAAGGTCCCTCATTTGCAAACCACATGGTAGAAGTCCCATTAAACTGCAAAGGTACATATACGATGGCAAGATCAGTATCGAATTCAGCAGAGAGAAACAATGTTTGAACGAAATACCGTTCAAAATGCATCTTAACGGTTACCACCCACATGCAGGATGAAAATAAAGATGGCAAAAGAGGAACCGTTCCGGAATATTACTCACATGTACTTCCAGCCTTTCAATGAGTGGAGCAACCCTTAGAAACGAAACTATGTAGAGAATTTTATCATGATCTTCGTAAGATATCATCAACATTATCTGCACATGCCTGAGCTGAGAAAACACGCGAGGACTATTTAACGCCCATCGGGTCTGAAAGATAAAGCAGAGGTTATTATTATTACTACAGAAATGAGTTGCACAAGCTAAATCCTTACTTGAATATTGTTGGAATGAAATACCTCTAGCCGTAGAATTAAAACATCCAGCGTCAGGTTTTGTACATCTGGAAGCCCGCTGAGGAGTGACGCGACAGCATGCTGAAAAACTGCACCGCGGAACGAAATCTTTGCATTTTCCAGTTTGGAAGCGTGACGGAGGGCAATAGGTATGTATGTTCCATCGTACAAAAAGGTGGAGAGACTTGCAGCGTGGAACTCTATCTTGGTTATTTCACAGTAAACAACCTTCAAGTAGTGCAAGTGCGACAACGGCTGAACGACGCTCAGCTCATCATTCAGGTGGCATCTGACTAGGCTCAGGCACTCGAGTTTACAGCAGTTGCCCAGGATATTCTCGAGATCCTGCCTAGTGGTGCCTTTCAGTAAATAGAGATCGAGCTTTCTTAGGTTTGGAAGACCGGCGAAGTGGGAAGGAGGTTTGAAGCATACAAAGCTAAGTTGCAGACACTGTAGGCAGGATAAGCTTTCCTTGTCCAGGAGATGGAACGGGAACGTGTAGTGATAGCCATGTCTCAGGAGATTGGATGAGGGTGCCAAATCAAAAGCTAGCTTCTTTGTCCGGGACGACATAGCAAACCTAATCCAATTGTCGAGGTGATGAACTAGCTTGCTCTCAAACATAAATTTAACCTCGAGATCTTCGACAAACTTGCCACGGTGCTTCCGCAGAACCGCGTTAACACGGTCGACGAACACCTGCGCATGTTGCTTCACCCCATGCGTGTGGGCACCGTTGAAACTTAGTTTGGGGCAGGCTGTCCACAAAGACCTCCACTCGCTCGCCAAGACGCTGGTCCGAACAACCTCTTTTGCAGGCAGTTTTGATAAAATTGAGCATAAGACATCCTTCAACAACACCAAGAAAACACTTCAGCTCAGTGAATCAACTTATTTGCCCTTAAAATAAAAGTTAAGTAAAAACAGAACTTAAAGTTAAATCAAAATGAAGAGTGTGTAATCTTAACATGCTACCTCTGGGAGGTCTTGAAGTTTGATGTTCGGCCTACCCTTGCCATTGGTGGATCTACTCGCTGGTTTAACACGGACATGTTCCTCTGGTTTGGTTCCTGTGCTTGTCAGGTAGTTGCCCATTGCAACGGCTGGAGCCAAAACATTGTGACATCAGTCAGAGAAGCAAGAGGATAATGAGCATGAGTTCAATCAAGAGTTCAAGACAAGTACAGTAGCATGTGTAAACTCAATTTCGGCGTCTCTTTCAGTTTCAGGGCATCATAAAATTAGCAACTTTGCTTGGTTAGAAAAACTTTGCTTGGCTATTCCCCACAAGAAGCAACACAGAAGAGGAGGAATAATCGCAAATAGGGTTGGAAGCAGAGGCAAACTGACTGACCTGTTTGTTCCCCGCTCAACTCGCCGCCGTCGGACTAATTGACTGACTGCGAGATCTGAGGCGGCGGATTAATTCGGGGGTCGGACCGGAATTTCTGGCGGCGAGGGGCGCGCAGGAGCAGGAATGGCGGCCGGTCGGCGACGAGCGAGGCGGGCGGTGGGTGGGCTTTTCCCCTCTGGTTCCGGCGGAAGCAGGCAACGGAGGAAAAAGGATTGATTTTTTTCTTTCAGTCTTGACAAAGAATAGGGTTGATTTCCCAGCGCTTTTATTTTGGGCTGTGCAGTGCAATGCAGTGCAGGCCGAGTCCGGCTCCGGCTCCGGCTCCGTTAAGGAAGCCCAAAGTGTTCCCGAAAATCCTCTCTCTGCTTTAAAGTTCTAGATTTGCTAAAAAAACATAAAAGTTCTACTAAATCCCTTGATTAAACAATACGATTTTTGTGTGATCTAGTTATTGCAGATCTAAGTGACTCAATCAAACATACTCCCTCTGTTCACTTTTGTAAGTCGTTTAAGACAACTAAAATTGAACTGTTTTATGTTTTGTCTTAAATGTCTAAAAGTTTTGTCTTAAATGTCTAAAATGTCCTACAAAAGTGAACGGAGGGAGTAATAAAGAAAAAAAATCCGTATGAATATCCACATAAATCAACAACATAAAACTTAGATGTGCAATACTTCGAGCATATCTAGATGTGCTTTAGCAAAACTGACACGGCTTTTCTAAATGTCGGACCACATCATTTCCACAACACTCCGTCCACCGTTGGATCGTGATCTTGCGGGAGCGATGTAAGTGCGGTTTTCTAGGGCCGCCGTGATTGTGCAGGCGACATTTCTGAACCCTATTCATCACTGGTGCCAAGAACCAAATTCTTGTTGTCCGGTAACATGCTTATCACATCAACCAGTCCATCCAATAGGTATATGCTTTTTGAGTTGAAGACAAAACACCTTTTTAATATGTTGCTTTGTACTAATATTTAGACTAAAAATGGTTTCGGGCTACTAATACATGCTATCATAAAGAAATAAAAAGTAAGAGACTAATTAGCACATGCACACGTTTTAGAAATGTACTCTAGTAATTATGTGTAAATAACATGATAATATATGCCCTTACACGTAATAATTTGTGTAGAGGTACCGTGGGAATATTAACACGGAGAAAAATGATGTTTGATTCTAGAAGCTCGCGGAAGTTTTAACGTAGATGGTTACCTTCACTATAGAAGGAAGACAATGACTGGTCGTCTTGTTTATGCTGGACATGCCGATTATTACCTGATGATACGCTCATTTGCTAAGCTTGCGGAAGTTGATATTAAGGTTATTCAAGCTAGTGTGTTAAACAACAACAACAACAATAACAACAACAACAACAACAACAACACAATAAAACTTTTGTAAGTCGTTTAAGACAACCAAAATTGAACTGTTTTATGTTTTGTCTTAAATGTTTAAAACGTCTTACAAAAATGAATGGAGAGAGTAATAAAGAAAAAAATCCGTATGAATATCCGCATAAATCAATAATATAGTGATGAGGAACGTAGTAATTTAAAAAAATTTCCTACGCACACGCAAGATCATGGTGATGCATAGCAACGAGAGGGGAGAGTGTTGTCCACGTACCCTCATAGACCGAAAGCGGAAGCGTTAGCACAATGCGGTTGATGTAGTCGTACGTCTTCACGATCCGACCGATCAAGTAGCAAACGTACGACACCTCCGAGTTCAACACACGTTCAGCTCGATGACGTCCCTCGAACTCCGATCCAGCCGAGTGTTTAGGGAGAGTTTAAATCGACCTGACGGCGCAGTGGCGATGATGATGTTCTCTTGACGCGAGGCCGCCTAAGCACCGCTTCTGATATCGAGGTGGAATATGGTGGAGGGGGCACCTGACACGGCTAAAAGATCAAGCGATCAATTGTTGTGTCTTTGGGGTGCCCCTGCCTCAGTATATAAAAGGAGCAAGGGGGGAGGTGCGGCCGTCTGTGAGGAGGCGCGCAGAGGAGTCCTACTCTCACAAGGGAGTAGGACTCCTCCTTTCCTT
Source organism: Aegilops bicornis (assembly GCA_021605145.1). Lineage (NCBI taxonomy): Eukaryota > Viridiplantae > Streptophyta > Magnoliopsida > Poales > Poaceae > Aegilops > Aegilops bicornis. The sequence continues at coordinate 341,536 of JAHIAL010000116.1, read as the reverse complement.
GTTGGACTAGGAGTGGAGGGGGAAAGAGGAGGGAGAGGAAGGAAAGGGGGGCGCCGCCGCTGCGCTGTCCTATTCGGACTAGGGAGGAGGCACCCGCCCTGCCCCGGCCGCCTCCTCTTATCCACAGGGCCCACTATGGCCCATTAAGCCCCCGGGTTCAGTAACCTCCCGGTATCTGCAAAAATCGATTTCACCGGAACACTTAGATATCCAAATATAGGCTTCCAATATATCAATCTTCATGTCTCGACCATTTCGAGACTCCTCGTCATGTCTGTGATCACATCCGGGACTCGAACAACCTTCGTACATCAAAACATATAAACTCATAATATAACCGCCATCGGAACTTTAGCTGCGTGCGGTCCCTACGGGTTCGAGAACTATGTAGACATGATCGTGAGACATCGCCTCCGGGTCAATAACCAATAGCGGAACCTGGATGCTCATATTGGCTCCCACATATTCTACGAAGATCTTTATCGGTCAAACCGCATAACAACATACGTTGTTCCCTTTGTCATCGGTATGTTACTTGTCCGAGATTCGATCGCGGTATCTCAATACCTAGTTCAATCTAAATTCTTGGCAAGTCTCTTTACTCGCTCCAGTAATACATCATCCATAACTAACTCATTAGTTACAATGCTTGCAAGGCTTAAGTGATGTGCATTACCGAGAGGGCTCAGAGATACCTCTCAGAGCAATCGGAGTGACAAATCCTAATAATCTCGAAATACGCCAACCCAACAAGTACCATCGGAGACACATCAGAGAGCACCTTTATAATCACCCGATTCACGTTGTGACGTTTGGTGGCACACAAAGTGTTCCTCCGTGAAACGGGAGTTGCATAATCTCATAGTCATAGGAACATGTATAAGTCATGAAGAAAGCAATAGCAACATACTAAACGATCGAGTGCTAAGCTAACGGAATGGTTCAAGTCAATCACATCATTCTCCTAATGATGTGATCCCGTTAATCAAATGATAACTCATGTCAATGGTTAGGAAACATAACCATCTTTGATTAATGAGCTAGTCAAGTAGAGGCATACTAGTGACACTCTGTTTGTCTATGTATTCACACAAGTATTATGTTTCCGGTTAATACAATTCTAGCATGAATAATAAACATTTATCATGATATAAGGAAATAAATAATAACTTTATTATTGCCTCTAGGGCATATTTCCTTGAGTCTCCCACTTGCAGTAGAGTCAATAATCTAGTTCACATCACCATGTGATTTAATACCAATAGTTCACATCACCATGTGATTAACACCCATAGTTCACATCGTCATGTGACCAACACCCAAAGGGTTTACTAGAGTCAATAATCTAGTTCACATCGCTATGTGATTAACACCCAAAGAGTACTGAGGTGTGATCATGTTTTGCTTGTGAGAGAAGTTTAGTCAATGGGCCTGCCACATTCAGATCCGTATGTATTTTGCAAATTTCTATGTCAACAATGCTCTGCACGGAGCTACTCTAGCTAATTGCTCCCACTTTCAATATGTATCCAGATTGAGACTTAACCCTTTACGACAAACCTTTTGTCACCTCCATAATCGAGAAACATATCCTTATTCCACTAAGGATAATTTTGACCGCTATCCAGTGATCTACTCCTAGGTCACTATTGTACTCCCTTTGCCAAACTCAGTGTAGGGTATACAATAGAGTGCAGTACACAAAGATGGCATACTTTATAGAACCTATGGCTGAGGCATAGGGAATGACTTTCATTCTCTCTCTATTTTCTGCCGTGGTTGGGTTTTGAGTCTTACTCAATTTCACACCTTGTAACACAGGCAAGAACTCTTTCTTTGACTGTTACATTTTGAACTACTTCAAAATCTTGTCAATGTATGTACTCATTGAAAAAACTTATCAAGCGTCTTGATCTATCTCTATAGATCTTGATGCTCAATATGTAAGCAGCTTCACCAAGGTCTTTCTTTGAAAAACTCCTTTCAAATACTCCTTTATGCTTTCCAGAAAATTCTACATTATTCCGATCAACAATATGTCATTCACATATACTTATCGGAAATCTTTGTAGTGCTCCCACTCACTTTCTTGTAAATACAAAGCTTCACCGCAAGTCTCAGTATAAAACTATATGCTTTGATCAACTTATCAAAGCGTATATTCCAACTCCAGAGATGCTTGCACGCAGGTCCATAGAAGGATCGCTGGAGCTTGCACATTTTGTCAACACCTTTAGGATCGACAAAACCTTCTGGTTGCATCATATACAACTCTTCTTTAATAAATCCATTAAGGAATGCAGTTTTGTTTATTCATTTGCCAGATTTCATAAAATGCGGCAATTGCTAACATGATTCGGACAGACTTAAGCATAGATACGAGTGAGAAACTCTCATCATAGTCAATACCTTGAACTTGTCGAAAACCTTTTGCGACAATTCTAGCTTTGTAGATATATAGTAACACTACTATCAGCGTCCGTCTTCCTCTTTAAAATCCATTTATTCTCAATGGCTCGCCGATCATTGGGCAAGTCAATCAAAGTCCATACTTTGTTCTCATACATGGATCCCATCTCAGATTTCATGGCCTCAAAGCATTTTGCAGAATCTGGACTCATCATTGCTTCCTCATAGTTCGTAGGTTCGTCATGGTCAAGTAACATGACCTCCAGAATAGGATTACCGTACCACTCTGGTGTGGATCTCACTCTGGTTGACCCCACGAGGTTCGGGTAGTAACTTGATCTAAAGTTACATGATCATTATCATTATCTTCCTCACTAATTGGTGTAGGAGTCACAGGAACAGATTTACGTGATGAACAACTTTCCAATAAGGGAGCAGGTATAGTTACCTCATCAAGTTCTACTTTCCTCCCACTCACTTCTTTCTCGAGAGAAACTCCTTCTCTAGAAAGGATCCATTCTTAACAACGAATGTCTTGCCTTCGGATCTGTGGATAGAAGGTGTACCCAACAGTCTCCTTTGGGTATCCTATGAAGACACATTTTTCCGATTTGGGTTTGAGCTTATCAGGATGAAACTTTTTCACATAAGCATCACAACCTCAAACTTTAAGAAACGACAACTTTGGTTTCTTGCCAAACCACAGTTCATAAGGCGTCGTCTCAACGGATTTAGAAGGTGCCCTATTTAACGTGAATGCAACTGTCTCTAATGCATAACCCCAAAACGATAGTGGTAAATCGGTAAGATACATCATAGATCGCACTATATCCAATAAAGCGCGGTTACGACGTTCGGACACACCATTACGCTGTGGTGTTCCAGGTAGCGTGAGTTGCGAAACTATTCCGCATTGTTTCTATTGAAGACCAAACTCGTAACTCAAGCATTCTTCTCCACGATCAGATCGTAGAAACTTTATTTTCTTGTTACGATGATTCTCCACTTCACTCTGAAATTCTTTGAACTTTTCAAATGTTTCAGACTTGTGCTTCATTAAGTAGATATACTCATATCTGCTCAAATCATCTGTGAATGTCAGAAAATAACGATACCCGCCACGAGCATCAACACTCATTGGACCGCATACATCGGTATGTATTATTTCCAACAAGTCAGTAGCTCGTTCCATTGTTCCGGAGAACGGAGTTTCAATCATCTTTCCCAAAAGGCACGGTTCACAAGCATCAAATGATTCATAACCAAGTGATTCCAAAATTCCATCTTTATGGAGTTTCTTCATGCGCTTTACATCGATATGACCTAAACGGCGATTGCCACAAATCAGTTGCACTATCATTATCAACTTTGCATCTTTTTGGCATCAATATTATGAATATGTGTATCACTACGATCGAGATCCAACAAACTATTTTCATTGGGTGTATGACCATGAAGGTTTTATTCATGTAAATGTAACAACAATTATTCTCGACTTTAAATGAATAATCGTATTGCAATAAACATGATCAAATCATATTCATGCTCAACGCAAACACCAAATAACATTTATTTAGGTTTAACACTAATCCCAAAAGTATAGGGAGTGCTTGGCGATGATGATTATATCAATCTTGGAACCACTTCCAACACACATCGTCACTTCACCCTCAACTAGTCTCTGTTTATTACGTAACTCCTGCTTGAGTTACTAATTTTTAGCAACCGAACAAGTATCAAATACCCGTGAGCTACTATAAACACTAGTAAGGTACACATGCATAACACTGTATATCAAATATACCCTTGTTCACTTTGCCATCCTTCTTATTCACCAAATATTCGGGCATTTCCGCTTCGGTGACCATTTCTTTTGGCAAAGAGGAAGCACTCAGTTTAGGCTTTAGTCTAGCTTTGGGCTTCTTCACGGAAGTGACAACTTGCTTGCCATTCTACATGAAGTTCCCTTTCTTTCCCTTTTGCCCTTTTCTTGAAACTAGTGGTCTTGTAAATCATCAACACTTGATGCTCTTTCTTGATTTCTACCTACATCGATTTCATCATCATGAAAAGCTTCCTGGAATCGTTTTACGTCATCCCTTGCATACTATAGTTCATCACGAAGTTCTACTAACTTGGTGATGGTGACTAGAGAATTCACAATCACTATCTTATCTCGGAAGATTAACTCCCACTTGATTCAAGCGATTGTAGTACCCAGACAATCTGAGCACATGCTCACTGCTTGAGCTATTCTCCTCCATCTTTTAGCTATAGAACTTGTTGGAGACTTCATATCTCTCAACTCGGGTGTTTGCTTGAAATATTAACTTCAACTCCTAGAACATCTCATATGGTCCATGACGTTCAAAACGTCTTTGAAGTCCCGATTCTAAGCCGTTAAGCATGGTGCACTAAACTATCAAGTAGTCATCATATTGAGCTAGCCAAACATTCATAACGCCCGTGATTGCGCTCCTGCAATAGGTCTGTCACCTAGCGGTGCATCAAGGACATAATTCTTACAGGCAAAGCAATGAGGATAATCCTCAGATCACGGATCCAATCCGCATTATTGCTACTAACATCTTTCAACTTAGTTTTCTCTAGGAACATATAAAAAAACAGGGGAGCTAAATGCGAGCTATTGATCTACAACATAGATATGCTAATACTACCAGGACTAAGTTCATGATAAATTTAAGTTCAATTAATCATATTACCTACGAACTCCCACTTAGATAGACATCCCTCTAATCCTTTAAGTGATCACGTGATCCATATCAACTAAACAATGTCCGATCATCACGTGAGATGGAGTAGTTTCAACGGTGAACATCACTATGTTGATCATATCTACTATATGATTAACGCTCGACCTTCGGTCTCCGTGTTAGAGGCCATATCTGTTATATGCTAGGCTCGTCAAGTTTAACCTCGAGTATTCCGGCGTGTGTAACTATTTTGCACCCGTTGTATTTGAGCGCATACAGCCTATCACACCCGATCATCACATGGTGTCTCAAAGACGAAGAACTTTCATAACGGTGCATACTCAGGAGAACACTTATACTTTGATAATTTAGTGAGGGATCATCTTATAATGCTACCGTCAATCAAAGCAAGATAAGGTGCATAAAAGATAAACATCACATGCAATCAATATAAGTGATATGATATGGCCATCATCATCTTGTGCTTGTGATCTCCATCTCCAAGCACCGTCATGATCACCATCGCCACCGGGCGCGACACCTTGATCTCCATCGTAGCATCGTTGTCGCCTCGCCAATCTTATGCTTCTACGACTATCGCTACCGCTTAGTGATAAAGTAAAGCATTACAGGCGATTGCATTGCATACAATAAAGCGACAACCATATGGCTCCTGCCGATTAAGCCGATAACTTCGGTTACAAAACATGATCATCTCATACAATAAAATTTAGCATCATGTCTTGACCATATCACATCACAACATGCCCTGCAAAACAAGTTAGACGTCCTCTACTTTGTTGTTGCAAGTTTTACGTGGCTGCTACGGGCTTAGCAAGAACCGTTCTTACCTACGGATCAAAACCACAACGATAGTTTGTCAAGTTGGTGCTGTTTTAACCTTCGCAAGGACCGGGCGTAGCCACACTCGGTTCAACTAAAGTTGGAGGAACTGACACCCGCCGACCACACATGTGCAAAAGCACGTCGGTAGAACCAGGTCTCGCATAAGCGTCTGCTGCGTAATGTAGGTCTGGGCCGCTTCATCCAACAATACCGCCCGAACCAAAGTATGACATCTTTGGTAAGCGATATGACTTATATCGCCCACAACTCACTTGTGTTCTACTCGTGCATGTGACATCTACGCATAAAACCAGGCTCGGATGCCACTGATGAGGAATGTAGTAATTTCAAAAAAATTCCTATGCACACGCAAGATCATGGTGATGCATAGCAACGAGAGGGGAGAGTGTTGTCCACGTACCCTCATAGACCAAAAGCGGAAGCGTTAGCACAACGCGGTTGATGTAGTCGTCGTCTTCACGATCCGACCAGATCAGAAATGCGACCAAAACGTCACGGCACCTCCGAAGTTCAAAGACTGCGTTCAGGCCGATGGCGTCCCCTCGAACTCCGATCCAGCCGATGTAGAGGAGAGTTTAAATCGGCCGACAGGCAGTGGTGGCGGTGATGATGATGTTCTATCGACGCAGGGCTTTGCCTAAGCACCTACAGCATTATCGAGGTGGACTATGGTGGAGGTGGGCACCGCACACGGCTAAAAGATCAAACGATCAATTGTTGTGTCTTTGGGGTGCCCAGCCCCCTGTGATATAAAGGAGCAAGGGGAGGGGGGGGAAGTGCGCCCGGCCAGAGGGCGCGCCAGAGGAGTCCTACTCCTACGGGAGTAGGACTCCTCTTTTCCTTGTTGGACTAGGAGTGGAGGGGAAAGAGGAGGAGAGAGGAAGGAAGGGGGGGCGCCGCCTCTCCTTGTCCTATTCAACTAGGGGAGGCGCGGCCTGCCCGCCGCCTCCTCTTCTCCAAGGCCCACTATGGCCCATTAAGCCCCCGGGGGTTTCCGGTAACCTCTCGGTACTCCGGTAAAATCCCAATTTCACCCGGAACACTTACGATATCCAAATATAGGCTTCCAATATATCAATCTTCATGTCTCGACCATTTCGATACTCCTCGTCATGTCTGTGATCACATCCGGGACTCCGAACAACCTTCGGTACATCAAAACATATAAACTCATAGTATAACTGTCATCAAAACTTTAAGCGTGCGGACCCTACGGGTTCGAGAACTATGTAGACATGACCGAGACACATCTCCAGTCAATAATAACCAATAGCGGAACACGGATGCTCATATTGGCTCCCACATATTCTCTGAAAGATTTTATCGGTCAAACCGCATAACAACATACGTTGTTCCCTTTGTCATCGGTATGTTACTTGCCCGAGATTCGATCGTCGGTATCTCAATACTGTAACACCCCGAGAATCATGCTACAGTAAACTCCCCCTAATGGTGGCCTTGTCATCATGAGTACTATGCAAATTTCCACTTGTCCAAACATCAAAGTAAAATTCATAGTTAAATTGCAAGTGAAATTATTATTTCTTCGATCAGTAAAGCAAAAATGTTCACAATATTCTATAAATTCCCTTGGGCATAGTCATGAATGATTCAACCTCATTTGACTCATTTAATTTCCCCAGGAAATTAAAACAGTTCCAAATCAGCATTTTCTTTTAAATGCTTTTCTATTTGTGAACAATCCAAATCCATTCAAACTCCTCTCAAATTTTTTGTGGCTGTGCCAAATATGTAATGTATTTATGTGGCCAAGTCCCACATTTTAAAAAGACAAATTGGCACCTCAAAATATTGCAAACATATTTTGTAAAAGAAAAACAGAAAGAAAAACAAAGAAAAGGAAAAATGAAAAGCAGAGAGAGAGAAAGCCCCTGCCCCACTTGGGCTTCGGCCCACCCGAGCCAGCTGGCCCAGCAGGCCGGCCCTCCCCCTCACCGATCGCTCCCTCCCTTCACATTCCCAGATCTTGGCGCTTCTGAGGGAACAAATCGTCGCTGCCGACCACCTCGCCCAAAGGGCTTAGCGCCCTTGAATTGGATAAACCACCTCTCCGGCTCCTCAATGCCTCCCCCACCTACCTCCACCCGCTCCCAGATTCCCCTCGCCCTCTCCGCCTGCTCGTTGCCTCTCCCCCTCGTTCCCCACCGCATCTGAGCGCCGCCATGGCTGCGCCGCCATCGACCGCGTAGCCACAGCGCTCCTCGAACCTCTCCAGGACGTCAACGAGCTCTGTCGAGCTCCGCCGCAACCTCCCCGACCTCGAGCTCGAGCGCTACGACACCGCAACCACGGATCGAGCCTTTCTTTCTCCTCGGATCACCGACGCTTCTCCGACGAGCTCCATCGCCCTCTGCAGCTACTAAACCACCAAAGGCCACCGTGCGTGCCGCTAGGTGAGCTGCCTCCCTCCTCTGCCCTCTAGCTCCTCTAGCTCGCGTTGTAGCTAGCTCGTTGTCGTGCCCGAGCTCACAGTCCGCCGCTGTGTACCCTCGCCGCCCGTGGCCCACGGCCGCGTCACGCTTCGCGCAAGCCACAGTCGAGTTCTGGGGCTCCCGAGGAGCCCAACCTGCCGCAGCAGACGAGCCTCCCAGTGCCTCGTGGTCGCATTTAACCTCGAGCTCACCCATAACGACCGCCCGCTCCATCTCATCACCGGCATCTTTTTCTGGCCTCCCATGCTGCGCCCGAGGCCACCAATCGATGTGGCGTTCGATGCCCGTTCGACGCACCGCATGACGCTCAAAGCGAGCCCAGAAGCGCGTTAGCGATTCCGGTAACTCCGCGAGGCTGACGCCCGTTGTTTTTGTCGCCGGAGTCACTCCGCGCCGGCGGCCGACGTGGCTGGCCTAGGCCACCCGAACCCTTTGCCGATGGGCCCTGCGGGTCCCGATTGGATCGGGTTGACCCTAATCACCGCTGTGCGACCAACCAGGTGCCAGCGACATGCGGGCCCCACCACCTATATAAATTAATTAAATTTTTTTAATAATTAAAACCTAATTAGTTACTAATTAGAGCCTGACAGGTGGGGTCTAGTAGCTAATTAACATAGATTAGTTAGTTTAATACTGTTTGTTAGACTAACGAGAGGTGACATGTGAGTCCCATGGACCTTGTGTCAGGTTTGACCTGGTCGTGAAGTGCATTGACTGGCGACATCATCAACACGTCATGCTGATGTCCTATTTCTTTTCTGTTAATTTAACTAATTCCAGAAAATGTTCAAAACTTTGAAAATTCATAGAAAATAAAATGTAGCTCGGATGAAAATGTTTTCTATATGAAAGTTGCTCAGAAAAATCCAACGAATCCGAATATGGGGTCCGTTCATCTGTAACATGCCCCTAGCATGCTGAACATGGAACTTTCCTCCTCCGGTCATCTGTCTGACACAGATATTGCCATGTTATGCTTTGTGATGCTATGCTTGGTTTATATTTATTGTTTCTTCCCCCTCTTCTCTCATTGAGACCCGAGACCGATGTCACTTCTGTGATCGACTAAGTCGAGGACGACCCCTCCTTGCTGTGAGCAACCGTGCAAGCCCCCCTTTGATCATCCCGATATCGCCCATTCCATTTCTCTCATGCTTGCATTAGATTTTGCTACTCTTGTTATTGTTTGCTCCTATTACGATGCATAACTTCTTTGTTGTACCTTACACCTTATCCTAAAATGCTTAATATAGGTTGGTTAGTGATCCATCGCTGACCCCTACCTTGTCCTTATTGCCCCGCTTCATCATTGAAGACCCGATCAACGGGATCGAAGACCAGGCCCCGGCACCGCACATCACTTTCCCCTTAGTTGCTCGACACTACCGGCTTACTTTCGAGTGCCGAGGGTGAGACCTCTACAGCACTTCTGATGTCAACCCTGTAGTGTAGCTATTCAGTCGTGGTCATCGAGGGTGATTTCCTCTTTAACCACTTCCGATACGACTGCAATGGTAACCTCAAGTGTGAACCTCGAGGGTGGTCCCTCTTACGTTCACCTTGATGATTACATCGAGTGGAATTCACCGGGGGTGATTCCTCGGGTTTCCCCCTTGATGTTTCACTACAAAAAAAAAGACACATCCGTGACATTTTGGGCCGAACAATTTTTTTTTCTCATCATACATATGACACTTCTATAGCGATAATTGTGACAAAAAACCGGTATCATCATAGATGTGGTGGGCTCCTACTTCTATGACAAAAATCATGACCTAAAATGGGCTTTTCGTCGAGGGCGGGCCGGTGACGCAGCAGCAGGACAGTCGTTGGTCCGTCCATGACGGAAAAACCGTGGTAGAAGCGAGGGCGAGAAAATTTCGGGAGTTGCCGGTTACGGTGGGAGGTCGTAATGAAGCGTGCGCTGCTTTCTCTCGCATACGACACGCATATTATCGCGGCGTTGGCTCTAACTGAACCCGAGGGAGGCATTGGGCTCTAACTGAATCCGAGCGATTACACTGCAGGCTACGCGTTACGGAACCCGAGCGATCGATCGATGGCTGTTAACTGAACCCGATCGAGCGATTCCTTCGCCATCTTCTGCCGCTAAGCTGGGCCGATCGATCTTGCCTGCAGGATGAGCGATGTGGCGTTGCTATGGGGGTTTGGATGAGCGATCGAGCGGTGGCGTTGCCTCTGGATGAACAGGACCCCGTGGTGTGCTGGAGGGCTGGATGAACAGTAGACGGTGGAGGGGTGCCCGTGGAGGGGTGGTTGAACAGGACCCCGTGGTGTGGAGGGCTGGATGAACAGTAGACGGTGGAGGGGTGGTTGAACAGTAGCCGGTGGAGTAGCGCGCGGTGGAGGCTGGATGAACAGGAGCCCGTGGAGGCTGGAGGAGGTCGACGGTAGCCCGTGGAGGCTGGAGGAGGTCGACGATGGAGATGAACAGTATCCCGTGGAGTCCCGCTTTTGCGGCACGCCACACCCTCCCGATGAACAGGACCCTCGTTTCGATCAGTGGCGCTCCAACACAAGTCCGCTTTCGTCTGCTTTTGCGGCACGCCACACCCTCCCCGATCAACAGGACCCCTGCTTTCGACCGTAGGAGGTCCATTTCCTCCGCTTTTGCTGTACGCCACATCCCTCCCGATCAACAGGACCCTGCTTTCACCGTAGGAGGTCCGCTTTCCTCTGTTCTTGACGCCACACCCCTCTCAATCAACGGACCCCGTTCCGAACGTAGGGAGGTCCGCTTTCCTCCACCAGCGGCACGCCAGCCTCGCTTTCCATCAGCCTGTTCCGTCCAAGCCCTCCCGATGAACACGACCACGCATTCCGCTCCGACCCAGCCGGTTGGCTCCCACGCGTTCCGTTGCCTCCCGATGAACACGACGACGACGCTGTTTCTCCGTTCTGACCCAGCCATGTACACGAGCCTCGGCCAGACGTATACACATACGTGGCCGTATTTTCTTTCTTGCACCACGCCGTTGTACGTACATGTACACATGCTACGTCGCGCGCGCCTCTACTACGACTTTTACGCGCGCCTCTACTACGACACGTGCATGCCTCTACATCGACCAGTATGTACATACACGTTCGCGACCACAATGACAACGCTACGTACGCTTCGACCGGGTGGGTCCCGGCTGTCAGGCACTTCCTTGCGTGCGAAGATGTAGCTGGTGGGTCCCAATGAGTGGGGCGAATCGTTTTTTGCCCGAACGCACTTCCTTGCGTGCGAAGATGTAGCTGTGGGTCCCAGCAATCAGGGCGAATCGTTTTTTGCGGCGCACTTCCTTGCGTGCGAAGGTGTAGCTGGTGGGTCCCAGCAATGTGGGGGAAAACATTTTTTCAAGCGAACACGGTGGCCCGTCCGGTGGGTCCCACTTGTCGAGTGGAGGATGATGAAGATCTGGACACTGGGTAGGGTCATAGGTCCGACCTACACGTCCTACCCAGGTCACTACCCGGAAGATAAGAAGACCGAGAATCCACTCGACGATGTAATCACTTGACCGTCATTCCCCACCTTCACTCGACCATATGGGGAATGACTCGACTATATCGAAGACCAGGAGTCGGAAGAACGCACAACGGCCGGGCATTCACTCCTTAGTCTTCATGAGCATTAAGAACATTTAAGACTGCCGTTACCTGTAACGCCCTAACTTTATGTACATTAAGCCCTTTGTAATGGAGGTGGGCGGGGGTCCTGGCGCACTCTATATAAGCCACCCCCCTCCTCTGGGACGGGGGTTCGCACGCCTTGTAACACAACACACATAATCCAATCGACCGCCTCCGGGCACCGAGACGTAGGGCTGTTACTTCCTCCGAGAAGGGCCTGAACTCGTAAACCTCGTGTGTACATCTTCGCCATAGCTAAGATCTTGCCTCTCCATACCTACCCCCCCTTTCTACTGTCAGACTTAAAACCACGACAGTTGGCGCCCACCGTGGGGCGGGTGTCTTAGCAACTTATTGGTGAAGTTGCAAGTTTTTCCGATCATCAACATGGTTTCCGGTGGCGAGATGGTTGAGGGCCGCGAGATCCATCTCGGCGCGCTCGTTTTCATCGCCGACGACTCGACGTGGCTTCAAGAAGCTCCGCTCGATGTTGAGGCGCTCCCCATCCGAGGGGCGACACACTTTCGTGCGTGCGTTCGTGGCGTCCTTCTCCGGCAACCGTCGACTCAGTATCGGTCGACTCCGATGGTGTTTTCTCCCCCCGCTGTTCGGGCATGCCGCAGCGTCCGGTCGATCAGCGGCTTCAAAGGCTGGGTGAAACACGCGGTGGCTCGGCATTCGACCACCCATCAAGTCGCGGCAATCGAGCCCGACGAAACTGTTCACGGCCTGTTCGATCTGTCGACTGGCTCCGCGGAGACTGCATCCGAGTGCGATAGCAGCGATCCTGCAGCCGAAGTCCTGATGGTCGATGGTCCTCGCAGCCCGCCCGGGTTCCGCCGCGACGGCGGCGGAGACGGAGGCGGCAATCCATCGCACGTCCATGAGGAATACCAACCCGAGCCCCTTTCTTCGCAGTAGAGGGAAGAACTTCGTCGCCGCAACATGGATGCACTCCACACGCCCATCATTGGAGAAACCCCCGAGGCTCGGTCCTTGGAGGAGGTGCGCCTAGCTAACTTGGTCGAAGCGACTTTCGATCGATAACCTTTCAGCCGGTTTCTCGACGAGCGCGCCTGTGAGCGTATCCATGAGTCCAGTCGACGACATCTTTTTCTGCCTCCACCTAAGGTATACCGCACTCCGATTCAGAATCTCACAGCTGCGGCCCGAATAGCAGAGTCGATCCAACCTTCCCAGTCAGAAGCTGGCAGAGGGTTGATGCAGATCAGGGCCCTGCTTGAAGGAAATATGCCCTAGAGGCAATAATAAAGTTATTATTTATTTCCTTATATCATGATAAATGTTTATTATTCATGCTAGAATTGTATTAACCGGAAAACATAATACATGTGTGAATACATAGACAAACATAGTGTCACTAGTATGCCTCTACTTGACTAGTTCGCTCATCAAAGATGGTTATGTTTCCTAGCCATGGACAAAGAGTTGTCATTTGATTAACGGATCACATCATTAGGAGAATGATGTGATTGACTTGACCCATTCCGTTAGCTTAGCACTTGATCGTATAGTATGTTGCTATTGCTTTCTTCATGACTTATACATGTTCCTATGACTATGAGATTATGCAACTCCGTTTACCGGAGAAACACTTTAGGTGCTACCAAAGCGTCACAATGTAACCGGGTGATTATAAAGGAGTACTACAGGTGTCTCCAAAGGTACATGTTGGGTTGGCATGATTTCGAGATTAGGATTTGTCACTCCGATTGCTCGGGAGAGGTATCTCTGGGCCTTCTCGATAATACACATCATATAAGCCTTGCAAAGCATTGCAACTAATAAGTTAGTTGCGAGATGATGTATTACGAACGAGTAAAGAGACTTGCCGTAACGAGATTGAACTAGGTATTGGATACCGACGATCGAATCTCGGGCAAGTAACATACCGATGACAAAGGGAACAAGCATTATGTTGTTATGCGGTTTGGACCGATAAAGATCTTACAGAGAATATGTAGGAGCCAATATGGGCATCCAGGTTCCGCTATTGGTTATTGACCGAGAATAGTTCTAGGTCATGTCTACATAGTTCTCGAACCCGTAGGGTCCGCACGCTTAACGTTACGATACGATGCTTATATTATGAGTTTATGAGTTTTGATGTACCGAAGGAGTTCAGGGTCCCGGATGAGATCGGGGACATGACGAGGAGTCTCGAAATGGTCGAGACGTAAAGATCAATATATTGGACGACTATATTCGGAGTTCAGAAAGGTTCCGAGTCATTCGGGTATTTTTCGGAGTACCGGAGAGTTACGGGAATTCGTATTGGCCTCTTTTGGGCCATACGGGAAAGGAGAGAAAGGGTGACAAGAGTGGCCGCACCCCTCCCCTTGGACTAGTCCGAATTGGACTAGGGAGGCGCACCCTTCCTTCCTCCTTCTCTCTCTTCCCTTTCTTTCTCTCCTACTCCTACTACATGGAAGGGTTCCTAGTTGGACTAGGAAAGGGGAATCCTACTCGGTGGGAGTAGGACTCCCTAGGGCGCGCCGTAGAGAGGGCCGCCCTCCCTCCTCCACTCCTTTATATATCACGGGCAGGGGGGCACCCTATGGACACACAAGTTGATCTACGGATCGTTCCTTAGCCGTGTGCGGTGCCCCCTCCACCATATTCCACCTCGGTCATATCGTCAGCGGAGTTTAGGCGAAGCCTCGCCGGTAGAGCATCATCATCGTCCACCACGCGCCGTCAGGCCGACGGAACTCATCCCGACACTTTGCTGGATCGGAGTCCGGGATCGTCATCGAGCTGAACGTGTGCGCTGAACTCGGAGGTGCCGTACGTTCGGTACTTGGATCGGTCGGATCGTGAAGACGTACGACTACATCAACCGTGTTGTTATAACGCTTCCGCTAATGGTCTACGAGGGTACGTGGACAACACTCTCCCCTCTCGTTGCTATGCCATCACCATGATCTTGCGTGCGTAGGAATTTTTTTGAAATTACTACGTTCCCCAACACTGCTCAGGGCAGCAGGAGAGCAGAATACATAGCGATATCTCGGGCCGTGAATAGGATTCATAGCAGATCCGTCTGCCAGAACCGCAGTTCACCGGCCCACAGCCCAAGATCGCCTCCGCGGCGTGAAGGCCGTGGACAGTATGATCATCCACTCGACCGCGACAATCATCGTCGGGGACCCACGCCTCCTCCGAGGAGTGCGTCGTATGTGCCTTGGCGGAACGACGACACACGCCGTCACAGTGGTGAGCGCAGGAATTCAGTTGACCCAAGAGAACTGGGCTTCGACGCGAGGTCTATCCTCGTTCAAGGCCTGGTCGACCGGAACAGAGCACACAGAGAAGACACTGGCAGAAATCGTCCGAGCGGCACCGAGTGCATGTAGCTGGTCCCGAATGTTTTAGCAGAGCCATCAGGGCAGCAATGATACCTCCCAACTTCAGGTTGGCGTTCGGGGTTAGTAAGTTCACCGGTGAATCCAAGACCGAAACTTGGCTCGAGGATTACCGAGTGGCTGTGTAGATTGGAGGCGGCAACGACGAGATAGCGATGAAGCATCTCCCTCTTATGTTGGAAGGGTCCGCCCGAGCGTGGCTGACTCAGTTGACTCCGGGCAGTATTCACAGTTGGGAAGAGCTATCTTGAGTGTTCGTGAGAACTTTTGAGGGCACGTGCAAGCGACCAGCAGGATTGCCCGAGTTGCAGCATTACGTGCAGAAGCCGAATGAGACTTTGAGGGAGTTCATCCAGAGTTGGTCCACTTTGCATCACACCGTCGAGAATGTTTCAGAACATCAAGCTTTCTGTGCTTTCAAGGAAGGCGTCAAATACAGGGAGTTGGTCTTGAAATTCGGTCGGACTGGCGATATGACTCTGACTCGAATGATGGAAATAGCCACCCGGTACGCTAACGGGGAAGAAGAGGATCGACTCCGTAGCGGGAAGAGCAAACCAGTCGGCCAAGAGGCCGGAGGAGGTAACTCCAATCGGAAACAGAAGCGTAAGGCCGAGCCAGCGGCGCCTGGAGAGATTGCGGCAGTGAATCAAGGGAAGTTTAAGGGCAAACCTAAGGGGCCCTGGCCCCCTAAGAAGGTGAAGGATCAAGATGGTAATGACGTCTTTGGATTTGCCGTGTCACATCCACACGAAGAAAGATGAAGAAGGTAATCTGATTTACCCAAAGCATACCACTCGACAATGTCGACTCTTGATCCAACAGTTCCGGGAGAAACAGCCCAATGAGAAGGAGAAAGAGTCGGACAAAGATGAGGAAGAGGAAGAAGACGATGGCTACCCCAAGGTCAATTCCACTCTCATGATTTTCGCTGATGTTGAGAGCAAGAGTCGGTTGAAGGTTATCAACAGAGAGGTAAATATGGTTGCTCCGGCGACATCGACCACGATACTGAAATGGTCCTGCACAGCCATCACATTCGACGGTCGGACCATCCTGCTCGTAGCCACCCCAGGAGGCAAGCGCGGTGGTCGACCCGGTGGTCGGTGGCACTCGGCCGACTAAAGTGCTGATGGACGGTGGTAGCGGTGCGAATATCTGTACAGAGTGAAACCTTGAAGGGGATGGGCATCCCGATGTCCAAGCTTAGCGAGAGCAATATGAGCTTTCACGGCGTTATCCCCGGAAAGAAAGCCGAATCACTCGGCCAGATTACTCTCGACGTGGTTTTCGGTGATTCCAAGCATTATCGTACGGAAAAGTTGACATTTGAAGTCGTGGATTTCCAGAGTGCTTATCACGCCATCCTAGGGAGGCCGGCATACACACGTTTCATGGTCGACCGTGCTATGTGTACCTTAAGCTAAAGATGCCTGGTCCCAAAGGTGTGATCACAGTTACGGGCAATCGGCAGAAAGCAGAAGAGTGTTTCCAGAAAGGTTCCAAAATCGCCGATGCACATATGGTGGCAGTTGAATTCCGTGAGTACCCGGAAGAGTGCGAGATCCGAGTGATTTGCTCGAGCCAAGAAGCCTGCTTCGGACTACGCATTTCAATGATCGGTGAAAGCGAAACCGATTCATATTCACTCGACCGACCCCAATGCTGCCCAGACTCATATATCGACAACACTCGACAGCAAATAGGAAGAAGCGCTCATCCAGTTCCTCCGTGAGAACTGGGACATCTTCGCATGGAAACCCTCGGACATGCCAGGTGTACCCAGAGAACTGGCTGAGCACCGTTTGCGCATCGACCCCATGGTAAAACCCGTCAAAGAGCACCTTCGGCGGTCCACCGTTCAGAAGAGAAAAGCAATCGGCAAAGAAGTGGCTCCACTATTCGCAGCAGAGTTCATCCATGAAATCTACCACTCCGAGTGGCTTGCCAATGTCGTCATGGTCCCCAAGAAGGACGATTCACTTTGCATGTGCATTGATTTCAAGCATATCAATCGGGCCTGCCCGAAAGATCACTTCCTCTCCCTGTATCGATCAGATTGTTGACTTCATTGCCCGGGTGTGAGCCTTGTCTTTCCTAGATGCGTATTCCGGGTATCATCAGATCCGACTGTATGGTCCCGATGAAATAAAAACAGCTTTCATCACCCCATTCGGGTGTTTTTGCTATGTCACCATGTCATTCGGTCTTAAAAATGCCGGAGCCACGTTCATGAGAATGATCCAGAAGTGCCTGCTCACCCAAATCAGTCGGAATGTGGAGGCGTACATGGATGACATCGTGGTCAAGTCTCGCAAGGGATCCAGAAGTGCCTACTCACCCAAATCAGTCAGAATGTGGAGGCGTACATGGATGACATCGTGGTCAAGTCTCGCAAGGGTTCCGACCTATTGACTGACCTCGCAGAAACCTTTGCCAACCTAACAAGGTACGATATCAAGCTTAACCCGTCAAAGTGCACATTCGGAGTTCCAGGAGGAAAGTTGCTCGGTTTCCTCGCTTCGAGCGAGGGATCGACGCCAATCGAAAAAGTTGATACCATCCTCCAGATAGAAACGCCCGTGCGAGTGCATGGGACGTTCGGAAGGCACATGTAAGTTTGTTTGGCTTCCTTGAGTCGATTCATTTCTCGTCTCGGTGAAAAGGCCTTGCCTCTTTACTGATTGGTGAAGAAATCTGATAAGTTCGAGTGGTCTGAGGAAGCTGATGTAGCATTTGCAGAGCTCAAAACCCTGATTTCCACCCAGCTGGTGCTTCGCCAATCAAGAAAAGAGCCTTTCTATCGCTTTACATTGCAGCCCTTTGGATGTGTCGTCAAGACAAAGTACTCACGGTCGAGCGAGAAGAGGAAGGAAAAGCTTACAAGGTTCAACGCCCAGTTTATTATCTCTCCGAAGTTTTGACTCCGTCCAAGCAACGATATCCTCATTATCAGAAGCTTGTCTATGGAATCTACATGACCATGAAGAAGGTTGCACATTACTTCTCTGATCACTCTATTACAGTCGTCAGCGACGCACCATTGTCCGAGATTACGAACAATGAGAGATGCAACTGGTCGAGTAGCAAAATGGGCGATTGAACTCCTTCCACTGGACATCAAGTTTGAGGCAAAGAAAGCTATCAAGTCCCAAGCAATCGCGGATTTCCTTGCCGAGTGGGTTGAGCAGCAACTACCGACTCAAGTTCACTCGGAACATTGGACTATGTTCTTCGATGGCTCCAAGATGCTAAACGGATCGGGTGCTGGAGTAGTATTGGTGTCCCCCCGTGGAGACAAGCTCAACTATGTTCTCCAGATTCATTTTGATTCCTCCAATAACGAAGCAGAATCTGAAGCACTTTTATATGGGTTGCATATGGCCATATCACTTTCAAATCAAATGCGCCTCATGGTATATGGCGATTCAGATTTGGTGGTTAATCAGGTGATGAAGGAATGGGATGTCAAGTCCAACCATATTTGGTTCTTGCAATCTGTTAGGAAAATTTGGAAAAGAAGTTTGAGGGGTTGGAACTTCACCATGTGCCCCGATTGAAAAATCAAGCTGCAGATGAGTTTGCGAAGATAGGCTCAAAGAGAGAGGCCATTCCCCGCAATGTGTTTCTGGAACACATTCGTTCACCTTCGGTTCAGGAGGATCCCTTCACAGAAGAGTCGCCACAGCCCAAGAGTGCCGCAGATCCGACTGAAGTTGAAATCCCAGCCGTGGTCGACTTGGTCATGGAGGTTCTGGTCATCACTCCCGACTGGACAATGCCGTACATTGCATATATTCTTAGGAAAGAACTTCCGAAGATGAAGAAGAGGCTCGACAGATCGTCCGGCAATCCAAGGCTTTTACTGTGATAAAGGGGCAGTTGTTCAGAGAAAGTGCAACTGGAGTTTGCCAGAAGTGCATCATGCCAGAGGAAGGTCGAGAGATCCTCAATGATATTCACTCGAGGACCTGTGGTCACCACATGTCCTGTCGGACCATCGTGGCCAAAGCATACCGAGCTGGATTTTACTGGCCGCGGGCCAACGAGATGGCTAAAGAAATAGTGGACAAGTGTGAAGGCTGCCAATTTTACTCCAACATGTCTCATAAACCTGCGTCGGCTCTGAAAACAATTCCACTAAATGTCGGCCTTTCGCCGTCTGGGACTGGACATGGTTGGACCTCGAGGACGGGCAGAGTGGATTTACTCATGTCTTGGTAGCGATCGACAAGTTCACCAAATGGATCGAAGCCAAGCCCATCAAAAGCCTTGAAGCAAGCACGGTACCGTGAGTTTCATCGAGAGCTTATATTCAGATATGGCGCCCCGACCTTTGCATCATCACGGATAACGACTCGAACTTCGATTCTGAAGAGTTCAAAGCCTTTTGTGCCTCCCAAGGCACGAGAGTCGACTATGCTTCAGTCGCTCATCCTCAGTGGGCAGGCCGAGCGGGCAAATGGATTGATTCTCAAAGGATTGAAGCCTTGGTTGATGCGTGACATCAAACATGCAGCAGGAGCTTGGGTCGACGAGCTTCCATCCGTACTGTGGGGGTTGAGGACAACCCCTACCGGTCGACTGGAAGGACTCCATTCTTCTTAGTCTACGGAGCTGAAGCCGTGCTCCCTAGTGATTTGCTCCACAATGCACCTCGAGTCGAACTCTTTTTAGAAGAAGAAGCAGAACAAGCCCGGCAAGATGCAGTCGATCTCCTAGAAGAAGAAAGAGAGATGGCCTTGATTCGGTCGACCATTTATCAGCAAGACTTGCGTCGATTTCATGATAGAAATGTGAGAGGTCGTGCATTCCAAGAAGGAGACCTGGTTCTTCGAGTGGATCAGCAGAGACCTCACAAGCTCGCTCCTACTTGGGAAGGCCCTTTCGCCATCACCAAGGTGCTCCACAACAGAGCATACCGTCTCTTCAACGTCGAACATAACAAAGATGAGCCACGCGCCTGGAATGCGGATCTGCTCCGCCCTTTCTATTCTTAAATATCTAGAGTGATGAGATGTAATAAGAAATACCTTTTAGTTTGGTTATCAAAAGACATAATTTACTTCTTCCGAATGGTTGTTGTTTATTTCTTTTGTACGCATTACCTAGCTGCTCACTCGGGGGCTTAGCTGCAGCCCAGTGCTCGCCTAAGTGATAGAAATCCTACCGAGTGATGAGTCTGCCTCTCACTCGGGGGCTTAGCTGCAGCCCAGTGCTCGCCTAAGTGATAAAAATCCTACCGAGTGACGAGTCTGCCTCTCACTCGAGGGCTTAGCTACAGCCCAGTGCTCGCCTAAGTGATAAAAATCCTACCGGGTGATGAGTCTGCCTCTCACTCGGAGGCTTAGCTACAGCCTAGTGCTCGCCTAAGTGATAAAAATCCTACCGAGTGACGAGTCTGCCTTTCACTCGGGGGCTTAGCTGCAGCCCAGTGCTCGCCTAAGTGATAAAAGTTCTACCGAGTGATGAGTCTGCACTCTCACTCGGGGCTTAGCTGCAGCCAGTGCTCGCCTAAGTGATAAAAATCCTACCGAAAGTGATGAGTCCGCCTCTCACTGGGGGCTTAGTCGCAGCCCAAGGTGCTCGCCTAAGTGATACAAATCCCACCGAAAGTGGGGAGCAACCTCCCACTGGGGGCTTAGCTGCAGCCTGCTGCACTCGAGTGATAAAAATCCTACCGAGTGGTGAGCAGCCCTCTCACTCGGGGGCTTAGCTGCAGCCCAGTGCTCGCCTAAGTGATAAAAATCCTACCGAGTGATGCGTCTGCCTCTCACTCGGGGGCTTAGCTACAGCCCAGTGCTCGCCTAAGCGATAAAAATCCTACTGAGTGATGAGTCTGCCTCTCACTCGGGGGCTCAGCTGCAGCCCAATGCTCGCCTAAGTGATAAAAATCCTTCCGAGTGGTGAGCAGCCCTTTCACTCGGAGGCTTAGCTGCAGCCCAGTGCTCGCCTAAGTGATAAAAATCCTACCGAGTGGTGAGCAGCCCTCTCACTCGGAGGCTTAGCTGCGGCTCAGTGCTCGCCTAAGTGATAAAAATCCTACCGAGTCGGGAGCAACCCTCCCACTCGAGGGCTTAGCTGCAGCCCAGTGCTCACCTAAGTGATAAAAATCCTACCGAGTGGTGAGCAGCCCTCTCACTCGGAGGCTTAGCTGCAGCCTAGTGCTTGCCTAAGTGATAAAAATCCTACCGAGTGGGGAGCAACCCTCCCACTCGGGGGCTTAGCTGCAGCCCAGTGCTCGCCTAAGTGATAAAAATCCTACCGAGTGGTGAGCAGCCCTCTCACTCGGAGGCTTAGCTGCAGCCCAGTGCTCGCCTAAGTGATAAAAATCCTACCTAGTGGGGAGCAACCCTCCCACTGGGGGGCTTAGCTGCAGCCCAAAGGTTTCGCCTAAGTGATAAAAATCCCACCGAGTGGTGAGCAGCCCTCTCACTCGGAGGCTTAGCTGCAGCCCAGTGCTTGCCTAAGTGATAAAAATCCTACCGAGTGGTGAGCAGCCCTCTCACTTGGAGGCTTAGCTGCAGCCCAGTGCTCGCCTAAGTTTAAAAAAAAAACCTTACCAGGTGGTTGACAGGAACGTCAGGACCATTGCTAAGTGCCTTGCTGATGAGCTGATCAATGCTACTCAAGGATCACCCAATCGGTTGACAGGAATGTCAAGACCATTGCTGAGTGCCTTGCTGATGAGCTGATCAATGCTACTCAAGGATCACCCAATCGGTTGACAGGAATGTCAAGACCATTGCTGAGTGCCTTGCTAATGAGCTGACCAATGCTACTCAAGGATCACCCGATCGGCCGACTGGAACGTCAAGACCATTGCTGAGAGCCTTGCTGATGAGCCGATCAATGCTATTCGAGGATCACTTGATCGGTTGACTGGAACGCCCAGACCATTGCTGAATGCCTCGCTGATGAGCTGATCAATGTTTCTCAAGGATCGCCCGATCAGTCAATCGACCATTCTTCTCCAGAAGCTGCATCAAGCAAACAAACAACAATTCGAGAGAAGAACAAATTTCGTTCAAAGACAGACGCAATTTATGAGATGATAAATCCAAAGTTTCTTAACCACAGAATAAAGTGCTCGGGCATCAGGCCCGAAGGAGTTTTAACGGTTACAAGTTCACTCGGCATCCCGAGGCAAATAAAAGTGAAGCATAATGTTTTTAATCACTCGGCAGGAGAAGGACTAGCCGGGTCGCATAAGTTGTCGAGGTCGATGCTATCGGCGATGCGAGTGGCTGCCTCGAGGAAGGTGTCCATGAAGTCCTGGAAGGAGTGCTTCTTAGTGCTTGCCACTTTGAGAGCTGCCAGTTTGTCTTCTTTAGCCTCCTTGCAGTGCACTCGAACCAAAGACAAAGCGACATTGGCACCACAGCGGGCAAAAGATTTCTTCCACTCTTGCACTCGGCCTGGAATCTGATTTAGTCGAGCCATCAAAGACTCGAGATCTTGAGACATTTCCGCCTGAGGCCAGAGTTCAGCATCCACTTGGGCCATCGCCGCCTTCAGCCGAACCAGATAAGCAACCGCACCATCTAAGCGCGACTCCAATCGAAGCAAATTCATTGCGGTGTCATCTTTCACTGGACAGTTGATGGGGTCGAGACCCGTCTCCACCCGCCCAGCTTTCAGCCTCAACGCCCCGGTTACGATTCATCCCATTGCAAAAGTGATGAATCGACGGTGTAACAACGGAGTTCAATCGGCAACAAAGTGATGAGTCGACTGATCATACCTTCGAGCTTCAGAACAAGTTTGGTAGCGAGTTGCTCCAGATAGGACTCTAGCTTGTCGGTCTTGGTCTTGAGGCCGCCAACTTCAGTGGTCAGATTTTCCTTGTCCTTCTTCAGCTGCTCGACTTCCTGATTGGCGTCTGAGATGGCAGTCTTTAGCTTCGCGTTTTCCTCCTCCAGTTTGCTGACCGAAGCCAGCTTCTGGTCCGCAAGCTTCGTCTTCTCGCGTGCTTCCTTCTGAGCGGCTGCCAGATCCAGATCCTTCTGCTCCAACGCCTCCTTCATCCTCTCTAAAGAAACAACACTCTTCAGACGAGACTGAAGTTGATGATTTTCACTACGCACATCTGCTCGTGTGAAATCACTCGGTTCAAAGAGACTGAAGGAAAAACTAGTGTGAAGTGCGAAGCTACAAAACAGACAAAATGGTCGAGTAATCACCTCCCATGATAGCCGTTTCTTGTTGGGCAGTCTTCAGATTCTTCTTCGCAAGTTCGAGGTCAAGTTCAACGCTGATATGCTTCTTCTTTAACTCGGTGAGCCGAGCTCCGAGATCACAAGACCTCTACAGCCAGAAAGACAGACATGTCAGTCGACAGTTACAAGCAACAGTGAAAGAAAAGAGTTACTCTAAGACTACTATCGAATCAAATATTCAACAGTTGTCTCGGGGACTACACCCAGTGGGTGCATTTAGCGTGCCCCCACTGGATCAGATCAATACTCAGCATGAGTTCAAAAAAATAGAGAGGGAGAGATACATCATTAGACCTCAGTCGACTGCCAGCAGTCGACCGTGGGTGCACTCGACGTGCCCCCACTGACGAGAAAAATGCAGAATTGAAGAATCCATGAGTTCTGCGCGAAGGAACACCCAGTGTGTGATCAAATATAAAGCGACATTCAAAAGTTCAGCCGGAATTTTGCTGACCTGAACATTGGTGCGAAGAAGCGGTCTTTGGCGCTGTAAGCTATCTGACTGGCTTCATGCATCACTTTCACCTGCTCCATGACAAGGTTCGCCTGGCGAAGAGGTTCCCTAGCGGCACCTGGCGAGTCGTCTGGAGTTTGATATGTAGCAAAGAGGGATGGCTCCAGAGGGGTCAAAGTAGTTGCCGGGTCGGATGAGTGGAGTTGCACCAGTGCAGCAGGTGTCTATGCAGTCGACCCCGACGGACGATCCGCCGTCAACGGGTTGGCGAATGTGACATTGGTCCGGACTATCGCTTCAGGCGTCGGTGTCGATTGAGGGACCTGGACTTCAAGCTTCCTCCTGCTTGAGCCTCCACTCCTCTTCTTCCTCTCCTGTAGAGGCACTTCTTCTTCTTCGTCATCAGGAAGCACAACGATATCTTGCGGAGCTACATAAGAAGAGAAGTATCAAATTTTCAGTCAATCGACCACCCACTCGACTAAGCGTAACTCGGTCGAACAAACTTACCAGCTCGTGAGGTGGCCTCTTCGTATCCTGGTGCCTTGTCAACGTCCATGTCAGTGGCAGCAGAGGTGGGGCTGGGAGGACACAAGAATTGGTCGGTCAGATCAAGAAAACCTTCAGTCGACTTACGAAACACAAACAAGATACCCACCACGAGGCAACGGGACGCCCATCTTGATTCGCGGCAATGTCTTCCGAGGTCTTGGAGGGAGCAACTTTAGGCTTGCTTGGCCACCTTCTCGCTTGGTTCGAGTTGACGCCCGAAAAGCGCCTCGAGTATTGGCACTCGACCCACGCTTTCCTGCCGCTCACGGCCGGATCATGCCGTTGTTTGATCGACGTCGGAAAGCGATGTGAGTCGACTTCTTCCTCCTCGTCCGACTCCTCGCGCTCCTCCTCCTCCTCGTCTCCCTGAGAATCCCACTCGGCACTATCTTTCGCGCTGTCCTTCCCCTCCTGGGCCTGCTCCAAAGCCTGTTCGCCGTTGGGCATCGAATGCATCTCAGTGAACACCTGTAGAACAAATTGGTCGAACGAGAGTCGGTCAATATCAAGTGCAGTCGGAGCATGAGTGAGAAAGCGGTCGAATGAAAAGCGCACCTTGTCGGGTGGGTTTACGCTGCTAAAAGGAACGACTCGGCTAGATCCTCTCGGGATTGTCCCGATTGCTGTGATGCTCCTCACCACAAAGCTACCGTTTCAGACGGTACTTCTTCGGATGGACCCGAGCGGTGTCGTCCGTCCGAATACAGCCACATCGGGTGATCGCGGGCTTGGAGAGGCTGGATGCGCCGACCGAGGAACACCTCCAACAGATCCGCACCTGTAACGCCATCATTGATAAGCTGAACCACCCTATCCACCAACGCCCTCGCCTCCATGGTCTCGCCGGGTAGTCACTTTCAAAGGAGCAGAGTCTAGACTCTGGCCAAACGAGAAGTGGGGGAGGCCGTCGACCGACCGGAGCCGCTGCATCCGGCAATAGAACCAAGTCGATCGCCAACCTCTAACGGAGTCAGGAAGAGTCATGGCAGGAAAGGCACTCCCTTTCCTCTTTTGGAT
Source organism: Aegilops bicornis (assembly GCA_021605145.1). NCBI lineage: Eukaryota > Viridiplantae > Streptophyta > Magnoliopsida > Poales > Poaceae > Aegilops > Aegilops bicornis. The sequence goes on along the minus strand of JAHIAL010000116.1, from coordinate 315,823 downwards.
ACCCATACCTCCACACATCTGGATGACATGGGTTTTCGAGTCACTCGACTTCGCCTTTTTTACCGATTGGGAACGAATGGTGAAGATGTGCTTGAAAAGACCCCAGTGCGGTCGACACCCCAAGAAGTTCTCGCACATCGACACGAAAGCAGCTAAATACGTGATGGTGTTGGGGAGAAATGATGGAGTTGAGCACCAAAAAGTTCGTGAACCCCGAAAGAAAGGGTGCGAGGGAAGCGAAAATCCGCTGGTCGACGTGGGTGGCGAGCGTAACGCACTCACCCGGGTCGAGGCTGAGGACTCATCTCCCTCCGCAGCCTCGCCGCCTCCCATGGCGATTAACCCCGACTCCGCCAGCTCGCCCAGGTCCGCTTGTCAATCATAGACCGGATCCAATCGCCTCGATCCAGCCCGCAGCAGCCCAGCGACGACGACGACCAGCTAAGCCGCTTGCCCTTCGCCACCTCCTTCGTCTTCTTTGCGCGCTCTAGCACCACCGTCTTGTCCTTCACCATGGTGACGGGGTGGCAGCGTCGGAGCGGAAGAGTAAGGTGCGGCGGAGGAGCGGAGAAAGAAGAAGGAAGAGAAGATGTGCACAGTGCGGACGCCTCGGTCCGGTCACCTTATAAGAGATTATTTCCGAGTGACTGACGCGTGGGACCGGGCGATCCCGTCAAATCCCGCAACAGTCGTGCGCAGCGTATGTGGCGAAAAAGGCGGCGCGGGAATCGAGGAATCATTGTTTATCAGCTCCGCCCACTTCGGCACTCCCCGTCCGGTGCGCTTCCCTGAAATTTCGTATCCCGTGAAGTCCGGGATACGCTGCAGACAATCGCGCCCAGGACCCTGCGCTCCAACACAACACTCGGCACATGAGATCAACGGTTCACTCGACTATCCACTGAATGGATCAAGGCGACTGAGTCGACACCAAATACCGACGCAGGCGTTCAGACTTTCAAAAAACACTCGCGAGGCCCCAAAGCTCGGAACAGGTTCAATTTCAGCCTACTTTGCACTCGCACCTTAATCCATTCGGGGGCTACTGATGAGGATACAGACCTGGAGTAGGGTCATAGGCCTGACCTACACGTCCTACCCAGGGTCACTACCCCAGAAGATAAGAAGACCGAGAATCCACTCGACGATGTAATCACTCGACCGTCATTCCCCACCTTCACTCGACCATATGGGGAATGACTCGACTTATCAAAGACCAGGAGTCGGAAGAACGCACAACAGCCAGGCATTCACTCCTTAGTCTTCATGAGCATTAAGAACATTTAAGACCGCCAAGCACTGTAACGCCTCACTTTATGTGTACATTAAGCCCTTTGTAATGGAGGTGGGCGGGGTCTCGCGACTTATATAAGCCACCCTCCTCTCGGGACGGGGTTCGCACGCCTTATAACACAACACACATAATCCAATCGACCGCCTTCGGGCACCGAGACGTAGGGTTGTTACTTCCTCCGAGAAGGGCCTGAACTCGTAAACCTCGTGTGTACATCTTCGCCATAGCTAAGATCTTGCCTCTCCATACCTACCCCCCTTTCTACTGTCAGACTTAGAACCACGACAGAGGAATAATTATTTTCCGCGTAATAAGGAGGCACTTCCTTGCTGCGGCCGTGGACCCACCGTTAGCCTCTCCACGACAAATCCACGTCCGATGGAAGTCGTTCTTGACCACGCTGACCACGCCTGCCACGAGAGCAACAGTAGGCGGTGGACGCACGGCGAGGCCTAGGAAGGGACGACGGGGAGCCGGGAAGACGCGCAGCGGAAGCCCGCGCGAGAGGAGTACGAGGGTTCACCGTTCTGCCGCGTGTGAGGTTGCCGCCGCCGCAGGCCTGGCCGCCGTGGGAATAGTAGGCGGTGAGGCCTCCGCGGCAAGACATCCGCCACGGAGGTGGAGCATGCGGCACGACCGGGCGCTGCTTTGGGCGGCCGGAGCAAGAAGACCAGAGGTTGAAGAAGCACTCACGGCCGTTGGATGGACATCATACGGTCACCGGAGCTAGAATCGCTTATATTGACTAAGTTGACAAAGCCCTCCATCCCCTGGCCAACTTAGTAGGCCCATTAAGTCAGCCTCCCACCAAGGTGGGTCCCAGCTAGCAGGGGGGTATTCATTTTTGTGCGTAATAAGGAGGCACTTCCGTGGGTCCAAGTCGACAGCTAGGGGAACATTTTCTTTCTGCGAAATACGATGGCGGTCGGGTGGGTCCCGATCGAGGCAAACGCGTTTTTTCGCGAAATACTGGTGGCCCGTCCGGTGGGTCCCTGCTGTCAAGTGGAGGAATAATTATTTTCTCACAGTAATAAGGAGGCAGCACTTCCTTGCGGCTGCCGTGGACTCCAGCTATCAGCCTCTCCACGTCTGATATTCTTCCGATGGAATTCGGTCGTTAACCACATTGACCACGCCGCCGAGAGCACCACGGCGGTGGACGACGGCGCAGGCCTAGGAAGGGATGACACGGAGCCGGGAAGAGCGGCAAGTGGATGCCCATGGCGGAGAGGAGTATGAGGGTTCACTGGTTCGGCGGCGTCATTGCCGCCGTCAGAGAATAACAGGGGTGTGGGTGAGTGGAGTGGAGGGATGGCCTCGCCAGCCGTGGGAGTAGTATGGGGGCGGTGAGGCCTCCAAGGGCAAAGCACAGCCGCCACGGGAGGCTGAGCAAAGGCACGACCGGGCGCCGCTTTGGGCGGCCGGAGCAAGAAGACCAGAGGTTGAAGATAATCGCGCCGTTGGATGGACATCGACGGCCACCGAAGCTAGAATCGCAGATATTGATTAAGTTGACAAAGCCCTTCGCCCCCGCTAACTTAGTAGGCCCACTATACCGGGTCCCAGCTAGCGTGGGGAGTATTCTTTTTGGGCGTAATGAGGAGGCACTTACTTGCGCGTAAGATATAGCTGGTGGGTCCGAGCTGTCAGCGGCGGTAACGTTTTTTTGGTGAAATACAGAGGCCCTTTCGGTGGGTCCCAGATGTCAGGTGGAGGAATCATTATTTTGCGCGTAATAAGGAGGCATTTCCTTGCGTGCGGCCGTGGACCCAGCTGTCAGCCTCTCCACGTACAGTCCACTTCAGATGCATGTCGGTCGTTGACCACGTTGACCACGCCACGCCGAGAGCACCAGGGCGGTGGACAACGGCGAGGCCTAGGAAGGGAACGACACGGAGGCAGGGAAGACTCGGTAGTTGCTTCCCACGCTGGAGGGGAGTACATCTGCACGAGGGTTTACTGGTTCATCTGCCGTCGCCGGAGAATAACAGCAGGTGTGGGACTGTGGGTGAGTAGAGGGATGGCTAGGCCAGCGATGGGAGTACGGTGGGGCGGTGAGGCCTGCGCGGCAGCACAGCCGGCCACGGGGAGGAGGGAGCAGGCAGTCCCGCCGGCGCTTGTTTGAGCGGCTGGAGCAGGAAGAGCAGAGATTGAAGAAGCACGACGGCCGTTGGATGGACATCCAACAATATACAGGCCATCTGTGGAAAGCCTCAAATCTGTGGAAAACAACATACAACCCATCTGCCATTATTTCAAATAGTTTACAGCCCATTTGCTAATTCTTACGGGTTTTTTTGGAGCCCATATTCTTTTTGTTAGCATTACAGCCCATATGGTGGCCACGGTTAAAAATTATAATTAAATTTTGCATATGTCGGTGCGGTGCGAACTGTTTTAATCCCAAATTTCGAAGTCACATTCAGACTGATTTTAAAAATAAATGTATATCCATATAAAATCCAATAAATTGTCCATGCATAAAAATCAATGCAATTTAAAATCTCGAAATGAAAAAAAGATAGTTGAAACTAATTGCCGGTTTGATGTGTTTTAAAAATGTACAGCCCATTTCTCATTATTGATAGGCCATTTTCTCGGCCAGCCGAATGAAGCTCTCTTCATCTTGAAAGATTTGCAGCCCAACAGGCCTGATAAAGCGACTTACTTGACAAATCACAAATAACTGGGCTAGCCATTTTCAGAAAGAAAAAAAAATACTAGGCTGGTCTGTGGTAAACATAAAAGAAAAGGCTGTCTAGATGTGCCGAGTGTCCCATGACAGCCCGCTTGACACCTCAAGCGCCTCAAAAACAAATTAGATAAATGCCACTCCAATTATGGCGATTCATAAAAATGCCAACGCAATTTCCAAACTTTGAAAAATGCCATCGCAATTTTTGCAAATTTTGAAAAACGCCACTGCTGTTTTCAAAATTTTAAAAATGCCACTCCATACTTCTAAAAATGCCACTATAAATGGAATTAAATGGAATTTTTAAATGTTTGTAAATTGCAGTGGCATTTCTCGGAGGCATTTATCAAATTAACCCAAAACAAAAATAATCGGCGAAGCTGTCGGGTCCTCGGTGTCACCGTCACAGTAATTCTCTGCTTATTGACTACGCTGACAATGGCATGGGACCCAGGATGTCGAGAAATCTACTAGGAGGAGCCATTTTTATTGGCTTGAAATAAGGAGGCACTTGTTTGCATCGTCATGACCTTAGCGGGTCCCTGCTGTCATCCTCTCCACGCATACAATCAGCTCCCGATTGTGTACGCACAACTTGCTAGGCCCTCAAGTCAGCCTCTAAACCCGTGGAGGACAAATACAACCCATTTAAAAAATAACAGTCCATTCCATACGCTCAAACGGAAAGTTCAACATTCGTGAGCAAAGTAATGTGCCTGATCCACATATAGAGTACTGAACTTACACGTTGACAACCATCATAGCCAAGTTAACTATCTACTCCCACTAATACTCTAGTAGCATACAAGTACTAACTTACTCTTAGCTAACTAGACGATGCCGGCGGCCATCTGTGGTCCACGCTAAACGCCGGCACCAGCCGCCCCGCTACCGCCTCGGACTTGCCGAGGTGCGATAGGGCGCTGCTGTTCGCTGGCCCTTTCCATGCCGGGCGTGGTCCAATCAAGCTTCGCTTCCAAGCGAGAAACCCACTTGACGAGCTGGTAGTAAAAATCGGCGCCGCTGAACGCCGCGGCGCGCTCGACAGCCTCCAGTGGCTATTTGCCGGGCGCCAGCCTCTCCGTCGGCCGCCCGCTATGCGGGCGCTCGCTCACGACTCAGAGCGCCGGTGGCGCTGCTCCATGTCCCGCTTATGCGGCGCAAATCGGCGATACGCTGCTCCTCCGCCAGCGGTCGCGGCCCAACAACTCCTGCTCCTCCGCCATGGCGCGGTCGGCGCTCCAACAACTCCTCGACCGCGCATTGCCATCTAAAGATGAGATAGAATGCCTCCTCCTCCGTCTCGCCTTCCGGTGAAAAACTGGACACTAGTTCCGCGGTGACCGCTTCGGCGTTGCCTACCTCGGACGGGCGGGGCATGGCGGGACGTGGCGGCGGACGTCCGGGCGGTGGGGGCTTATGAGGATATGGCGAGTTGGGTCACGGTGGCACCGGAGAAGGCCGGGAAACAGTACTTATAGGAGGAAGGTAGCGCGACGGTCATCGGAATTCAATGCATAATGGCTTAGCGCGCCATCTTGCCGTGGAAAACTAGGGAAACTGAAATTATGACCGTGCTGGGCCCCGCCCCGCTCCGGGTCGCATGACACGCAAGCATGGCGCAAACGAGTGCACTCGAGTCATCTCCTCCTTGTCAATAATGATTCCACGGATTTAAAAAGCCCGCAACAATTAAAGCGTATCTTTTTCGCATCGCTTAGCTGCCTTAATTACGGCCGCTGCATGCAGGCACTCGAATCGCCGCATAAGCAAGACGCCAAGCAGCATGCAATGAGTCGCAATGAGGGCACGGATGCAGCCACTTAAATCACTGGAATTAATTATGCTTAAACTTTTGCATGCCGTTAATTATTGCCATGCCTTGGTCTTGCTGCTTTGCTCACAGGACTAGAAAACCCGGACGGAGGGAGTACCTTGGTTGGTGATAGGTTTGAATTAAGCCCTGCAAACTGGAAAGGAGGTACTAGTACGTGCGTGATCCGCTATTTATTCATGTAGGATCGAGTAGGTCGTTTCTTGAATTGAGCCCTGCAAACCAGAAAGGAGGTAGTACGTGCGTGATACGCTATTTATCCGTGTAGGATCGATAGTGTAGCTTGTCAGTTTCTTCAGTGGTAGGCATTTTTATCCATGTAGGATCGATAGTGTAGCTTGTCGCTTTTCAGAGGTAGGCATTTTATTCAAAAAACTGCCACTTCGCATCTTAAGGCCTCAAATAAAACTGCTGTGAGCGCATTTGTAGGCTAGCTAGTGATCGATCAAGAATTTGTAAACGCCGAGCAAATGTAAATAAGTAACTGTTAATGCATCTCAATGATTCACAGATCATATACAAATATGTAGCTCCAAAAGCAAAGATCAGCCACCGGATCTTGCATCGCAACTAAAACTAACTAGTACGATTCCCATACATAAGATCAACATGTTAATGCATCTCAATGATTCATGATCATATACAAATATGTAGCTTCAAAAGCAAAGATCTAGAAAAACAACTGTTCTTCCTACTAACATGGATGCTTCTTCTTGGCCAACATTCAAAGATGCATCGAAAGACAAATTTGTTTGTGAAGTCTACAATTCCTCTTGCAAACGTAAGTGGTTTCACCAACAATTTGGAACCATGAGAATGAACCACACATGATGGAGGAACATCCACTGCAATATGATTTGGTCTTCTCTCGATCACACCGCGAGACTATTTTCGGAATACAAACTTTAACTTAGGCAAAATGATGCCCATTGTATAATCAGACCAAAGCAATGAAGCACCTAGTGTTGGCCAATAAATAGTAATAAAGATTACTTTTCTGCAAATTCATGAAGTGACTATCCAATCTTTGTGTCTATTTTCAAATGGCACCGCATGCAAAGTGACTATACTATTCTCTTGTGCAGTTCAACCAAAATATAGCAACGGGCAGACATCTCTGCCTCGCACAAATATCAAGCAGCTAGTAAACATATACCACACCATGTTCGCAGTGATGGAAGAGGTGAAATCGATACAACCAAAATTGAGCATCCAATCATTGAATCCTGTCCTGCACCTCCAATGTAGGTCCACCCTGCCAATAAATTCACATGCAAACCACTAGTTTTACTATCTAATGACAGTACAAAAAGAGTAGCAAGATAGTAGCAAACCATGTACCTTCGTAATGAATAGCTCATAGTGCCACCAATTGGATATAAAGGTTTGGAAAAAAACATGCTCCTAATGTTGAACCAGTTGGACTTTTGTGCAATTCCACCAAAATCGAGCATCCCTGTTTGCATAGATATTGAAAGTGTGATTACTATAAAGTGGCACTAGTTGAAGCATAGACTCACAAATATAAGCATTCCAATTTCTTAATGGGAAAAGGTAGCAAGACTGTTTCTAACCACCTCTTTGAAGGAATAAATAAAGCAACAGTGGCTGATGTCAGGAAGGCATACATAGTTTTTCTCGAAAAACTGAGCCATTCTGACCTTTCCTCTTCTTTTAAGCAAATTTTGTGTAGTTCTACTAAAATAAAATGCCATCACCGCCATGACAATTCAAAGGACACTGCATAAAAGGAAATGACTTAACATTACATCATGATGTCGTATGTAGTCCATTTACATTAGAGACAAACATATAGACCTCCTCCGATAACATAATGAACATTAATTTTAACAAAGGTGTGACTAGCTTTACCTGGATAATTTGAGTGAACTCTACACCCTCTGTTCCTTAATATAAGATGTTTTCACGGTTCAATTTAAAGTACCCAAATGTCTAATATTTAGAAAAACAGGTAGTAGTTTTCTTGAGCACATATCTGGGAAAGCTTGCCACACTTTATTTATGTCCATACGCTAATGAAACACCATTTGAATACTACAAATCTACACTAATCCACTGGCTAGTGCAACAGTAGAGTAGTTAGTTTATTACAGGGTACAGTACAATGGTTTTACTGAACAGATTTCAATAAACTCTAGCACTGGAAGGTTTCTATAAGAATTAACAATACAAAATGTAAAGGTAACAAGTTTCAGCATTGGTATACTAGCTGTGCATGAGCATTAAACCAAATACAAAAGTCTAAAGGTAACTAGCATTATTAACTAATGATAGTATAAAAAATTGCAAACCATGTACCTCCAAGGTAAATATCATTTCGAACTCGAGGGGACCTTAAAAATTGCTATCCCAATCTTGATAATCGATCAAACATAAAACTTGATCGAACGAATCAAGAGAACAGCCGGAGGAGGAGGTGCCCACTCTTGACCTTTCCTCTTGTCTTCATAATTGTCTGTGCAGTTTAACCAAAATAAAATGACATCAGCGCCTTGGAATTTTGGTGACACTGTACAAAAAAATTAACTTATCTCGTGAAAGTGAGGTATGTAATCTATAAGCATTAATAGTGCAAAAATTAACAAGTTTCATCGCTGGTATACTGGCTGTGCAACAGCATTGGAATGCCTTAGCTAAAAAATCTTTAATACATCCACAATCAACAGCTAACCCTGAAATAATCCAGTGACATTAAATGGCATTGCTTAAATTTATCGGTGGCATTAGACTGAGAACGGCATTAGTTAAATGTGGCATCACTTTAGCAGTAGCATTGCTTGACTTGACCGTCATGCTATACTAACAGCAAAAAAGTGGCAATAAGAGCATGGGAGGCCCATTCAGACAAAGGGCGCACTCAAGACGATGTACCTCCACGGATGCAGAGTGGTGAGGGAGGTATGGTTGCCCAGAGCAACAAATATACAGGCAACATATGTGGATTACGTCCCATTTTTGTTCTCTTTAGCTACCTATTTCCTATGTGAGGACAACAAACCGATCGACCTGGTCATTCTCTATTGCGTTGTCATGCCTTTCTACCCTTCTTCAACCAAGAGACACGAGACTCGCTCCTTAGCTACTGATTTTCCCCTTTTCAACCTAGATGCGGGTTCGATGCCTACTCTCTTGAACAAAGACAGTCTCCCTTCCTTTCCTTATTAAACCTGCATATGGATTAGTCTGCATGAAGTAGGGTTTCCTTTAATAGTGCAAATTATGGTTTTCGCTTATGTGGCCAGCAGAGTAGAGGATAGCAAATTGGGAAGATGGTGGAGTGGAAAAAGATCCACATGCAACGATGTGGCAGATGGGGCAATAGAACAAGGGTATGGTTCGAAAAGAGGTAGCATACCTGAGGATCGGCGAGAAGTGGCTTATCTCGTGGGTCGCTGCCCCTCCGCACACACTCACGGCAGCGAAGCTTGGGGACGGAGGCTATCCCGCGAAAGCGCTAGGTCTCGAGAGGACGGCCTTGTCGCTGCATTGACCTCGCCGGGCCGACGCACGAAAAGCGCTAACGCTGCATCGCCCTTTTTCTTCCCCATGGATCTGTGACCACCGTGAGGAGGGAGAGAGGGCCGCTTTTTTAGATCCGGAGAGAGGGTGGTAGTGTGAGAAGCAAGTGGGCAGCCCTTGGCAAGAAAGCGCTGAAGCTCCAGCCTATGTATCTTTTTTATACTACTAGTAATCGGAGGTGGACTAGTGGTAGAGTAGTTTATATTTTCTTTGGCGCAAAGCATCAGTTAGTCGTGCTTCAAAACCGAATGGCACGCCATTAAAAAAATAAAGGTCGATAACTAATGCGGCACCTCGGCCAACGCAGCGTATCGCAGTTTGCACGAGAAATTACACACACCATGTTTCGTTGACATGTGGTCCTGCTCCAACATATCGCGAGACGACGGCGAGTAGTAGGAGTATTTCCGAATGGACGGTAGGCCGGGCGCCTTCTTCGTGAACTGTGGCAACCGGCAACCGCCCATCGACTCTTCGCCTTTCCCTCTCGATTTGGAATCGCTGTCGCGATGCTCTTCCTCTCCCTCCTCCATTTTCCTTCAGCCCTTCACCCTTTCTTCGCCATTGTTCGATCGTCTTCTCCATGGAGGAACAGGACGGAAACGACCCCGTTATTCTTGCCCCGATCTGAAAGATGACGTGGTGGAGGAACTCATTGATCGGTGCGACGTCATCACCTCGGCTAGCATGCCAGGTTCGTTCAAGCCCATTCTCGACTCAACTAATAACATCATTACAAGGAACCCAAGAGTCAAAGAACGGTTTGATCTCCCTATCTTCTTCGCCAGGACTCGATGACCGGGCGCCGTCACGATGGACGCCTCGCCCTGTGCAAGTTGATGCCGCTGGATAATGATACGTATGATGTTAAGATGCCATCGCTTGAGGGCAAGGCTTGGGAAGGCACAAATGGAGATTGGGTTGTTTACATTGGGCCCAACTGCGAGTGGGCACTTGTGAATGTGTACACTCGTGGATCGGGTTCCACTTCCAAAATCTCAGCAGATCGCCTGCAGGTTGAACACACCGTATTGTACGACGCTCAAATACAATCATGGTGATTGTCTTCTACGGAAGATAGCAATTTGTCGAGTTCCCAACCGCTCTTGGAATTACAACAACTATGAAGTTGTTGCTATCTTCGACAAGCTTGTTGCCGTCCTTGGTGGTTTGACTCGATGGATATTGCTCAAAATCAGTTTCTCAGACACGGATGAGTACCGTGATGCAATTCAATACGAGGCCTTGTGTTTGCTGCCACCACTCGTGGCAATTGCTTTTGCATGGCATCCTCGTAGTTTCGCACGCTTGTCTTCCACCATAATTATAATTGTTTCATCCACATGCATGCGGGTTAGCAAGTTTCCCTTTACTAATTAACCTTCTTCTTGTCTTTCCAAGGTCCCGTGAACATTCCACCACCTATACTTGAAAATTTTATAACCAAGGGGAGATGACGATGGTGATGATCACGAGCATGAGGACGAGCAGCGCCTCTATATACTTTTTGGCGCTGGCAACTAATTTGATGGATCACCTCTTCTTGTGTGTATACAGCCCACCGATGATGTTATCGCTAAGGAAGCAGGTGTAGTCTCCGTGGTCGGACTCTCCGACCTATTCCAACACTGTTGCATGGTATTCGGATGGATACTAGTGTGCTAGCACCAACTCCTTCTCCCGGTACAGAATTGATAGTCTTGGAGAAAACTCGCTCTTCCTTGGACAAAACTATCCAATGATGGTGAAAGGCGATCCAACCGCTATTGACACAATGTTACTACCATTTATGAGAAGCAATCGTGTCTATACCTCGGACATTTGGGTGGTTCCCACCTGCATCGATATAGTAGGCCGCTTCAGCCTGGATGATCAGTCCTGCGTTGGTCTCCAGATCGACAATGGATGGCCCGTCCCAGAGAATCACTTGTGGTTCAAAGCAAGTGTTTCCAACGCCGAGGAATGGTTGAGTTGAAGTTCATTTCATTGCTTGTTATTTGTTGTGTGGTTAAAACTTAAGATAATGTATCCTCGTTGTCGATGTGGGTTAATGACCTGTTGTATGTAATAAAATGATATGCCTGTGATAAACTTACTAAATTTATGAATGGCTTTCGAGTCGCTTCTCTGAGTGAGTGGTGCGACGAGGCCAAAAAAAAATTTCCGAAAACAAAATTTTACCTGCATGGCAACAGGTTATCGGATGAGGCCAATCAACAATAGTAGTACACTATTTGTACTAGCTTCACATGCTTCACAGCGTTGGGTGTTTTCTTGTAGCCATATGTTAATGTTTCGCTGTACGTAACCAGCACCTCGAATCCTGGATACTATATAGTAGGAGTAGTAGGGTGGCATGGGCCTGAACAAGCATTCACGTCCAGGAGTACGGCACACGTAACCAGCACGACTTCCACCTGACACCATATTATTTCTTGGAGTCCGTGCTGGAGCAATCTCTTCAACCTCGTCGTTTCTCTAACTTTAGCCATCGGCGTGGCGAAGAGGTGGGGGTTTGCCGATAGTCGGTTTCCTTAATCAAGGTCCCACTTGTAAGGCCAACTCCAACGCACAACCCCAAACGGACCTCCGTTTTGCATGAACTCCAACGATAATTTTGACTAGAAAAGCAAGACCAAAGAAAACAAGAATGACAAGAATACATTTTACTACTCCTCAGAAGTTAGATTAGTGCCTTCTCGATGCATTCATTGTTGATTCATGAGGAGGCTCGATCTTGCGTGCTTCTTTCTTCTTCGAGTGTAAAGAAGTAGACGTTGCTTCCTCGCATCTAGTCTCATGTCTAGCCTCTATTATAGTAGGAGTATCAACAAGTGCACTAATCTCATCTCTAGCCTCTGTGCTAGCTAAAAGTGATAGAACATCTACTAAATTGCGCTCTATCAATATATGGATGTACTCTTCTTTGCAATACAAAAACTTGCATCCATTCTACTCCCTCCGTTGCACAATACATGCCTTCTATTTGTCAAAATATATATGTATCTAGACATGTTTTAGTATATAGGTACATCCATTTTGGATAAATGGAAGTCAAGTATTTTGGAACAGGAGGGAGTACACAATAAATTTTTAAGTTAGCACAACTAGTCTAATCCGAGAGCACAACCGAAGATTTGGTCGGGTTCTTACTCCTTTGCCGACATGTGGGACATCCAGCATCCGTGTCGTGGTCATGAAAGAAAATAGAGTGGTAGTTGAAGCCACGAGATGTGCATCTTGGGTTAAATCTGTAAATAGAATCTTACTACTCTTGAGTAACTCCAAAAGCGCCACCGAAGATCTTTATTGGATTTGTTTTTCATCACCAAAGACGTCGAGCTGAAAGATGTGCGAGTTCGATTGGGTCCTCTTGCGTTTTCACCGACATGTGGGCCGCATGTGAGCAAGCAGACGATGGGCTCAGCGTCACTGGCCGGGTGAGAAGAGAGATAGAGGAGGGCTGAGCACGGATTGCAGGAAATTTGTTCTACGTGCCTCGATATAGGCTCGATATAGTGGGGTGGCATGGGCCATAACTAGCATTCACGTCTCAGCAAGACGCACACGCCACCCACACGAGTCCCATCCGACACCAATTTTCTTGGAGTCCGTATACAGCCATCTCTTCTCCCTCCTGCTTTTCTCAGCCATCACGCTGGGCGGGTGGGGTTTGCCGATAGTCGGTTTGCTCAACTGCGGTCCCACTTGTAAGTGAAAATGCAACATCAAGACGCATTCCCGCTTGAGCGGCGTGTCGACCAACCGTGTGGGGTGCGACGTGAACGGCGCAGCTTTTTCCTTTTGAACTCAGAATTTGTAAAATTTGGTTCTGCTCCATGGCGCGACCAATAGATAGAAAATAACGGTTTTGCCTAGAGTAATGAGAAGTTTGGTTCTGGCGCCGTTCATGCATGGGCGCGTCGGCTGGAGGCTTACGTCAAAGTCGTCCATGAGCTTCTTGACGATGGTGAACTTGTCGAGGAAACCGACGAGGACCTCGTCGAACAAGGAGACGAAGTTGTTGTCCAAGCGGACCCTCGCCCTGGAGGCCTCAAGCAATACTACCTGGAGACGTTCCTTGGTGCCGGGCCGCAGGTCGGCGTCATGGACCATCTGGCACAGCCGGCTGATGCTCGCGCTCATCGCCTCCATGGGTCTAGCTTAGCTTCTAGTCAACTGATCTTGCGATTCGAGTGATCACTCTTGCCCTTGGTTAGCGTATGAGGTGCATAGGATTTCATTACTACTCCTCGGCCCTCTCACGCACCTGCCTTTGGCTGTATGATAGGTGGGCCAGCCACCCCAGGCCCACGTGTCATTCACCCAAAGGCGATTGCCGTAAGTCAATCGAAGCTGTGTCCTCTCCGTGCGGTGTAGTATAGTCATCTCACCGGACATCTAGTTGGGGCCAAATGAGAGAAGTTTCATGTTTACTGGTTTATTGGTCCCCTTTGCATTTTGCACCAAGTTTTGACCTTTGATCTAACTAATAAAATGTTAATGCATGTAAACAAAAATGTTGTGTAAGTCACCTTACGAAAACCAAATAATCCCAAAACACTTAGGCACGGTGCATTAACTCCCTCCTTGTTTCTTATTTCGTGACATATCAACCAATGAGAGATGTGGACCGTGCATGCTTTCAATGACTTGAGACTACCAAACATGACATGCAGTGTTTAGTTCATTGCATGTAATCCTATTAGTACTCTAGTTAGCAAAAATACATTAAGTTCTCTACCGATAGGAATAAAACACCATGTATTTATTTACGAGGGAGTAGTACTAGATATTGCTTGTCAAATACTATAATCCAGATGGACGTGGTAGTACTCCTAAATCCAGATGGTGGTGCTACTAGTACTAGTAGTAGTACTACCAATGTAGTAGTAGGAGTACTAGCACTGTACTACCCGTTGGTCAAATTATTACGTGCTACTCCTCATAGTGAAGTGACAAGACCTGCACGGAGATGACACTGAGTATATAGGCGCCGTGTTCGGCATACCATAGTCAGCCTCACCGTCTGCATTCACTATCATAATGGCCGTAGAGCTAGCCTTCTTACAACTAGCCCTGTTCGACATAATTTCCCGTGCGTAGATGCCCGTGCATTGCATGGAACACCAAGATTAGGGGTGGACGGCTCCGGCAGCGGCCATCACGCCAAATTTTTCCACGGCATTGGAACAAGTGCTGATTGTGAGAGACAAGGAGTTGTTTGTAAATAGGGAACAAGTGCGGCCATCTTTTTGCAAAAATGGAGAAGCTTGGTTTGTATGCGTCAGATCTAGATCCGACATCATCACCAACTCAGGACCTGTTTGATTCGCAGGATTTTGAAAACGCAGGAATAGGACACGGCAATATTACAAGTTTCAAACTGATATTACAAATGTTAGGAGTAATGATGCACCTACGAAGAGGGAATTACTAGGAAGTTTACATAAGAACTTTCGTTACTTTAGGTGGATGCAGCATTATCGTACAAACTAAAATCCACCATACGACAAGTCACTAATGGGCAAATAAGTTTTCGAGTCTCGCCACTTGATGTTTCAAAAACAAATTCAGCTTGCATGGAGACTTTGTCATTTAGGCTTAGATGCTTGCGGTGATCAGCACGCCATTCATTGTTGCGCCAGAGAACGCCAAACCTCATTACCTTGAGCACACTTGCCTCTAGAACAAAGAACCTGACCAATTTAATCTCAGATGTGCTGCCTCGGTAGTCAATCAAATCAATTTCTGTAAGATGGAGATCAAGGCATTCGATGAGATTGTTATAGTGCAGCACATTTTTCACTTTCAGGTCTTTTTTTATCTGCAAAAGAAGAGAACATATTAGAGCAGTTGGCTGCATAAGATTGTCGTGTCATCAAGAGGTACCAATATCATTCGCTCATACGATAGGGTTGGCTGGCTAGCGATATTTTTTCACTCTCTCTCTCTCTCTCTCTCTCTCTATCTCTCTCTCTCTCTCTCTCTCTCTTCGCTTTCCTCTCATTTAACTAGGAGCACGTGAAGAGCTTGGGCATTTGTTGCCTTCCACTATGTGGCCGATGCCATATTTCGCAAAAAGTATGCCACATAATACGCATCGATGTCAAATCAAAGATTTTGGCACCGCTCTAGCGATGTGAGAGAGTTGGCACCGCTGTGCACACAGACCCACATGTATAAACAAATCAATCAAACCAACTACACCAGCCTCTCACTCTCCCAAACAAGTGTTTTTTTATTGCCTCAGTCCTCTCCCTCTCCCTCTCCCACGCAGTGTTTTTCAATTGCGTGGGTTAATTTGGCACCGGAGCAAAGTAGGTGATCCAGATTGGGGCACAAGGTGAGCAATGGAGGGGCATCGATGCCAAATGCATCACAAGTGAATTTGGCACATGTTTGGCCTACATAGCCCACTTTTGTACTCCCTCCGTCCCAAAATTCTTGTCTTAAATTTGTCTAAGTACGGATGTATCTAGTTACATTTTAGTGTTAGATACATCCGTATCTAAACAAATGTAAGACAAGAATTTTGGGACGGAGGAATACTACTCGTATTTAGTATAAAATTTTGACCATAGATTTACCTAAGAAAATGCCAATGCATGCCACTAAAAATTACACCATTTGAAATTATGTTCAAATATGAATCCAACGATATAGTACTTAGTGACATGCATTAACATTTTGTCAGTTAAATCTATGGTCAAATTTTGATACTACAAAATTGGAAGAGTAAAACAGGACGGAGGTAGTACTTGATCTTAGGGTAACCATAGAGTTCCGGAGTAGTCTAAGTTACTTTCCACTATGACTAGCCTAGGCTACTATAGTAGTACAGACATAAAAATGATGCAGTGATCACGTGAGAAAAAATACTAAAAACATTTCTTTCCGGTAAAGGCGTAGATGCAGTTTTGAACACTGCACTTGTCATCGTAATTTGGGAAAATTATGAAAACATTGAGCTACGTTGTGATTACCGTTTACTTATAGGAAAGAAGTTTCACCTCGATGAGTAGCTTCTCCGTGCACGGAAAGCATGTAAGGAATCCAACAACTTGATCCAGACATGGGGCGATAGATTTTAGTGCTAAGATCTTCACCGTATGCATGGACTGGTCAAGCTTGTGGGAATCATTTCTCGAAGACAGTCCTAAATACATCAAGAAAAAATTTAAAAATGTGAATTTCAAGAAGACGGAGAAGAAGATGAGTGTTGTACCTGAACGATTACGGATCCAATAAAGAGTTCGGAGAATTTGGCAGACGAGTACACCAACACTGTCAATTTCGGTGCGTCAATGACCCTGATTTTTGTTGGACCTTCTAGATCCGATACAAGCAATCTCTCAAGGAAAGGCGCATTCTCAATGACCATAACGTGGAACAGCTGGAGTGATCTCTTCCCAATTGATGTCTTGTTGCAGGGCCAGCAAGACACATAAATCCATCGGAGATTCATCGAGGCGATGTGGAGGCTAATGAACCCGTGGATCTGCTCAAGACGAAGGTACTCGGCGAAGACAGCTGCCGAGCAGGTGCTCCATAGCCTTCTTCGAGATGACAACGTCAAGAGGTCAAGCTGCTTGAGTTGAGGGAGAAGAAGGGCGGGCGGCATTAACTGGGAAGATAGCAGAGGAGCTGAAGGCTGGGCCTTGGCGCAGCGTTGGCATGAGGCGGAGCGCGGACCCGGCAGAGAGCGACATCGCCCAGCTTCAAAGCTGAGCTCCTCAAGCTGATCTAGGGCGGGGATAAGAACCACTTTCGTCGAACTTGGGTTGGACCTTGCGGTTGGTACCGAACATACGGATGTCAAGGCGTCTGGCTGGCCAGGTGCGATGAAAGGATCTTGGAGGCTATGGCCATGCGTTGCAATCCCGTCGCAGAGGCAAATTGCCGACGGTGAGGTTGAGGGGGACGCAGCGCCAGAGGGGCACCACCACCGGGAGAGCAGGGCGGTCCGCACGGCGGATTTGGTGGGGAGGAGGCCGATGATGACGAGCAGCATGTCATCGGGAGGCTCTTGATGAAGTCGAGCTCGCCGGATGCGGTTTTGGCTCGAGCCGCCTCCGCTTGTTGGCTGCCTCGCCGTCCATCTCAACCGGCGGCGACGCTGGTGTACACGTGTGCTGGTGTGTGTTGTGTGCTGGGTGTGCGCGAGTGCGTCCTTCTGTGCATGCCGCCGCGCAGTGGTGAATTGTGCGCGAGTGCGTCCTTCGCGCAAGAAGTTTGTCCTCAATGCGCCCTCAATTTACTAGCGTGCGGGGTGCTACCCCGAGTGGTTTCAACTTTGTTTCCTTCACCGCGTGTCAGATGGGCCTCTAGTTTACTTATTTTCACCCAACGCCACATGGGCCAAAGACTACGAAGATCTGTAACACGGTGACAAGGCAGCATGTGGGTTGGTTGACCGGTCAACTAAACAATATACGGAGCTATACGCTGACACAGTGAGCGTATAATCCGTCGGTATAGAGAGTTTGAGTGAGAGGGGAGGCCCGTGAGAGATAGCAGAGAGAGAGAGAGCTACTCCCTCCGTTCGATAATGTAGTTCCAACATTTTTTTTAAGTCAAACTTTTGAAACTTTGACCAAGTTTATAAAGAAATTACTTATATCTACAATACCAAAGATAAATGATAGTATGAAGTAAGTACATGTTGTGATGAATCTAATGATCGTTCCAGATGTAAATGTTTTTCTCCAAATATACCTGGTCAAACTTTTCTGAGGTTTGACTTTTCAAAACATCCATCTGCTTATGGTGGTGACTGAGTCCCTAACTTGAGAGAGAGAGAGAGAGAGAGAGTGAGAGAGTGAAAAATTGTGTGTGTGTGTGTGTGAAAGAGACATGGACAATGCATTGATAAAAGTAGAGAAAAAGCGTGCGTGTCTTATGCAAACATATCACACATGCATCTTCGACAACGGGAGGCAAGGTGAGGAGATAGTGTGTGGTTGTTTGGAACCGAGAGAGCAAGACCCACGCACGTGGCCAAGAGGGTCGACAAACAAGGAGAGAGGTCGAGAGACGTACGGAGAAAATGTAGACATGGGGAGGAGAGAGTGTATGCTTGTCATAGAGAGATCCCCTGGAGATCGTGATGGGATTATCTGGGTGGGAGATCGAGTGACAAGGTGTGTGCGCGATAGAAGATGCCCCGAGAGATATCGAGATAGACGTATGGATGGAAGGAGACGTGTGTTCCTGATGGCTAGTAAGAGATATTCATACTTAGGAGGGAGGAGTGCTTGCGCCTATGGCCCTGTTTGGATACTCTAACTCAGTTAGAGTTAGAGTTAGATTCTAACCCTAAACTAACCCTGAACTAACTCTAAGTAAAGAGGTGTTTGGATGGCAGGGTTAGATGGAGCCTTGGATACGGGCGAGGCACCTTCACCGGCGGTGCGAGAGGGAGGGAGGGAGAGGACGAGAAGCTTCGAGGAAGTGGGAGGGATCTGCTGCGGGAGAGCGAGAGAAAAAAGTGTTTATTAGTGGTCCCGAGAAGAACTAACCCAAATAAGCACCTCTTCGATGGGTTAGTTTTTTTGGATGGGTTAGATGCATCTAACCCAAACTAACCCTCCTGTTTGGATCTTTTTGGGTTAGTTGACTCCAAACTAACCCAAACTAACTCTAACCCATGGATCCAAATAGAGCCTATGATGGAGTGAGGGATTATGGTACTTAGGGGGGTGCGTGTCACATGGAGAGAGAACAAGGGCGGAGAGTGTTGGATGGGTCTATATGTATAGCGTGAGCGAGACATGTGTATGTGTGAACCAGGGAGATATAAGGCAAGTTTGGCTTGCCCCGAGCATCTTTGCCCGGCACAGGGGTTGTGGCTGGATTTCATGCACGCTTGTTTGGTTGCTACCCTGTGAAAAAGAAAGCCCGCTGGCACGGGTTCCTTGCACTTTAATTAGCCTAGATGAACTCCAGACATCGCAAGTAGCCCGCCCAAAGCGCATCGATTTGAATGCTGGCCGTGTTCGGTCGATGCGGCCATGAGGCTAACAGCAACTTGGATGGATATTAGCATTATATAATTGATGCATGGATTGATTGATGGGACGTTGATGCTTTGCCTGGCCTGCATGAACCAAACGCTTCAAAGACCACACAAGCTCGGCCAGGCAGAAATATTTTACATTTCACGTCCACACCAGCAAAGACCGCCATCAAGGCATGAGGGTCAGTCACGAACCAAACTGGCCAATAAAGTTTGAGAGAGATTGAGGAGCCCGATAAGGCTGAGTGGTGCGTCGAGATAGTCGAGAGGGGGAAGAGATATTCCATCCGCTCGATAATGCAAAGGTATGTAAATTTTTTAGAAGTCAAACTTTGGAAACTTTGATCTGGTTTACACAAATGTTATTTATATCTACAATACCAAAGATACATCATACAAAACTACATCTCATGGTGAATCTAATGGTATATGTTTGCCGTACTAGATGTAATTCTTTTTCTCCACTTACATGGTCAAACTTTGTGATGTTTGACTTTTCAATAAATCTATATGCTATGGACCGAGGAGAGTGCCTCGGTCGAGACAGATCAAGTGCGTGTGAAGGAGAATGAGTAAGTGTGCAAAAAGAGTATGTGTGTGAAAGAGAAAGTGACAACAAATGATAAATTAGAGAGAGAGTGTGTTTTTTCGTTTCTTATGCGAACATATCACACATGCATCTTCGAGATGGAAAAGCGAGGCCAGGAGATACACGAAGATAGCTAGTGTGTGATTGTTTGCAACGGAGAGAGACACCCCTGTAGCACATGTCCAATAGAGGTCTAGCCAACAAGGAAAAAAGGTCGAGAGGGACACATGGATGGCATGGACGCATGGGGTGGGAGAGAGGTGTGTTTGTGATAGAGAGATCCCCTCGAGATCGTGAGGGACTATATGGGTGGGAGATCGAGGGAGTGCGTGCTGGCGATAGAAAGATGCCCCGAGAGAAATCGAGATAGACCATGCACATGTTTGTGATGGAGACTAAGATTAGCTAGTCATATACATATAGGGGGATTATGTGCCTACAATTGAGTGAGAGACCATCATACTTGGCTAGCTGGGCACGAGATTGTGTGTGTGTGCGTGTGAGATGGAGAGAGAACGAGGGAGAGAGATAGAGTTTTAGATGTGCCTATCGAGTGCGAGTGAGATATGCATGTGTATGTGTGACCCAGGTGGATGGAAAGTTTGAGAGAGAGGGGAGAGCTCGAGATGACATAGTGGTGCGTGAGAGAGTTACTGCAAAGAGCCAAGGAATTTGTGTATGCACGATGAGTGCACTAAAGATATCTAGCTTGGACTAGCTAGAGTATCATACATAGTGTAAAGTAGAGAGACCTATAGATGGTGTATATATGCATGCGAACTATAAAGACCCCCCCCCCCAACACACACACAAAGAGAGAGAGAGAGAGAGAGAGAGAGAGAGGGTGAGAAAGGGAGAGGGACCAAAAAGGTTTTTTGTTTGATGCGCATGGCTGAGAATTGAAGATTGTCGGCTAGAGAGAGAAAGAGAGAGAGAGAGAGAGAGAGAGAGAGAGAGAGAGAGAGAGAGAGAGAGAGAGAGAGAGAGAGAGAACAGGAGTGCGGGAGAGGGGAGGTCGCGTTTTATGCATCAAACACTCGATATAAACCATGTTTCGATATAAACTTGCATTCAAATATTTAAATTGGAGAACATGTTGTCTGCAATCCACACATGAACGGATATATGCGTATATCAAACAAGTTCATTAATTTGACTTTCAACATGTTCATGGAGTACTATAATCTTGTACAACATGCTACTCGATTGAGGTGTTCAATTTTGGATTTAGTTCACTATTTTGACCCTCTTGAATGAGCTATTTCATTGATTCGAGATATTTCATTTTGGGTTTGATTGGCGTTTTTGAGTGGGTCAACTATTTGTAATAGAGTAAATCTCTAGCATCGAGCATGTAAAAACACAGTACTCCCGAGCATCACCTCTCCATCTAAAAAGAAGTGGCAAGCTAATATTTCAAAATTTGATTCAATCGACTTGGTAAGGTAGACGTGGATGCTCGCTCTCCCAAAATTTGAACGAACCATTAAACATCCTCTACGCTTTGGAATTCGGCCGAGCAAATAAATGGGAGACGCGAAATTACCGTCCTATGTGGGACATGCATCAATTAGCCCGTTGTACATCGAGGGTAGGTTCGTAACTTCATCCAAGCGCGCCTTCTCCTCGGCCGAAATGACATGTGCCGAATAATTCATAAACCATGGTCGGCAAAACACGCTCTCCTCGCCCAAAATAGCTCGCGCCACTATTTGAAAACTCGCTCTCGCTTGAAATCGTTCGCGCCCACTATAGTTCAAAACACGCCTCCTCGCTTGAAAATCGCTCCCGCCCACTATTTGGGGAGAAGCAAAGTTACTCTACTATCCCCGACCCTCGTTACACAGACTCCAAGCCGAGAAGCCTATAGGCAAGGGTAGAACTGTAACTTCGCCTCACATTTCAGACAAATGCGTCCGTAAGACATGGTTCCACTCCCCTACCAATTCCGCCCCCGCCCGCCCCATTCATACCTCGTGGGCATCAAATTACCTTCTCCCGGAAGCTTCCTTCTCCCGAGCATGAAACCTCAGCCCCACCTCCATGGCGCCCCCACCGCACCAATTTCACAGCCGCCCTCCTCCCTAATGCCGCAGACGCTGTCCATTTGCCGTCGTGCCTTGGGCCGTGTGCCTCTACTGCCGGTCTTCTTGGTGTTGCTCTATTAACGGCCCCGCTGAACCGCATTCAGAGCCGATTCACCCCTGCTGTTGTTCACGGCACCGGAGCGGCTCCAACTTCGGGTCCGTCCAGAGTCCTAGCGCTGCTTCCGCATAGCCGTCGACCGTCGCGACATCGCTCTTTCCCTGCCGCCGGTCGCCACTGCAACCGCGCCGGCCTCACCGACTCGGCAGCTGGACCTGCCTACTTCACCCTGCCGCCAGATAGGTTGCACCCTCATCTCAAATCACTTTATTTAGGCGTCAGTTCTCTGAATTTTTATTCTGGGCCAATCGATTCCCAATGGGAAGCAGCACCCCTCGAGGCGGCGGAGCTCCTAGGCTACCGGCTGGCTGGTGTCTAACGTAAGGGTGCGGGGCCGCAAGTTCGCCACGGAAGCAGTGCTTAGATGGCTCTCTTTTAGAGTTGCGTGGGTTGAAGGTACTGCCGCCGCCAGATCTGGATGATGGGGAGTCTTTGTGGATTGGCCCGGGGGCGGCGCAACCCACGGTCTTGAGGGGCGGGAGGCGGGGTTTTGGCGAGAACCCGCAGACGGCGGAGGCAGGCTGCTCTGCCGTTGGTCGCTGGCTCTTCGGGGAAGATTCCGAACAATGTTAGCCGGGAGGCACAAGACGGCCATCAAGCGATCCGGCGTAGATCGGACAGTACCAAAATAAAATAAAATCATGTGACCCCAATTTAGTCTTCAGTCAACAGACGTGTGACCACTCTCGTACCTTACTGTTGATCTCTTAGGGCTTCTTCAGATCAAAGATATGTGTCGTTCTTAACATTATGTGTTTTCTGCATCTTTAGCCACACCGTCCGACTCACCGCAGCTTGCTCCAACAAGGTAAGCATACACGGAAGGGAGCTATAGTCCCCACTCAACAGGTTCCACTGCATCGAATGCGCGTGCAGGCATGGACAGCCACAACAACTGAGGGCCATCGACAAGTCGACATGATGCTCACTCCTATGGATGGCAGCCAGATAGGTTGTACCCTCATCTTACTTGTGTGCAACATTTATGGCTTTGTTATTCATCTAAGCACCTGTTGGAATTCTCTGTGCTCCAATGTAGATGTAAGTACCTGTTGTATATCACTATATTTTTACATCGGCATGTATTTTGTTAATCGGCGTGAATCCAACCTTTATCTGATCTAAATTTAGTTGTAGCAAAATGTATGATTAAAGGCCACAATGTTGATTTTTGTAAGGAAAACTACTTGGTAGTTTTGCATCCTGAGCTGCATGAGTGTACTATCTCATATCAGTGGGTTTGAATACTTTGGTTCTGCAGTGGGTTTTTCAGTATTTTTTTCTTGTGTTGTCCTGTCGTATCCCTAGCTCTTACATCATACTCCCTCCGTCCGGATTAAATGTCGCAGAAATGGATAAAACTGGATGTATCTAGAACTGAAATACGCCTAGACCCATCCATTTATTTCCGGATGGAGGGAATACATGTCAATATGTCATGCCTTTCTATTCTTCAGTACCTATTCCATCTCTGCTGTAGCATGTTTTATAACTGAATCACCATTCTTCTATATAAGGCATGCAAGGGAAAGACGACTATGTTAGAATCAAGGGTTACAAACCAGGTCTTTGCAAAAGATCCAAATGCCAGGAGATAATAAACCAACTCCATTTTTCATAGATCTTGCTTCCAAAGACAGAAACGCAACTCCCAGCGATAATAAGCGATTCCAGTGGCCAAAGAACTAGTCCGCTCCATCCAGAAAAAGAATGTCAACTCCATTCTAAGAAGCGTGTGTGTATCCTTGCATCATGAAATTTTATAGCATTACGATCATATTTTCTACATGTTTCTTACCCATCTCTCTTTTAGAAAATAAGGTTAAACGATAGAAGACTTCCTCCATTGGGATCGTATTCGAGGAAAATATCTTGCGGGAATTCTCTGTGCTCCAATGCTGATGTAAGTACCTGTTGTATATCACTATTTTTACATCAACATGTATTTTGTTAATTGGCGTGAATCTAACCTTTATCTGATCTAAAATTAGTTGTAGCAAAATGTTAAAGGCGCCAATGTTGATTTTTGTAAGGAAAACTGCACCGGTAGTTTTGCATCTTGAGCTGCATGAATGTACTATCTCATATCACGCACATTCTTGAATTGTAGTGCTTCTCTGGTTGCCCATTCATTCATTGTGTCAATGTTGCTTTCGTACTACCTTACAGGCTGATGATAGCTGTGCCATATTGTGTTAATTTGGTGTAGGCTAGTTGCCCAAACGTTCATTGTGTCAATGTTGCTTTCCTATTATCGACTTGGCCAATGATAGCAATGCTAGTGTGTTAATTTTGTGCAGGCTCTTTGAAGATAAGAAGACAAACTACGAAAACAGCAAAGGCAAACCCATTGTTTCTTTCCGATAAATCTAGGACAGGTAATATGGCAATAACTCATGATTAATCTGTTTGGTTCCGTCCTAATTTATGTTATGATGCGATGGTGAGACGCTCTCCACTATCAATAATACAAGCCTGCCAAAATCGCCATCTGAATGCATTAGGTATCCTCTCGCCTCGAATGCAATGGAATAAATGTATGTTTGTGAACCAATTAATGGCTGAAGCAATGATGGAAATGGTGGATGAATCGGAGGTGCAGAGTCGTGCGACACAACAACTGATCAATGTTTTCAGAGACAGTGTAGCAAAGCAGCAAGAACTTGCCCACATGCTTATGGGCATCATCTGTGCTGAGGTTGCAGATTGTGACGTTGTAGATGGTTAGGTTCTGCTCATTTATTTGCACTGGCATCAATCTTTGATTGCCCAGTGGATGTAATTTCCTATAATATATCTTTGGATGTGCAACGTTATTCTCTCGTATGCCGTACCTTTGCTTGATCGGTTTTGGTCCTGCATAATTGCTCGTTGTAATGGGCTCAAATTATCTAATTTGGCCTAAAGACATGTACGAACTTTAGTGGGCCCATTAAGTTAATGGGTCGTTACTAGGCCGAAAGTTAATGGTCGGCCCTCTTACCACCCGGGTCGTTAACAGGCCAACATTGAAGCGGCCAATAGGTGGCCCAAATTTATTTCATGGGCCGTTAACAGGCCGTTACTAAGTTTGGGCTACATATGGCCCAACTATACTGTAGGCCTTTAGCAGGCCGAAAGAGACAATGGGCTATCTTTGGACCATGAAGAGCATGGGCCGCTAAGAGGCCGAAAGTCAGGTCGTATTGTAAATGGCCCAAGCGTATTTGTGGGCCTTTAGCAGCCGAAAGAGAAATCGGGCTGGTATTGGACCATGAAGGGCATGGGCCGTTAAAAAGGCAAAACTAAGGTCCGACTACAAATGGCCCAACTCATTTATGGTCCGTTAACGGGCGAAAGGCACAGTGGGCTGAATTGGCCCAACACTTAAATGGGTCGCTAAAAGGCCAAAACTCAGGTCCGACTACAAATGGCCCAACTAATTTATGGGCCGTCAACAAGCTAAAAGTGACACCGGGCCAGAAATTGGCCCAACACTTAAATGGGCCGCTAAAGGCGAAACTTCGAGTCCGACTACAAATGGCTCATCTGATTTATTGGCCGTTAACAGTTTGAAAGACACACCGGGCAGGAAATTAGCCCAACATTTAAATGGGTTGCTAAAAGGCCGAAAGATGTACATCACGAAAATTGGCCCATCCATTAAATGGGCCGTTAACGCCGAAATCTCATCGGGCCGATATTGAGTCCAATTATATAGCGAAATGTTAACGGCTCGAATCGGCGATGGGCTACAATGTCAAATCTTTAACGGCCGTTAGCGGGCCCAATTGGCACATCTCGTATGGGCCGTGGGCTTAAATGGACTCGACACAAGTAGGCCTTATATGGGCGGCACGCTAATTTTACTGGGCGGCCTTTTTCACCGAATGGGCCCTTTGTTGGGTCGTGCACGTGTCGACCTATCATAGGCGCCTCTGTCCAATGAGTGGATGACATCATCCCCAGCGGTGAGGCAACACGTGTTTCTGCGCCAATGATGATTTTACACGTGGAAAATCCCCATTGGTCCGGCTGTTAACGGGTTATCGGATCCAAAACCCGACCCGATAGCTTAACGACATTCTGGGCCACGGTGGATGCCACGTGTCGGTCACCCTTAATGAAAAGCACTTACGTGGCGTGATTTATCGTCATGGAAGTGGACACTTCTGTGATGATAATTTTGGTAATGTCATGGAACACTTCTACGACAGCACAGGTATGACTATCTTGATTCTGTCATAAATTTGTCATGGATGTACATGCATGACAAAAAACGCGACCTACTATGACAAACACATATCATCACGGAAGTGTATTTTTTTTGTAGTGTTTGGACACACGGTTACTATGGTTACTATGACTTTACACTGAACCATGTTACTAAAGACGGGTCAACCCTGAGGGGTACCCGCGCGAGCATAATTGCGAGTGATGTGGAGTCGGGTTGACCTGGAAGGTGCCCGCGAGATAATTACGAGGCGTGGCCGGGCATTCTTAGCCCTTGCCGCAAGTCCTCGAGATGGGGCAATGGGGTCACATCTTTCGTGAGTCTCTGCTTGTTACCGCGCATTCCTAATCCACTACGATTTGGATATTTGATCCGAGGGGCCTCTGGCCTGATAGCACTAACCATCACGTGGGCATAGTATGGGCGTTCTGCGTCGTATGCATCAGCCAAAGCTTAATAGACGTCATGCAACTGAGCGGCGCGCGCCGGGTTGGACTGGTAAGCTCCTACCTTTTTTAAGGAGGTAGCTAGGTCTGCTCACCGGCTGCGTTCGCAACGTGCAGGAGTTCTCGGGGAGATGTCCCATGACCCCTGGGGGCATAGGTTTAGTTGTTGGAAATATGCCCTAGAGGCAATAATAAAAGGATTATTATTATATTTCCTTGTTCATGATAATTGTCTTTTATTCATGCTATAATTGTATTACCCGGAAATCGTAATACACGTGTGAATACATAGACCACAATATGTCCCTAGTGAGCCTCTAGTTGACTAGCTCGTTCATCGGCAGAGATAGTCATGGTTTCCTGACTATGGACATTGGATGTCTTTGATAACGGGATCACATCATTAGGAGAATGATGTGATGGACAAGACCCAATCCTAAGCATAGCACAAGATCGTGTAGTTCGTTTGCTAGAGCTTTTTCCAATGTCAAGTATCTTTTCCTTAGACCATGAGATCGTGTAACTCCCGGATACCATAGGAGTGCTTTGGGTGTACCAAACGTCACACCGTAACTAGGTGACTATAAAGGTGCACTACAGGTACCTCCGAAAGTGTCATTGGGTTGACACGGATCGAGATTGGAATTTGTCACTCCGTATGATGGAGAGGTATCTCTGGGCCCACTCGGTAATGCATCATCATAATGAGCTCAAAGTGACCAAGTGTCCGGTCACGGGATCATGCATTCTGATGCGAGTAAAGTGACTTGCGGTAACGAGATTGAACAAGGTATTGGGATACCAACGATCGAATCTCGGGCAAGTAACGTACCGATTGACAAAGGGAATTGAATACGGGGTTGCTTAAATCCTCGACTCGTGGTTCATCTAATGAGATCATCGAGGAGCATGTGGGAGCCAACATGGGTATCCAGATCCCGCTGTTGGTTATTGACCAGAGAGCAGTCTCGGTCATGTCTGCATGTCTCCCGAACCTGTAGGGTCTACACACTTAAGGTTCGGTGACGCTAGGGTTGTATGAATATGAGTATGCAGCAAACCGAAAGTTGTTCGAGTCCGGATGAGATCCCGGACGTCACGAGGAGTTCCGGAATGGTCCGGAGGTAAAGAATTATATATAGGAAGTGTTGTTTGACCATCGGGAGAGTTTCGGGGTCACCGGTATTGTCACGGGACCACCGGAAGGGTCCCGAGGTCCACCGGTGGGGCCACCTATCTCGGAGGGCCCGTGGGCTGAAGTGGGGAGGAACCAGCCCCTAGTGGGCTGGTGCGCTTCTGAGCCCCTCGCCTAGGGTTGGAAACCCTAGGTGGGCGCCCACTGCCTTGGGGTACTCCACCCTCGGCCGCCGCCCCTTGGGAGATTCCCATCTCTGGGCCGGGCGCCCTGAGGGGCCTATATAAGGAGGAGGGAGGAGGGCAGCCGCACCGCATCTTGGCGCCTCCTCTCCCTGCTACACCTCTCCCTCTCATGAAGCTTCGTGAAGCCCTTGTGGTATTGCTGCATCCACCACCACCACGCCGTCGTGCTGCTGGATCTTTATCAACCTCTCCTTTCCCCTTGCTGGATCAAGAAGGTGGAGACGTCACGCTGACCGTACGTGTGTTGAACGCGGAGGTGCCGTCCGTTCGGCGCTAGGATCTCCGGTGATTTGGATCACGACGAGTACGACTCCCTCAACCCCGTTCTCTTGAACGCTTCCGCTCGCGATCTACAAAGTATGTAGATGCACTCCTATCACTCGTTGTTAGATGAACTCATAGATGGATCTTGGTGAAACCGTAGGAAATTTTTATTTTCTGCAACGTTCCCCAACAGTGGCATCATGAGCCAGGTTTATGCGTAGTTCTCTATTGCACGAGTAGAACACAATTTTGTTGTGGGCGTAGATCTTGTCAACTTGCTTGCCGCTACTAGTCTTATCTTGCTTCAGCGATATTGTGGGATGAAGCGGCCCGGACCGACCTTACACGTACGCTTACGTGAGACGGGTTCCACCGACCGACATGCACTAGTTGCATATGGTGGCTAGCCGGTGTCTGTCTCTCCCACTTTAGTTGGAGCGGATTCGATGAAAAGGGTCCTTATGAAGGGTAAATAGAAGTTGACAAAATCACGTTGTGGTTATTCGTAGGTAAGAAAACGTTCTTGCTAGAACCCAATTGCAGCCACGTAAAAGATGCAACAACAATTAGAGGACGTCTAACTTGTTTTTGCAGCAATTGCCTTAATGATGTGATATGGCCAAAAGTTGTGATGAATGATGAATGATATATTGTGATGTATGAGATCATGTTCTTGTAATAGGATTCACGACTTGCATGTCGATGAGTATGACAACGGCAGGAGCCATAGGAGTTGTCTTTATTTTGTATGACCTGCGTGTCATTGAAGAACGCCATGTAAATTACTTTACTTTATTGCTAAATGCGTTAGCCATAGAAGTAGAAGTAGTCGTTGGCGTGACAACTTCATGAAGACACGATGATGGAGATCATGATGATGGAGATCATGGTGTCATGCCGGTGACGAAGATGATCATGGAGCCCCGAAGATGGAGATCAAAGGAGCTATATGATATTGGCCATATCATGTCACTATTATATAATTGCATGTGATGTTTATTATGCTCATGCATCTTGTTTACTTAGAACGACGGTAGTAAATAAGATGATCCCTTATAATAATTTCAAGAAAGTGTTCTCCCTAACTGTGCACCATTGCTAAAGTTAAATCGTTTGAAGCACCACGTGATGATCGGGTGTGATAGATCCTTACGTTCACATACAACGGGTGTAAGACAGATTTACACAAGCAAAACACTTATTTTAACTAGACGAGCCTAGCAAGAACAGAAATAGCAAAAGAACACAACAGACAGAAAGTTCGAACATGAGTCGTATGGAAGATACGATCGAAAAGGAGATGTTCACCGACGATGACTAGTCCGTCTCACGTGACGATCGGACCGCGACCTAGTCGACTCGGATCATGTAACACTTAGATGACTAGAGGGATGTCAAATCTGAGTGGGAGTTCATTAAATAATTTGATTAGATGAACTTTATGAACAATAGTCTAAAATCTTTGCAAAATGTCTTGTAGATCAAATGGCCAACGCTCATGTCACCATGAACTTCAACACGTTCCTAGAGAAACCAAAATTTGAAAGATGATGGCAGCAACTATTCGGATTTGGGTCGGAACACGAGGATCATCCTCATAGCTGCCAAGAAACAATATGTCCTAGAAGCACCGTTAGGTGAAGCACCCATCGAGAGAACCAAGGCGTTATGAGCGCTTGGCAGTCTCGTCTTGATGATTACTCCCTCGTTGATGCGGCATGCTTTTACAGCTTAGAACCGGGGCTCCAAAAGCGTTTTGAGCAACACGGAGCATATGATATGTTCGAAGAGCTGAAACTAGTTTTCCAAGCTCATGCACAGGTCGAGAGATATGAAGTCTCCGACAAGTTCTACAGATTGTAAGATGGAGGAAAATAGTTACGTCGGTGAGCACATACTCAAAATGTCTGGGTTGCACAACCGCTTTGTCCCAGTGGACATTAACCTCGAACGAGCCGGTCATTGTGAGAATCCTTCAATCGCTCCCACCGAGCTACAAGAGCTTTGTGATGAACTACAATATGCAGGGGATGGTGAAAACTATTCTGAAGTATTTTCAATCTTTGAAGTCGTGAGACGTAGAAATCAAGAAGGAGCATCAAGTGTTGATGGTCAATAAAACCACTAAGTTCAAGAAGGGCAAGGGTAAGAAGAACTTCAAGAAGGGCGGCAAGGATGTTGCCGCGCTGGTAAAACGATTGCCGAGGAAGAAGTCGTGCAATGGACCCAAGCACGAGGCGAGTGTTTTTATTGCAAAGGAAGGGTCACTTTGGAAGCGGAACTGCCCCAAATACTTAGCGGAACAAGAAGGCGGCAACACTAAAGGTATATTTGATATACATGTAACCGATGTGTACCTTACTAGTACTCGTAGTAACTCTGGGTATTTGATACCGGTGCCGTTGCTCATATATGTAACTCACGGCGGGAGCTGCGGAATAAGCGGAGGCTGGCGAAGGGCGAGGTGACGATGCTTGGCGTCGGGAATGGTTCCAAGGTCGATGTGATCGCTTCGGCACGCTTACCTCTACATTTACCTACGGGATTAGTTTTAAACCTCAATAATTGTTATTTAGTGCCAAGTTTGAGCATGAACATTGTATCGGGATCTCGTTTATCTGAGATGGCTACTCATTTAAATCCGAGAATAATGGTTGTTCTATTTATATGAGAGATATGTTTTATGGTCATGCTCCGATGGTCAATGGTTTATTCTTAATGAATCTCGAGCGTGATGTTACACACATTCATAGTGTGAATACCAAAAGATGTAAAGTTGATAACGATAGTCCCACATACTTGTGGCCTTTGCCGCCTTGGTCACATTGGTGTCAAACGCATGAAGAAGCTCCATGCTGATGGACTTTTAGAGTCTCTCGATTATGAATCATTTGACACATGCGAACCATGCCTCATGGGCAAATGACCAAGACCCCGTTCTCCGGAACAATGGAGCGAGCAACCAACTTATTGGAAATCATACATACCGATGTATGCGGTCCAATGAGCGTTGAGGTCATGGAGGATATCGTTATGTTCCCACTCTCACAGACGACTTAAGTAGATATGGGTATATCTTCTTGATGAAACACAAGTCTGAGACCTTTGAAAAGTTCAAGGAATTTCAGAATGAGGTAGAGAATCAACGTGACCGAAAAATAAAGTTCTTACGATCAGATCTGGACGAGAATATTTAAGTCACAATTTGGTACACACTTAAGGAAATGTGGAATCGTTTCACAACTCACGCCGCTGGAACACCTTAGCGTAACGGTGTGTCGAGGCGTCGTAATAAATACTCTATTGGATATGGTGCGATCTATGATGTCTCTTCTTGATTTACCGCTATCATTTTGGGGATCGCTCTAGAGACAGCTACATTCACTTTAAATAGGGCACCGTCTAAATCCGTTGAGGACGACACCGTATGAATTATGGTTTGAGAAGAAACCTAAGTATCGTTTCTAAAAGTTTGGGGATGCGATGCTTATGTCAAGAAACGTCAACATGAAAAGCTCGAACCCAAGTCAGAAAAATGCTTCTTCATAGGATACCCTAAGGAAACCATTGGGTATACCTTCTACCTGAGATCCTCAGGCAAGATCTTTGTTGCCAAGAACAGATCCTTTCCTGAAAAAGAGTTTCTCTCGAAAGGAGTAAGTGGGAGGAAAGTAGAACTTCGATGAAGTACTACCTCTTGAACCGGAAAGTAGTGCAGCTCGGAAAATGTTCTGTGGTGCCTACACCGGCCGGAGAGGAAATTAATGATGATGATCAAGGTTGCCGGATCAAGTTTCTCTTGAACCGTAGGGTCCACAAGGACACGTTCCACACCAGTGGTATGGTAACCCTGTCACCGGAAATCATGTTGTTAAACAACGGTGAACCTTCGAACTATGAAGAAGCGATGGCGGGCCCAGATTCCAACAAATGGCTTGAAGCCATGCAATCCGAGATAGGATCCATGTATGAAAACAAAGTATGGACTTTGACAGACTTGCCCGATGATCGGCGACGATAGAAAACAAATGGATCTTTAAGAAGAAGACGGACGCGGATCGTAATGTTACCATCTATAAAGCTCGACTTGTCACTAAGGGTTATCGGCAAGTTCAAGGGGTTGACTACGATGAGACTTTCTCTCCTGTAGCGAAGCTGAAGTCCGTCCGAATCATGTTAGCAATTGCCGCATACTATGATTATGAGAAATGGCAAATGGGCGTCAAAGCGGCATTCCTTAACGGCTATCTTAAGGAAGAACTGTATATGATGCAGCGGAAGGTTTTGTCGACCCTAAGAATGCTAACAAGGTATGCAAGCTCGGCGATCCATTTATGGGCTGGTGCAAGCATCTCGGAGTTGGAACATTAAGCTTTGATGAGATGATCAAAGTGTTTGGGTTTATGCGAGACTTATGGAGAAGCCTGCATTTACAAGAAAGTGAGTGGGAGCTCATGTAGCATTTCTCATATTATATGTAGATGACATACTTACGATGGGAAATGATATAGAACTTTTGGACAACATTAAGGCCTACTTGAATAAGAGTTTTTCAATGAAGGACCTTGGAGAAGTTGCTTACATATTAGGCATCAAGATCTATAGAGATAGATCGAGGCGCCTCATAGGTCTTTCACAAAGCACATACCTTGATAAGATATTGAAGAAGTTCAAGCTGGATCAGTCCAAGAAAGGGTTCTTGCATGTATTACAAGGTGTGAAATTGAGCTCGGCTCAATGTCCGACCACGACAGAAGATATAGAAGAGATGAGTGTCATCCCCTATGCCTCAGCCATAGGGTCTATTATGTATGCCATGCTGTGTACCAGACCTGATGTAAACCTTGCCGTAAGTTTGGTAGGAAGGTACCAAAGTAATCCCGACAAGGAACATTGGACAGCGGTCAAAAATATCCTGAAGTACCTGAAAAGGACTAAGGACATGTTTCTCATTTATGGAGGTGATGAAGAGCTCAAATCGTAAAGGGTTACGTCGGCGCTTAAGCTTCGATCTGAGATCTGGATGACTCTAAGTCACAAACCGGATACGTGTATATGTTGAATGGTGGAAGCGATGGTAGTGCGGTTTGCAAGCGAAGCGTCGTGGCGGGATCTACATGTGAAGCGGAGTACATGGCAGCCTCGGAGGCAGCACATGAAGCAATTTGGGTGAAGGAGTTCATCACCGACCTAGGAGTCATACCCAATGCGTCGGGGCCGATCAAACTCTTTTGTGACAACACTGGAGCTATTGCACTTGCCAAGGAGCCCAGGTTTCACAAGAAGACCCGAGCACATCAAGCGTCGCTTCAACTCCATTCGTGAAAATGTTCAAGATGGAGACATAGAAATTTGCAAAGTGCATACGGATCCGAATGTCGCAGATCCGTCGACTAAACCTCTTCATGAGAGCAAAACATGATCAACACCCGAGAACTCTATGGGTGTTCGATTCATCACAATGTAACTAGATTATTGACTCTAGTGCAAGTGGGAGGCTGTTGGAAATATGCCCTAGAGGCAATAATAAAAGGATTATTATTATATTTCCTTGTTCATGATAATTGTCTTTTATTCATGCTATAATTGTATTATCCGAAATCATAATACACATGTGAATACATAGACCACAATATGTCCCTAGTGAGCCTCTAGTTGACTAGCTCGTTGATCAGCAGATAGTCATGGTTTCACGACTATGGACATTGGATGTCTTTGATAACGGGATCACATCATTAGGAGAATGATGTGATGGACAAGACAATCCTAAGCATAGCACAAGATCGTGTAGTTCATTTGCTAGAGCTTTTTCCAATGTCAAGTATCTTTTCCTTAGACCATGAGATCGTGTAACTCCCGGATACCGTAGGAGTGCTTTGGGTGTACCAAAGCGTCCTGGCAACGTAATTTGGGTGACTATAAAGGTGCCCTACAGGTACCTCCGAAAGTGTCTGTTGGGTTGACACGGATCGAGGCTAGGATTTGTCACTCCGTATGACGGAGAGGTATCTCTGGGCCCACTCGGTAATGCATCATCATAATGAGCTCAAAGTGACCAAGTGCACTGGTCACAGGATCATACATTACAGATGCGAGTAAAGTGACTTGCAGTAGCGAGATTGAGCGAGGTATTGGGATACCGACGATCGAATCTCGGGCAAATAACGCGATACCCGATTGACAAAGGGAATTGAATACGGGTTGCTTAAATCCTCGACATCGTGGGTTCATCCGATGAGATCATCGAGGAGCATGTGGGAGCCAACATGGGTATCGGATCCCGCTGTTGGTTATTGACGGAGAGCAGTCTCGGTCATGTACGCATGTCTCCCGAACCGTGAGGTCTACACATAAGGTTCGGTGGCGCTAGGGTTGTATGAATATGAGTATGCAGCAAACCGAAAGTTGTTGAGTCCGGATGAGATCCGGACATCACGAGGAGTTCGGAATGGTCGGAGGTAAAGAATTATATATAGGAAGTGCTGTTTGGGCATCGGAGAGTTTCGGGTCACGGTATTGTACCGGGACCACCGGAAGGGTCGAGGTCCACCGGGTGGGGCCACCTATCCGGAGGGCCCGTGGGCTGAAGTGGGGAGGAACCAGCCCCTAGTGGGCTGGTGCGCCCAGCCCCCCTGCACCTAGGGTTGGAAACCCTAGGTGGACGCGCCCACTTGCCTTGGGGGTACTCCACCTGGCCGCGCCCCTTGGGAGATTCTCATCTCGGGCCGGGCGCCCCCACAGGGCCTATATAAAGGAGGGGGAGGGAGGCAGCCGCACCCTGCATCTTGGCGCCTCCCTCTCCCCTGCTACCTCTCCTCTCTCATGAAGCTCGTGAAGCCTGCTGCGGTGGCTGCTGCCACCACCACGCAGCCGTCGTCTTGCTAGATCTTCATCAACCTCTCCTTCCCCTTGCTGGATCAAGAAGGAGGAGGCGTCACGCTGACCGTCGTGTGTTGAGCGTGGAGGTGCCGTCCGTTCGGCGCTAGGATCTCCGGTGATTTGGATCACGGCGAGTACGACTCCTCAACCCGTTCTCTTGAGCGCTTCCGCTCGCGATCTACAAAGGTATGTAGATGCACTCCTATCACTCGTTGCTAGATGAACTCATAGATGGATCTTGGTGAAACCGTAGGAAAATTTTATTTTCTGCAACGTTCCCCAACATTAGTCCGGTGTGCTTGACCTCTCTATTAAGCCTAGGTCGGGTTGCGGCGTATTGTTTGGCCGAGGCCGGGCATCACCCAGGAAAGTGTGTCCGGCCGGAGTTAATCGAGCGTGGTGGGTAAGTTGGTGCACTCCTGCAGGGAAGAAAACATCTATCGATAGCATGTCCTACGGTAACGGACACTTGGAGTTTTATCCCAATCGATACAACTAGAACTGGATACCTGAGATGAGAAATGGATATGAGTAATGGATTGTGATGATAACTGGATAGTATGGCTCTGGGATTTCTTTCTCGCAGGGAGTCGAGAAAGGATCTCTGGACGAGGTTGATAACACTACTACTACTTTACTTTATGCTACTCTACTACCTCTTGTTGCTGCAAGATGGTGGTTTCCAGAAGATGCTAGTCTTGATAGGACTAGGCATTCTCTCTATTACGGCATTTATGACCCGATCGACATATACTGACCTTCCTTTGATAATGTTGCATATGTAGTGTAGATCCTTGCTTGCGATTACTTTGGATGAGTACTCACGGTTGCTTTGCTCCCCTTTTCCCCCT
The DNA here is from genome assembly GCA_021605145.1 of Aegilops bicornis. NCBI lineage: Eukaryota > Viridiplantae > Streptophyta > Magnoliopsida > Poales > Poaceae > Aegilops > Aegilops bicornis. Next base: position 279,615 of record JAHIAL010000116.1, on the reverse strand, counting down.
TTCTTCTTCTTTCCGGTTGATGCAACCAGATGTCTGAGTCCAGGAGCCAGATGCCACCGCCGGTGCCTACTACTACGTGTGGAGACCACGGCGACCGGGGAGTAGTGAGGAGGCTCCCTAGGCGGAGGCCTTGCCTTTCGATCGATGTTGCTTTTGTGCTAGCCTTCTTAAAGGCAAACTTGTCTAACTTATATCTGTACTCAGATATTGTTTCTTCCAATGACTCTTGTGTTTTCGAGCTTATGTATTCGAGCCCTCGAGGGCCACGGCTTGTAATATAAAACTTGTATTATTTTAATTTGTGTCTAGAGTTGTGTTGTGATATCTTCCCGTGAGTCCTTGATCTTGATCGTACACATTTGCGTGTATGATTAGTGCACGCTCGAGTCGGGGGCATCACAAGTTGGTATCAGAGCCGATTGCCTGTAGGAAGCCCCCTTTCCAAGTCCTTGGCAGAAGTTGAGTTTAGTCGTCCAAAACTGTTTTACTAACTTGGTTGTGTGTCTTACGGGCCCATGTCGCCATTGGGTGGTAGTAGGATCTTTTACTCCACATCTATACTCTGGGACTCTAATCTCTCTTCTATTCGGGTTAAATGAATTTACTAACTACATTAGGTTCTCGTAACGAATTTCCCCGGAGAGCCCCTTCATTCCTTATGGTTGCCTGCTTCACCAGAAGACTTTGAAGATACTCTCCGATCTACTCCCGAGAACTTGTGTTCATTTCTTTTGCAATTCCCTAGCACCAATATATCCTTTATGGATAACTATGTACACTTGCCGTTCATACAATCTTTCCCCCATTGATCTTGTTATTACAAGATACCCCGAAATGCTATTCGACCTCCCGAAAATCCTCTGCAGCCTATTTCTCTTGATTCTCCTTGCCTGCTTGCATTATGGATAGTTCCATATGACAAGTAATCATTGTTTATATATTTTGTCACTATCATTCTAGCCTTATTGATTCAACATGTGTGTGAATACTCGCAATCATCAGTTCTTTCCCAGAATTCGTCCTACCGGCTCAGACGTCATTTTGGACATGAGTTGGATCTCGGCCAATCATATTGCAATTGATTGTCCATCTAGTTTCATTCAAATTGAACGCCGAATTATTCAGCTGTTTCTATAATCTGATGCCCTTGCATTCTTTCCTTCTTCTGATTAAGTACTGATACTCACATCAGATCCATTGAGGACCGCTGAATCCTTTGTTGGATTATTATCCGGCAGTGTCCTTCATATTCAAAAATTTGTGCGCTCTTCCCCTGATACATATTGCCTTTGGTAAATTGTATTCTCTGCTTTGTCAACTTTGCTCTGCTCTCAAGCTTGAGTTATTTACTCCTGAAGTTCGTGGTATATGTTCCTAAGATGTCCCAATGGGTTGAACCTAGGTTTTCCCTAATCCGTGTGTACTCGAAAGTTATGCGAGTCATACTCTTCTGGTACTTCGCCAGATAAATCTTCTGCATTACAATTTCTTCAAAAACGAGGAGTGCATGAAAGGTTACGCATTGAAGAAGTGGGAGTCTACCTTGAACCTTTGTGTTCATGCCCATGGACCCGATGTAGAACTTATCGTGGAAGCTGCTCGTAAAAATGATTACTCCTTGTTAATAAGTTCGTCTTGTATCGGTGGTTTGATCATTCATAATCGTGGTTCTGACCATAGTTTCTCCTTAATTCCATTTGCCGGACAAGTTAAAATACTTGTCTCCTGCAAGTCATTTCACCTGTCCAACCTTTACTTTGATCTACCGTCAAGTATTACACTCTGGTATCTCAAGAATATCAGCGGTACGCATAACTTCTTATGGGTTCTTCATCAAGCTATTATTTCTCACGATTCCAATTTTCTGGGTTACGGGTTTGTCGTCAACCGAGAACACTAATAAGTGAATCACTTCCGCACTCCGATTCAATAACTCTAAATAATCTTCGTTGCTTATGAGTTTATTAATCCTTTAAGTCGTTCCTAGCCTGATCGGCTATATCATTATTGTGCAACTTTTTAACTGTGCTACCTGGTCCTTCTTCCCGGTGCAAAGTTTTCGACGATGAGCTAAGCTTACGTCAATCTTCCTCGTCATATCATTTTTTACCTTGAACAACAAGCTTGATTTCAAGCTTGTGTCAAATCTGTGGTCCTCATAGCCTTTCACTTCATCCTTCCTTTTGCTTGATGTCGTTGCTGCCCGATGGCATCTTCATAGGGTCTCTCAACAAAATTTGTCGTGATCATCGTCAACACTTTGGCTTCTTCAGAGATGTCAATTGAATTCATGGCTAGAAATACCATCCCTGCCCCTCGATGGTTTGTGATATCATCGATGACATCCTTGACTTCCGACGACAGGACACTGGTTATGTGTTGGTTATTCCTTACGTTCCGACATAATCTTGGAAGTGTTCCTTTGTATCTTTTGAGATCTTCAGATCCAACTCTTACCCGAAACACCATGTTATTGCTACCTCGAAGCAAGACTATGGTACTCTGTATATCCACAAGAACATTGGAAGCGCAATGCTAATGTTTCTTGATTTATTATTCAAACACCATGGTGTGGGTAATATCATGATTCTTCCCTCGCCCCTTTGTCTAAATACTTTTGAACTTGCTGTCCTATCATGTATATCATGCCGCGCCTTTCCTTGGGAAGGATATACCATAAATTCTTGTGTGCAAACACATTTTTTCCCTTTCCTTTGATCTGATTAATCCTGATAATCACATTTTCCTTTCCATTGGTTTATTAGTCTTTCTTTTGATCTATATGATAAAAGAAGAAATAATTCTCGCTTATAAAAGCCTCAAGGTACAATTCGGTCGATGCGACCACAGTTACTAATGTTGATGACATTCGGTAACCACCGATGGGCGAGAACTTTGCCTCTTGGTCCGCCTCGTTTCAGTGACGGAAAATGGTTCTCTTCATCCTCGCCCTTGGTACCAACATTGTTGCAACCATAACTGACAGGTTTTACCTCTGACATGCCTCGCTATCGTGACCGTGCAACATGACAGCTTCCTTCCTACTTTCTACTACATGGTGGGCCCATAACCCACAGTTCCACAAGATTGAAACCCGACTCTCATGTACACCCTTGTTTCTAAGGTTATTTCTCATGCTAAGCTTCATATGAAAATCCCGAGCCGCCTTTCGAGAGGCGATCAATTCTGGTATCAGACAAAATACTTATTCTCGTCGCTCTGAAACCCTTTCACACTCTGTTTCAGGGAACGAACGATTGCCTACCCGATTGAAGCTTCTTATTGCACCTTCTTACCTAGCTCTCGATGACTTTCTTGAATTAAAACTCGAGAGATACCTCTTTGCCACGTTCACTGAGATAGTCCCCAGGTAACTATCTTGTGTTGAGCTCCGTCCTTCCCGAGTCTTTCCTCCTTACTCCACCTCTTAAATCTCGGGACGAGATTTCTTGTAGTGGAGGAGATTTGTAACACCACGAGAATCATGCTACAGCAAACTCCCCCTAATGGTGGCCATGTCATCATGAGTACTATGCAAATTTCCACTCGTCCAAAATCAAAGTAAAATTGCAAGTGAAATTATTATTTCTTTGAACAGTAAAGCAAAAATGTTCACAATATTCTATAAATTCCCTTGATCATAGTCATGAATGATTCAACCTCATTTGACTCATTTAATTTCCCCAGGAAATTAAAATAGTTCCAAATCAGCATTTTTTTAAATGCTTTTCTATTTGTGAACAATCCAAATCCATTCAAACTCCTCCCAAATTTTTTGTGGCTGTGCCAAATATCGTAATGTATTTATGTGGCCAAGTCCCACATTTTACATAGACAAATTGGCACCTCAAAATATTGCAAACAGATTCTGTAAAAGAAAAACAGAAAGAAAAACAAAGAAAAGGAAAAAGGAAAAGCAGAGAGAGAGAAAGCCCCTGCCCCACTTGGGCTTCGGCCCACCCGAGCCAGCTGGCCCAGCAGGCCGGCCCACTCCCCCCTCACCGGTCGCTCCCTCCCCTTCCTGTTCCCAGTGGCGGCGCCCTTCTGAGGGCTAAATCGCCTCATCCAAACCACCTCGCAGCAGCGGCCTTGGGTGGATAAGAGCCACCTCTCCGGCTCCTCAATGCCTCCCCCACTTACCTCCACCCGCTCCCAGATTCCCCTCGCCCTCTCCGCCTGCTCGTTGCCTCTCCCCCTCATTCCCCACCGCATCCGAGCGCCGCCATGGCTGTGCCGCCGTCGACCGCGTAGCCACAGCGCTCCTCGCACCTCGCCAGGATGTCCATGAGCTCCGTCGAGCTCCGCTGCAACCTCCCCGACCTCGAGCTCGAGCGCTATGACACCGCAGCCACGGATCGAGCCCTTCTTTCTCCTCGGATCGCCGGCGCTTCTCCGACGAGCTCCATCGCCCTCTGCAGCTACTAAACCACCAAAGGCCACCGTGCGTGCCGCTAGGTGAGCTGCCTCCCTCCTCTGCCCTCTAGCTCCTCTAGCTCGCGTTGTAGCTAGCTCGTTGTCGTGCCCGAGCTCTGGTCGCCGCTGTGTACCTCACCGCCGTGGCCACAGCCGCCGTCACGCTCGCGCAAGCCCACGGTCGAGTTCCTGGTGCCCCCAGGAGCCCAACCAGCACGCGCACGAGCCTCCCCGTGCCCTGTGTCGACGAACCTGAGCTCACCCATAACGGCCTCCCGCTCCATCTCGTCACCGGCGTCTTTTTCCGGCCTCCCCTGCTGCGGCCAAGGCCACCAATCGATGCGGCATTCGATGCCTGTTCGAACGCACCCACGCACGCCCGAAACCGAGCCCCGTAGCGCGATTCCGGGTAACTCCGGCGAGGCGCCCCCGTTGTTTTTGTCGCCGGAGTCACTCCGTGGCCGGCGGCAACGTGGGCGGCACAGGGCCACCGAGCCTTGCCGGTGGGCCCGTGGGTCCCGATTGGTAGGTTGACCCGATCGGCTGGCGACCGAACAGCCAGTTACCCAGCGACACTGTGACCCCACCGCCTATATTAATTAATTAAATTTTTTTAATAATTAAAACCTAATTAGTTACTAATTAGAGCCTGACAGGTGGGGTCTAGTAGCTAATTAACATAGATTAGTTAGTTTAATACGCTGTTAGACTAACAGAGGCTGACATGTGAGTCCCACTGGACCCACAGGTCAGGTTTGACCTGGTCAGCGAGTCTGTTGACTGCTGACATCATCAACACGTCATGCTGATGTCCTATTTCTTTTCTGTTAATTTAACTAATTCCAGAAAATGTTCAAAACTTTGAAAATTCATAGAAAATAAACCGTAGCTCGGATGAAAATGTTTTCTATATGAAAGTTGCTCAGAAAAATCCAACGAATCCGGATATGCGGTCCGTTCATCTGTCACATGCACCTAGCATGCTGAACATGGAACTTTCCTCCTCCGGTCATTTGTCTGACACAGGTCCGGAACCGGGAATACATTCCCGGTTGAATTCCCCCTTTACCTTTATCGTGTAGCCATACGTTAGGTCACACCCAGCACAACATATTGCCATGTTATGCTTTGTGATGCTATGCTTGCTTTATATTTATTGTTTCTTCCCCCTCTTCTCTCCGGTAGACCCCGTGATCGATGATTCGCCTGTGATCGACTACGTCGACGACGACCCCTCCTTGCCAGAGCAACCAGGCAAGCCCCCCCTTTGATCATCCCGATATCACCCATTCCATTTCTCTCATGCTTGCATTAGATTTTACTCTTTATTATTGTTTGCTCCTATTACGATGCATAACTGTTGTTGTACCTTACACCTTGTCCTAAACTGCTTAGTATAGGTTGGTTAGTGATCCATCAGTGACCCCCACCTTGTCCTTGTTGCCCCTGCTTCATCATTGAAGACCCGATCTACGGGATCGAAGACCAGGCCCCGGCACCGCACATCACTTTCCCCTTAGTTGCTCGACACTACTGGGTTACTTTCGAGTGCCGAGGGTGAGACCTCTATAGCACTTCTGATGTCAACCCTGTAGTGTAGCTATTCGGTCGCGGTCATCGAGGGTGATTTCCTCTTTAACCACTTCCGATACGACTCTGTCGTGCAACCCATCAAGTGTGAACCTCGAGGGTGGTCCCTCTTACGTTCACCTTGATGATTGCATCGAGTGGAATTCACCGGGGGTGATTCCTCGGGTTTTCCCCTTGATGTTTGGACACACAGTTACTACGGTTACTATGACTTTACAGCGAACCATGTTACTAAAGGCGGGTCGACCACGAGGGTACCAGCGAGCATAATTGCGAGTGATGTGGAAGTCGGGTTGACTGGAAGGTGCCATGAGATAATTACGAGGCGTGGTCGGGCATTCTTAGCCCTTGCCGCAAGTCCTCGAGGCGAGCAACGGGGTCACATATTTCGTGAGTCTGCTTGTTACGTGCGTTCCTAATCCACTATGATTTAGATATTTGATCCGAGGGGCCTCTGGCCTGACAGCACTAACCATCACGTGCGCATAGTATGGGCGTTCTGCGTCGTATGCATCACCGAAACTTAATAGACGTCATGCGATCGAGCAGCGCTACCGGTTGATCGGTAAGCTCCACCTTTTTAAGGAGGTAGCTAGGTTCGCTCACCGGCCGCATTACGCAACGTGCAGGAGTTCCCGGGGAGATGGCCTATGACCCACGGGGCATAGGTTTAGTCCGCGTGCTTGACCTCTCTATTAAGCCTAGGTCGGGTTGCGGCGTATTGTTTGGCAGTGGGCATGACCGGAAAGTGTGTCGGCGGAGTTAATCGGCGTGGTGGGTATGTTGGTGCACCCTGCGGTGAAAACTTCTATCGATAGCCTGTCCTCTGATAGCGGACACTTGGAGTTGTATCTCGTCGATACAACTAGAACTGGATACGAGATGAGAAATGGATATGAGTAATGGATTATGATGATAAGCTGGATAGTATGGCTCAGGATTTCTTTCTACATGAGTCGAGAAAGGATCTCGGCGAGGTTGATAACACTACTACTACTTTACTTTATGCTACTCTACTCCCTCTGTTGGTTCAAGATGGTGGTTTCCGGAAGATGCTAGTCTTGATAGGACTAAACCTTCTCTCTATTAAGCATTTACGCAGCCCGATCGACATATCTGACCTTCCTTTGATAATGTTGCATATGTAGTGTAGATCCTTGCTTGCGAGTACTTTGGATGAGTACTCACGGTTGCTTTGCTCCCCCTTTTCCCCCTTTCTTCTTCTTCTTTCCGGTTGATGCAACCAGATGCCGAGTCCAGGGGCGGATGCCACCGCGATTACCTACTACTACGTGGAGACCACTTTGGCGACCAGGAGTAGTGAGGAGGCTCAGGCGGGAGGCCTTGCCTTTTCGATCGATGTTGCTTTTGTGCTAGCCTTCTTAGGGCAAACTTGTCTAACTTATATCGTACTCGAGATATTGTTGCTTCAATGACTCTTGTGTTTTCGAGCTTATGTATTCGAGCCCTCGAGAATACGGCTTGTAATATAAAGCTTGTATTATTTTAATTTGTGTCTAGAGTTGTGTTGTGATATCTTCCTGTGAGTCCTTGATCTTGATCGTACACATTTGCGTGTATGATTAGTGCACGTCGAGTCGGGGGCGTCACAAATACCTAGTTCAATCTCGTTACCGGCAAGTCTCTTTACTCGTTCTGTAATACATCATCCCGTAACTAACTCATTAGTTGCAATGCTTGCAAGGCTTAAGTGATGTGCGTTACCGAGAGGGCCAGATACCTCTCCGGCAATCGGAGTGACAAATCCTAATCTCAAAATCGCCAACCGAACAAGTACCTTCGAGACACCTGTAGAGCACCTTTATAATCACCCGATTCGTTGTGGCGTTTGGTGGCACACAAAGTGTTCCTCCGGTAGCAGGAGTTGCATAATCTCATAGTCATAGGAACATGTATAAGTCATGAAGAAAGCAATACAACATACTAAACGATCGAGTGCTAAGCTAACGGAATGGGTCAAGTCAATCACATCATTCTCCTAATGATGTGATCCCGTTAATCAAATGATAACTCATGTCAATGGTTAGGAAACATAACCATCTTTGATTAATGAGCTAGTCAAGTAGAGGCATACTAGTGACATTCTGTTTGTCTATGTATTCACACAAGTATTAAGTTTCCGGTTAATACAATTCTAGCATGAATAATAAACATTTATCATGATATAAGGAAATAAATAATAACTTTATTATTGCCTCTAGGGCATCATATAGAACTTAGACGTGCGACACTTCAAGCATATCTAGATGTGCTTTAGCAAATCTGACATGACTTTTCTAAATGTCGGACCACATCATTTCCGCAACACTTTCGTCCACCGTTGGATCGTGATCGTGCGGGAAGCGATGTAAGTGCGGTTTTCTAGGGTCGCCGTGATTGTGCAGGCGACATTTCTGAACCCTATTCATCACTGGTGCCAAGAACCAAATTCTAGTTGTCCGGTAAAAGGCTTATCACGCCAACTAATCCATCCAATAGTTATATGTTTTTTGAGTTGAAGACAAAACAACTTTTTAATATGTTGCTTCGTACTAATATTTAGACTAAAAAGGGTTTTGGGCTACTAATACATGCTATCATAAACAAATAAAAGTAAGAGACTAATTAGCACATGCACACGTTTTAGAAATGTACTCTACTAAATTATGTGTAAATAACATGATAATATATGCCCCGCATACCTAATAACTTGTGTAGAGGTACCGCGGGAACATTAACATGGAGAAAAATGATGTTTGACTCTAGAAGCTCGCGGAAGTTTTAACGTAGATGGTTACCTTCACTATAGAAGGAAGACAATGATTGGCCGTCTTGTTTATGCTGGATATGTTGATTATTACCTGTTGATACGCTCATTTGCCAAGCTTGCGGAAGTTGATATTAGGGTTATTCATGCTAGTTTGTTTACTTTAGAGGAGACTTGTCTGGATAGAAGAAAGAATAGGCAGAAGCTTGGATACCTTGCAGAATCTACCTCGCTAAGCAAATGATGCGAAAAAACATGTTTGAGGCTGAAGTGTTTGATGGATTGCCAGTTTGCCAAGTCGGTAATTGGTGATGGGTTGTCATTCTATTCAACAACAACAACAACAACAACAACAACAAAAAGAAGGTACCAACAACTTATGCTCCCAAAAAAGGCACTAGGGCCATCGTAATCTCCTCACGCCCTCGAACAATGCAAGATGACGTGATTTTCACTAAGGGACCCTTGAGGGCGCTCACCGAACCTGTACAATTGGCAACCCTTGGGGGCGGTCACCAGTACTCGTACAAATTGCTTGAGGTAATATTCACAACTTAATTGGAAACCCCGACGCTTGCCCAGAGATTTACACCACAATGATTGAGTTCCAAGACACCACCAACCGTCTAGGGCGCCCAAGCACACAAGAGGAACAAACTCTAGGTTACCAGCAAGCACCCAATAGTAATAAGCTACTCAAACTTCGCTTACACGTATCATTGTGGAGAACTCAAACCGATGCACGAGATGAAATGTCAAGGGCACACGGAATATCCAAGTCCTTCTCTCTCAAATCCCACCAAAGCAACTAATGATAGGGAAGAATATGAGAGGAAGAGCGAAGAAGAGAACACAATGAACTCCAAGATCTAGATCCAAGGGGGTTCCCCTCATATAGAGGAGAAAGTGATTGGTGAAAATATGGATCTAGATCTCCTCCCTATTTTTCTCAAAAACTAGCAAGAATCATTGAAGGGATTGAGAGATAGCAAGCTCAAAGAAGGTCAACAATGGGCGGCAAACACGAGCTCAAAGGATAAGAACCATTGGGGAAGAAGACCCACTTAAATGGTGGCCCCCAAATCCAACCGTTATGTGCACTTGTCGTGCACAAGCGGTACTACCGCTACTAATTGGTACTCTACTATGACGGCCGATTCCGACAAAAGCTAAGCTAGCGAAACACGTGCGATCTTTGGAGCGATAGTGCCTTGGGAATGGCGCGATGATATAGAGAACAAGCGGTACTAGGAGGCGATAGAGGCGGCGATCTGGTGCTCGAGGCAGTACAACCGCAGCTACTACCGCCCTAGTACCGCAAGAGCAGAAAAAGCAACAACAACACAAAAAAGCGGTAGTGACAACGCATTGATTTGAGTTTTAGTTATTGTTGTCGGTTGTTTTGTTCTAGTTTTAACCGCATTGATTTGAGTTTTAGTTATTGTTGTCGGTTGTTTTGTTCTAGTTTTAACCGCATTGATTTGAGTTTTAGTTATTGTTGTCGGTTGTTTTGTTCTAGTTTTAACCGCATTGATTTGAGTTTTAGTTATGTTCTAGCGGTGGTTTTTTTATACATATATCGTGTTGGTCTGCTATTGAAGATGATATTTCTTTTGGGAGGAGAGTGGACTTGTCTGAGGCGTGGTTGTGGTGTCCTTACACGTTTCGATGTCAGTGCCTCTGGGTATTCGTTGTGTGAGCTCCTTGAAAGCTCATGTTCAATATTGAAAGGATGAAGTTATTTTTATAATGTGGTCCATGAAGCCCTAGCTTGCTCAAGACTCAAGTCGGCTCCCTGCTTCGCTCGCTTCAGTGCTAGCTTAGAAAAAACCGGCTAACGTTTATTATTTGAGAAAGTAAGTTAAACTAAAATATGTTCAGAGTTTTTTAAAAACTGTTGTAAGTTAACAAAACCATAATTGCTAAAAGAATATTCATGAATTTAAAAAAATTAAAAAAATTAAAAAATCTTCACAAATTAGAAAATATTCATAAATTTAAAAATTCACGTATTGGCAAATATAGCAAATGTAAAATGTTTCAAATTTTAAAAATCTTCAAGAAATCTCTTAAATATTCATGATTGAAAACATGAAAAAGGTAAAAATTAATAATAGACAAATAATTGGTAAATTCACCGAGCGAGGAGAGGGCTCCACGCAGCCGAGTGAAGGAGGGCGCTCCATTTTGAGCGGCATAGTTACTTAGCACTCCCTTCGTCCCATAATGTAGGACGCTTCCTTCATTATAGGACGGGGGGAGTAGATAACAAAATTACCAAGAGGCAAGATGATAAAAATAGATTTGCTGTAATGTGCCACCGAAATGTTCAGTCGCAGATGAAGAATTATTCCAGATATCATGGAGCATCAAGGAGTATATGGCTTTGGCATGTGGAGTTTGTGACAATCTTCTTCTGAGACAATCTAATGAACAGAGCACTACCATTGGCCTGAAGAAACGAACGGAGGCATCGGTTCCGCTGTTCAGACAGAGTCTGCAGAGTTGCCCTGGAGCCTGAGGGCGAAGGCTTGCAGCGACAGGAGCATCTTCCTGACCTGCTCCTTGGTCTCCGAGTCGATCAGGTTGCCGTCCGCGTCGAACTTTTGCGGGGGCAGGTGTGCCTTGGTGAAGACCTCCGGCTTGTTGATGAAGTGGATGTCGAGGAACACCCCGACCTGCCGGATGTGGTACTGCGACCGGCTGCCGCCGGTGCTGCCCGACGCGCTCAGCATCGCCGCGGCTCGGTCGGCCCAGCAGTTGGGCGGCCGTGATCCCCAGTCCAGCGCGTTCTTCAGAGGGCCTGGTAGGTAGGGAGGAGAGCCGCAGAAAGCAGATATGCAGTTGGAGAAGGAAGGAAGGAAGGAAGGAAGGAAGGATTCCGGTGGAGTGACAGTCAGGAGAATTAATCGGGCACCTGAAATGGAGTAGTTGTACTCGGGCGAGGCGAAGAGGAAGCAATCGGCCGCGCGGACCTTGTCGCGGAACGCCTCGACGGCCGGCGGGAACCCGCCGTTGGCCTCGAGGTCGGTGTTGAGCAGCGGCAGCTCCGAGATGTCGACGTGGTCGACCTGCAGGCCCGGGATGGACTCCCTGCAGATCTCCGCGGCTGGCTTGACACACGCACACGGTGCTCCCAGGTCATCATCAGCCGCACAAACTGACGGACAGTAAAGTGCAAGGGACTTACCGGCGATCTGAGTTGAAGTGCAAGGGACTTACCGGCGCGGATGAGGCCGGTGTTGGCCGACGCCCTGCGCAGCGAGCCGGAGATCGCCGCCACACGCAGGACGGTCTTCGGCGGCGGCCGCGCCGTCGGAGCTGCCATGCGTGATGCACTCTGGAGCTGCAGAGGGCGGTAGTATGACTGAATGAAGAAAACGTTAATCTGGTGCAGTGGTCCTTTCGCTTTTGTGCCGCCTTATCGACAACACCCGACCGACGACTCACCACCCATCTGGCACCCAATCCAATCACGGTTGGTACGCCCTCGTCTCTTTCCACGCATAATAATTCCAAATAACTGGAGTGGAAAATGACCAGACTGCTGATAATAATTCGACAATATTTGATCTATCCTCTTGCAATATCTGGCAGGCAAAGTGGCCACCAACAACTGCATCTCTACTTAATTTGTGATGTATGGCAGCTATTTGCTGCCATGTTGATACTACACTCAAAATGTTTATTTATTTATTTATTTATACATGGCTGCCATGTTTATGCTACACTATATCAGTACTTTCTGAAGAAAATTCCACGGGCTGCCATGCGAAAATGATGGTTTTACCTGGTTGCTCTTTCGTTCAACCATGGAAAACCGCTCTAATTGAACGGGTTACATACCGTTGTTGCAAAAGGTCAGTTGCTGTAAATATAAAGAGAAAGCTTTGGAGATACTGCCAGTGTGCCTGGCTCCTTTAGCGACGTGTCCTACTTATCGTGCTCGAGTAAGGGGCACCCAGTGACTTGTTCGTGTGCGCGGACAAAGTGCATCCAAGAAAACCAAGGAAGCATGAATGCTATGAAGCAAAATTTAATACTGTCACGACATATGAGTCATCGTAGGATCATTGAAGTTTGAAATCCAAAATTAGCATATCTTGCCAACACATTGATTCGGGTGCATACATTTTCGGTCCGTGAACTAATTTTACCAAACTAAGTTGGTGGTTTTTGTGAGCTTTCATCTGCAAAAGTACGGCAAAAGCATTAAATCAGCGCATATCGTTTTGGGTACCTCATATACAACACCTTGAGCGCCGACTTGCTTGCATAGTGCACAGGGGTGCGCCCCACGGGCCGCGGCTCAGTAGGCTCGCCTGTTCGCCCTCATGTGCTTGCTATTTTTTTTCTTGTGCTATTGGTATGTTCTCTCAAGGAAAAAGCCATGTCGGCTTTCTCTGTTAATTTTAAATAATTGGGGAAATCAAAAAATGTTCACGAGTTTCAATAAAGTGTTCATGAATTTGAAAAATGTTCGTGAGTTCAAAAAACCGGTCACGAACTGTTGGCAAGTTTTTAAAATGTCGCGAATTCAAGTATGTTTGCAAATTTGAAATATTCACGAATTTTTAAAAACGTTGCGTATTTGAAAAAGCTTCGGCTAAATGAATTTTGAAACATTATACAGCCCAACACCAGCGTTTAGCCCAAAGCCCACTCCACAACATGAGCCCATGTCAACCCTACTAACCCAACTCCAGCCCATCTAACATCAACAGACCGGCAGTTCTGCATGATCCGCAAGCGGCCGCTCCCATGGATGACGACGGCGGCGCCTCCCCGCGCCACCACGGCGGCCGCGGGGGAGGAAGCATCCGCCTGGAATGCCGATGCGGCTTCAAGGACGACTACAGCCTCGAAGACACCGAGGACGGCCGCTTCTACTGCGGGCAGTGCTACGGCGACCTCGACACCCAGGCGACCGCCGTCGACCACGCCGATTTCCAAACCCCGGGCAACATCTCCTTCCACCGAGTTTCCCAGCCCACCAAAGCCCCTACCTTGCGCCCAACCCAAACCCTTACCACACCCAGCAACCCCCCTGCTGCCCCTCCCTTCGAAGAAGAATTCCACGAGCCGCGCGACTTTGTGCCTTGGGGCGAGCCAGAGGAGCTGGGGGCTCACGTCCGGCGGCGCTACGTGGAGGGGCTGCAGGTGATCCTGCAGCGGCAGCTGCAAGTGCTGGTGGAGAGGTACCGGGTGGGCGCGCTCGTCTGCGGCGTGGCCGGAACCGTCTGGCTGCGCTGGGTGGCCGCCTCCAAGGTGTTCGACGGAATGTGGGCGCGGAAGGTGCTCGCCAAGGCCGAGGCCGCGCAGAGACTGATTAAGCGCTCTGCCAGCGGAGGTGTCAATTTTAAGCTCCTGTTCAGTTATCACCATTGAAAGACCAGAATAAACCTGATCAACATATGTAGTGTCTTTGTGTCCAGGCCAGCAGGAACCACAAGAGGTGAAGTGTGAATGCGCGGATGAAGCCTCGCCTCGAAAAGACAGGCAAAGGGTCGAGTTCATCTTTCTGCGCTCATTGAGGACGATGCTGCCGCTGCACTCGACATTGGCTGTCTGTTTCCTGGCCTGTCATATTGCTCGGGAAGCCGTCCTACCGACCGACATTTATAGGTGGGCGATGGAGGGCAAACTTCCTTATGTGGCAGCATTTACAGAAGTGGACAAGCTTCTTGGGAGCCCTCTGAAACACTGCCCTCTGAATGCAAGACAACTGTTCAGGCCAGTCCGAGTGATTGGAGCGTCGCAGCTGGAAGCGGCAGCTGGGTTCGTAGCACAAAGAATAGGCTTGCAGCTTCCTTCAGTTAATTTCTTTGCTATTGCTCAGCGCTACTTGGATGAGTTGTCTCTGCCGATAGAAAGAATCCTCCCTCACGCTTGCCGCGTCTATGAGTGGGCAATGCCTCCAGAACTGTGTTTGTCTAGTAATCCAGCCGGGTCCCTACACGGGTCTGTGTAATGGCTATACTAATAGTGGCTCTAAGAGTTCAGTATAACATCAATGGTTAAGGAGTATGGGAGGTGAGTATTCCGTATTGAGTCACTCTCATAAATCATGTAAGATCTGCCATAAATATAATGGGCTGAACTTCTTTTTTCTTCAGGAGATTTGCGAGGCAGCAAGAAATGCAGGTCTGTCTGGCCGTGATGCAGATTTATCACCATCTGTGAAGCTTGATGGCGGCACCAGTGAGGAGTTTGGCACAAGAGAATTGCTATGGACTCTTGTAGATGCCTATGATAAAATTGACGTTGCACATGGTAATTGTTTGACCATTGCTTTGCATCTACATCATTTTTTTTCTTGTAATATATTCATGTCAGATACCATCCTTATGTCGTCCATTAGTGATATATATACTTACCTCTTATGTTACCAATTACTCCCTCTGTAAAGAAATATATGACCGTCTAAATCACCAAAGTACTGATCCAAATGTCTTATATTTCTTTACAGAGGGAGTAAATGCTATTCTAGCTTCTAGCACAGTAGCTATGCCATAACAGAGAATAGGACTCAATGGTACTTATCTACCATGGTAGCCATGTCGTATTTTGTGTTAATAGGTTATACCCTCCTATGTGTAGAGCCACTAATCTATCTTGCAATCGTAATTTTCATTTACTGGGGCAGGATATGTATGGACCATTATTATAGCTGTATTTTCAAAATTTAGGATATTTACTTAGTACTCCCTCCTTATGAAATATAAGAGCGTTTAGATCACTACTTTAGTGATCTAAGCGCTCTTTACGGACGGAGTAATAAACTGACAATAATTGCTACTATAATAAAAACTATATTTTTTATGGATAGAATAATACGTCGATGTATGTGTGGAGTTTCTGGCCTTTTTTGCAATAAATAACTTTTCATATTTCCCGAATCTCAACCTCCCCACTTATAAATAGAGAACTTCATAATGCTTGTTAGTGACTAACACAAGAATTGAACATTTATGGGGCATTTGCACCAGGCAGGATTACAGAAATCAACAAACAATGCACAAGTATCTTCTACTGAAATATACTGTTTTCTGCTATTACCTTTGGATTATCCAAAAAACATATTCTCATTCTTTCTTACACAAACATGGAGGTCTGACAAAGAGTATTCTAGAACATTTCATTATGTTTCAAGGGATCCCATGTTTCAAACATTCAACCAAGACAGCTGCACTTCTCTCTCTTTTGTACGGATGGTGCTCAGTAACTCCCCTTTAGTGAGAACAGAGCATCACTCTGTTGGCATGGCACGTGCGCAGCCAACCCGTCTGTGTTCGAGTCTTGGCTCTCTTGGCTTGTGCTCAAGGATGCCCCTTTTATTAAATAAAGCCCCCAAGGGCTAGTTGTTAGAGTACGTAATGGGCCTAATGGGCCCATTAGTCTTAGGGTTAATTGAGATAAGAGTCGTTTGCTTAGGGGTCAAGTAAGCCTTGTTTGGGAGTTAAGTAAACCTCACTATATAAAGAGAGGAGATGTATCAAATTAATCAAGCAAGAATTAAAAAAGAAATACCTTCCCTCTTGACCGGCCGTGGGCAAAAAGGCCCCGGCCCGCCCTCTCGCGCGCCTCCTTCTAGCATCGCCATAACAATTTGGTATCAGATAGCTCAGTTCGATCATGTCTTCGCCGCCACCCTTGCTTAGATGCCGGCCCGTCACCACTGCGCCGGCTGTCGCATCCTCTGGCGCCGCCACCGCCTAGATCTGGCGCCCTCCACCGCACCAGCGTGCGCTTTACACCGGAGGAAATCACTTTGGGGTCTCAGCGACCTCGTCATAGCCGTCAGGGGATCCCATTTACATGCACAGCCAGCCCTACGAGCCTGCGCCGCCCTAATGTATGCGCCACCGGGCGCCCGGCCTGCCGTGGTACTTGTCGCATCCAGGGGCCTTCCCGGCGTTCCCTGGGACGCTGCAGCCCCAGCTGCCGCCGCCCCTGTCGTGGTACTCGCCGCATCCGAGAGCCTCTAAAGCGTTATTTGAGACAGCTGCGGCCCAGTACCGCCGCCCATGATGGCGCGATGGCGGCGTCGCTCCCGCCGTGCCTCCAGCGCCCATCGCCGCCCAGCAGCCGTGGCTGCCACCGCATCAGCGCCTTCGCGCTTCGCCGGGCAGCGCGGCAGCATTGCCATCCATCGCCATACCACTTGACCACAGCTGCGATGGCGACCGCCGCTCTGGCTGACCTCGCCGCGCCCGGCGCTTCTGCCGCAGCGGCCATTGCCCGTGCCTGCATCAGCTGCGGCAGCAGCTTGCAGCGGCACCACCGTCGGCTCCGACCCGCGACGATCGCGCGTGAGATCCCCGCTCCACCAAGTCTAGTCCCCGTCGCGTCACCGTCTTGGATCGCTACCGCCAAGTGTCGGCGGTGGTGAAATTTCTTCGTCATGACCTCCTCCTAAGCGTCGGCGTGTCAGCGGGGAGATGCGTGGTCTGCGTTGCCGCTCCTCCAAGTTGCCGGCTGCGCAAGGACCTCGATCTCATCCGGCTGCGTCGGGATCTTGGGCATGCAGTTTTCCCAGGCGGCGGGCATCTTTGTTTCCCTGCGGGCAGCGACCTCAAAGTCCGCGACATCGGCGGTTGGGGCGCACCTGTCATTCTCCGCCATAAGCCCTCCACTCTTCCTGTGGCGATGCAAACCAACAGCCCGTCCGGTGAGAGAAGGCATGGTGTCACCGGCGATGGCGACAGCGTAGCACCATCTGCATTCCGCCATCGCCGCCGCTGGCGGCGCCTCTGCTGGTCACTCTTGCGACCACTTCGGTGGTCATACACATGCACACTCCTTTTGTCCGGTGGTGTCCATGGGATCCGGTGGCTGTACTGCGATACTGCGTCAAGCGTGCGGATGGTGTCCGATTTTGTTAAGGGGTCCAAAATAAAGCGTCCCAGTCCATTTCAGGTTGAGAATAATAAAACAAGCCGAGATGTAAAAGGCTTGTTTTTTAGGTGTTAGAGTTTGTGTTGCGTCCGAGTCATGGTTATAAGTTGGTTGAGCTGCAGCTCGAGGATAAGCTGCATGTCCGGGTGGGGTGTAGTGTTAGAGTACGTAATGGGCCTAATGGGCCCATTAGTCTTAGGGTTAATTAGAGATAAGAGTCGTTTGCTTAGGGGTCAAGTAAGCCTTGCTTGGGAGTTAAGTAAACCTCTCTATATAAAGAGAGGAGATGTATCAATCTAATCAAGCAAGAATTAAGAAGGAAATCCCTTCCCTCTTGCCCGGCCGTGGGCAAAAAGGCCCCCGGCCGGCCCTCTCGCGCCCTCCTTCTAGCAGCGCCATAACACTAGTCCTGGCTGGTCTGGTTTGTTATTATCTTATATGTTAAGGAAAACTTAGCAGTACAATAAGTCAAAGTATATTGGAAAAGAAAAATGTGCATTCCATTCTCATATATTTTATATAGATGTTCACAGTGATATGTTTGCTCAGATTATAATCGTTTGTGTCTGAGTGAATGCATTCTAGGGTGTACTTTTTACTAGACCAAATGCTTGGTAGTGGTACAAAATTGACGAAGTTTTCTAATTCTGCAGACTACTCGAAGGACCTTAACTCATATCTCAGATATTGCAAAGATGTTGTTTTTCCTGGGATTGCATGTTCAGTTGAAGAAGAGCACTTAATAGAGATCTTCCAGGATCTGTACAAAGGACGAGAGGTAATGCACCCAACTTAATGTTGTTGTGAACTCTTATTCCTTTTTTATTCGCAGCATATTTGAACTCAAAATTGTACAAATGTAGCACCTCGAGGATTACCTACATGTCTTTTGATGGTGATCGTTGTTGATTCGATGTCTAAACCTGTTACACTGTAGGATGAGAATTCAAAAGCGGACACCACAAATGGAGTGAATAAACGAGGTAGGGATGGGACTTCTGTTGGTGCAAGGTGCTTTTCTGCATCATCATCATCATCATCATCATCAGGGATACAAAGTATCAAATCAGAAATGGAAGACCACGGATTTTGTTATATGCCGCCAAGGAACTGGCCAAGATCAGATGGTTACCTTCACTATAGAAGGAAGACAATGACTGGTCGTCTTGTTTGTGCTGGACATGCTGATTATTACCTGTTGCTACACTCATTTGCCAAGCTTGCGGAAGTTGATATTAGGGTTATGCATGCTAGTGTGTTAAAACTTGAGAGGAGACTTGGCTGGATAGAGGAAAGAATAGGCAGAAGCTTGGATGCGTTGCAAAATCTACCTAGCTAAGCAAATGATGCGAAAAGACATGTTTCAGGCTGAAGTTTTGATGGATTGCCAGTTTTGCCAAGTTAGTAATTGGTAATGAGTTATCGTGCTATTATCAAGAAAAGAGATTATGTTTGTAGTTTGGATCTCATGATCCTGGACCATACGATGAGGATCCAAACAACGGACTCTCTTGCAAGTTCTTGCTGACAAGATGATCAGGAACAGTAAACCTACCTCTACTTGTGCTAACAATTCCCATGGAGATGTCCGTAGACTGTAGTTCACTTTGGTGGCAAGCTTTGCCAACAAGTTATAGTCATCATCAGCAAGATTTATCAGCTCGATTGTAAAAACTGACCAAGGCCACTATGAAGTTTATTTTAGTTGACAAGTTTTCACCCTTTCTTATTTATGGATTATCCACCTCACCGTTTGTATGTAGGAATATGTTGTTGTACCAGAGTTTTTCGCCTCATGTCTATGGGGCCTTGGTTGTTTCTTAGGTTATTGATCTGTTTTGTACTGCTCGATTTAGCTAGGAAAAACTATTGTTAGAAAAAATAATGTTAATTTCTACATGAAATAATTCTTCATTGTTGTTATGTATTCATATCTCCAAGCCATGGTTATTTGGTCAAATTCAAAGCAAAATATCGACTTGCAGATCAATTTGGGAAACTTCCCAAGGCCATTCTTTGCTTGATATAGCCATTTTCTTGATCATTGATTGCAATTTTTTGTAGGTAGCTTACCAAGCTGGCCATGATATATGCTAAACTGTTTCTTAACGCATGATTATATGCTAAAATATGTTGCCCCATCATTGAATCCACAAGTATAAAGCACACGAAAAGTCGTTTTCCTCGTTCCCACGAGGGGCTCCAGGCGACTAGGGTGAAGGGCCCCTGCTCTTTTTTAAGTGAATGTATTTGGTGCACCGTATGCCGTATTGCATTGTAAAATGTTTTAAAAAATCTAAAAACAATTTAGCACATTAAGACAACATCAATGTATGTTGTCACAAAATTTCATATCAGAATTCAAAATATTCTATGAGATACAAAAATGAATTTTTGACATCAATGTCATAATGGACCAAATCCAAAGCCCTCATGCTATGTACTATCTAGTGTTGAAATTGCTATTTTTGTAGCTCAAGTAATGTTTTAGTTTTTTAATTTAAAATTTTGCGACAACATACATGAATGTGCTAAATATATTTTTTCAAATTTTTTAAACATTTTAAAACGCTCTACGGGCGCCGGTACCAAATACATTCCCCCCTTTTGGTGTGTTTTTTTAGCTTGTTTAGGGTTTGTGCTTTGCTCAAAAGGATGAGGAGGCAACAGCTCCCTGAAAGATGGAATAAGATTCACCCACCCGCGGCTAACACGTCGGAGGCGCATGGAGGTGTGGCTTTAGCGGATCTCGCAGGATTCAGTCGGTGTTTCTCTTCGGTGGATCTGTTTGAATCCAGTTCACGTGTCTATAGGTTGGACCCTTTCAATTAATGCCTTTTCCCATTTGACGAAGGTTGTTGTTACGATCGTTTGTCACTCGAGGCCTTACATTATGACTTCCAAACTATCTACTACAATAAGATTTGCCCCACTCCGACAAAGAGAGGAGGGCTTTTCTTTCTCTGAAGAAAGAAAAAGCGATCTAGCTTCGGCCTTCATGAACTTCGCTCCGCCACTTGCCTCCGGCGGCTCCCCTCCGCCGGCGACTTCGGTCGTCGGTGGTGAGGGGGGTCGCCAGATCCACGCGTGTGGATCGTTTTTTAGGCTCTCGTAGTTTAGGTTTTTAGGTTGTTCATCGTTTTTGCTTCGGCGGCGGCGATGACGGCGCTGAATAAAGTTTTTCAGATCTTACTCCGACGAGGCGATCGGTCCTGTGGTTGGGGATGGATTTAGAAATCAGTCTGTTCAAGCAAGGATGGCGTGGCGGCGGCGTCATCCTCGTGGTGGACTTGTGTCCTCGGGCTCCGCCGTTCAGCGTTTGCTCAGCCGGCCTTGAGCTTGGGAGAATAGTCGGGAGGCGGATGCGATTGTGGTCTGCATCGGCGGCATCTGGAAGATGGTGGATCGTGTCTTTGGGTCCGTGGTTCGTGGTTGGCGGTATGGTCTTCTCCTCCGGCGTCTTAGTCGTGGGGGTGCAGAATCCGAGTTCGATGGCGTGTCCGGTGTTGCCCGATGCGATTCGATTCAACGGTAATGGTTTCGCTTGTGGTGAACCACCTTGAGGTCCATAAGGTGCATATCGGCGATGGAGCCGCTTCGAGCTTGGGTGTGAAGGTGATCCGTCATTGGTTCCTTTGGTGGTTGCTATGGTGGTCCCGGGGGCCTATAATGAGCGTTGGTGTCAAGTTCAAAGGTTTCTTGGTCTTGATTGTAATTTTACTTCTTGGCTGTTGTTCCTTTGTGCAAAGGCTAGCGTTTCTTTGTCTTTTCAGTTTTTGCCGAGTCGGTTTATGCGTGGCATCTATGATCCTTATGATATAAATGAGACACGTATTACCACGCAAAAAAAAAAGACAAGAGAGGGGAGATGACGGCGGCGTGATTTTGCCTCGCTTCCGTGTTTGTAGTCGTGATTAGGTGGTCTACGGTGACGGATGTAATTTATTTTACTCTTGGTGTTCTTTGTACCGTCATATGAAAAAATCGGAAGACCACCAGGGAAAAAAGATCCTGTTACGCTGACCCGTGGGCCATAGGACTGTTTGTTTTTTTACTGCTTCTTTCTAATCGCCGTCTGCTCCCGCTCAGGCGCCAATCCCCCACCAAAACCTTCCTTCCCATCCGACCTCCCGACCTCCGCTTCCCCTCTCCCATCCCCACGCGCGCGCGATCCCCTCCCGCCGGCGAGGGCTCCGGCACCGGCGACCCGCTCCGTCAGCCTCTCCTCCCATCGCCGTCGCGCCCCTGAGGTAAGGCTCGCTCACCCGCGCACCCCGATTAATTCCTCCGCCCCGCGCGCACGCACGCGGGAACCCTCGCCGCCGCGGAACCTACCTAACCCTAGCTCATAACTCCTCCTCCGCCAGCTCCAGGTGCCCGCGAAGGAGTCCCCGACCTCAAGCCGCAGCGCCGCCACCGCCGGCCTCGTCTCGCCGTCCCTTCCATCACCGATGCATCAGGAGGTACTTCTTACCTGCCTTCCTCTCCCCTTGCAGGCCTAGGATTTCCCCCCCGATGGATTGGGTAGGATTTGCCGACCCGATTCCGCTTACTGGTGCTCTGGATTGATGATTCGATTCGACCTAGATTCTAGAATGGGGTCGAGAGATCGCATTTTCGAGCTCAATTTATCGCGGCAGCCTGGTCCCAAGTGTATACTGTCTGTGCTTTTGTGCATTTCGCGTTGAGAAATTTCGAGCTGTGCGGGGAAGTGGGGGATTCGCGGGTTGCTAGTTGAATTATCGAGTTCAGGTTGATTATTCCTTCAGTTGACTATAGCAAGCACTTGGGGAGAAAGGCTTACCACCCAATTCACTGAATTCACCGTCTTCACGCGTTGTATCTCCCCATGTTGGTTGCATAGGAACTGCGTAAGTGTCAAGATGTCTTAAAAAAGGAACATTCAGCGCTTGTTATTTCACTATATGCATGCATCTGCAATGAACCGTACCTTGTGATCAAGCATACTGCTGTTTGGCACACCAGCAACTTCACTTCAGTATCGGTAGAATCAGATAGAGAACCCAATTTTCCTACATGGCTCAACTTGGTTCTTCTAACGGCCTCTGGCTGCAGACTTAACAATTAGAGTAATGCTAGTACAGAAGCAAGACATCTCTGGAAGTTGATACCAGGTAGCCAACTTCGGAAGAGTTCATAATAGATAATACTACATTGTGCGGACCAAATACTTACAGTCAACTCAACTGCTGCATTGTGACTTCACTGAATTCATCGTCTTCACGCTTTGTGTTTCCACATGTTGATCGCATAGTAACTGCGTAAGATTGTCAAGCCGTCTTACAAAAGGAACATTCGGCACTTATTATTCACTATATGCATGCATGTGTAATTAACCGTACCTTGTGATCAGGATTCAGGCATACTGCTATTTGGCACACCAGCAAATTCACTTTCAGTATAAGTAGAATCAGATAGAGATGCCAGTTTTCCTACACCGCTGAGAACTTGGTTTGTCTTCAAACTGCCTCCGGCTGCAGAGTTAAAAATTAGAGCAATGTTAGTACAGAAGTAAGACATCCGCTGAGAACTTGGTTCTTCTTCAAATGGCATCCGGCTGCAGAGTTAAAAATTAGAGCAATGTTAGTACAGAAGAAAACATCTCTAGAAGTAGATACCAGGTAGCCAACTTCCTGAAAGTTCATAATCTTACATTGTCTCGGACCAAACACTTACAGTCAACTGAAGGAATAATCACGGAAAACGCATTTGCCACAAAGTGAGATGGTGTGTAAAAAGGTACTCGTGCATAAAATAGAAATAGTTTGGACTACATGAAAACTGACAAATGGCAATATACAGGTTGGATGTCTGACAATAAATATATTTATTTATCTTTGCCTCTCTATCCAACTTTCCATCAACTATATGATAACTTAATACAAATGAAGTTGCACCATAACACAGAACAGTTGTAAAAGGGGGAGGGAAACTTTACCAGGTTTCTGCTTTTTGGACGAAGAGGTAATTAGATCATTGACTTTCTTTTCAGCAGTTACAGTCTCAGTTGATTTTGTAAGGTTGTCTACTATTTTCCTTGTTAACATGCTCATCTTTTTGTCATCAATTTGTTTGGTTGACCTAGTAGAGGAATCTGATTTCAGTTATTGTGTTTCTCCAGATATGTTTCCAGGACCGCCACCACCTCTTCTTATGGGATATCCCTCTGTGCCGAGCTCGTCACCCTCAGCTGCGCCGTCATCATCCATAGGTGCCAGCATCGCCATCATCGCTATCGTCATCATCGCGTCGACCCTCCTGATTTGTTGCGTTAAGGTGTTTTGCTGTAGCTCCCGCCCCCCTCGCCCGTCCTGGTCGCCATTCACTCGCCGCAGCAACATCTCCCGGAGGGCCTCATCATTAGGAGAGTCTGACAGGAAGCGTGCAGCGGCGGCAGCTGTTCCTGTGCCATCTGCGCCCTCTCTACCAGAGGTGGAGCTGGTGATCTTGGGGTTGCTCTCGCAACCCCCCGTGCTGTTGCAGCAGGGGATGTTCTGCTGCGTCTGTGCCCAAGACTTTACGCCTACCGATACGATCCTGGCCCTTCCAGCATGCTTGCATAAATTCCATGAGCTGTGCATTATCCCATGGATTCGTGGACACACACCTTACTGTTGTCCGTTCTGCGATGCTTCCATCACCATCCCCTGCCCTGACCCTGAAAAGACGCACAGCTCAGATCACTATGATGTCGAGGCACAGACAGTGGTTGCGCCAGCACCGCCTGGAGAGGAGGTGGCAGAGGCTGTGGGGGGCTCTCGTGGGTGGCTGCGCTCTTCCCTGGACAGACTCTCGGGCAGCTGGAGGGGATGCTCCAGCAGTCATGCCACTGCAGTTGTAGTGCCGGTGTCCTCACGGCGTACCACGGGGAGCTGGAGAGTCAACAACTCTGACAAGGAGGACGTAGAGGCTGTTGGTGGCTCTCGTGGGTGGCTGCACTCTTTTCTGGCTACCCTCTCAAGCACCTGGAGTGGACGCTCAGACAGCCTTTCCACTACAATGGTGTCATCGGTGTCCTCAGGGTGCGCAACTGGAAGCCTGAGCCTGGTACCGGGTGGCTGCGGCAGTACTGATTTGTGTTCCAGGAGCTGGGATCTTGAGGCAGCTACGCAGAAGACGTAGTTCTTCGGATTCGATCATGCCACAAACCAGGCAAGTTTGTTCTGAAAACTCTTTGCTGCAGCACCAAATAGTACTTGTTTTGAAACCTGCTAGGCAATTGCCCCTTGTGCCAATTCAGTCACGCAAGATGTGTTTCCAGTTTTATGTCTGGCCTCTTCTCATTTCAAGTTCTGATCCAAGTTCTACTTTCGTCTTTGCAGGCTGAAATGCTGTCATACCCTACCAAGAAGTAGAAAAGATGAAAAAGATAGAGAAAAGTCTGTGTAGGATACACAAAATATATCATGAAAATAGCATCATATCTCCGCATCAGAAAACAGAGATATCTGACAAAGGGTTCTGTCAAACTGTATGCCGTCCATGAAAAATCGAAGGTATATATAGGTGTGATTATACCTGTTTTCCTCTGCATTAACTTGGACTCGACCGTTGCTTGTACCCACTGCACGATGATCTTGTGTCGTTGCGATGTTGCTATTATAACACATTAAAATGTCTTTTGTAAATGCTGCTTCAGTGAGTGTACTGTGCAACCAAGTAGTATGTCTCATCCATCCTGTTGATAGCCATTACTTTCCTGGTTGACGCTATGGCTTTGATATGGTAACTTGCGCTCTTCTGTACATGCTGTCGCTATGGTGTGTTTACTGTAAGATCATGATGGATGATAGTTTGTGGTGTTTACTGAAGGGTGAAGAAGGCTTGGTCAAACTTGCTCTTTGGATCTTGCCTATGTTCCGTCTGGTGAGAATTATTGGCCTGGAGCCCAATCGTGTTGCTGGCTTCTGTTCTCAGTCGAGGAACTGCTCTAGGGTTGGTTGCTTCTTGTACTGAAAACATCACAGCTCACTGATGGACCCCTCTATCTAGTACTCCCTCCGTCCGTAAATACTTGTCCTAGAAATGGCGACAAGTATTTACGGACGGAGGGAGTACTGAGAACTGATAAGTAGAGCTAGTCTGCAATTTATAGTTTATATATCAACCTGCGTCTTCACTTGTACTGTTGTACATAAGGCTGGGTTAATTCTAATCTGGTGTTGCTCATCTTGATGCTTCTCCGTAACCTGACGGACCATTCCGGACCGAAATGCATGTAGGTACTATTACATGTATTGCTCTACAATCACAGTATTGTAGACCGAAAGGCATGCAGATGCTGTTAAATTCGGTTTATAATCTGTCATGAAAATGCGTTCTTCTGCCTATTGGCATCGAATTCGGTTTATCGTACAAGCAGAAGTACATGAACGGACACCAATAGATGCGGGTGTCTTGAAGAAGATAATCATAAATTTTACAATCTGTCATGTAAGATGTGTCCTTCTGCTTCGTGTAAACCGAATCAGCGCCCGACGCAACGCCATCCTGATGGGGTCCATGGTCAAGGAGGTTATCGTTCTGTATTAGCCTCCTTGGATTCTTGGTCGTTGTGGATATGCACAAGCGACTTGTTCAAGCATAGATATTAGCTTGATCCTGCCGTCCAATGTATACATACATATATACATATGCGTAGCAGGCTGTCCAGATCTAAGCACATGCTCTGCAGGCTGCCCACATCACAAGACTTGTTCCTACCCAACCCATGTATGCATATACATGGCACTATGTCAGGATCTCCCTATAAATACTAGCCTCCATTGTTGTTTAGAGATCACAGTTCAAGCAGCACAGCAACCAGTTCCCAAAGCTTGACAGAGGGCACGTTCCTACCAGTGTCAACACTGCTTGGTAACTTGTTTCAGTGAGGTGAAAACAGAGACATGGTGGCCATTCGTGTGTTGCTCCTTGCAGGAGCTCTCTTGGCCTTTGCGTGCTCACATGGCGGCGTCACCGCCTCCGACCCGAGCCTCCTCCAGGACTTCTGCGTCGCTGACAAGATGTCTCAAGGTACATGCATACTGGATTACTGATTCATATACTCCATAGAATTGTAGTCGAGCAATCACTCATCTTGGCTATCTCACATGGATGCATCCAATCACCGCAGTGCGTGTCAACGGGCTGCCTTGCAAAGATGCGAAGGAAGTCGTCGCCGAGGACTTCTTCTTCTCCGGCCTCCATGTGGCTGGCAACACGGCCAACAAGCAGGGCTCGACGGTGACCGCCGTCAATGTCGCGCAGATCGGCGGTCTCAACACCATGGGCATCTCCCTCGTCCGCATCGACTATGCGCCAAACGGCCTCAACCCTCCTCACACCCACCCACGCTCCACCGAGATCTTGACCGTGCTAGAGGGTTGTCTCCACGTCGGCTTCGTCACCTCGAACCCTGAGAACAAACACTTCACCAAGGTTCTCGCCAAGGGAGACGTGTTTGTGTTCCCCAAGGGCCTCATCCATTACCAGTTCAATAATGGGAATACTCATGCAGTGGCCGTCGCGGCACTGAGCAGCCAGAACCCCGGAGTGATCACGGTAGCCAACGCGGTGTTTGGATCGGAGCCTGCCATCTCAGATGATGTTATTACCAAGGCCTTCCAGGTGGAGAAGAACACGGTAGATTGGATCCAAGCACAGTTCTAAAAAGCCTTGTGTTCCTGCGTGTGTTTGTTTGTTTAATTGTTCGTTGAAGTACTATTTTGTCTTTACCTTCATTTGGATTGCATTGCATTTTCTTTATAGTATTGTAAGTTGTGGATTTTTAATTCTCATGTGTATTTTTTACCTGTATAACATTGATATATTGTGGTACACACCCCTATTTGTTTATTGCAAAGGTAAATTATTTGTTAAATTTGTCATTATTATCCATTGCTTTTGTTTGGTACTCCCTCTGTAAACTAATATAAGATCGTTTAGATCAGTACTAGTAAATATGTACTGCTGCTGATTCTTGTACTTTACACTGCCCACATGTACTTGTGGGACCTCACAAATCCAAATGAACCATGCGGTGGAGCTTCTTGTTAGAGCTAACCTTGTTGTATGCTGTTCATCATCTTTGGTTTTCTTTGCTTTGAGTTTGGGTCATGCGTACAGCTGAGAGAAGTGATCATGTGTGTACGCATAGAGAAGTGACTCAGCTGCTGAGTCATGTTACACTGTGAGTTTGGGACATATATATAGTTCAGCCATAACAGGCGTGTTTGGTTGCCCGCATTAGGCCCAGCCTGGCCCGCGCGGGAAGAAAGTAGCCTGTTTGGTTGCCTGCGTTCACTGTGCGGCCCGCATCGCACAGACCTTAAAGCACGTCCAGGCCAAGCCCAGGGGAAACGCCCGAACCGTTAGTAGCTCGCGAGGTAGGGGAGGGCGACCTCTCGCCGAGTCCACCCCTATTTAGCCCCTCCCTCACGCCCCAACTCCCGCCACCATTCTCCTTCTGTTCGAGCTTTCCCGCCGACGCGCATCGGCACCAACGAGCAGGTAAGCGGCACATCTTCATCGGCCGGCGGTCCACGACGTCGGCGCTCCTTCAACGGCCGGCATTGATCTTCCACGACCGTCCCCCCTCATTCTCAAGCTACAGCCATGGCCTCTGTGAGTTCAATCCCCCTTTCTCTCTGTTCCTTCTAGCTAGATCTGAGCTGCAACTAGGGTTTGATCTAGATGCATGGTTGATTAGTGGTCTAATCTGTGAGCTGATATGGTTGATTGCTATGCTGCGGTTGCAATTTATGGTAGGGCTAGATGTTCAAGCATGTGGTAGGCTAGATTAGTAGTACAGTTTGAAGTTGAACCTTGTGCTTGTGTTGAATCATGCTTAGATATGTGATTTGTAGGTATTGGTGGTCCATTTATAGCATGCTGTTTGTTGTAGATGTATGTTCCTGCTCATAGATTGTCCGGTATGCTTGGTATGATATCGATGAAGCATGTGCTTACTATGATAGTGATGAACCATGTACATGTATGCTTATGCTTTCATGGATTG
Organism: Aegilops bicornis; assembly: GCA_021605145.1. Taxonomy (NCBI): domain Eukaryota; kingdom Viridiplantae; phylum Streptophyta; class Magnoliopsida; order Poales; family Poaceae; genus Aegilops; species Aegilops bicornis. The sequence goes on along the minus strand of JAHIAL010000116.1, from coordinate 250,927 downwards.
TCCGGTATGTTGTGTGCTATGCTTACTGTCAATGCGTTCTACGATTGTAGGACATGGCCGACGCTCACAGGGTGCTGTGGCTCAGGAGCTGGCTGGGCAAGCACTACTACTAGAGTAGTGCTGCCTGTGAGCGTGCATGACCCCGACGGCGATGGCGGTGGCGACGACGACGATGACGATGACGACGTACATTTTGTGTAGCTAGGGCTAAAAAACTATTTGATGGTCTGTATATTTTGGTGAGGTGGTATATACTAACCCCTCATGCTGATGGTGAACTTGCGGTGGTAGGACGACACCCTCTTTTGGATGTGGTGGTAGGTTAACATCAAGGTAGTGCTAGGAAGAACTTGCTGTGCCGTATGATCATGCATGCTTTACTTCTCTTCTGCTCCATTGTTGTTTGTGTGCTACTTTGCTCTACTTGTGTGCTCCATTGATTTGCTGCTTCAACTCTTGCTCTTCTGCATTGCTAGGGCAAGTGGTATGCCGTGTTCATCGGTAAGGTCCCAGCGGTTTATAGTTCATGGGAAGAAGCCAGTGCACAAGTGGCATCGTATAGCAACAGCACCCATAGAGGGTTCAAGACTAGGCAGACAGCAGAAAAAGCTTACTCCGAGTGGGTGCAAAAGCACGGCAGCAGTGCTGACAGTGGCAAGGTTGGAGGTGTGAAGGTGGATCATCAGTTTGGGCTGAAGCTGAAAAACTTCATCATCTTCGCCCGGTTCATTGCCATTGTTGTGATGTGGCGTTGGTGTGCTAGGTGTGGGTAAGCTCACCAACTAGGGTACAAGGTAAGCACAACATGTACGCCGTATGCAACCAAACGCCGTGCTCATATGCCGCTCGGGCCAATGCAGGCAACCAAACAAAGTGCACTTGCATATTACCTAATGCAGGGACACTACATGCAGGCAACCAAACAACTAGCAGATGGCGTATTAGGGCCTGTTTTTGCTCAACCAGGCTGAGTTGAGAAGTGTATGCGATGCAGGAACTGTTCACAAGGGCAACCAAACACGCCCAACATGACTCAGCTGCCGAGTCATGTTACACTGTGCACGCATAGAGAAGTGATCATGTGTGTACATGCAAGCTGAAAGTGAGTCTCGTTAGCAATAAGTGTGCAGATTAGGGAAGCTGTGAACATGGCAAGTTTGGTCACAGCGCTGTTTTTTTTTTTTTTTGAGAAAATTTTGAGGGGAGTCAGGGCGCCGATGTGTGTCACCCGCAGCAAGATACAAGCCCGTCCCGCCTCAAGGACGCCTTAAACGGGTTGGCCCATAATCACGCATTTCAGTAAAATGTTTGTGACATTAAAAAAATATTTATACAATGAAAAAAAATGTTCGCATAGTTTAAAAAGTGAACATGCGTTTGATTTTTTTAACACGTATTCAAAATCATGTATTTAAGAAATTGTTATTCATGTATTTAAAAAATGTTAAGCATGCATAGGAATATTTTATATGTATACCAAAAAAGTAAAATGTGTATGAAAAAAAGATATGAAAACATATATTTAAAAAAATGTTAAATGTGTATTTGAAATATGTAAACATGCAAAAGAATGTTCCTGATGTAAGAAAAATGTGCAATGTGTGCGAAAAATGTACTTTGAAGAAAACCAGTGGAAACCAGGAAAAAACTGAAAATAAAATAAAATAAAGAAACCTAGAGAAAAACAAAGAAAACCGCTGCAAACAGTGGAAAACAATAAAATACCGCACAGAAAACTCATGACACTGCTACAGTATGGGCCAGCCAGTAGCGCGCTCGTTGGAGGTGAGAAGGTGCTCTTTGTCGCAACGGCAGGAAATAGCCCCAGCGGTTTGGTCATGCGTGAGTGCTGCATGACCGGCCATAGGCTAGGTCAGGAGGGGTGGGTGACAGCATGCAAGCCGCCGCTTGGTGGAGTTCATACAATTTTATGTCGATGTTGCTGAAATAGGCAAGCGAATGATGCGAGGTGGTGCTGCCACCTCCCAAAGTGCTCCATGTTGAAGGTGAACGCCATCTTCATTGTGACAAGAACCACAACCAATGGGAGGGTTGTGGTAGGGGCACAATGTGCGCCGGAGAGGGCTCAATAGGAGTGGTGGTAGGGGCACTGGTGGGCGGCAGTGGAGTTGGAGTTGGGGAAAGTTGTGGCGGAGCAACAGTATGGAGGACGTGCAAGCAGAACCTCCATTTCGATCCATTCCATCTAGTTGCGGTGCGCACGTTGTTGATATGATTAGTGCATGAACAGAAAGGGAAGATGGAGGAGGATCTAGGCAGGCGGTTGGCAAATGAATCAATGGTGTCGCAGGAGGCTGGAAAAAACAATCCACCGTTCGTTCGATGTAAAGGGCATAATTAATGTGTCCAAATCCTTTTTGCGTGTGATGGTAATATGGCCAAAATCATATTGTTCTTGAAAAAATTTCAGCAAGTAAATCTGCATGGCAATATTAATATGAGAAAAAACTGTATGATCTTGCGAAATCGAGCAAAGTTAAAACTAACATTTGTAGAGCCTCCCATATAAGTATAGATTAATGCTCGACTACGGGACGATTAATGCCTCGATCCTCCGCATTTCAATGAAATCTGAGATCGATGAGCCGTCTTATGTTTCCAGAGGAGTACTCAAGAGTTGAAAGGGAATACGCGAACAAGGGGAAGAACAAGTTTATGCAATCTACACATGGAGATGGAGGGGAAACCTACTCTTTGGTTTTTGCTGGTGCTTTTTCTGCTTGGAAACTGCACTCACGCTGGTACTGATCACTGGCCCTTTCCTCTCTCTTGTCTCTCTTTGCGTGTTCTCTATTTTCACCAAGGGAAATAGTGTACGTTTCTTTGGTCTGAAACCAGTGCAAGACATTAGCAGTGTAACACTAGAGCTCTGTCTCATAAGAAATTCTTGACATATTAGCGTATTTCTGCACGGATTAGTTTCTTCTTATTATTATTTTCAAAAACACCACAATATATTATGCACCTAAGATTTAAACTATGCGTGAATTTATGTAGAAACAAAGCAAACAAAAAAGCTAAATATAGAAAGTTCAATATGTCATACAAATGCGGTGGAATCTAAAATTCACTTGCATGCTTTTTTTTTGAGTTGTTACTACCCGTCCCACAATGTATGATGTTTTTTTTTGAAGCCATGTTAGCTAGCAAAAACATTTTATATTATTGAACGGATGGAGTACTATGCATGTTGCTAGAAAGAGATGCTCATGTTCAGATGAGATGAAAGTCAGTGGACCAAGCTATCAAATCCAATGGCTACAACAATTTAAATGATGTGAAAGCGTGCATGTGCTACAAAATATTCATTGAACTACTTATACCGGGCGCCCGTATCTTCCTTCAAACCCTTACTTTTCCAATCTTGTATATATTGATCTTCTTTCAAACCCTTACTTTTCCAATCTTGTATATATTGTTTGACTGTATTTTCTTTCCTTACAGAGAAATGCGAAACGCTACTTACTTCAAGCCCATCGTGCATAACTGAACACTGCAGACAGGATTGCACGAATGCTTACAAAGGGAAAATTGTCAAGGAGGCATATTGTACTGGTTATTCTTCCTCTCTGTTTTGTGCCTGCATCGTTTGTGCCTAGAAGTATAAGCATGTAAAGAGAAAATGCAACATTGCATTTTGGAACTCACTTACTTTTTGCTGAACAATGCAGGAGATAATGAAGTAATAAAGTTTAACCATAAGTGTTTTTCTACATAATCACCATCATGTTTTCTTCACACATCCGATGTGCCTCCGAAGGCTAGAAACCTGAAATCAAGTTTGAATTTACAAATATCTAAAAAAGGAGAAATAACAAAGTCTCATCTAACTCCAACGCTATTTGATTAACCAAACAAAAAATAAAAGAAAAAAAAATCCTCACGAATCTTCACGTAAAATTCAATGGTGTAGGAATTAGATGAGAGATAGTTATTTGCTGATCTAGATGAGAATAGTCACACCCATATACATCTAGATGAGAGCTGGTGACATCCATATAAATATGCGATGAATTTGCAAATACACTCCATCTGTCCGATAATATAGGACGTTTTTTTAACACTACACTTTCTTACATTATGGGAAGAAGGGAGTAGTAGTTAATCAAACAAGTAAAAGGCTAATAGCCCGTTCATATCGATTCAGTCAATCCCAATCACCATCTGTAGTTCTGTACCCATCTCCTCTCCTCCCCTCGATGGATCTCAAAGCTTGTAGCTGCGCATGAAGTCGCGGAACGCGACGCTCCGGTACCTCGCCGGTCTGCCCTCTCCGACGAGCTCCTTGGCGGGCCCCACCACGCAGTCCATGGTTGGCATGATGAAGGCCGTCACCGACGTCCTCCCCACGGCGACGTTGGCCACGGCCCGGTGCTCCACGCTCCGGAGCAGCCCGTTGGTGGCGATCTCCAGCTGATGGCCGCAGTTGATGACGAGCGTCTCGGGGATGGGCTCGACGTCGATCCACCCGCCGTCGTACGACACCTGGAGGCCGCACACGTACCCGGGCTGGAGCAGCACGGTGACGAGGTTCCTGTCGCAGTGCGGCGGCAGGCCGAGGGTGACGCCCGGGTCCGGGCACGCCGGGTAGTGGTTGGCGTTGAGGATCACCTCGCCGCCGCTCAGGTCGCCCTCGAAGTAGTCCGGCGGGAGCTGATCCCCTCGCAGAGGAGGCGGAGGAGCACCATCCCGACGCTGCGCGCGGGGACGATGAAGTCCTCGAGGGCGGGCCGGAGCGCGGCCGACTTCTCGGGCCAGCCGGGCTTGGTGCTCTCCACGGGGTAGCAAGCGAGGCGGAGGCAGTGGCGCCAGTAGCTCTGGCCGCCGGACACGCACATGGTGCTGGAGAAGAGCCGGTTGGTTCGCTCCGTGTCCTCCGACTCCGAGTACAAGGCCACCTTGTCCGCCGCGGGAAGGCGGAAGAACTCGCCGCACGCCGTCCCCAGCTCACGCATGGTCCGCTCCGCTACCCCGTGGTTGACCACCTGGAAGAAGCCGAACTCCATACCGGCGCGGAGCACGGCCCGGCGGACCTCGTCGCGGCCGCCCGAGAGGTCGATGACGGGCAGCGACACGGGCGGCGCCCGCGGTAGGAGGAACCGCCCCGGGACCGTCTCGTGATCGTGAGACGCCACCGCCGAGGACAGCAGCTTCTCCATCACCACAAACCGTCACGAGCTCCGACTCGGTCGGTCCGAGCTAGCTGAGTTGAGATGGCCATAAATACTTATAAATACTTGAGGCGGGAAACTAGCGTGTGGGAAAAGGCGGCAGTTCGTGTGCTAGATTTGGCGCACCGCGTCTGACGCGCCTATAAAATTGCAACGCCCTCTGCCGCTCTCTCGTCGCTCCCTCTACTGCTTTCTCTCCTCGCCGCCGACACGCCACCACCGCGCCACCATGCCGCCTCGCCATCGGGGAGCTTCGGGCTACCGCGGCGTCCGCGTGCGTCCGTCCGGCACCTACTCTGCCGAGATTCGGTCGGGCGGCGTGCGCCTCGGCCTCGGAACCTTCGACACCGCCCAGGATGCCCCCCACGCGTACGACGCTGCGGCGTGGCGCCTCCGGCGGTCCCCACATGAACTTCACGGACGTGGCGACGCGGGAGCGGCCACAGGAGTTGGCGCCTCCCCGCGGCTTATCACCGACGAGGATCGTCACGAGAACATGAGGCGGGAGCGCCGTCTCAGCCTGGCCGAGATGGACGAGAAAGCCATGGCGATGTGGCGCCAACGCTTCCTGCAAGACATCATCAACGAAAAACAGTTCTTCGCCGAGAGGAGGGCGAAGAGGACGGAGAAGAGGGAGGAGCGAACCGCCTATGGCGAGGACAAGCGAACGCGGAAGGCGGTCGCTAAATTCAACATCACGCTAGGAGATGTGTCGTCCTGGGAATCCAGCGACGAGCGGTTCGTTGACGCCTACGCTCAGACGTCGGAGGAGGACATCACCGAGGCAGAGTGCGAGTCGGAGAATGACGAGTAGTAGTAGTTTTTCGTTTTATCTATTTATTTTAGGAGAAGACTATGAACTATCTATGCACTATTTTATATCGTAAAAGCAGGCTATATGACGAACTATCTCACATTTGTACTATCGAAACCAAATGTGTATCGAATAGTTCACATAGCATGCGTCAAGGAAAAAAAAGATGAAATATAGCGTACTTGCTGGAGCGGCTCGGGCGTACTTTATTTTACGGCGATCGCTGGAGCCAGCGCATCACCGCGCGCGAAAGCCGGCTCATCCGGCACTGTATTCTGATTTTTAACATGCCGCGTGTTGGACGACTGTTGGAGATGCTCTCAGTCAGAAACCTCAAACACCAGCTGTGAATGGGCAATCAGCAAAAAGGTGGATTGCGAATTCGAGGCCAATTCTGCAGAGGGGGCAGACCGGGTCATGGGGCATTTGAAAGAAGGAGCGGATTCGAGGCCAATTCTGCAGAGGGGGCGGAACGGATGGATGGATGTGTCATGTCGCGTATATCTTGGTGTCGGTGCAACGCCACGCAACGCAACCTGCACACGATTGCTCTGTCTCCTCCGTGTCGGTCGTCCAAGTAAACCATATATACAAAATGCTCACTTCAGGTCCATTGACGTTGCTACGAGTAGAATTATTGCTGCAAACAGAGAAATGTATCCCAAAAAAAGAAAGAGAGAAATTCTAAATATACTAAACCTAGCTAGGTTTCTTTTTTCTGGTTTTTTTTTACTTTTTTCAATCAGTAAAATTCGGGCCAATCGGGAATTGACACGCCAATTACTGGGGGTAATGGTTGGGTACGTGTTCGGGTGCGTTTTGCGATTTGATATGGTTGTAGTTGTTGGATTGGTTCCTCCTATCTCTCTGTCGGTTCTTTCCACGTGTCTCTTTTTCTATCCAGAAGATTTCATGAAATCCCCATGGTTCCTATTTCTTTCCCTCAATTCTAGCCCCCCACGGAAGTGAATAGAAAAAAGAAAAATACCCCTGTGATACGCCTTCCTTTACCTATTTCTAGATTGATTGATGTTCAATGGAGGGAAACTTGCCATTCCTTTTTTCCTTTGAAATTGTACATTTTTTTGATTCTGAACTAATTGTATCCTTTTTGTTCCCATCGAGCTTTCTTGCCCAGTGACTAAGGATTTTCACACTTGTTGTGTCTATAAAAGATTTTCTCATAAAACACTAACAGAAGTGTTAGAGGGATTCACTTTCGATAAGAATCCAAAAGCAAGGGCAATCGCGAAGACTCTCATTGAATCCCGACCACCACCGCTCGCTCAACCTCCTATGGCGGCCGCCGCCGATCAACCGCCGTACGGGCCTATAAAAAGGCTCTCCTTCTTACCCAGTTGCATCGTGCGCGTCTCCCAAATCTCAACTGCGCCTAAACGGCGTCCTCCCCGACCTCTGTTGGACAACGCCTCGCCGGAGCCGCCACCACCGGCCCCTCATCTCCACTGGATGCCGAACGAGGTGGTCGTGCATGCAGGGGAGAGGATGTACGGAGTACGGACGCGCGGTGTCTTTGCAGTCTTCGTAGGACCATGCCAGTGTTCTCGAGCCCGCCCAAGACGCCGTAGACCTGCTGTCCCGTGCCACCAGAGGCCTCCGTCGGTCCGCCCCGCATCTTCCGGTTGTCCGAGGCCGCGGCCGTTGGTGCGCTGCTGTCCTGCGGCAGCGGCTTCCGGCTTTCCGGTGCCAGCGGCTCCTCGGCCTTGTGTTCGCCCGGCCGTCCCGCACGCGGTCACCGTCGGCTACCGCTTACCGGTCGGCCGACCATCCAAGAGACATGATGAGTCCTCCCCAGTTGCATCGCCGCGGAGCTAGGCAGCTGCAGCTATGCACCGTCGCGTCGCCTCAGTCCCTCGGATGTGTGCGACTTCGTAGGCGACCCTTGCAGCTATGCTCGCGTACTTCGTGCGGGTGTACGTGCCGGAGCCGTGACAACTACTGATGGCTATCCGTAATGCTGCTGACCACTGTGTTTTCCTCTCAGGCACTGGCGGTGGCAGTTCCGGCATTTGTGGCGGTGACCATGGTGCAAGGTCTGGCGCGTGGTATCCTGTTTTCTCCTCGCTCTTTTGCCGGCTTGCTTGAACACCACCTCCAGTGAGAACCGAGATGAAATAAGATGAATTCTATTAGGGCCATTTTAGTTCTTCAGAAATCTCATGGTAATGGGTTTGTTGCTGACGCTTTGTTGATGATTTGTCAGATCAAAGAATCTGGTTTCTTAGACCGGCAGTGGCAAGACCCACATGAAGCTTGGGGATATAGAGGAACAATAGCTGTTGTTTGACGCCTCGAGTGTCTGAGCATCTGTTCTTAAGAATCCAGAAGTCATGCTTTGATGATATGTTGATTCAGATGTCTAATTTTGTGCTGTAGGTGGTGTACTATCTGTAAGACAATTTTTAAATTGTTATTTGCAGGAAAAGGAAGTAAGAAGAGGAAGAAAAGCTCAGCTTTACTCGCGGATGCTTTACCCTGAGTTTTTTCTGAACTTTTTGTTTAGCTATTTATTCAGAAATTGATTTGAAGTGCTCATATGTAGAACACCCAGAATTGTATGAGTCAATTTATGGGACTTCCCCTGTATATGCCAAGAATTTTGGGATTACATTTGTGCATAATTGGTTTGATGCATGTATCTCACCTTTGTTCTGATGTTACTATGTTAGCTTTGCTCTGCTGCCCTTCTGGTGAATGATCAGATGTGCATGCTTTCGTGTTATATTTTTTTATATATATGAGCTGTGCTCTATTTTAGAAATGATTCACAGTACATGTTTGATATTCATCCTTATACAAGCTTTCTTTTAACGCAATGGTTTCATGCTTGATTATGGGCCCTTTTCCCATGCTTACATCATCAGAGCTCCAAGAAGGTTGCTTTAGATGAAAATTAGGTGGAGAACTGTAAAAGCAAATTTTTGTAGATTTATTCGCAGTTACTGCTTTACACATGGAAGGTTTACTGCTGAACAATAGAATGGTCAAGGTACTGTTGGATATGGAAATATGATTCTTTAGTCACATATTTTTCTTTCATGATATAGGTATCGCCAGCTATCCTTGCAACCCTGCCGCTGGAAGATGCATGCTTGCTAGGATGTGAGACTGCATCTAGTGCAACTATCCGGCAAATTTTCCCAGATCTGCTTCCTAGATTATGCAATCAATATAGGTATATATAAGCAAGTTTGTGGCAGGGCCATATGATTATCTCTACTAGACTAATAATAGTAATCACTTCCCTGCAGGTCCTGAAGGATGTAAGCTGGAGGTGGATGCAAAATTTCTACAGTAGACTCAAATTCCTTGATGTTGCACGGATTATGTAATCTGGTATGGATTCGTAATGGGGTAACCCCCATGGTGATCTTTTCTATGAAAAGAAAGAGAGCAGTGTTCATTTATTCTTGTGAATTCATCAGTAAAACTTCCTTTGTTCGAACTGAATATGAAGAGCGTCCCCTGGAGCAACTTCCTCTGTTTCTTGCTTCAATTATAAAGCTTTGCCCAGACCGGAGAAGTTTAGTGAGGTGTTAATTTACATGTAGATTACCTTCGTTGCCTACAGTCTATAGAGCTTAACTTTTTCTAAATGTGTGCTTGGCAGTAAATTTCAACATGATCATGCGAAAAATAATAATTCGAATTGGTTGTATATGGACAAGCATGTTGTAGATCTGCTTATAATAATTTTGTAGTACTGAGGTTTGTTTAGATGGGCTCATTTCTTTAGTAAAAATTGCTTGCCTGTTCCATGGTAGAAATTTTGGGATGTGGATTATTTACCTTCAGAATAGCAGTACCAGCATACTAAATTATTTGTTAATTACAACAATGCTTATTCAGCTGTGTTCTTGATGGTAGGTTTTTGAACAACCTTCTATTGACTGGAACAAAGGGGAAATCTGTGGGATTTTTCCTAAGATAGCTGTGATTCTGCATTGTGGTGTGACTGTGTCTCTGTTCATCAGGCTTTGAATGTTGCTGCTGTGAATGTATATTAACCAGTTCATTCTTAATACTACTGTTTTTTGAGAAGAGGAGATAGGAAGGCAACCTGCCACTTTCTACTGTCCACAAGGGCATTTGTTTGATGTTGCTATTCTGCCTCATATTGGCTGATGCATACATCTTTACTCCTTGCTAAAATCCTGATTTTATTAAGTATTCTACATATAAAGAAGTTTGTTTATTTTTACTACCTAGGATAGGAGCATCCGAGTGACTGGGTAGGACCTTCCACCAGTTCTAAAAAATATTGATCGCATCACTGGGTGCAATTACCATTGTCTTGTTCTAACTAATTGGATTCCAGTGGATTTAGTCATAGGAATTAAGGGATGAATATTTGTTCTCATATGAATGTTGTTCTTCAAACTATGCGCTCCTTCGGATTGCGTGTCGATTCTTACTATGTGTGGCAATTCTTAATTGTTGATGGGTGTCCCTTTTTATCATGGGTCTCAAATGGAAGCCACCTTTTCAACATTTCATACACCACTTTTTCATTCGCAACAACTACTACAACAGATGCCATAAACAATAGGATCAACTGATGGTCGGTATACCATGACGCTTCCTTCTTGAAGTCTGGTTGCCAAATTGGAAATTCATGGATACAGTTGCTGGAACCGGTCCCGCAATACAATCGAAGCATATGTTGTGATTGATCTGCCAAGCCAACCAGGCAATTCAAAAGAAAAAAAAAAGCTACATTCATAGGTCAGCAAAGGAAATTGTTGGCCAAGCAGCGCCGGGATACGTTTGTGCTCACTATAACATTATTATTGATGATCATGACTATCATGCATTTGAGTGTGCAAAGAGAAGCATGTTTTCAATGAAGGCAGGCGCAACACTGGCAATTCAACTTGCCACATTAGCAGATAACCGCTTAGCAAAATGAATTCACGAGCCATGCTAAGATTAGGGCAATGATAAGCAACAATTTCTCCAACATCAAACCAATCTAATGCACCTTGGATCAATTTATATACCACTTCATCACGGGCACCAATCCCGCAAGAGACCGCACTAGAATTATATAAGCTACAAATAAATGCAATGCTTTTAGTTTTACAATACAAGCATCAACGTGTATTTCCCACTTTATAAGATGTAGCATTCATGCTAATAATAGATGTATCCTCTCCATGTTGCTGTATTTACTGTGTTTAATCTTATTACAAATGTACCAACATGTGCTTCATGTTGCTTGATATGCACCACGGATGGTAACAACAAATGTATCCTTTTCAATTTACTTCTATGCATGTCTTTCTTTTTTTATGATCACAATCTTTTTTTTACAAAAGGAGGTTCAACCCCCGGTCTCTGCATATGATCACAATCCTACTCACATACTTCTCTTAAAATTAAAATTTCTAGCATGTAACAAAGACAACACATACAAATATGACGTATCGGCAGGGCGCGGCGGGTCGCCGCGTGGGCATTGCTAGTGTAGCTACAAAAGCGACTCATAAACATCCTCGTAGAAGAGAGAGTCCACAAATTATTTGCACCTGTCTCAAACAATTGTTCCAATTCAAAAAAGTGGGTGAGGCCTTGTGGTGGGTCCTTGTGGCGGCGGATCTTGGGAACCCTCTCCCGGGGATGTTACAGGATGCGCGTGGCGGCCGGAGCTTCCTCTGGCGTCGATGACGCTGGATGCGGGATCACGGGGCGGCTATTGATGTTGCATGGGCGACGATGTTGGAAATATGCCCTAGAGGCAATAATAAAAGGATTATTATTATATTTCCTTGTTCATGATAATTGTCTTTTATTCATGCTATAATTGTATTATCCGGAAATCGTAATACACGTGTGAATACATAGACCACAATATGTCCCTAGTGAGCCTCTAGTTGACTAGCTCGTTGATCAATAGATAGTCATGGTTTCTGACTATGGACATTGGATGTCATTGATAACGGGATCACATCATTAGGAGAATGATGTGATGGACAAGACCCAATCCTAAGCATAGCACAAGATCGTAGTTCGTTTTGCTAGAGCTTTTCCAATGTCAAGTATCTCTTCCTTGGACCATGAGATCGTGTAACTCCCGGATACCGTCACGAGTGCTTTGGGTGTACCAAACGTCACAACGTAATCGGGTGACTATAAAGGTGCACTACGGTATCTCGAAAGTGTGCATTGGGTTGACACGGATCGAGAATGGGATTTGTCACTCCGTGTTACGGAGAGGTATCACCAGGCCCACTTTCGGTAGTGCATCATCATAAAGAGCTCAAAGTGACCAAGTGTCACGGTCACGGGATCATGCATTCTGATGCGAGTAAAGTGACTTGCCGTAACGAGATTGAGCGAGGTATTGGGATACCGACGATCGAATCTCGGGCAAGTAACATACCGATTGACAAAGGGAATTGTATCACGGGATTGTTTGAATGCTCGACATCGTGGGTTCATCCGATGAGATCATCGAGGAGCATGTGGGAGCCAACATGGGTATCCAGATCCGCTGTTGGTTATTGCCCGAGAGCCGCCTCGGTCATGTCTACGTGTCTCCCGAACCCGTAGGGTCTACACATAAGGTTCGGTGACGCTAGGGTTGTATGAATATGAGTATGCAGTAAACCGAATGTTGTTCGGAGTCCTGGATGAGATCCCGGACGTCACGAGGAGTTCCGGAATGGTCCGGAGGTAAAGAATTATATATAGGAAGTATTGTTTCGGCCATCGGGAAAGTTTCGGGGTCACCCGGTATTGTACCGGGACCACCGGAAGGGTCCCGGGGGTCCACCGGGTGGGGCCACCCATCCCGAAGGGCCCCATGGGCTGAAGTGGGGAGGGGAACCAGCCCATAGTGGGCTGGTGCGCCCCCTTGGCCCACCCCCTGCGCCTAGGGTTGAAACCCTAGGGTGGGGGGGCCCACTTGCCTTGGGGGGCACTCCACCCCCTTGGCCGCCCCTTGGGAGATGGGATCCCCAAGGGCCGGCGCCCCTGGGGGCCTATATAAAGGGAGGGGGGAGGGGGCAGCCGCACCCTGAAACTCTGGCGCCTCCCTCCCCCTGCTACACCTCTTCCTCCTCCGTCACGTGCTTGGCGAAGCCCTGCCGAATCTTCCGCTGCACCACCACCACGCCGTTGTCTCTGCTGGAGCCATCATCATCAACCTCTCCTTCCCCCTTGCTGGATCAAGAAGGAGGAGACGTCTCCCGTCCCGTCACGTGTGTTGAACGCGCAGGTGCCGTCCGTTCGGCACTTTCGGTCATCGGTGATTTGGATCACGGCGAGTAGTACGACTCCATCATCCACGTTCTAGTGAACGCTTCCGCCTGCGATCTACAAGTGGTATGTAGATGCAATCTCTCTCCCATGACTCGTTGCTTAGATGAACTCATAGATGGATCTTGGTGAAACCGTAGGAAAATTTTAATTTTCTGCAACGTTCCCCAATAGTGGCATCATGAGCTAGGTCTATGCGTAGTTCTCTATTGCATGAGTAGAACACAATTTGGTTGTGGGCGTGGATCTTGTCAACTTACTTGCCGCTACTAGTCTTATCTTGCTTCAGCGGTATTGTGGGATGAAGCGGCCGGACCAACCTTACACGCACGCTTACGTGAGACCGGTTCCACCGATCGACATGCACTAGTTGCATAAGGTGGCTGGCGGATGTCCTGCTCTCCCACTTTAGTTGGAGCGGATTCGATGAAAAGGGTCCTTATGAAGGGTAAATAGAAGTTGACAAAATCACGTTGTGGTTATTCGTAGGTAAGAAACGTTCTTGGTAGAACCCAATTGCAGCCACGTAAAAGATGCAACAACAATTAGAAGACGTCTAACTTGTTTTTGCAGCAATTGTCATGTGATGTGATATGGCCAAGTTGTGATGAATGATGAATGACATATTGTGATGTATGAGATCATGTTCTTGTAATAGGAATCACGACTTGCATGTCGATGAGTATGACAACGGCAGGAGCCATAGGAGTTGTCTTTATTTTTTGTATGACCTGCGTGTCATTGAAGAACGCCATGTAAATTACTTTACTTTATTGCTAAACAGTTAGCCATAGAAGTAGAAGTAGTCGTTGGCGTGACAACTTCATGAAGACACGATGATGGAGATCATGGTGTCATGCCGGTGACAAGATGATCATGGAGCCCCAAGATGGAGATCAATGGAGTTTTATGATATTGGCCATATCATGTCACTATTATATAATTGCATGTGATGTTTATTATGTTTATGCATCTTGTTTACTTAGAACGACGGTAGTAAATAAGATGATCCCTTACAAAATTTCAAGAAGTGTTCTCCCCTAACTGTGCACCGTTGCTAAAGTTCGTCGTTTCGAAGCACCACGTGATGATCGGGTGTGATAGATCCTTACGTTCACATACAACGGGTGTAAGACAGTTTTACACATGCAAAACACTTAGGGTTAACTTGACGAGCCTAGCATGTACAGACATGGCCTCGGAACACGGAGACCGAAAGGTCGAACACGAGTCGTATGGAAGATACGATCAACATGATAATGTTCACCGACGATGACTAGTCCGTCTCACGTGATGATCGGACACGGCCTAGTCGAGTCGGATCGTGTAGCACTTAGATGACTAGAGGAATGTCTAATCTGAGTGGGAGTTCATTTAAATAATTTGATTAGATGAACTTAATTATCATGAACTTAGTCTAAAACTTTTGCATAATATGTCTTGTAGATCAAATGACCAACGCTCATGTCAACTTGAACTTCAACGCGTTCCTAGAGAAAACCAAGCTGAAAGATGACGGCAAAGAACTATACTGGACTGGGTCCTAACACGAGATCATCCTCATAGCTGCCAGGAAACAATATGTCCTAGAGGGACCGCTAGGTGACGCTCCGTCCAGAGAACCAAGACATTATGAATGCTTGACAGTCTCGTCTTGATGATTACTCCCTCGTTCGGTGCGGCATGCTTTACAGCTTAGAACCGGAAGGGCTCCAAAAGCGTTTTGAGCAACACGGAGCATATGAGATGTTCGAGGAGCTGAAACTAGTTTTCCAAGCTCATGCCCGGGTCGAGAGATATGAAGTCTCCGACAAGTTCTATAGTTGTAAGATGGAGGAAAACAGTTCTGTCAGTGAGCACATACTCAAAATGTCGGGGTTGCACAACCACCTGTCCCTGGACATAAACCTCCCGGACGAGGCGGTCATTGACAGAATCCTTCAGTCGCTCCCACCAAGCCAGTTGCCGGGAAGAAGTCAAAGAATGGACCCAAGCCTAAGACTGAGTGCTTTTATTGCAAGGGGAAGGGTCACTGGAAGCGGAACTGCACCAAATACTTAGCGGATAATTATGCCGGCAACACCTAAGGTATATTTGATATACATGTTATTGATTTGTACCTTACCAGTACTCGTAGTAAATCCTGGGTATTTGATACCGTGCCGTTGCTCATATTTGTAACTCATGCCAGAGCTGCGGAATAAGCGGAGGCTGGCGAAGGACGAGGTGACGGCGCGTCGGGAATGGTTCGAGTCGATGTGATCGCCGTCGGCACGCTGCCTCTACATTTACCTCACGGGATTAGTTTTGAACCTTAATAATTGTTATTTGGTGCCAAGTTTGAGCATGAACATTGTATCTGGGTCTCGCTTTGATACGAGATGGCTACTCATTTAAATCCGAGAATAATGGTTGTTCTATTTATATGAAAGATATGTTTTATGGTCATGCTCCAGATGGTCAATGGTTTATTCTTAATGAATCTCGAGCGTAATATTACACATATTCATAGCGTGAATACCAAAAGATGTAAAGTTGATAACGATAGTCCCACATACTTGTGGCACCGCCGCCTTTGGTCACATTGGTGTCAAGCGCATGAAGAAGCTCCGTCGATGGACTTTTAGAGTCTCTCGATTATGAATCATTTGACACATGTGAACCATGCCTCATGGGCAAAATGACCAAGACTCCGTTCTCCGGAACAATGGAGCGAGCAACCAACTTGTTGGAAATCATACATACCGATGTGTGCGGTCCAATGAGTGTTGAGGCTCACGGAGGATATCGTTATGTTCTCACTCTCACAGATGACTTGAGTAGATATGGGTATGTCTACTTGATGAAACACAAGTCCGAGACCTTTGAAAAGTTCAAGGAATTTCAGAATGAAGTAGAGAATCAACGTGACCGAAAGATAAAATTCTTACGATCGGATCGTGGAGGAGAATATTTAAGTCACGAATTTGGTACACACTTAAGGAAATGTGGAATCGTTTCACAACTCACGCCGCTGGAACACCTCAGCGTAACGGTGTGCCCGAACTTCGTGAATCGCACTCTATTGGATATGGTGCGATCTATGATGTCTCTTACCGATTTACCGCCATCATTTTGGGGATACGCTCTAGAGACAGCTACATTCACTTTAAATAGGGCACCGCCTAAATCCGTTGAGATGACACCGTATGAATTATGGTTTGGGAAGAAACCTAAGCTGTCGTTTCTAAAAGTTTGGGGATGCGATGCTTATGTCAAGAAACTTCAACCTGAAAAGCTTCGAACCCAAATCGGAAAATGCGTCTTCATAGGATACCCTAAGGAAACCATAGGGTATACCTTCTACCTTAGATCCGAAGGCAAGATCTTTGTTGCCAAGAACGGATCCTTTCGAAAAGAGTTTCTCTCGAAAGGAGTAAGTGGGAGGAAAGTAGAACTCGATGAAGTACTACCTCTTGAACCGGAAAGTAGTGCAGCTCGGGAAAATTTTAGTGTGGTGCCTACACCAACCGGAGAGGAAATTAATGATGATGATCAAGGTACTTCGGATCAAGTTGCTACTGAACTCAGTAGGTCCACTAGGACACGTTCCGCACTGCAGTGGTACGGCAACCCTGTCCCGGAAATCATGTTGTTAGACAACGGTGAACCTTGGAACTATGAAGAAGCGATGGCGGCCCAGATTCCAACAAATGGCTTGAAGCCATGCAATCCGAGATAGGATCCATGTATGAAAACAAAGTATGGACTTTGACAGACTTGCCCGATGATCGGCGAGCGATAGAAAACAAATGGATCTTTAAGAAGAAGACGGACACGGATGGTAATGTCACCATCTATAAAGCTTGACTTGTCGCTAAGGGTTATCGGCAAGTTCAAGGGATTGACTATGATGAGACTTTCTCTCCGTAGCGAAGCTTAAGTCCGTCCGAATCATGTTAGCAATTGCCGCATACTATGATTATGAGATATGGCGAGATGGGATCGTCAAAACAGCGTTCCTTAACGGTTATCTTAAGGAAGAGCTGTATATGATGCAGCCGGAAGGTTTTGTCGATCCTAAGAATGCTAACAAAGTATGCAAGCTCCAAATGATCCATTTATGGGCTGGTGCAAGCATCTCGGAGTTGGAACATTCGCTTTGATGAGATGATCAAAGCGTTTGGGTTATCTGCAGACTTATGGAGAAGCCTGCGTTTATAAGAAAGTGAGTGGGAGCTCAGTAGCATTTCTCATATTATATGTAGATGACATACTTTTGATGGGAAATGATATAGAACTCTTGGACAGACATTAAGGCCTACTTGAATAAAAGTTTTTCAATGAAGGACCTTGGAGAAGTTGCTTATATATTAGGCATCAAGATCTATAGAGATAGATCGAGACGCCTCATAGGTCTTTCACAAAGCACATACCTTGATAAGATTTTGAAGAAGTTCAAAATGGATCAGTCCAAGAAAGGGTTCTTGCCTGCATCGCAAGGTGTGAGATTGAGCTCAGCTCAATGCCCGACCACGGCAAAAGATAAAGAAGAGATGAGCGTCATCCCCTATGCCTCAGCCATAGGATCTATTATGTATGCCATGCTGTGTACGAGACCTGATGTAAACCTTGCCGTAAGTTTGGTAGGAAGGTACCAAAGTAATCCCGCAAGGAACACCGGACAGCGTCAAGAATATCCTAAAGTACCGAAAAGGACGAAGGACATGTTTCTCGTTTATGGAGGTGACGAAGAGCTCGTCAGAAGGGTTACGCCGACGCTTAGCTTCGACATGCATCCGAATGACTCTAAGTCACAAACCGGATACGTGTATATGTTGAATGGTGGAGCAAGAGCTGGTGCAGCTGCAAGCGAGCATCGTATGGCGGGATCTACATGTGAAGCGGAGTACATGGCAGCCTCGGAGGCAGCACACGAAGCAATTTGGGTGAAGGAGTTCATCACCGACCTAGGAGTCATACCCAATGCGTCGGGGCTGATCAAACTCTTCCGTGACAACACTGGAGCTATTGCACTTGCCAAGGAGCCCAGGTTTCACAAGAAGACCAGGCACATCAAGCGCCGCTTCAACTCCATCCGTGAAAATGTTCAAGATGGAGACATAGAAATTTGGAAAGTGCATACAGATCTGAATGTCGCAGATCCGTTGACTAAACCTCTTCCGCGGGCAAAACATGATCAACACCAGAACTCTATGGGTATTCGATTCATCACAATGTAACTAGATTATTGACTCTAGTGCAAGTGGGAGACTGTTGGAAATATGCCCTAGAGGCAATAATAAAAGGATTATTATTATATTTCCTTGTTCATGATAATTGTCTTTTATTCATGCTATAATTGTATTATCCGGAAATCATAATACACGTGTGAATACATAGACCACAATATGTCCCTAGTGAGCCTCTAGTTGACTAGCTCGTTGATCAATAGATAGTCATGGTTTCTCGACTATGGACATTGGATGTCATTGATAACGGGATCACATCATTAGGAGAATGATGTGATGGACAAGACCCAATCCTAAGCATAGCACGTGATCGTAGTAGTTCGCTTTTGCTAGAGCTTTTCCAATGTCAAGTATCTCTTCCTTAGACCATGAGATCGTGTAACTCCCGGATACCGCACGAGTGCTTTGGGTGTACCAAACGCCACAACGTAATCTGGGTGACTATAAAGGTGCACTACAGGTATCTCCGAAGTGTTCATTGGGTTGACACGGATCGAGATCGGATTTGTCACTCCGTGTTATGGAGAGGTACCACTGGCCCACTCGGTAGTGCATCATTATAATGAGCTCAAAGTGACCAAGTGTCCGGTCACGGGATCATGCATTCTGATCTGAGTAAAGTGACTTGCCGTAACGAGATTGAACGAGGTATTGGGATACCGACGATCGAATCTCGGGCAAGTAACATACCGATTGACAAAGGGAATTGTATACGGGATTGTTTGAATGCTTTCGACATCGTGGTTCATCCGATGAGATCATCGAGGAGCATGTGGGAGCCAACATGGGTATCCAGATCCCGCTGTTGGTTATTGCCCAAGAGCCGTCTCGGTCATGTTCACGTGTCTCCCGAACCCGTAGGGTCTACACTTAAGGTTCGGTGGACGCTAGGGTTGTATGAATATGAGTATGCAGTAAACCGAATGTTGTTCGAGTCCGGATGAGATCCCGGACGTCACGAGGAGTTCCGGAATGGTCCGGAGGTAAAGAATTATATATAGGAAGTATTGTTTGACCATCGGGAAAGTTTCGGGTCACCCAGATTGTACCGGGACCAGGAAGGGTCCCGGGGTCCACCGGTGGGGCCACCCATCCCGGAGGGCCCCATGGGCTGAAGTGGGGAGGAACCAGCCCATAGTGGGCTGGTCGCTTCTTGGCCCACCTCGCGCCTAGGGTTGAAACCCTAGGGTGGGGCCCACTTGCCTTGGGGGCACTCCACCCCTTGGCCGCCCCCTTGGGAGATGGGATCCCCAAGGGTCGGGCGCCTTATGAGGGCCTATATAAAGGGAGGGAGGAGGCAGCCGCACTGAAACTCTGGCGCCTCCCTCCCCCTGCACCTCTTCCTCCTCCACGTCACGTGCTTGGCGAAGCCTCGAGTTGATCACTGCTCCACCACCACCACGCGTTGTCAGCCGCTGGAGCCATCATCATCAACCTCTCCTTCCCCTTGCTGGATCAAGAAGGAGGAGAAGTCTCCCGTCCCGTGACGTGTGTTGAACGCGGAGGTGCCGTCCAGATTCAGCACTTTCGGTCATCGGTGATTTGGATCACGGCGAGTACGACTCCATCATCCACGTTCTAGTGAACGCTTCCGCACGCGATCTACAAGTGGTATGTAGATGCAATCTCTCTCCCATGACTCGTTGCTTAGATGAATTCATAGATGGATCTTGGTGAAACCGTAGGAAAATTTTAATTTTCTGCAACGTTCCCCAATAGACGATAGCTGCTGGCACGACGGTGGGTGCTCCCTGTACTGTTTGGAATCGGGGCGGCGGACCCTCTTCATCGACGGAGGCAGACTCCAGGGTTGTGTGGGTGACTCGGAGTCTGGTTCTCGAGGTGGTGACGGCCTTCCTGAGGCTGGTGGCGGTATGGGACGTCCCCTTCATCAACAGATCAGATTTGATGCGGCTCGGCAGGTGACACATGCGTCTCTTTCGGAGTTGTCGAGTAGTGCATGTCGTCGGCAGGTGAAGGCGTCGGTGGATTTGCTACCGGCGAATGCTACGCACGACGTCTTATACGAAGACGTCAAATCATGTCTGCTACCGGCAGGTGATGTACGGTGGCTTTGGCGGAGGTGACATGTTTAGCTTGTTGTTCTTGGATAGAAGGTTGTGCGACAGTTGCGGGAGGCAGGTGGTATTGGGCGTCTTTATCTTCCGTTGTCTTCTTCAGAGGTATCCGGCTTTCGAGGAGTCATTAGACAGATAAGGGTAGATAGTACAGACGGCTTCAACGACGAGTTTATGCACTCTGGTGGAAACACATGATCTCTGATCGGGCTATGTTGACGCGCGGCTGCGTCGTGTCTTTGCTAAAGGTGGTGGATTGAAGTTCGGCTTTGGGGATGAGAATCCGGAGGTCAACCTTGTGGTGGACTGTCATCATCGGCGTACGTGCAGCGATTCCTTCTTGATGGTGTAGCCTGTGAGTTGTGTATTTTTCGTTTCTGATGTGTCTTGTAACATAGGGTTAGTGGCTATCTGAGGGAGTTACTGTCGCGAGGTATACGGCCTTAGGCTTTGTTTTTCGCTTTATCTTCGGGTTGAGATCGTCCAGCTGCTGGATTTTGCTTTATTAGTAATATATGGCTGCATGCATTGTTCTGATTCTGATGCAGAAGCCCGGGTTATCCTCCTTCTAAAAAAACAAAAAAGTGGGTGAGGCATGGTTTCCATTCACACAGCAAAAAAAAAAGCACATTTTTACTAGATTGTTTTGATTTTACTGTTCATCAGGGTGCATTTGACTTCAGATTCATGGACTTTCGTACTCTCTTCTGCTTCTTTGCTCATTGAGAGTCGTGGTCAGTTTCCTTAACCACCACTTGCAAAGACAAATCAACATCTTTCACACTACCCTTCCTTCCCCTTCATTTCCTATCTTTTCGTCCGCCCTTTATCTAATTGTCATTACTTCAAAAATCTGTGATCTGAACTTACAACTGTTTTTGGGCACCTTTTTAAACTTTAGGAAATCTATGTAATAGTCATCACATATCGCGAGAAAATTATAGTATATAGTATATTATATGCCTGATATACAAATGAACTAAATGGATGGAAGAGATGGCGGAGTATTAAGTAAATGAATACAAAGCTAATAAGTGCAATCATGTGGAAAAAATCATACATGTATTGAACAATGATTATTTTTCAGAAATGATAAAAATCCAAACATCAGATTTTTGACCATGGCAAATTAAACATTTTTAAGGCACTTTTAGTGTATGTGAGGATGGCAAGTTTAGTTCGCGTGGATGACAATTTCCTGACAAAAAAAAAACTGGTGAGGGATTTGCCATGCTTGCCAACTAAACTTGCCATGGTCAACACATATAAATTGCCACAAAAAACGTTTGATTTCCCGTGGTCAAATCCCAAATGTTCGGGACTTATTGGTGTCCTCATTTTTTTTTCGGGTTTGCCCTTCGTCTCCTCCTGCCGGTTAACATGCGACGAGGGTTCCTGCCTCCTGTCGGCGGCCCCGCCAATGTTCCTCGTCTCGGGGGCGTGGTTGGTCCTGACCCTTGGCGCCGACAGGGCTCCGTTTTTAGATGTTTCATTGAGTTTCGTTAGGATTTGTGTTATGTTCGAGGAGGCGAGACAACAACGGCTCCCTAATGAAGGAATAAGGTACTCCCTGCCTAGAGCCCGTCCAGGTGGTGTGTTTAGCATAATCGAAGGGCATGTGGAGGTGTGTCTCCGGTGGATCTTGTAAGATTTGGTTAGTGGTTGTCTTTGGTGGATCTGATCGAATCCGCCTTTCATTTTGTCTATGTTTGTGCGTCTTCAGGTTGGATCCTTCCAATCAACGCTTCTCTTCATCAGTGACGGCTGTTGTTCTGATGCGTTAGTCCTATGTGGTCTTAAGTCTTATCACGATAACTTTCTGACTGTCTATTACAACAAGTTTGGCCCGGCTCCGGCGATGGAGGGCCGATGACGGCAGTGCGTCTTCAGCTCACTTCACTTGCTTGTAGTCGCTGTCGTGGTTCTACGCGTCTGGATGTAATATTTATTATTTTCGGTGTTTGTCGTACTGCCATGATTGAAAATGAATAGATTGGAAGTTTTCCCAAAAGATTCTTCTTTTAAACCCATCACAATTTTCAGACAAGGCAAACACCATCTTCTCTCTCTCTCATGACTGGTCAACCACGCTATCTCTCTCTCTCTCTCTTGGATGATAGCAATCTACGGGAATGACTCATCTGATGTTGATCTTGATGATTTTGTCTCTGAGTTGAAAGTGTTGCTGGTAACTTTGCCAGATGGTTTGATGTCGGCGCTTGAGATTCTTGAGTTTTTTATGGCTGTAGGTTGCTATCCAAATGTCTTTGTTTCCTATTGGATCCTCTTAACACTAGTGCAGAACCGGCCTTTAGTGTCGGTTCGTAACGGCCTTTAGTGCCGGTTTGCTAGTCGAAGGGCTACGACACTGGTTTATAAGCCCCAGTGCGGTAGCTCTCTCGAGCTCCTCTCCCAAGCAGGCTCATCGGGCCTACTCTATTCAAGGTCTTGCAGTGGCCTACTGGCCTTCTTGGGCTCAAGAACCCGCCCAATGTAAGGTTGGGTTCCTAGTCGTATGCAGGCCGCTTTGGCCCAGTAGGCGGGCTTTTTTATTTTCTTAATTTTTTTTGCTTTATTTATTTTTGTTTTATTTATTTTTGAGTTGTTTTTTGCTGTATTTAGAGTTTCTTTGTGAATATTTTTGCTTTAGGTACAAAAAATTACAAACTTTCTGTTAGTGCCGGTAGTTTTCAAATTTGTGTACATAACTTAACTTTGAAAAAAGATTTTTCAGTGATTCTTTTTTCTTATGTTTAATATTATTGTGTTTTTATCATTATATTCAATTTGGTAATGCTTAGGTTATTTAAAATGAAATGCCTTTGTAATGTAGATGAGTTTTCGTCCAAAACTCGATACCGAAAGAGATAGTAAATGCATGAAAGAATTTGTTTGCACATAAAATTTCTTCAAGGCTTCAAATGCCAAAACACATAACTACCCTAACCATTACAGTAAATTCCCTCCCTGAGTGCGAAACACATAAGAAAGTGATGATAGTGAAGGCGATCACATCCCGGATCCTTGGGTGTGAAACTTTTTCTTCAAGGTGTGTCCCTTTGCACCGAAAGCCATGGAAAATCTTCATCATTTAATCGGATGCTCGGGTCAATATTCACCGCGAATGGAGCAATTTCATCAAACTTTTCATAATCTTCGACATGTCCTGCCTTTGTCATCCACTCCCACGATGTTTCTTTTCCCTAAAGAATTATGTGGCGCTTTTGGCTCGGCGTGATGATCCATTCGCCTCCTTATCTTTTCTTTTTCGGCCCTGGTAGACATGTCTTTCACATAAAAACCCTATGCCACATCATTGGCTAGGACGAATGGTTCTTCTCGCATAATGCTAAGATTGTTGAGATCCACCGTTGTCATTCCGCATCGCGGGTCTTCCAGTTACTCGCTACCGCCTCCGTCATATTGACCCATTTGCGGTAAACAAAGGGACCTTCAAACCACTGCATAGTTAAGTTCCCATATGTCCTCTATGTAACCATAATATGTTTCCTTTCCCGTGTTGGTTGTTGCATCAAAGCGGACACCAC
The DNA here is from genome assembly GCA_021605145.1 of Aegilops bicornis. NCBI lineage: Eukaryota > Viridiplantae > Streptophyta > Magnoliopsida > Poales > Poaceae > Aegilops > Aegilops bicornis. The sequence goes on along the minus strand of JAHIAL010000116.1, from coordinate 226,783 downwards.
TATTTTGGTTGGTGCTCTTCTTATCTTGGGCGATCGTGTAACATGTATTCCCATTTATCTGGTACCCTTTGAAAGTCATTATATTCGAAGATGGTAACTGGGACTCCGAGTATAGGTCATCTTCAATATCGCCATCGCGGCATGTGCGTTTACGCAACCAACAAAGCGAAAGTCCTCGTTTGTTCACGTGTAATCCAGCCGTCAGACTTCTCCGGGTGTTTGGAGTGTAGAAAATTTTTGTGTTCCTCCAGATATGGAGCCACCAAGACGGAATTCTGTAGAACTGTGTAGTGTGCTTGAGTGAGAGAATGCCCGTCCATACATATTATTTGATCCCCTCCTAGCATGACTTTTCCATCCAGTGTGCCCTTATGCCGCGATTCAGGAACACCAATCAGCTTAAGGTCGGGAATAAAGTCAATACAAAACTCAATGACCTCCTCATTTTCATGGCCCTTCGAGATGCTTCCTTCTGTCCTAGCATGGTTATGAACATATTTCTTTAAGAATCCCATGAACCTCTCAAAGAGGAACATATTGTGTAGAAATACAGGACCCAAAACGTTAATCTCTTTCAAGAAGGTGAACTAGGACGCAAGGCCATGATGTTGAAGAAGGATGGTGGGAACACCAACTCAAAACCGACAAGACATTGCACCAAATCATTCTCAGAACCTTGGTATGATTTACGGATCGATTACCTTCGAGAGATGGCATTGAGGAATGCACATAGCTTCACAATGGCTAATCGAACGCTTTTCGGTAGAAGCCCCTCAATGCAACCGGAAGCGCTTGCGCCATAATCACGTGGCAGTCATGAGACTTTAGGTTCTAGAACTTTTTCTCTGCCATATTTATTATTCCCTTTATATTCGACGAGAAGCCAGATGGTACCTTCATGCTGAGCAGGCATTCAAAAAAGATTTCCTTCTCTTCTTTGGTAAGAGTGTAGCGGCTTGACCACGATGTATGCCGTCTTTTCCGTGCATACGTTGCTGGTCCTCCTGCCTCTCGGTGTATCTTTGTCTTCCCATACACGCCCAAGAAGCCAAGCGAGGTCACGCATAAAGATTCTTCGCCACGTGCATCACGTCGATTGCAAGCGGACCTCTAGGTCTTTCAATAGGGCAGGTCCCAAAATATAGATTTCTTCTTCCACATGGGCGCGTTCGTCGGCGTCCTTCGAACAGAGTTGTCCGCCGGGACCTTTCCAAAGATTACCTTCAAATCCTTGACCATATCATGTACATCAGCACCGATGCGGTGGCGAGGCTTCGTCATTCGGTGATCCGCCTCACCTTTGAAAGGCTTGCCTTTCTTTCTTACGGGATGCCTGCTCGGAAGAAATCGACGATGTCCTGTGTACACATTCTTCCTACAACTCTCCAATATATATCGTCAAGATCATCCAAACAAAGCGTGCATCCACGGTATCCCTTGTTTGTCTGTTCCGAAAGGTTACTAAGAGCAGGCCAATCATTGATTGTCACGGTCAAGCAATGAGCGCCTTTAGGTCAAATTCTTCCTGTCTGTGCTCATCCCACGCACGTACACCTGTTCCATTCCACAGCTGTAATAGTTCTTCAACTAATGGCCTTAGGTACATGTGACACCCGGGTAACCAAGCTACAGTAACCCTCTGGTAATGATGCCACGTCACCTCGATTATTGTTGATAATCTCGAGTTAGTTCAGAACCGTTCCAAATTCAAATTTGAATTAAAGTCAAAACAATTAAACTTTTCAAAAGTCAAAACTAAATTGTTCCTATTGTGTCAAATAATCCATAATAAATGTTGGTGAAGAAATTATCTTTTAGTAAAATACTTAAATGCACTAAATAAACTAAAACAACGATAAAACAATTATCTATAATGCTTTTAAGATAATAAGCAAATGCAAAATACTTTATTTAAAGTGCCAAATTTGGGGCTGTGACCTATTTAATAACACCACATTAGTTGTCGCTTTTAAACTTTATAAAACTAAAATTAAAGAAAACAGAAAAGTAATAGAATAAAAGAAGGAAAAAAACAGAACAAACAAAAAGAAGAAGAAGAAAGGGCCTCCCTGACCAACTGGGCCAGAAGGCCCAGCTAGCTGACCCATTAGGCCCAACCGCCCTCCCACTCACCTTATCCTCCCACTCCCCACCAAACCCTAGATCGAACCCCACTCCCCCACGAAACCCCCAAAACTCCCCCTCTCGCTCCCATCCCCGATCCAGGCTGGATCGGGCCTAATCCTCGTCACTTGCGCGATTCGCGCCCATCCCCGGCGTCACCTCGCCGCCTCGACCCGTCCCCGTCCTCCTCCCGGCCAAACCACACTGATCCCTGCCGCCCCACGCCGCCTGGAACTCCGCTTCGCCGGCCTCCTCCTCGACACCGCCGGACGCCGTCGACGAACGCCGCCCGCCCGGCCCGGACCATCGCTTCGACCTCGCTGCCCTCGACCTCCTCCCGGATACATCTGCCGGTCGTCGCCGCTCGATCCACCGCCTCGCGTCCCGTCATCATCCCGACCGGCCTCCTCGAGCCCGCCGCCCCGCTTCCCTCCATCGCTGGTGAGGCCCATGGCCTCCCTTTCCCTCTGCGGCGCCTACTTTTCTTCGTCTTGCTCTTGCTGGCGTCACGCATGCCTGCGTTGCTCTGCACAGCGTGAAGCTCTTCGCCGATCCATTCCGCTCAAACCGCAGCCACCCTTGGCCTTGAGACCCACAGCGCTCCGTTCGGTGGGTGAAATCTCGCATGGCGTTTGAGTCGCGCGGCGACGAGATCGGGAAATACGCCGCCCGTCGGATGGTTGCCGGCGTGCACCACCGCGCGGGCGTACGTTTTGGCCGCTCGGTTCCCCCTGACATGCGGGCCTGCCCGGTTTAATTAGGAACTAACCTCCCCTTGTTTTGTTAATGGGGCCATTGCCTAATCTGGATTAATGCAATAACCCCCCTAATAAGTGTATGACAAGTGGGTCCCGCCCCCGAGAACGTTTAAAAAAAATAGAAAAAAAGAATAAATAAATAAATAAATAAAATATTAAACAATTAATTAATTAACTAACTAAATTAGTTAAACTTAATTAATTGTGTTTAATTAACCTAATCAATTAACTAAACTAGTTAAACCTGTTTAGTTAGCACTGTCACTGACATGTGGGTCCCAATGGACCCACCTGTCTGGTTTGACTGGTCAACCGACCAGTTGACCTGCTAACATCACACATACGTCATGCTGACGTCATCCCATACTGTTTCGGATAATGTTGGGTTTAATTAAATAATTAAAATCAGAAAATGATTAAATCTTTTAAAAATTAATATAAAATAAATCGTAGCTCGAATGGAAAAACTTTGTACATGAAAGATGCTCAGAACGACGAGACGAATCCGGATACGCAGCCTGTTCGTCCGCCATACATCCCTAGCATAGCAAACACGCAACTTTCCCCCTTCGGTTCATCTGTTTGAAAATGCGAAACACCGGGAATACTTTCCCGGATGTTTCCCCCCTTCACCGGTATCACCTCATACCACGTTAGGAACGCCTAGCATCACACATTGCTTTGTCGCATGCGCCGTTATGCATCCGCTTGCATTGTATTCATTGTTTCTTTCCCCTCTTCTTCCGCTTAGACACCGAGACCGGCGCCGCTGCTACCCAAGACGACTACGGTGTTGGCGACCCTCCTTCTTGTCTCGAAAGCAACCAGGCAAGCCCCCTTGATCACCAGATATCGCCTATTCTTCTCTATACTGCTTGCATTAGAGTAGTGTAGCATGTTACCGCTTTCGTTAATCCTATTACACGATAACTTTGTCATTGTTGCTACAATTGTTACCCTTACACCTTATCCTACCGCTTAGTATAGGATGCTAGTATTCCATCGTGGCCCTACCTTCTTGTCGGGCCAAAGTGCTATACTATCGGACCGTGATCACTGGGAGGTGATCACGGTATATACTATATACTTTATACATGACACATGTGGTGACTAAAGTCGGATTCGGCTTGTGGAGCACCCATGAGTGATTCACGGATTGGGTCTTGAAGGACCGTTGTCCCAACGACCCTCAGGTGTGGATCTTTGTGGCGGAGCGGCAGGCAGGTTGAGACCGCCTAGGTGAGAGGTGGGCACGGCCTGTTCGGCGTTCGCGGATACTTAACACGCTTAACGAGATCTTGGTATGTGATCTGAGTTGGGTCGTTGACCTTATACGCACTAACCGCCACGTGGGACAAGATATTGGCAACCGGCGTCGTGGTATCAGCTGAAGCACTCCGTGACGTCGGCCGGATCGAAGCGGCGCTACTGGATTGGACTGGAACGCTCGCTAGTCTAGGTCTGCTTCGGCCGCCCACGCAACGTGCAGGTGTGCTAAGGGCGATGGGCCCAGACCCCTGTGCGCTTAGGTTTAGACCGGCGTGCTGACCTCTCTGTTATGCCTAGGTGGGGCTGCGACGTGTTGATCTTCCGCGGCTGGGCATGACCCAGAAAAGTGTGTCCGGCCAAATGGGATCGAGCGTGTCGGGTAATGTGGTGCACCCCTGCAGGGAAGTTAATCTATTCGAATAGCTGTGATCTTCGGTAACAGGACGACTTGGAGTTGTACCTTGACCTTATGACAACTAGAACCGGATACTTAATAAAACACACCCTTCCAAGTGCGGATACAACCTGGTGATCGCTCTCTACTGTGGCAATGAGGAGGGGATTGCCGGTAGGATTATTGCTATGCGATGCTACTTGGAGGACTTGATCTACTCTCTTCTACATCTTTTGCAAGGCGGAGAATTTGCCGTATGGTAGTCTTCGACAGGATTAGCTATCCCCTCTTATTTTGGCATTCTGCGATTCGGTCCAATCGATATGGCCCTTTACACATATATCCATGCATATGTAGTGTAGTTTCCTTGCTTAAGTAGTACTTTGGATGAGTACTCACGGTTGCTTTTCTCCTCTTTTCCCCCTTTCCCTTCTACCTGGTTGCCGCAACCAGATGTCGGAGACCAGGAGCGACGCCATCTGTCGACGATTTAATTCCTACTGTTGGAGGTGCCTTCTACTACGTGGTAGCCCGACGACTCATCGGTAGAGTAGTTTAGGAGGATCCCGAGCAGGAGGCCCACGCCTCTTTCGATTGTATCCCGTTTGTGCTAGCCATCTTGGGCAAACTTGTTTAACTTATGTACGTACTTTCGGATATTGTTGCTTTCGCTGACTAAATCTATGATCGAGCACTTGTATTCGAGCCCTCGAGGCCCCGGCTTGTATTATGATGCTTGTATGACTTATTTATGTTTTAGAGTTGTGTTGTGATATCTTCCAATGAGTCCACGATCTTGATCGTACACGTTTGCGTGCATGATTAGTGTCTGATTGATTCGGGCGTCACAAGTTGGTATCGAGCCGATCACTGTAGGAATCCCCTTCCACACTCCTTGGCGTAAGTCGAGTCTAGACATTGCAAAAACTTTTACTAACATGGCTGTGTGTGTCTTACGGGCCCACGCCGCCATTGGGTGGTATTAGTATCTTTTATTCCTCGCCTATGCTCACGGGATTCTAATCTCTCTTCTATTCGGGTTAAATGATTTGATAAAAACAAAACTAACTTTAGTTTTTCGAAAACACTTTATCCCGGAGAGACCCTTCCGTCCAGATGATCGTCGGCTGAACCAGAAGATTTCAAAGTTACTCTCCGAAACACTTTTGAGACTTTGAGCTCGTTGCTATTACAATTCCCTACCACCCGAAATATCCCTATGGACAAATACATACACTCGTCGTTCTTACTCTTATTCCCGCTTGATCTTGTTATTACAAGATACCACGAAATCCTCTCTATTGTTCGAGAATATTTTGTGCCTCGCCTTGCAGTTCTTTGCCACATGAATACACCTACGGATAAATTCTCGCCCTTATCGAGTATCCGCTCATCCCCCACTTGTTCATGTGTTTCACAATGGTCTTCGAAATACTATTCGATCCTCCAAAAATCCTTAGTAGCTTATTGTTCTGCAATACTTGTCTGCTTGCATTATGGATGCTTTCCATGTGTCTGACAATATTCGATATTATCCATAGGTACCATCATTTTGATCCTATTGATTCAACATGAGTGCGAATGCACGCAATCATCAGTTGATCCTTTCAAATTATCTTTCCAGCTCAGATGTCATTTCGAACATGAGCTGATTATCGACCAATCAGATTGTCATCGATTGTACCCCTAAGTCTATTCAATTTTATCCACCCTTGATCAGAGCGTTTGCTTCTGATCCCTTGATTTGGAAATCATAATTCCTTTGCATTTGAGATTTGAGTTAGTCAGTTGTTTCTATAATCTGATCTCCTTGCATTCTTCTTCCTCTAGTTGAGTACTGATGCTCACGTCAGATCCCTTGCGGACCACCAGATCCTTTGTTGGATTCTATCCGACGACGTCCTTCATATTCAATAACTTTGTGAGTCTTTTCTCGGATACATAATGCCTTGGGTAAATTGTATCCTCTACTTTGTCAACCATGCTTTCTGCTTCTCGAGCTTGTGTTAATTACTCCACGAAGTTGGTGGTATATGTTCCTAAGATGCCTCGATGGGTTGAACTAATGCCTTACCTAATCTATGTGAGCCTGAAAGATTTCGCGGGCTATACTCATCTGGTATTTCACCAAGTAAAACTTTTGACACTAATGCCTTATCAAAACGAGAAGTGAATGAAAGGTTATGCGTTGAACAAGTGGGAGTCGACCTTGAACCCTGTGTTCATGCCCATGGACATGATGTATACCTGATCATGGAAGCTTCTCTTAAAATAATTATCCCCTTGTTATAAGGTCATCTTGTACCTGTGGACGTGGTTCCGACCATGTTTCTCCTTGATTCCATTTCTCGTGCAAGTTTGATCACTTGTCTTCTGCAAAGCAATACCCTAGTCCAAACTCTACTTTGATCTGACGTCGAGTGTTACCCCCTGGTATCTCGAGGTTATAATGGAACTTCATAACTTCTTATGAGTTCTTCATCAAGTGCTACATTCTCACCGATTCCAATTTTTCACGGGCTCCGAGTTATTAAACACTCGAAGGCACCGATAATCGAACCGAGTCCGCATTACGGTTCAAAAACTCCTACTGATATTCTTTACTTACGAGTTTGTACCCGATCATGTCATTCCTATCCTGATCGGCTATATCATTATTGTGCTAAATCTTAACTGTGCTACCTGGTCCTTCTTCCCGGAACACACTTTTGACGCTGAGCTAAGCTTACGTCGATCTTCCTTGTCATATATTATTGTCTTGAACAACAATACTTGATTCCGAGGTTGTGTCGTATCCGTGGTTCCAGTGGTCTTTTGCTTCCCCATTCCTTTTGCTTGATGTCGTCGTTATTCAATGGCAGCCTCATGGAATCTTCCGATAAAGGTGTTGTGGTCATCAACATTCTGAGCTCTTCCAAAATATCTATTGAATTCTTGATGGGGAATACCATCCTTGCCCCCCGATGGTTTGTATTCTCATCGGCAACGTTAATGCCCTCCCTCCAACACAAACTTGCTCATGTTTTGTGTATTACCTTGAGTTCCTTTCTACCCAGCTTGAGTTATGTTCTACTTTGGAATATTACCATCTTTTATGTCAAGGATGTCGTGGGAATTTCACCACTTCTTGAGAATTCTCGATATAAGTGATACTTATCACCATCACCATTCTTTTCTCGATCCCCTGTTGTTCCTAACAGTAATACCGACAAATGGACTAGTAATTTTAAAACTTCTAGCAACCTTATTGCTTTGAAGTTAATGGTCGACATTTCATTCTTAGACTGTTGATTATTGAATCACCATTCTGACATTGGTCGTGCAACCCAACCCATATTTCGGGCGCACCTCTCAACCAATGTTTAATTGTGTATGTTTTCCTCGAGCATACATCATTATACCATTTGATCTGACAAATGTTATCTCCTTGTTCACATAAGTGTGGAAATCCATCTTTTGAAAATCTCAATGAATTGTCACCGAGTACATCAGCCACCTCCTCGTCCTCTCCTTGGTTAAATGATGAACTCTTGTTTTGGAACTCGCTTCCCTAGTTCATTTCCTGAGAATCTTACAATGACATGTCGTCAATTTGTGTTGCACCTTTTCTTCTCAGGCATCCCGAGTCTGAGGTATCCTGACACCAATCAGATCTGAATCTCGGTCAGATATGATGGTTGGAACATATTTCCAGGAGTTATAACATCTTTACATGACCTGCAAGGTGGTGCCTTTGCTTAGCACCCCTGTCCTGAGGCCCTATTGTTCTAGATTCCTTTTCAGCAAGGTTATCCTTTCTTCCATGAAGAAATTGTAGGACTTATTCTATAAGTTGTTCCTGATGGATCCTTTGTGTTTCCAAAGTCTGATGTTTACCCAATGACCATGTCAATGCTATCTCGAAGCATGTCTGTGGTACTCTGATTTTCAACAAGAACATTTGAAGCCCAATGCTAAATGTCTCTTGCTCAATTATCCAAACACCGTTGTATGGGTAATGCCATGAAATTTCTCTCTCCTTACCTAAAGGGTTTTCTACATTATACCATGTCATGGATATCATGCTCTGCTTGTCCTTGGGAAGGATACATCCCTGACATATGTGTTTAAACACATTTTCCTTTCCATTGTCTGTCTAACCTGGTAATCACCTTTCCTTTCCATTGGTTTGCTTAACCCTTCTTGTGATCTATATTATATAAGCAGTAGTACTCTTCTGCTTATGTAAAACACCTGTAATTGGTGTACAACCGTGTCGAAGACCCTTTTCCTCTTGTTGATGACATTCGATAACCACCGATGGACGGGAACTTTGCCTATTGGTCTGCCTCGTTCAACGAGCAGGAAAATAGTTTCTCTTCGCCCTTCGCCCTTGGCACCGACGTTGTTGCCGACATAATTGACAGGCTACCCTTTGACATGCCTTGCTGTCATGACCGAGCAAGATGTCACCGCTCCTTCTACTTTTAACCCACATGGTGGGCCCATAACCCACAGGTCCACTGGATCAAAACCTGACTCTCGTGTACATCCCTGTTCTCCAAAATTGTTCCTCACACTTGGCTTCGTATGTAGATCACGAGCCACCTTCCTCGAGATCATGGTACCTTCTTACCATGCTCTCGATATTTTCTTGCATTCCTACTCAAGAGTTACTTTCTGCCACCTTCCTTGGGTTATCTACTGGATAACCAAGCTTGCAGAGGTCCACTCCTCCGGAGTTACCCCTTGTCCTTCGTACGATCGATGAAGACTTCAGAGAAAGGATGACAAATTGATCATGGTGACCCGAAGCAGAGAAATGAAGACATCAACATAATGGGTCGACCTCTTCGAGAAGAGCAACCAAAGATCGAGAAGACCCGTTAGAATTTCGTAACCAGAATTTTCCCCTTAGTCCCCCTCTTAAATCTCGGGACGAGATTTCTTGTAGTGGAGGAGAATTGTGACACCTGGGTAACCAAGCTATAGTAACCCTCTGGTAATGATGCCACGTCACCTCGATTATTGTTGATAATCTCGAGTTAGTTCAGAACCGTTCCAAATTCAAATTTGAATTAAAGTCAAAACAATTAAAGTTTTCAAAAGTCAAAACTAAATTGTTCCTAATGTGTCAAATAATCCATAATAAATGTTGGTGAAGAAATTATCTTTTAGTAAAATACTTAAATGCACTAAATAAGCTAAAACAGCGATAAAACAATTATCTATAATGCTTTTAAGATAATAAGCAAATGCAAAATACTTTATTTAAAGTGCCAAAATATTTGGGGCTGTGACCTATTTAATAACACCACATTAGTTGTCGCTTTTAAATTTTATAAAACTAAAATTAAAGAAAACAGAAAAGTAATAGAATAAAAGAAGGAAAAAAACAGAACAAACAAAAAAAAGAAGAAAGGGCCTCCCTGGCCAACTGGGCCAGAAGGCCCAGCTGGCTGACCCATTAGGCCCAACCGGCCAGGCCCAACCGCCCTCCCACTCACCTTATCCTCCCACACCCCACCAAACCCAAGATCGAACACCACTCCCCACCTAAACCCCACCACTCCCCTCGCTCCCATCCCCCGATCCAGGCTGGATCGGCCTAACTCGTTACCTCGCGCCCGATTCAGCGCCCATCCCCGGCGTCACCTCGCCGCCTCGACCCGTCCCCGTCCTCCCGGCCAAACCACATTGATCCCTGCCGCCCCACGCCGCCTGGAACGCCGCTCCTCCGGCCTCTCCTCGACACCGCCGGACGCCGTCGACGAACGCCGCCCCGCCGCTGGACCATCGCCTCGACCTCGCCGTCGCCCTCGACCTCCTCCCCCGGATGCATCTGCCGGTCGTCGCCGCTCGATCTGCCGCCTCGCGTCCCCGTCATCATCCCCGACCGGCCTCCTCGAGCCACGCCGCCCCCGCTTCCCTCCATCGCTGGTGAGGCCCACGGCCTCCCCTTTCCCTCTGCCAGCGCCTCGACTTTGCCAGGTTGCCATCTTTGCTAGCGTCACGCACGCGTTGCTCTGCACCACAGAGGCTACTTTGCCGTCGATTCCCGCTCAAACCGCAGCCACCGGTCGACGCGGGCCACAGCGCCTGTTCGGTGGGTCGTCTCCGCATGGCGTTTGGTCGCCGAGGCGACGAGATCAGAAATCGCCGCCCGTCGGGTGGTGGTTGCGGCGTGCACCACCTTGTGAAGCGTCACGTTTTGCTCGGTTCCCCACGACATGCGGGCTGCCGGTTTTAATTAGGAACTAACCTCCCCTTATTTTGTTAATGGGGCCATTGCCTAATCTGGATTAATGCAATAACCCCCCTAATAATTGTATGACAAGTGGGTCCCGCCCCCGAGAACGTTTTAAAAAAAATAGAAAAAAAAGAATTAATAAATAAGTAAATACAAATATTAATCAATCAATTAATTAACTAACTAAATTAGTTAAACTTAATTAATTATGTTTAATTAACCTAATCAATTAACTAAACTAATTAAACCTGTTTAGTTAGCACTGTCACTGACATGTGGGTCCCAATGGAGCCACCTGTCTGGTTTGACTGGTCAACCGACCAGTTGACCTGCTGACATCACACATACATCATGCTGACGTCATCCCATACTGTTCCGGATAATGTTGGGTTTAATTAAATAATTAAAATCAGAAAATGATTAAATCTTTTAAAAATCTTATATTTACTAATTGGAGGCACCATGAAAGCCTTCTCATTAATCCACATCTATAAAATTAATTACACCGTTGGATTAAATAATTAACGCTAGAGATAAAAAGAAAACTTACGTAACACAATAGTCCAAAAAAGTGTCCTGACACGTTCAACATTGCTGTGAAAAAAAAGAAAACATCTAGCGTTGCCTTAAAAAAGATATCCTCTCCATAAAAAAAAGATATCCTGCTTCCATAAAAACTCTAGCAATGTAAAGGAAAAAAACATCTTCTCCCGTGAAGAAAAAAAGCATCCATCGGTTCAAGAAAAGATATTCACGTTGGTAGGTGAAGATTTCTTTTCCCTCACTAGATATGCTGAACGTAATCTGTGATATAAGTCAAAATTGATAAGTCAAAAAAAGCAAGTCCATAACTTCAAAAAACAAAACAAGTCCATAATGAGCGCTTTGGCATGTGTCTGCATGCTAAAATTAGGGAGTCCATGTATGGTACGATTTATCATCCGCCAAAAAAAAAGATACGCTACAAGTCATACGTGATACAAGTCCAACACATGGTAAGTTAAAACGCAGGTTCAAGAGTCCGTCTATGCTACAACTCATACGTGATTTAAGTCCAAGGTGATAAGTTTATTTAATAAAAAGATCGAACAAAGAGTACTAATCATTCGTGTAGAGAGAAATATGTCCACGCATAAAGGCACTGTACAAAAAAAAATACATGGTCCCATGCCAAAAAAATAAGGGCAATATGTACGGCCATTTTTTTAGCATAGTACAATCAAAGTTGCTCACATACATGAGCATATACTCATCCTCCTATGAGCACGCACACACACACCATACCCCTATGAGCATCTCCGATAAACTGAGCCGGCATATCATCTTGAGATTAACGTAGTCTCTACAGACACCTACGTTGTCGACGTGAATGTCTCCTCCCATTGAACGGACATCTCCCAAAGGTCTGAAAAAATTCAGAAAAATGCGAGCACCAATGTCAAGTCTAGGACATGAATTTTGGTGGGACAGGCATAACATTGTCCCCTAACCATCTAATCACAGGATGGTTCGCCGTGTACGGCCATTAAAACATGGTTTCAAGAAAAAAAAAAGGGTGTTCTCCTGTAACGACAAACATGATTATTTCACCAACCAGATATTGCATTGTCTGGATCTTTTATGTGCATGTAGAAACAAAGAATGGATACATAGAAAGTGGTAGAGGTTTGATTGGACAGGAGAGCAGTACAGATTTTTTAAGGAACTTTCTTTTGTGGTTTAAGGAATTTAATTTGGAAATTCACATTTGACTAGAGATTCTTTCATTCTGCTCAGTTTCCATGCCAAGTCACAATGGACGATGCTCTAAAGGAGGTTCGTCGATGGTTGACCAATGGAGAGCAACTCGAACTCTGCCATTTCCGTTCCTCAATCCTATTTGTCCGCGGATATACTGCTTTGCCTAATGTTTATGCGATTCATGTATTACATGCTTCTTTAGAGAAGGAGATTGCTAATACGTATTTGCATATATATTATGTCTATGAATGTCTATTTTTGTGATTATAACAAAGAAAAATTTAGTAATTAAAACATCGTATATATTACTATTGTAGAATAAACTGGATGTATCATGCGCCACAAAGATTTATGTAAACATATCATTGTCTATGTGAAATATTGATGGCGAATATAAAAAATCCATCCATGCGAGTCATAAAAGAAATTGTTGGTTGAGGCAAGAACGTCTAATCTTAAAAATCTATGCTATAATGAGAATATACAACAACCTATATTTTAATATGTATATTATTTGATATGATATCACGTCTGTTGATAGAATGCCGTGCATGCATGTGTCCATTATTGTGTATATAGAAACGTACTCTATAATTCTATGGTGCTTCCATTACCAAACGGAAGATGCCTGTATTTTTAGGTAGGGTATAAGAAAGGCAGATATGTGCTAAAACAGTTGAAGCAATGTACCTCCGCTTGATCCTATGTCCAACCAAGGTACACATGCATGTGTTACAATTATATTCTGCATCAACATATTCATATTATTGTTTGACATTTTGAATTTTTACAAATTAGTTATATCAAATACTAAATTTCCTAGCCCGTGCAGTTGCACGGGTTGACGACTAGTTAATATAAAATAAATCGTAGCTCGAATGGAAAAACTTTGTACATAAAAGTTGCTCAGAACGACGAGACGAATCCGGATACGCAGCCTGTTCGTCTGCCATACATCCCTAGCATAGCAAACACGCAACTTTCCCCCTCCGGTTCATCTGTTTGAAAATGCGAAACACCGGGAATACTTTCCCGGATGTTTCCCCCCTTCACCGGTATCACCTCATACCGCGTTAGGGCACACCTAGCATCACACATTGCTTTGTCATGCACCGTTATGCATCTGTTTGCATTGTATTCATTGTTTCTTTCCCCTCTTCTTTCGCTAGACACCGAGACCGACGCCGCTGCTACCCAGTACGACTACGGAGTTGATGACCCCTCCTTCTTGTCTGAGCAACCAGGCAAGCCCCCCTTTGATCACCAGATATCGCCTATTCTTCTCTATACTGCTTGCATTAGAGTAGTGTAGCATGTTACTGCTTTCCGTTAATCCTATTCTGCTGCATAGCCTGTCATTGTTGCTACAGTTGTTACCCTTACCTGCTATCCTACTGCTTAGTATAGGATGCTAGTATTCCATCTGTGGCCCTACCTTCTTGTCCGTCAGCTGTGCTATACTATCGGGCCGTGATCACTCGGGAGGTGATCACGGGTATATACTATATACTTTATACATGACACATGTGGTGACTAAAGTCGGGTCGGCTTGTGGAGCACCCGCGAGTGATTCACGGATTGGGTGCTGAAAGGACCGTTGTCCCAACGACCCTCCGTGTGGATCTTTGTGGCGGAGCGACAGGGCAGGTTGAGACCGCCTAGGAGAGAGGTGGGCCTGGCCCTGTTCGGCGTTCACGGATACTTAACACGCTTAACGAGATCTTGGTATTTGATCTGAGTTGGGTCGTTGACCTTATACGCACTAACCGCCACGTGGGACAAGATATGGGTAACCGGCGTCGTGGTATCAGCCGAAGCATTTCGTGACGTCAGCGACTGAGCGGCGCGCGCCGGATTGGACTGGAACGCCTGCTAGGCTAGGTCTGCTTTCGGCTGCCCTCGCAACGTGCAGGTGTGCTAAGGGCGATGGGCCCAGACCCCTGTGCGCTTAGGTTTAGACCGGCATGCTGACCTCTCTGTTATGCCTAGGTGGGGCTGCGACGTGTTGATCTTCCGCGGCCGGGCATGACCCAGAAAAGTGTGTCCGGCCAAATGGGATCGAGCGTGTCGGGTAATGTGGTGCACCCCTGCAGGGAAGTTAATCTATTCGAATAGCCGTGATCTTAACAGGACGACTTGGAGTTGTACCTTGACCTTATGACAACTAGAACCGGATACTTAATAAAACACACCCTTCCAAGTGCCGATACAACACGGTGATCGGCTCTCTAACGAGGCAATGAGGAGGGATTGCGGGTAGGATTATTGCTATGCGATGCTACTTGGAGGACTTCAGTCTACTCTCTTCTACATGCTGCAAGACGGAGGCTGCCAGAAGCGTAGTCTTCGACAGGATTAGCTATCCCCCTCTTATTCTGGCATTCTGCAGTTTAGTCCATTGATATGGCCCTTTACACATATATCCATGCATATGTAGTGTAGCTCCTTGTTTGCGAGTACTTTGGATGAGTACTCACGGTTGCTTTTCTCCCTCTTTTCCCCCTTTCCTTCTACCTGGTTGCGCAACCAAATGTCGGAGCCTTTAGGAGCGACGCCACCGTCGATTTCATTTACTCCTACTACGCTGGAGGTGCCTTCTACTACGTGTAGCCCGCTGACGACGACCAGGAGTAGTTTAGGAGGATCCCAGGCAGGAGGCCTGCGCCTCTTTCGATTGTATCCCAGTTTGTGCTAGCCATCTTATGGCAAACTTGTTTAACTTATGTCTGTACTCAGATATTGTTGCTTCCGCTGACTCGTCTATGATCGAGCACTTGTATTCGAGCCCTCGAGGCCCTGGCTTGTATTATGATGCTTGTATGACTTATTTATGTTTTAGAGTTGTGTTGTGATATCTTCCCGTGAGTCCCTGATCTTGATCGTACACGTTTGCATGCATGATTAGTGTACGATTGAATTGGGGGCGTCACAGTACACATCAATGTCGTTGCCGGGTTGCTTAGGGCCTTGGATGAGCACTGGCATCATAATGAACTTCCGCTTCATGCACAACCAAGGAGGAAGGTTATACAAACATAGAGTCACAAGCCACGTGCTATGGTTGCTGCTCTGCTCCCCAAAAGGATTAATGCCATCTACGCTTAGACCAAACCATACGTTCCTTGGGTCACCTGCAAACTCCTCCCTGTACTTTCTCTCAATTTTTATCCACTGCGAACCGTCAGCGGGTACTCTCAACTTTCCGTCTTTCTTACGGTCTTCTTCGTGTCACCGCATCGCCTTCGCATGCTCTTTGTTTTGGAACAAACGTTTCAACCTTGGTATTATAGGAGCATAACACATCACCTTGGCAGGAATCTTCTTCTGGGGCACTCGCCCTCGACATCACCAGGGTCATCATGGTGATCTTATAGCATAATGCACCACATACCGGGCAAGCGTTCAAATCCTCAGACGCACCATGGTAGAGGATGCACGATCATTAGGGCATGCATGTATCTTCTGCACCTCTAACCCTAGAGGCGAGACAGCCTTCTTTACTTCATACGTACTCTCGGGCAATTCGTTGTCCTTTGGAACCATATTCTTTATCATTACGGCAACTTTCCAAATCCCTTGTCGGATACACCATTCTCTGCCTTCCGTTGCAGCAATTCCAGTGTGGTGCCCAACTTTTTTTTTGTCAACCGCGAATTCGGGTACAACAATTTCTTGTGATCCTCTAACATGCGTTGCAACTTCTTCCTCTCCAAATCACTTGCGCAGTTTCTCTTTGCATCGGCAATGGCCCGACCTAGATCATCAGCGGGCTCATCTGATGCCTCTTCTTCAGCTTGTTCCCACATTGCCGGCTCAGCTTCTTCCTCCATTGTTGTATCATCGTATTCAGGGAACACATGGCCAGGATAGATGTCGTCGTCCTCTTCTTCTTCATTGTCTTCCATCATAACCCCTCTTTCTCCGTGCTTAGTCCAAACATTATAGTGGGGCATGAAACCGGAATCAAATAGGTGGACGTGAATGGTTCTTGACGTAGAGTAATTGTGACCATTCTTACAGCCAGCACATGGACAAGGCATAAAACCATCCTCCCGCTTGTTTGCCTCAGCGGCAAGCGAGAAAAGTATACTGCGCCATTAATGAACTCGGGAGAGCATCGGTCATCATACATCCATTGTCGGCTCATCTTCATTACACAACACCGAATAGACCAAATTAATAAAAGTTCATACATAAAGTTCATATACAACACTTAATTAAATGCAACATACAAATAACTCTCTAGCTAAAGAATTTAAATGCAACAACAAATGTGATCAAGATCGCAACTAAGGTAACAATTGATCCAACAACATAATGATACCAAGCCACACTATCAATGGCATATTTTCTAATCTTTCTAATCTTCAACCGTATTTTGTCCATCTTGATCTTGTGATCATCAATGACATCAGCAACATGCAACTCCAATTCCATCTTCTCCCCCTCAATTCTTTTCAATTTTTCTTTCAAATACTCATTTTCTCTTTCAACTAAATTTAACCTCTCGACAATAGGGTCGGTTGGAATTTCAGTTCACATACCTCCTAGATAAAAATATCAATGTCAACTTGATGGGCATACTTTGTCATAAACACGAAATGCAACAACTAGTTTTAAAAGAGAATATACCACATCCGAATCATAACAAGGACGAGGGCCGACGGGGGCGGATATCAAAACCATGGCACTATGTATAACAAACAACGTACGGGTAAGATAATTATACGAGTAACTATATATCCAAATCACACAAACATCAATTTAAGTAATGTAAAACATTCATGAACAAGAGCCTCACCACAAGGTGGTGCAGTGACAGGCAGTCTTAACCGGGCAATCGACGGAGATTTAGAAGGCACTTAGTAAACCACACCTACATATGCAAACTAAGTGTTATTTTTGACCTCAAATTGCATATAAATCAAATACTAGCACATATAATTCCTCCCAAATTAATAAACTCACAAATTAATTACTATACAAAGCATTGCAAGAGCTAATCTAGCAATGAGAGATGAAAGGACAAAGTTGCTAACCTTTGCGATCATTTGAATGGATGGGGGCCTTCAAATCTTGACATTGTGATGAGCTCGAGGAAGAGAGGGGATGAACAGAGGAAGTGAGGGGAAAGGGGAAGAACAGAGCGAGCTAGGGTGGACGAAGGGTTTATGTACGATGACCTTTAATATCGGTACGTGCCACGAACCGGTACTACAGGTGCTGGAGGGGCCCCAGACTGACAACATCCTGCCACCACACTCTTTAGTACCGGTTCGTGGCACGAACCGATGCTAAAGGTTCGCCACGAACCGGTACTAATGAGAGCGGCCGGCTAGCCGTTGGAACCGGCACTAATGGACACATTAGTGCCGGCTCAAAATCAAACCGGCACTAATGTGTCTCAGATTTGCCCCTTTTTCTACTAGTGTAACAATGCCTGTGACAATAGCCTCAGTTGAAAGAAGTTTCTCTAAACTGAAACTACTGAAAAATTGTTTGAGGTCAACTATGTTGCAAGATAGATTGAATGACTTGGCTATGTGCCGCATTAAGAAGGATATCTTGGACAATGTTGATCATGATATTGCCCTAAATGACTTTGCATCAAGGAACGTCTGAAAAAACTTTTTCTGAAGCAGTGAAGTATTATTGTTGTCGATGGAGTCAGTCGAATTTGGTTCTTATTTGAGGTAATCATGTCATGTTAGTTCATTTTTGCTATCTTTTTATTATTCCTTTGGTAATATGGCATTGTCCAACAATTATTATAGTTAAATCTCAAACTAAAGATGTGTGGTTGAAAGTTTAGTCTTAATATCATGCAAATGAAGTTATATATAAATATGTTTATGTATCACACACACATACATATATATGGTCTTAGGACATAAGGGCCCATGTCGTCGAGTTCGCCTAGGGCCTCCCGAAACCCAGGGCCGGCCCAGTGTCGCCTCACCGCCCCACCGTTTGGTCGCCACTTCCGCCGCTCGTTGCTCTAGCCCCCGAACAGCAGTGCATTACCGGATCCCGCTTTACCGACGACTGGAGGGGACGGACGAAGCCTTGGATCGAGCATCAGCCAATGGAGCTCACCGCGCCTACATTGCTACTAGCGACCGGAGGAGGTGGGTCTGTAAGATATAAGCTTGATTGTGACACCATTTGCGAATCATACCTTGCTTCTTGTTCTGAAATACAAATCATACCTTACTTCCAAGCAGGGAGTGTTTTATCTTTGCACGGTTTTCTAATGTTTTGCTGCAGCAGAAGCAAGAGGAAAGGATCCAAAGGCCAAGGTCCCGCACCTACAACTTTCTCTTTTCGTCATGGCAGATTTTGTCTATTTAGTTTGTGCTAAGAAAGACATTAGCTGGCCTTGCTTTATCTTTTCTGTGGGCTTTAATACTTTGTTTGGCACATAACATAATCTAGGGATGGTCACCCACCTAATTACGGCTAGAGTAAGCAGGGTCAGTGAATGCCTTTTCCTTCAGAGACAAAAAGGCTGCTGTGGGTCGTTGTTTAGGGTAGGGGCAGGGCAAGGAACCTGGTTCCTCAACTTCCTTTGACATAAAATAAGTAGCCCCTGGAGACCAAGTTTTTGATAGATCAAAACATCCAAAGGTCTGCCCGGTCTTCTGTTTCGTAGATGCATAGCCAGCCAATCAGAACTAGGAGTCCTTCTGCATATACAGGGAGTAAATCTAGTTCGTGTCTCGTGCGGTTAAGGTGAGTTTCTCTTACATGCTTAAGATCTACATAGACTGCAAATTAGGTGCTCCACCGAACCAAAAAATGATGTTCCCTGTCTTATATTCAAATGTTAAAATGTGTCAGTAGTAGCTTGTGCATGTATAGTAATAATAATAACTTTTTGCGGCGTGCATGTATAATAAATATTGAGAGGGCAATACCTGTATGTTTTTTTCCTTCTGAAATTTCGTATTGGGAAAACTGTATTATCAATGGAGCATTTCTCTGAAGCATTGTAGATATTTTTTTTAGCTTAGACATCAATTGTTCCTAAAATGTAGGTAAATTTTAACATGCTCCCTCTTACCCCCAGAGGAAGCAAGTTAAAACTGCTCTAAAATGTATGTAGTAGGTTATAGTGCTGGAACCATCGCGTGTCTTTTTTTCCTCACTTGTGTTCACTCACTGAATTAGACAGGTGGTTTTCGTAGTTTATTTGGCGCCCACAGGTTACAACAGTGCATATTATGTCAAATGTATCATTTGGTTGGTCTAGCCTATCACAAGAATATAATATAGAGTGCACTCATGTCAAAACAGGCTGGCGCCCCTCTTTATACTATAGGTAAAGCAACAACCAAGGTACAAGGCTGAACAATATATACATGGTACCGAGGAAGCCCTCTTACAAGCAGATCCCGGGATAACCAGACAACACAAACACACGCGATTACATTGCTGAGAAAGAAAACAATTAAGCTAAAATACAACACCATGACACACCCTAGGTCACCTAAGCTCCACAAGGAGGGGGAACGACCCTAAGCATCGCCGGTGCAGAGCCTGCTAACGGACTAATGTCTTCACCTGGACCTATGCCACCGAGAGGAAAACCACGACGACGTCTTCAAGAGGAGGGCGGTTGCCACCGTTGACGCCAAAGCACGGAGCTTTCGCTCGGCAGCCGACCCGCGCAACCACAAGGCATCTAGGACCGCACAAGGTTGTCACGTCCACCACACCTCCATGAAGCTTCACCAATGCTACAACGTGAGGACACCTCCCTAATCGAACCGCAAGCTCCCGCCTTGAGCTGACCCAGAGCCGAGCAACCCGACTACAAGGCGGCAGAGCGTCGGAACTCGCGCGAGGAGCCCACTTCCAGCAAACACACCCGGAACATGCATATGCCGCCCCATCAGGCCCGGACAACTCTGATCCAGAGACCGTGAGAAGAGACCGCCGGACACCACCGCCATCATCATCCGCCGCCCCCAACCCTCACCTCAGGAACCCGTTAGGCGCCAGATCCACCACCACCATAGCTCACCCCTACACCTACATGAACCTCCATCAACCATGCCGCCCTAAGCGCTGCCCACTGCACCTGCGCCTATCAGCACACCCGCGCATTGTTCCGCCAAGGCTCCCAGCGCCTGCGCCACGTCCTTGCGGCCGCAGGAGGCAGACCTGCGCCAGCCCCTACACGCAGGGAACGAGGGAGCCCCGCTGGCCCCGGTGGAGCTTTGCCTGGCCGAGCTCTCTGGCGGCGGCGGTATAGGGTTTCCTCCCCGCCAGCGCGGGGTCAATGCGGTAGGAAGAGGAGGGGGACACCGTCGTGTTGCTGGACCTTCTGCATCTTATCTCAGAGCGCATCGATATACTATGTACTTATGCAAAGATGCTCAAGTGTGTGAACCACGTAGACAAATTCGTAGAAAAATCAAGGAAGTAGAAAATCATAGATACATGTACATATATTCGACGTTTTACTGTTTTGCGTATCATTGAAAGATTTTCTTTGCCATTGTGTGTACTTTTTCAAGGAGTTTGCGTATCTTTAACTAATTATTTTTGGTACATATGATGATTGCCATGTGGATTTCAGTGGTCGCTGATGGCTGGAGTGGTGCGCCTGTGGAATGATTGGGAGGTCCAAGTCCTAGTGCTTTTTAGCTTTGTGTTGCAAGGGTTCTTGCTCATGTTTGCTAGAACGCGACGGCGGAACATCTCCATCGTCCCAAGGACCCTGCTCTGGCTAGCATACCTGCTGGCTGACTCCATAGCGATATACATCCTTGGCCACATGTCCTTCTGTAGTAAGTCCCATGAGTACCAACAGCTTGCGGCGTTCTGGACGCCGTTCCTGTTGGTGCATCTCGGTGGCCAGGACACTGTCACCGCCTATGCCATGGAAGACAACCATCTGTGGCCACGCCACCTACTCTCTCTGGTTGTGCAGGCCTTTGGAGTAGCTTATGTCTTGTACAAGTATACGGCAGGCAGCTGGACCATGGTCACAGGCGGGGTGTTGATATTTGTCGCTGGTATTCTCAAGTATGGGGAGAGAGTATGGGCGCTTAAGTCAGCTAACCTGGAGAACATCAGTAACCTCCTCGAAAGTAGGAAGTTTAGAGAGGCTCAACAACAAGATCAAATAGCGCCTTACCGTCCGCATGAATTGTGGGACCAGGCAGAGGGGTTGGGTTTTGAAGAGGTTCTACAGGGAGCTCATGACCTGCTCCCCATTTGCATGGGTCAGTTCATGGATTATAAGTTCTGGCCATCCCCATTCCAGAGTAAAGCCATAAGGGTAGTAGTTGACAAGGGATGTGCGTGTGAGTTGATTGAGATGCAGCTGTCTCTGATATATGATGTTTTGTACACCAAGGCAACCGTGATCCACACATGGCGGGGATGCTTCATCCGTGTTGTTTCATTGGTTGCCATCATCACCACATTCTTCCTCTTTCGATCCAGCAATGGTACAAATGATTTCGGAAGAGTTGATGTCATCGTCACGTACATCTTACTGGGTGGGGCTTTCCTCCTAGAGATGACAGCAGTGTTGAGGGCGATTGGATCAACATGGATGTGTGCATTGTTGCGTGCTGGAAGATGGGATTGGCTCTATAGCACAATCATATCTGCTCGGCGGCATGTCAAGGCAGCAGAAAGAAGTAGAAGATGGTCAGGTTCCATTGGACAGTACAAGTTAATGCTGCTGGAGGTGGATGGGTCAACCGTTCAAGTTACGATTGGACTCGAGCAGCGTAATTTGTTTGTGTGCGGGGACTTGTGGAAGAAGATGCACCCTTCCTTAACTGTGATTTCAGATGCTACTAAGAAGTTGGTGCTAAAAGAGATTCAAAGAATGGTGGAGGCGTGTGCAGGTAAAGAGGAAATCATGATGAGTTACAGTGGCCAGTGCGCGTTGAATCCATGGCATGGATTCTTTGAGGATCCCACCTTGAACACTGGCATTGATTTTGATAATAAAATCTTTACCTGGCATTTTGCCACGGAAATTTTCATCTATACCTGGCATGCAGGTCCCTTGTGGAGGCAATCAGGGAGCTGTCTAACTACATGTTATTCCTCCTTGTTGAACGGCCCTACATGCTTCCCAGCCCTGTTCGGCCAGGATTGTATGCCACTGCTGAAGTAGGATATGTGGGATTGGGTAAGCCAGGTGCGAAGAATCTCATTGAACGCATCCAAAGAAAGGAGCTTGGCTCTGGAGCTCCGCCTGCCTTAGCCCATGGAGCAGAGCTTGCCAGAAGGCTGCTAGATATGGAGGAGGAGCGGGGCGTGCCGGAGGTGCTGCAGGTGGTACTTGGGGTGTGGGTGGAGATGTTGTGCTATGCGTCCCACCACTGCAGCAGGGATTCCCACGCCAGGCAGCTCAACAGCGGTGGTGAGTTCATTACCGTCGTGTGGCTTCTGTCAACTGCCATGTTCAATCGCATGTACTGTGGCGAACCATGGTTTAAGGAGGGCGTGGATAAATACTTCACTCCACTATTCGAGACTAAACCTGGGTGCTTACAGCGACTCGTGGACTGGTACAACAAGTTCAAGCTGTAGTCACAATCTTACAAGGATCATCTTCATTATCATCGTAAATTAAATAAAATGGTTCCCTATTGATTATTTGTGTGTGTATATATATATATATATATATATATATATATATATATATATATATATGTGTGTGTGTGTGTGTGTGTGTGTGTGTGTGTGTGTGTGTGTGTGTGTGTGTGTGTGTGTGTGTATAAGTGAGAATCAGATTGAATTTCGTCCATCCGTAAGTAAAGTGGCACGTTATTCATTGTATGTATATGTATACCTGATAATCAGATTGAGCAGTAAAAGGAGGCAACACCCTGATGCCACCTGCTTTGTCTCCAAACGTGGTATTAGGACCACCGGATCAGTTTTTGGCCATGTTGGAGCAAGTCCAGGTGAGACCGAAAACTTCTGGATGCCAAAGATGACCGTAGTGTTCTGAATGCTAGGTTTTTCTGTAGTACGATCTGCCAATTTTTTGCATACTGTGGACGGCAGTACAGGAGCAACGACAGTCGATACAATCGGCCGGACAACTTCAGGTGTATCTCGCGCTCTTCCTAGGATCAACAAGGAACGATGCTAGGCGTGGAGGCTCTGGAGTTTTTTTTTTTGGTTTTTATTATTTATGCCACTAGTTGTGTCCACTAATCAGTTTTGCCACTAGAAATTTCAACGGCTTAAAAATGCCATCGGTCCGTTAGGTGCTTGCTAAAAAATTCCACTAGACACTATTACTGTCAGCTCCAGGCCCGTTTACAGTGTTATAATCGCCAAAATACACATGTACCAACATGTCAACTTTTCCTCTATCTCGCTACGATAAAGTATGGGTCCCACTTGATCCCAACAATGTTTTTATTTTTCTCTAGAATTATTTGCTTGCTTACCCCTGACAAGTGAGGCTTACACTTATCATTATGTGATAGAGAAAACTGACATGTGTGTTTAGGGTTATTTTGGTCATACGACATGGTCAACGGGTTTGACCTGACAATAACGATGTCTAATGGCATATTTTTGAGGAAACATCTAATAGAACGATGACATTTTTGCGGCACTAATGGCAATTTCGTTAAAGCATCCATGGACTGGTGGCGTTTTTGAGCAGTTGTAACTTATTTTTTTAAGATCCAGCACCTGCTGGCATTTCATTGATTTAGTAGAAGAGAGCGGTTATAAAGATGATCAAGTGATTGGGTAAAAATGAGAGAAGGGAGCTACATGGTGACATCAAGATCTGGCGCCCCTTTGGGCCCACGAGCCGTTGTTGATTTGCTAATCTCTCGCGATCGTGGCCCCAAAGGGGTGCTCAAGGTTCTTCGCTCCAACGAGCTGCCAGAGTTCCAAAGTGCTTCTGATCTTGGCTATCACCAAATACATGGATGCTGTCTTGAGTCTGAAAGTGCATGCGTTTCTCTCCTGCCAGATTTCCCAGATGATGAGAATCACCATGGACCTAAGGGCCTTCCTTTCCTTGTCGCAGTTTGGCTTTTCGTCGATGCTCTTGAGGGCTTCCAGAGTTGACTCGGCTGTGCGCCAAGAGTCAGGATTCAACGCAGCATAGCCGGACCAATCTTTGACTGTGCTCCAAACTTGCATGGTGACTGGGCATCTCCAGAACAGGTGCATTGAGTCCTCTAAGTTTGTGAAGCAAAACTGGCAGAAATATCCGTTTTCCCATCCTCGCCTCTGTAATCTGTCGTTGCACCACAGACGATCCAACAGAAGGAGCCAGAAGAAGAGCTTTAAACGGCCAGGTGCCCAGGGCTTCCAGATAAAAGTTCTGAACTCCAGTGCCGTCGTGTCGTGGCACTGCAGCAGGTAGGCCGATCGCACAAAGTATTTTCCCGAGGCGTGCTTTGTCCATCTGATCACATCCCGCTACCTGATACGTCTCCGTCGTATCTATAATTTTTTATTGTTCCATGCCAATATTCTACAACTTTTACATACTTTTGGCAACTTTTTATACTATTTTTGGGACTAACATATTGGTCCAGTGCCCAGTGCCAGTTCCTGTTTGTTGCATGTTTTTTGTTTCGCAGAAAATCCATATCAAACGGAGTCCAAACGGGATAAAAACTGACGGAGATTTTTTTTGGAATATATGTGAATTTTGGGAAGTGGAATCAACGGGAGACGATGCCCGAGGGGGCCACGAGGCAGGGGGCGCGCCCAGGGGGGCAGGCGCGCCCCTGACACTTGTGGACACCCCATAAGGCGGTTGGTGCCCTTCTTTCGCCGCAAGAAAGCTAATATCCGGATAAAAATCGTGTTCAAATTTCAATCCAATCGGAGTTACGGATCTCCGGGAATATAAGAAACGGTGAAAGGGCAGAATGTGAAGCGCAGAAACACAGAGAGACAGAGAGACAGATCCAATCTCAAAAGTAGCTTTTTGAGGGATTTATCCTTCCATATCGCCCCATTCAAAAGTAGCTGTCAAACACTATTGGGACGTGAAGCTTTCGCCCGCTTTAGCGCAATACCGCATTATGCATCTCTTACACTTAAAATACCCGGTCCACGCGGCATCATCTCATTAAAGGAAAGTATCAAGTGTTACTCGAAAGCACGGAAGAACGTGAGACTGCACGGACAGTCACACACTAATCCGGCTCCGCTAAAACAAGCACCTGAACAGGTCATTCGGACCCGGACACGGCTAGACGAGTCCGCGTAAACATATAAAGGCCTATTTAGCCACACACCCCGTACAAGGGGCTGCATGCATGTACAACAAGAGACAATAAGGCTCAATTTTATTCGCTTTTGAATCGTACTCCTTTTATTTAATATAAAGTACATTTTTACATACGATCTTTCTTCAACTAAGTTCTTCTCTTTTACAGATGAACACCGTGCTACACCCGTCGAGGATACGACACAACGGAACCTGAGCGAGGCGTGCAGTAGGGACCCGTTGCAAGGATTCTTTTCAGATTAAGACCCTGCGTAAACCTTTTTTACTGTCTCTTGTTGATACACATCCCCCGATTTCTTGCTATAACCGAGGAGGAGGCTGGCGTTTTGGCATCGGCCGCGTCAGAATTTTTGCGCGTACCTGGACACCAGGGGCTTAGGGCATTGTTCTGCCCGTTTTCATAAAGACCGAATACCTTAGGGAGTGTTCGGCGTCTCGAGTTAGGCCTTATATGCATCAGCTCTGAATCATGTCTTTGGTCAAATGTTGGGTTTGCCCGGCTCCTGTGTTTTGCTGCCTTACGTTCCGTTCTATCGGCTAACGCGGCACCAGGAGAACTACTACGATTGTGCCCCGGTTCGGCCAGGTGAGCACCTCAGTAGAGAAAGTCGAAAACTGACTCATCATGATGTAGTGTGAGACTGGTCAACCACTCGATGACCCACCGGAATGTTTAGAATTCCTCCGCATTGACGAAGGACCGTTTCCCGATCAGGCACATACGCGCCCCGAATTCGGGAGAGCGCGGTGCCCCTAGGGGCTATATAGTAGCCCCACCATCGAACTCCTATGGCTAAGTGAAAGTGATAAAGCATTATAGTCCGGTTGCCTAGACCAAGACGTTGGATTAAGTGTGAAAATGCGCCTTTTTTGCAAACACCCCCGCACTATGTGCGTGGGGGCTGAAGCCGAAGACTGCCATCTTTCAGGTTATACTAGATCGTTGATGGCGCGCGTTGCCGCGCCCGTCTATTTTGAATGCTATGTGAAAGTGTTAGAAATTTATGTACAAACATAGAGCTCATGTTAGTTTATACAGATAATAATGTGTTGGTACAAAGTAATAGTGTCTCCCATGAAGCTGATAATAGTTGGTCCACAGGCGTGCGAAGGACTTTATATATCAGTACAATATTGTGTTTGATTTCAGTTTTTGTGAGTACAGTGTGCAGTTGTAACTATTGATGATGCATTAAATTTGTCATATCAATTGTAGTGGTGTCTCATTGTCTGGGGTAAAAATCTGTCACGTCAATTATAGTAGTGTCTTAATTGTCTGGGGTAAATCCGTTCGCACATTAAGCTATAGCTTCACATAGGGGTTTTCGGTCATTTTATTAAAGAAAGAAAAGATCCTATAGAGGACCAACCGGAGAGAAAATATGTTTGGTAAACAATGTTCTATTGCTTAAATCAACTTTATTTTTCCTAATGAAGCATGCTTTTTCTCATGTAAGATTACATTTGACAAATCAGATTCAAGGTCCCTGAATCGTTATGGTGAAAACTTAAATGAAACAAGTGAGCTTTCAGATGAGTGCATGTTCAAATCCACCAAACACTTACGAGTACATCACAGAAGGAAGGGCATGTTCAAAGATTTGCAAAAAATAGCATTGGAACAGCACAAATAACTTGACATACATGTCTTAATAATACTGGGAATATATGATTTGAAACATTACACTCATATTTGGGTAGAGAAAATGCTAAGTATTTGGGCAAATTACAGAACTTGTAGCCTTTGGGCGACAAAAATATTGAAGGGTTTATTTATTAATATTAGTGCACTCCAAGATGCTACAGTCAATCTTCTTCCTGGAAAACTTCACAAATATCGAAGGCCTTGAGCTTGAAGCTTTATCAAGAGTGCAATGCAAAAGGCCGTTGTTAATCTTGTTCCTGCAAAAAGAAATCCGATTTAGGAAGTTCGAAATCATGTGAAAATCGACCACGTGAACTATGTAATAGTATTATGTTGTGCATTTAATTTTTTGGTTTAATAGCACACCTCTTGCATCTACAAGGGCTTTCAGTTCTCCAGTCCTGGTATTATCAACGGAACTAATGAAAGTGATTTGGCAAACTTGCCCTGAATCTAGCACTCCAGTTGGCCAACTCCTCTTGCTCGTTGTGCCTCAGGTCGTAACTAAAATAGCCCCTCCCCTGCCAAAAGAAAGGTTGTTATGATGATATTATGTGATGAACACATGTTACGGGTTCATCCACTTCTTTATGCACACAAATCTGATCACGGACATAGTGCAGAGAACTGAAAAGAACAACGTTGCCTGTCCGATGGTCTTCACTTATTTACTATATAAAATCACAGCAGGAAAAAGTCATGCAACGGCTCTCTCGCGACCCCGACTCCGCGCCCCTCCACCAGCCCCCACCGGCGGCGGCCACCTGCCCGCCGGGCCACCCTACCGGCGCCTCGCGTGTTGGCGCTGGCCGCTACCCCCCACCTGTAGGATGCGGCGGAGAATGGTGGCGGGCGGAGTGCGCAGTCTCCGCTCGCGCCCCGAAGGCTGCAGCGGTGACCACACCGGCTGCAGCTGACGAAGCTTCCAGCTCCGTCACCCGCAGCGCCGCCACCTTGGCCGGCTCCTCCTCCAACCAGTTGCCGGAGCCACCGGCGTCGATCCCCATCGCCCCTCCCCCGCTCGATCCAGATCAGGCGGATCTGGATCCCGTCTCTCGGTCGCCTCCGGCTGTCCGGAGCGATGCTCCTGGCGATGTGATGGGGGTGCTGCTCGGGGCCAGGCACGGCTCCCGGTGCTCCGCCGTCGATGGCGAGGAGAGTGTGGAGCTGGCCCCTCGCCGCCGCCATCGTTCCTCGCACCATGAAGCGCTTGCCTTGTTGCTCTGTTCTCAGGATGTGGGCAAACATCCTCCGATCTGGTGATGTCGGTAGTGCCATCGCCGCCCCTCGGAGCTCGGCTGGCGAGGAGGAGGACGACGACGACGACGGAGAGGAGGAGCTTGCTCCACGGTCGCCGCCGGCTGCCTCCCAGTATTCCCTATGCTCTGTTGACGCCAATGTTGCTCAGGCGGGGCCGTGGGCATCTTCGGTTCGCGAGATGGCAGAGTTCAGCGAGGATCGTGACAACGGCGATTACGGCAAAGGGGTCTGGCGCCACCGAAGGCGGCAACGTCATTGTCGGCTCGTGCTACAGTGCGGTCGGTGCGTCGATCGCTTGCTGCTATCCTTGCGATCGCGGAAGCTGTGGTCGCACAACCCGGGATGGTCCTGGATTTACGCCGGACGGCGTCGTCCCGTTGTCATGTGCCTTGCAGCAAGTCTTCCACGTCGCCGACCTTTCATGATGCAGGTCCGTGCAAGCCGACACATTCAAGAGGAGAACTTCGTGGTCGATGTTTCCGTTGCTTGGC
The DNA here is from genome assembly GCA_021605145.1 of Aegilops bicornis. Lineage (NCBI taxonomy): Eukaryota > Viridiplantae > Streptophyta > Magnoliopsida > Poales > Poaceae > Aegilops > Aegilops bicornis. Next base: position 197,621 of record JAHIAL010000116.1, on the reverse strand, counting down.
TCCGGACCACAAGGTTGCGTCCTGCCGCGACCCGTTCGATGCCTCACTTGTCTTCGCTCTGGACACCGTGAGAGGGATTGTTCTTCGCGTCGCTCCTCCGTCGAAGCTGTTCGCCATCGTGTGCGTGACCCCAGCTCCGCCTCGCCCTTCCTCGGATGGGCGCTCTTGAGCTTTCGGTTGTTGCTCCGCAGTGTGTGTGCAAGCTCCTGAGTCTGCAAGGATTGTTGAAGCTCCAAGCGAAGGTTCTGTTGATGGGGGTGTTGCGACATCTGATGATGCTATGCTTGTCTCATTTCGTGCGGAGCTGCAAAGCTTGGTTGAGTTTGCGCTCCGCCCGCTGCATAAGCTGGAGGACTCTTTGTGCCTGTGGTTGTACGTCGTCAAATCCTCTTGGAGCAAAGCGGAGGTGTCGATGGTGAGCGTGGGTTGAGCCCAACCTCCTTGCGGGGACCTTGCTCCTGAGGCATTGCCGTTCATGGTTTGACGCTACCAAAAGATGGGAGCAAAGGTGTTGATGACATTGGCGACAAGGTTGGGTTGGCGCCCTCAGGGTATGTTGCTGCCGTGGAGTCTGCAGGGCAGCATGCGTCGGTCAAGCCCATGGCCTTGTTTGACAAGGTGGCCACCGAGCTTAGCCTTCCTACTTCTGCCTCCAATGAGGTGTGGGGCGTTGCAAAGGGATGCGCATCGGCATTTGAGGGCCAAAACACTTTACACGTCTTCATCGAGCTGGTCAAAAGCCTTTCGCTGCGGCTCGCGATCACCCAAGGGTTGATTCACCTTGTCAATGCAGCGAAGATCAAGAATGTCAACCAACCTGGCAAAGCGCCGCCTCGGACGTGGGGACCGCATGTCATGATGTTAGCCATTAGTATGTGCCTTCCTCTCCTGTGCTTATTATTCTGGGAGTAGTCCGCATGTTGTTTCGCGGGATGGCTTTTGTAGCGCGCCATCTGCGGGGTCCTTGTTGGCTTGTCGGGTCTGTGTGTGGGTTTGACCCTTGATGTACCGGTTTTCGCACGGTTTTCCTGTAATTAACCGGGCAACTATCTTCTTCTCTATTAATGAAAAAGGCAAAGCTTTTGCCTCTGTTTCAAAAAAAAAAACTTATTTACTATATGCCGTGATGCCTTCCCTTGTAAGAAAGATAATGAGATACAGACTGCACTTACTGAACTCTTCCAATGATTTCTTGACATCAACGCCCCAGAGACCGAACCAAGTGTATCTTGCCTGAAAATATTACATTTCCATACATCAAGATCTGACAAATGGAAACTAACAAAACCAAAAATTCTGCAATTAGAATGTCATGAATTCAGAGATGAAAGCACAATCTACTGAGAATGAGGGGAGTCTAAATTAAGCTGCATGAAAGCTACAATAGAGTCCTTAACTTTCGGCTGTGCAGCTCCCAGTTGTCTCTCCTTTTATCTAAAAAGCCACAGGAGCTAGTCGACTCCCAGAGGTAGGTCTGTTTTAGGCATTTTGCTGCAGTGAAGCTAAATCTGCAAGCACGACAGCAAACTTTTCTTTTGGTTGTGTAGCTGGAATAGGTCCATTGTACTATACTATTATTTTGCTTGATTGTTTTGTCTCCAATGGTGAAATCTTTATTGATGGGAACATAACACTGTTCATGCAAATTTGATGGATATTTTTGTTACCCATTGGTGCATCATTATGGAGAAAATAGAAGAGGGATATCGATTACCACTATTTAGATTTATGTGCAACTGAACACTAAATAACTTATTTTTGCTACCCGTTCGTGCTTGCTATGAAAAAAATAGAGGCATTTCTCCCCATTTTATTAGTTGGTGGTTCCATCAATGATAATCGATAAAAGTTCAATTCTGTAAGTTAGAAAGACCCGCACATGAACATCCCTCAAGATAAAGGCCGCATTTACATGGAAGGCGGAAAAACATGAGCAAATTGTTAAGTATTAGCTTGTCAAGAACTGATAGGTTTCAGTTTTAGGCATGGATCTAAGGTATCTCGAATTGGAGTTCCTTGCACGTTGATTCAAATTCTGTTCACAATATTAATCTAGAAAGAAACTCACCTTATACTTGGAATGATGCAAAGCCTGCACCGTGTCTTGAAAATCCACACACATACTTTCAAATATCGGTAAGATTATTGGGCTTTGCTCACTTCTGCATAGAAGAAGAAGATATTGAGGCTTCACCCCCCTCTATAATAGTATGGCTACATTCTTTTAGCATATAACTCACGTTGATATAACTACACAGTTCCACTTAACCTATTGCGCATAAAGAACAAATAGAAGAACCATGGTGTGGATAACTTATGAGTAATCTTCCATGCTGTAAAAACATGGATGGTAAAACATGAATCGATAAAATGAGATCTGGTAGTCCAAGTGAAGTAATTACCTGTCCAGAAGCCATTAGAACTATCACTGAAGAATTTCAGAAAAAATATGCGAGAACCAGTTTCCAATATCTGGCCGAATCAATCGACCATCTCCCAGTTTGAACAATACCTGTACAAAATTAGATTGGGAGGATACAATGTAATCGTTGGGTGGAAGAAGCAAATCGTACATGGATGATAAAAAATAAAGATAGAGGGGAACCAAGAAGAGCACCATGCCGATGGATGTTTTGTCGCCGGAGTTAGAAGAGTCAGCGTAGAGGAAGCATATATACACATCGAAAGAATAAGAAACAAAGAGCCAGGCATCCATTAATGACCTCGAGGGGCGCACATCATCCGTCATGAATGGTTGGAGAGAAACTGAAGAGTGATTACTTCCTTCAAACCCACGGTAGCAGTTTCAAGAGACGAACAGCTGGACGGCGATTCACGGACTGGATGAATTGGCTCCTCTCTGCGCCTTGAATTCGGGCTGGATGGATTCGACGTGGTCGGTCCGCCGCACCTTGAATCGGGACAGAATGGATGCATTGGATCCTCTCTGTGCCTCGGATCCGGAGTGGATGGATTCGTTGCGGTCGCTCCCGCTGCGCCTCCAATCGGGACTTTTTTTGGAAGCAACTGAATCAGGAGTGGATGGATTGGAGTATGCGGTCGCTCCGCCGCGCCTCGATCGAGATTGGATTAGGGTTTACGGCCGCGAGTGGACGGACTTAACGCAGTCGCTCGTACGCCTCTCAAGCTCAGTACCTTCGGCTGCCCGGATGGGAGGGTAATAGAAGCCCATTAAACCCAATTTAACGACAGAGGCCCAAAAAAGTCACCAGAGCAGCGGCCCAGAACGGCTGGCGCTCAACTGTAGCGAACGAAGCGAGCCTACCTACGATCCAGGGCCAATCCGACGACCGAAAATCGCAAAAAGTGGCGATCGGACGGCTGTGTAGGTTAATGGCCTGGGACGGCTTGAAAGTTGCTCAGTTATAATGATTCTAAATACACATATACATTAACGGCCGCACATGAGGTATTTCAATACTTGAACGCACAAGTATAAAAAGCCCTTATATTATATTGAAACATTGTTTCACAAATCATACATGTCATTAGAACATAATATCCTTCGAGCACTGCGTCTCTATTAAACGAGCGCCTTGCAGGACTTCCTCAAAATAGTGCTCGACAGGTACTCGGCTTCTGTCCGAATCCTGGGATGCAACATCGGTGGCCTTCATCTCCGCCCAGTATGTCTTGACACGGGCAAGAGCCATCCACGCACCCTCTATGCATGCTGACCGCTTCATTGCACCAATATGCGGCACCGCACCAAGGAACTGCTGTCCTTTTGTTCCGCTCGACCTTCTTTTTCAAGAAGCTCGCAACGGTCGGTAGCATTCTTCAACTTTACGGCCATCTCGGCCATTTCTTTCTTGCTTCGGCAGTGAGTAGCCTGTTCGGCTCTCAACTCTTCGGCCGCTTTTAAGGCAGCCGCATCACTTTTTCGGGCTTGCTCCTTGGCTCGGGCGAGTTCCGCCCGAAGGTTCTCCATGACAGCGGCACCATCTGCGTCAAGCATACATGTTGTAAGGCACAGACATTAAGCTACCTTACCGGGTGTCCGCGGAGAAGCTGCATACCTTGTGACTCGTCAAGCCGCTTATTGACAAGCGCGATGTCAGCATCCGCCACGTCAAGTTGCCACTTTAGTTCGGCAAATTCATCAGTCCGGCTTGCCACCGGACGCTTCGCCACCTACATAGGAAGAGCGCATATTATACCTGGGATTATGATCCTTGGCGCGCTGTCATTTTTGACAACGCACCGAGTCTCGGGGCTACTATCTATACAGGGCGCATTCTATATGCAAAACTGTCAGAAGGTACATCATTTTGCATACCTCAAAACCCGTCAGTAAACTTATGACGGCTTCATGTAATCCACTTTCAGCGGATGAAATCCTTCCAATCACCGTACCCATTAGTGCACGGTGATCTTCCGAGATAGACGCTCGCCCGAGCAGATCTTTCAGCTCCTCCGACCGCATACACCGCCGGTGCCGGACTCGTCCGATGGCCTTTTTCAAGGCCGGACGTGGAAGGGTTTTGAGGGACATCTGCCTTGCCGGGCCCCGCCGGATGCGGAGAAACCCTCTGCGACGACACCTCAGGGTCGTCCGCCTTGCATGACGGTACGGCAGGCGGAGGCGTTTCGCTCTCCATCATCTCCAGACCAAGATTCCCTCAAGACGAGCTCTGCTGAGAAGGGCTGAGATCCGAACTACAAGGAAAAATTTCGGTTATCTTCAGAAAAAAAACAGGGATGTCTCTCATTTTAAGAAAACGCCCCTCTTTACTTACGGCTCGCTGGAGGGCTGAGCTCCTTGGGGAAATAGTGCGGCCGGGGCATCTCCCGGCGCAGGACCCTCTGGCGAAGATTTCTTCCCCCGCTTAGAGGCCTTGGTCTCCGGATCTTCAGAGGGGGTCCTCTTCTCCCCTTGGAGGGAGGGACTCTCGATCCCTCCTTTGTTGATAAACTCCTTCGCGGAGGCAGTAGCTCCATCGTTCCCCCCTTCGCCTTCTTCAAAAGGCGCAGCCTCTAGCATCTGGTTAACACAGGGATCCGGGCGTGGTCTCGTGGAGGGGGCGGACACCGGATCAGTTTTGCTTTCGCTATCCACTCCTGTTCAAGGGACAGCTCTTTTAAAGGCAAGTTTATGATAGATATCGGATAGCATGTCTGCACAGGACTACTTACTTGAGTATCCGGCGATTGCAGCTCAGACCTGCGTCCTCGGTCAAGTCCGGACACATTGCTTGTGATCCGAAGAACAGTTGGTACATCTCCACGGGCGTTACGCCCATAAAATGTTGGAGAGCTCGTGGTCCCTCCGGACTGAACTCCCACAGGCGGAGGGGGCGACGTTTGCAGGGCAAGGTGCGACGAATCAGCATGACCTGCACTAGTACGACTAGATTGATCTCTCTCTCTCTAGGAGGTCTCGAATATGGCCCTGCAACAAGGGCACATCCTTGGACGGCCCCCAGTCGAGCCCTTTACTGACCCATGACGCCAACCGCGGTGGAGGACCCGAGCGAAAGGCAGGTGGCGCCACCCATTTGGTGCCCCTGGGAGCTGTGATATAAAACCACTCTTGTTGCCACAGACTGAGCTCCTCTTGAAAAGAGCCCTCGAGCCATGGAGCGTCAACATTCTTGCTTATAACAGCCCCTCCGCACTCTGCCTGCTGCCCCTTGATCATCTTCGGTTCCACTTTGAAAGTTTTGAGCCACAACCCAAAGTGAGGGGTAATGCGGAGGAAGGCTTCACATACGACAATGAACGATGAGATGTGGAGGATGGACTCCGGATCCAAGTCATGAAATTCCAGCCCATAATAAAACATGAGCCCCCTCACGAAGGGGTCCGGCTGGAAGCCTAACCCCGAAGGAAGTGAGACACGAACACCACGCCTCTCACCAGGGCTGGGGAGTGGGAATAACCTGCCCTTGGGCAGGCAGCTATCTTGAAATTCGCGGTTAGATACAGGGCGTCTCGGCTTTAGCACGTCTTCTTCCGTGACGGAGGAAGACATCCACCGGCCTTGCAGGTCGGAGCCGGACATCCTCGGAGGTCCGAAGCGCCTGAATCTAGAGCTTTGGGTGTTGGAACTCGAGGCGAGGGGCAGATTCGATTGAGATTGAAAGAAAGGAGCGGGACTTGGTCTCGTTATAAAGAGGTTTAAATACCAAGAGCCCTCCCCGTGACCGTTCGGGACTCGCCTTCGATAGAGGAGGCGTGCCAATGGGCACGAATGGGTTACCCACACCCGTATTAATGAGAATCCCGGAATAAGGGGACATGATCTCTGCTTTGACAAGATGTGCGAAGAAACCGCCTCGCTAAACACGCCGACGTGGGACAAGAAAACGATTCCAATAAAGGCTTGGCGTGGTGTGACGTCATCACGCCCTTGAATCACGTCGGCCAGATTGCATTTGTGTAAAGATTATTCTCTCTATGGTGGTATGTGGAACTTATTTTGCAGAGCCGGACACTATCCTTGTGTTCAAAATCTTCTATAAAGTATTCGGAGGAGGAACCCGCCTTGCAATGCCGAAGACAATATGCGCGCCGGACTCGTCGTCATTGAAGCCTGGTCTGTGGGCCACCGAGGGAGTCTGGATTAGGGGTGTCAGGATAGCCTAACTATCACCGTTGGCGGACTCTGGACTATGAAGATACAAGATTGAAGACTTCGTCACCGTGTCCGGATGGGACTTTCCTTGGCGTGGAAGGCAAGCTTGGCGATACGGATATGTAGATCTCCTCCCATTGTAACCGACTCTGTGTAACCCTAGCCCTCTCCGTTGTCTATATAAACTGGAGGGTTTTAGTCCGTAGGACGAACAACAATCATACCATAGGCTAGCTTCTAGGGTTTAGCCTCTTTGATCTCGTGGTAGATCTACTCTTGTACTACCCATATCATCAATATTAATCAAGCAGGAGTAGGGTTTTACCTCCATCGAGAGGGCCCGAACCTGGGTAAAAACATCGTGTCCCTTGTCTCCTGTTACCATCCACCTAGACCCACAGTTCGGGACCCCCTACCCGAGATCCGCCGGTTTTGACACCGACAGAGGGGCTCTCGCCCCTCCCATGCCATGGAAGCCAAGGACCAGAGGGGAAACCCTTCTCCCATCTAGGGAGAAGGTCAAGGAAGAAGAAGAAGGGGGGCCCTTGAGGGAGTCCTGGAATAAGGGGTCCTCGGGCATCCGGCCTGTTATCCATGGGCCAGACTGATGGGCTGTGAAGACACGAAGGCCGAAGACTATACCCGTGTCCGGATAGGACTCTCCTTGGCATGAAGGGCAAGCTTGGCGATCGACTATGAAGATTCCTTCCTATGTAACCGACTCCATTTAACCCTAGATCCCCCCGGTGTCTATATAAATCAGAGGGGCTTAGTCCGGAGGGCATATACTATTGCCATAATCATACAGGCTAGACTTCTAGGGTTTAGCCATTACGATCTCGAGGTAGATCAACTCTTGTAATACTCATATTCATCAAGATCAATCAAGCAAGAAGTAGGGTATTACCTCCATAGAGAGGGCATGAAACTAGGTAAACATCGTGTCCCCAGTCTCCTGTTACCATCGACCTTAGACGCACAGTTCGGGACCCCCTACCCGAGATCCGCCGGTTTTGACACCGACATTGGTGCTTTCATTGAGAGTTCCACTGTGCCGTCTTCAAAAGTTCGATGGCTCCTTCAATCGCGATAGTGACGCTGTCCAAGGGGAAATCTTCCTCCCCGGACAGATCTTCGTGTTCGGCGGCTTCGCACTGCGGGCCAACTCGCTTGGCCATCTGGAGCAGATCGATAGCTATGCCCCTGGCCATCAGGTCAGATTCGGAAGCTTGAACTACGTCGCGGACATCCGTGGAGACTTGATCTTCGACGGATTTGAGACCGCGGCGATCGCTTCCCCTCGCTCCGATGAACATGACTTAAATCCATCATCGGACCACATCCAGGAGATGGTTCATGTCTCTACTCTGGTCTTAGATCCGGAGCAGATCGTGCCATCCGAGGTCACAGGGTCCACGGCGTTGGAGCTGCACACAGACTCAATCTCAGGCAATACTCGCGTTACCAGAACTCCGGACTCGTCTCCGGCTATAAATTCCGAACCACGTATGCCCGCGGACGCTGAACTTGATCGTTTATCGATCTTTGAATTCAGCGCCACGGACATATTCTAGCACTCACCTTTTGGCGATGTGCTAAACTCTTTAAAGAGCCTGTCCCTTGCGGGGGACTCACAGCCAAACTATGTTCGGTTTGAACTAGGGGCTGATGACGGAGAATTTCGCTTCCCGCCCGCCACCCACTTCATAGCCACTGTCGAGGACTTAACCGACACGCTTGACTACGACTCCGAAGACATCAACGGCATGGACGATGATGACGACGAGGAGCAGGGTCAAAACCCGCCATTTACTGGGCGATGGATGGCCACTTCCTCATACGATGTGTACATGGTTGATACACCTAAAGAATCAAACGACGATGATAAAGGAGATCCATTTGTGAATAAACCTCCCGAGACACAATCCAAGCACCGGCGTCCTAAACGCCACTCTAAGTCACGTCGCTCAAAAGACAGCAACACTGGCACCGGAGAAAATAATACTCCGGACGACGCCGAAAACAATGAAGACCCTGTTGGAACAACATCCGAGCAGGAGGAACGGGAAAACGGGCAAGCCAGCCCTGATAAACAGGCCATGCCCAATGACTCAGAGGACAATAGCTATCGTCCACTCTCCGAGGACGAGGAGAGCCTCGGCAACGAGGATTTCATCGTGCCTGAGGCACCTGTCAGTGTCAAAACCGACGGATCTCGGGTAGGGGGTCCCGAACTGTGCGTCTAAGGCTAATGGTAACAGGAGGCAGGGGACACGATGTTTTACCCAGGTTCGGGCCCTCTCGATGGAGGTAATACCCTACTTCCTGCTTGATTGATCTTGATGATATGAGTATTACAAGAGTAGATCTACCACGAGATCGTAGAGGCTAAACCCTAGAAGCTAGCCTATGATGATTATGATTGTTATCGTCCTACGGACTAAACCCTCCAGTTTATATGGACACCGGAGGAGGCTAGGGTTACACAGAGTTGGTTACAAAGAAGGAGATGTAACATTTGGATCGCCAAGCTTGTCTTCCACGCAAAGGAGAGTCCCATCCGGACACGGGACGAAGTCTTGAGTCTTGTATCTTCACGGCCCAACAGTCCGGCCAAAGTATATAGTCCGGCTGTCCGGATACCCCTTATCCGTAACTCCCTCGGTAGCCTCTGAACCAGGCTTCAATGACAATGAGTCCGTGGCCAGATTGTCTTCGACATTGCAAGGCTGGTTCCATCTCCGAATACTCCAAAGTAAACCTCGAACACTTAAATCGTGTCCGGCTCTGCAAGACGATTTTCACATACCACCGTAGAGAGAACGATATTCCACAAATATAATTTGCTGACAACTTTAGATAACGGACATCACACCATGGTCGAGTCATTATTTGAACCGTTTGCGCACAACCAGCCACCGCACATATTGCGAGGCGGTTTCCTCGGCACGTCTTTGTCGAAGCAGAGATCGTGTCCCCCTTATCACGGGGCTTTCATCAATACGGGCGCGAGTAGCCCAACCGTACCACCAATCGCGGCAAGTGGGGAACGAGCAGGTCCCATCAGGCAAGTAGGGAGGCGCAAAAGTTTTTATGGCCTCTATAAAGAGATAAGGTCTCTTCTTTACCCACACCTTTTCCTTCTGCTCGTCCATTCCCCTTTGCTCGAGCCCTAGTGCCCAAGCGCTCGTCTTCTCCACCAAAAAGAGGTTCTCCGAAGATGTCCGGATCCGGAGCAGGAGGCAAATGGATGGCCTCTACCGCCCGGGAGAAGGATATCAAAAAGCTTCGAGAGGCCGGGTACCTGGCCAAGAGAATCGGCCACCGTCTTCCGACGGCGGGACAGATCGTCCCTAATCCGGAGCCTCACGAGAGGGTCGTGTTTCTTCCTCATTTCGTCCGCGGGATTGGGTTTCCCCTTCACCCGTTTGTTCATGGCATCATGTATTATTACGGGATTGATTTTCATGATCTGTCCCCTAATTCTTTTCTTAACATCTCGACGTTTATTGTCGTGTGTGGGGCCTTTCTCCGTATTTCGCCACACTTCGGCTTGTGGCTGAAGATCTTCAATGTGAAGCCCAAGGTGGTGAACGGCGAGCACGCCGAGTGCGGAGGCGCCATGGTGAGCAAGATGCCCAAGGTCACATGGCCGTCAGGCACCTTCAATGATTCCGTCAAGGAGTGGCAGCAGTAGTGGTTCTACATCACTGAGCCGCGCGGCAAAAAGTGGGCCGCTGCTCCTGAATTCAGATCCGGAGCCCCGCTGCGGCTCATGTCCTGGCCCAAGAAGGGCCTGAACTGGTCCTCATTCGATGAGCTGTCGGTGCTCCAAACGCGCGTCAAGGGCGTGGTGGACAGGGGCGTCAAACTCGTTAATGTGGTCCAGGTGATGTTAGTTCGCCTGGTTCTTCCTTGCCAACACCGGGCCTGTAATTTGTGGGAATTCGACCCGGCCGAGCACCAGACCCTGCGGGAACTCTATGGCTCCTCACACAAGGATATCTGGAGGGTGCTCTTCAAGTCCGGCAAACCGTGGCTGGACTCCGCCGAGGACCGCGAGTATCAACTATTTCTCCCCGCAAGTCCGGTAAGTTATCGCTATGTTCTGTCTATCCATGTTTAGCTGGCATATCCCGAGGGAGACGCTTTATCCTTCCTTACGCAATTACCCCAGGAATGGACGAAGAAGGCGGGGCGGATACATTGTCCGTCCCTGCTGCCGGAGGAACCGGAAGGACCACTTCTGACGAAGATGCTGGTCCCAGCGCCTTACAAGGCGCTGAAGAAAGAGGCCCTCAAGGTGGCCAAGGAGGCCCGGAGCGGCCTCCGTCGCCACGGTGCTTCGGACACGAAATCCGAAGACTCCAACGCCCATCCTTCCTCCGAAGATGAAGAGGAGGAGGAAGAAGACGAGTCCTCCACGGGAGGGGGGGGGGAGAAGAGGATGGCCTCCTCATCCTTGGAGGCTGAATCACCGAAGAGGGGAAAAAGTTCCCTCCTAGAGGCGTCCACCACGGCTACCAATAGCAGCCCGGGGTGGGATCCCAGGGCCCAGCCCCCGGTAAAATCATGAGTACACGAAATCCGCCCACGCGCCCAGGATTACTAGGGTGCAATAGTTTAACTGGCACCATACTTTGTGTAGCCCGGCGAGGTCTCGCGCCGAACAGTCCTCATCGGAAGATTCGCTGAGCTCAGATGCCCTGGAGAGCGAGACGCCTCCGGAGGCCCCTTCCCCGAAGCCTGGGCGTGACACCGAGGTGTCGTCTCAGCAGGACCCAGACCAGGGAGGGCACACCTCTGGGGCCGGATACACGGGAGCAACGGTTCCCATGAACGTCGACGGCGGGGGCGATTTTAGATTCGGCCCGCAGCCGGACACGGTCCTGGAGACCTTTAAAGCTCCAGGATCGGGTGGGCAGCCCCCCTTGACGAAGGGAGGCGAGCCCGCTCCGCCAGCAACTTCTGTCCAAGCAGGGCTGCAGGGCGGCCTATCGACAGCGCTGAAGAGTGCGTCCATCTTCGATGAACATCGCGCCCCTATGGGTGCGGTAATTGAAAAGATTCAGTCTGCCGAGAGCGGACTGAATGAATCCTGCATTAGCCTTATAAAAGGCTTTGAGGTATGTTTTAGGAACTTTTGAAGATTGTCATAGTATGAACAGTAGCCCCTGATGCACTGTCCGGTGAAAGAGAGAACCGGACAGGGGATCAAATTTCCCCTTCGCAGGAGACTCCGTGAATGATGTATATCTCTTTGTTTGAAAATAGGCGCTCATGTGACGCACCGCCTATCATACTGCGGAAGTGTCCGGACTAATGCAGAGTCTGGAGCGGGCCGAAGAAGAGCTTGGCCGAGTGCGGAAGCAATTGGAGGACAAACAAGGTATGTCGAAACCTTTGATAAGTTAAGCACAAATGAATAGTTGTGCCTGATGAAATTATTTGTATTGTGCGCTCTAGGAGCAAATGCCGAAATTGAGGCGCTAAAGAAGGCTGTGGCCGAACCCGACAAGAGGGCCGCCGCGGAGCAGGCTCTTCGCGAGAAGCACGAGGCCGGGGTCATTGAAGCTGAACGAGAGCTGTAGGAGGCCGTGAAGAAAAGCGAGACCTTGGAGCAGAGTCTAGCAGGGAAAGAATCCGAACTCGCCCATGCTCTCCAAGCCGCAAATGATGCTCGGGAGGAAGCCTGAGGTGCTCTGAAGGACATTCAGGAGGCGAGGAGGATTGCGGCTGGTAAAGCTTTTTTACTCAAAGCGATTTTTATATAGTAACAGGAGAAATTCAAAGTGACAAATTGAATTCTTGTTTCTCCAGGGGCGTTTGCGTACCTGCCACGCAGCATATATGATGCTGCTCAATTCTACCGGGCTGAGGAGAAGAAGTCTGTGGAAAAGCATTTCTGGTCGCAGTATTTGGCGCCGAATTATCCGGTGCCCTTTGTCGATCAGCTGAAGCAGCTGATCGAACTGCACCAGGCGGCCGAACTAGCCATGAAGGACTTAGTTGTCCGCCGTGGGCCCGCCGAGCCAATTCCAAGCGATTACTTCGGGCTCGTGAAGCGGATTGTGAGTGCTTGCCCTCGGCACGAAGTCATTAAGCGGTCGGTCTGTATAGAAGGTGCAGGAATGGCATTTGCCCGCGCGAAGGTGCACTGGGGGAAACTTGATGCTGAAAAGCTGATGGCGGGGACCACCGAGGGTAAGGAGCACCGCAAGCCTGAATTATATTATGATGGTGTCTGAAAGGAGCCCGCCTTTATGGCGGAGCAATGTACCAAAGACATTATATTTCCCTGAAGACAGTCATGCTGTCCTTTGTAATGCGGAGCACTGGCACTGTTATTGTTTATTGCCTGTTATATGAAAGTTTTTTCTCTTCCTGTGCGGCCGTTTGATATATATGAATCCTGAGAGTTGGCCAGTCATCGGCTTCTGCCCCTACGTAGAAAGTACGGGGGTGTTCGGGTCATACCTGAACACTCTTTATCCCATTTTTGGGTCCTTGAAGGAGGTGTTCATCACAACGAACCAGGCAATCGGACTATAGGGCTTTATCACTCTCACTTAGCCATAGGAATTCGAGTATGGTAGGCGCAGCCCCTGGTGTTCGGAAGACCATACGAGGGGCTCTAAAAGCGCCTGATCGGAAGACTGATCTGTCGCACTCTGCATTTGGTATGGCATTATGCGGAATAAATCCTTAAAGATTTTACAACCTCTCGAACAGCTGACCAGCTCTCGCCGCATCATGACAGTCAGTTTTCGGCTTTCTCTACTGAGGCATTCGTCCGGAAGAACCGGGACACAATCGTGATAATTCTCCCGGCTACCTTAGCCGATGGAGCGGAACGTAAGGTACCAAAACATGGGAGCCGGGCAAACCCAACTAATGACCCAAGACATGATTCAGAGCTGATGCATATAGTGCTATAAGTTCAGGGTGCCCAGCGACCGAGAAGGTGGCCGGACTTTGTTGCCATATTATGAGTACAATGAAGCCCCTGACATAATGGGGCATGACACTATGTGCGGGTGCCATTATGACGAAAAAAGGCGTATCATTCAGTTCTATGTGTTGTAGTGGAGTGACACGTCTATGCGTATGAGTATGGTTTATGCTATGAAAAGAGGTATGCTGGCAGAACCTGTCGCAGCCGGACGGGAGGAAGCTGTGTGCGGATCCGAAGTGTATCCGGACTGTCTTCTTGGGGAATACTTGTGTATTCCGCTTTGTCTTGTCCGAGAGCTGATTCCATGTCGCCAGTCCTGTTCTGCGCAAAAGTGAGCCTGTAAAGAAAAATGCTTAGAGGCATTTGCGTGTTATAGGGTGGTTGAACCACGGGGCTCTTCCCCAGCTTATGCCGGAGTGCTTGATCGGAGCCTGGTCGAGCCGGGCTATCATGTCATAAAGTAGCTCGGACTCCTTTATTGGTGTCTGGGGGTTTGGCTGTCGAATCGAGGTTCGATAGAAAGGCACAACTCGCTACCTCAGCGACGGTATACTTTCCAGTGTCGGGGTGGAGTTCGGCCTTGCCCATAGTTGTGACTATGTCACGTGGGTTTGACATGGTGTGGCACCGCGTTGAATCGAGCCAACGCGGTTCGTCCCGGTAGTATATAATTATTACTGTATAGGGGGATAATGCTGAAGACTTACTCTTCGGTATGGTGTTTGTTTGGTGATCCGAAGACAACCTCCAGGGTGGTGGGCCTGTAAAACTTGGCCTTTGCACCTGGAACGACATCTTTGAGGAGATGTTTTTAGTGGGTTTGATCCTCGAGCAGTCAATACCTATCTGGTGAATTGTGTCCTGGCGCAGCAAGTTTGGGCTGCTGTTTATGCCCATAGGGGCTCGTGTGAGGTGGAACCCACCAACTATTGGGTCGATGGTAAGTGCAATTAAATTGCCATGGTTGAAATTGTCTGGACGGTCTGTGTGATCGGAGATGATCGGTCGCATTTTTGTACTGTGGGGTGACTTGTATTGTTGAGTCGGCATCCCGAGGAGTACACATTCGTTCCCTTGTTGGTTTGCGGAGGATTTTTCTTTTACCTCATAATGTTTGATGGTCTGGGCTCCTTGTTGTCTTCATAGCTTTGAGACCCCTTCTTGAATGTTTCAGGCGCGCGACCGGCCGGCTTATTTTGAAGATCCGGCATTCTCTATTGGTATGATTGGCTGCCATTCCAGGGGTACCGTGAATTTGACATGGTTGGTCGAGTATGCTGCCCGGGCCGGATGGGCCTGTATTGTTCTCTATCCACTGACCGGACTGGGTGCCGCGGAATCCGGCATCGACTACCGTGTCTTGGGCGTCATCATGATTTTTGTGACGCTTACGTCTGTTGCGTCGAGGTTTATGGATGCTGCCTCACATTTCCTGCGTATTGCCCCGGACCGTGATGTATTGGTGTCGGGGCGTGGGCTTTGGTACCTCCTCCTCGAGTTGAGGTAGCAACTTGTGTGTTGGGTACCCTTTGGCGGGGCGCTCGAGTCCGTATTCCTCGGCTACCAGGACCTCAGTCCATCTGTCTATGAGCAGATCTTGATCAGCTTGTAGCTGCTGCTGCTTCTTTTTCAGGCTTCTTGCCGTGGCCATAATCCGGCGCTTGAAGCGCTCCTGCTCTACGGGATCCTTAGGAACGCTGAATTCATTGTCGCCGAGGCTCACCTCGTATTCGGAGGGGAGCATGTAGTTGTCCTCCTCCAAGTATCCGTCTGCCGTCGCTTTGTTAAATGCAGGCTGACCTGCCCGTCTTCTGTTCGGCCTGCTCAAGGCAGGCTGATCGAATGTATTCATCTTCGCACCATCCGGATTATTTTCGTCTCCTGTGCCGGTATTGTTGTGGCGGGGCTTGGAGCGGCGCCAATGACGCCCATGCTTTGATTTCTTCCTTGAGGGGTTATCCTCCATTGCCTCATCTTCATTGGTTTCTTTGGGAGTATCCACCATATATATATTATACGAGGGCTGTCCAGCGCCCCGTGGGCGGTGGTTGCTGTTCTTCTCCTGCATCGTCGTCCACACCGTCGATGTCTTTGGAGTCGAAGTCGAGCACATCGGTCAAATTATCGACAGTGGCAATGAAGTGGGTGGTGGGTGGGTAACGAATTTCCTCATCGCCCGCCTCCCACTCGAGCCGGACATAGTTCGGCCGAGAGTCTCCTGACAAAGAGAGAGACTTTAATGAATTCAGCATGTCGCCGAAGGGCGAGTGCTGAAAGATGTCCGCAGCGGTGAACTCTATTACCGCAGCCCAACCGGATTCGGTGGGCTCGGGTGCGCGCGGTCTGGAACCTACAGCCGGACACAAGTCCGGGGGTCCGGTGACACAGGCTTCCTTAGAGATATGTTCGGCTCTACCGCCGATGAGTGCGCGGCCTCCGGGGTAGGGTCCATCCACCCATCCTCGGATGACGCGATCTTCCCCGGATTTAGGTCCGGAGCTATTGCAGGCGCGATATCACGAATATTGTCTGACAGCAGGTCTAAGCCGTGCTCGTCGTGACTGTTCGGCGCTCCTGGCGTAGGCCCGAATCCGTCGAAGATCAAGTCTCCGCGGATATCGGCCATGTAGTTCAAGTTTCCGAACCTGACCTGATGGCCAGGGGCGTAGCTGTCGATCTGCTCCAGATGGCCAAGCGAATTGGCCCGCAGTCCGAAGCCGCCGAACACAAAGATCTGTCCGGGGAGATGCTACCTCTTGAGCACTGCGTTGGTTTTTCCCCGAAGAGGAAGGGATGATGCAGTAAAGTAGCGTAAGTATTTCCCTCAATTTTTGAGAACCAAGGTATCAACCCAGTAGGAGGCCACGCGCAAGTCCCTCGTACCTGCGCAAAACGATAGCAACTCGCAACCAACGCTTAGGGGTTGTCAATCCCTTCACGGTCACTTACGAGAGTGAGATCTAATAGAGATAATAAATAATATTTTTGGTAATTTTGATATAGATAGATGCAAAGTGAAAAGTAAAAGCAAAGCAAGTAAATAAAGTGATGGAGATTGATATGATGAGAATAGACCCGGGGCCATAGGTTTCACTGGTGGCTTCTCTCAAGAGCATAGATATTCTACGGTGGGTGAACAAATTATTGTTGAGCAATTGACAGAATTGAGCATAGTTATGAGTATATCTAGGCGATGACCATGTATATAGGCATCACGTCCGAAACAAGTAGACCGAAACGATTCTGCATCTACTACTGTTACTCCACTCATCGACCGCTATCCAAAGATGCATCTAGAGTATTAAGTTAAAACAGAGTAACACCTTAAGCAAGAAGACATGATGTAGAGGAATAAATTCATGCAATATGATAAATACCCCATCTTGTTATCCTCGATGGCAACAATACAATCGTGCCTTGCAACCCCTATACATCACTAGGTAAGGAGACCGCAAGATTGAACCCAAAGCTAAGCACTTCTCCCATTGCAAGAACTACCAATCTAGTTCGCCAAACCAAACGGATAATACAAAGAGACTTGCAAAGATAACTCAATCATACATAAAAGAATTCAGAGAAGAATCAAATATTTTCCATAGATAAGTTGGATCATAAACCCACAATTCATCGTTCTCAACAAACACACCGCAAAAAGAAGATTACATCGAATAGATCTCCACGAGAGGGGAGAACATTGTATTGAGATCCAAAAAGAGAGAAGAAGCCATCTAGCTACTAACTATGGACCCGAAGGTCTGAGGTAAACTACTCACACTTCATCGGAGGGGCTATGATGATGTAGAAGCCCTCCGTGATGACGGCCCTCTCCGGTGGAGCTCCGGAACAGGCCCCAAGATGGGATCTCGTGGATACAGAAAGTTGCGGCGGTGGAATTAGGTTTTTGGCTCCTTCTCTGATCTGTCGGGGGTACGTAGGTATATATAGGAGGAAGGAGTACGTCGGTGGAGCGTCAGGGGGCCCACGAGGCGGCGCGCCTGGGGAAGCGCCCCCACCCTCGTGACCGCCTCGCACTCCTTGTCGTAGGGTCCAAGTCTCCTGGATCATGTTCGGTGAGAAAATCACGTTCCCGAAGGTTTCATTCCGTTTGGACTCCGTTTGATATTCCGTTTCTTCGAAACACTGAAATAGGCAAAAAACAGCAATTCTGGGCTGGGCCTCCGGTTAATAGGCTAGTCCCAAAAATAATATAAAAGTGGAAAATAAAGCCCATTATAGTCCAAAACAATAGATAAAGTAGCATGGAGCAATCAAAAATTATAGATACGATGGAGATGTATCAGGAGAAAGGTCTCACCCTGGACCGCGTTGTTGTTGATGATTGAAGGAGCCATCGAGCCTTGCAGCGACGACACAGAGAAACTCTCAATGAAAGCACCAATGTCGGTGTCAAAACCGGCGAATCTCGGGTAGGGGGTCCCGAACTGTGTGTCTAAGGCTAATGGTAACAGGAGGCAGGGGACATGATGTTTTACCCAGGATCGGGCCCTCTCGATGGAGGTAATACCCTACTTCCTGCTTGATTGATCTTGATGATATGAGTATTACAAGACTAGATCTACCACGAGAAAGTAGATGCTAAACCCGAGAAGCTAGCCTATGATGATTATGATTGTTATCGTCCTACAGACTAAACCCTCCAGTTTATATAGACACCGGAGGAGGCTAGGGTTACACAGAGTCGGTTACAAAGAAGGAGATCTAACATCCGGATCGCCAAGCTTGTCTTCCACGAAAAGGAGAGTCCCATCCGGACACGGGGCCGAAGTCTTGAGTCTTGTATCTTCCACGGCCCGTGGTCCGGCCAAAGTATATAGTCGGCTGTCCGGATACCCCATTATCGAGAACTCCCTCGGCACCCCTCGGTGAGGCGCTTCAAGCGCCAGCTAATAGCTACTGCAAGAAGCCTGAAGAAGAAGCAGCAGCAGCTTCAAGCTGACCAAGACCTACTCATTGACAGATGGACCGATGTTCTGGCAGCCGAAGAATACGGCCTCAAGCGTCGAGCCAAGAGCTACCCAAAACGCAGATTGCTACCTCAGTTTGATGAGGAGGATCCAGAGCCCATACCTCCCTCGCAGAATGCGGAACGACCACCATGCGGTCGTGACAGTACGGCGGACTGACCACCCCGCGGTCGGGATAAGGCGGCAACACAGGCTGAACAACGGCCCGCCCCACCGCAACGTAAAACCAGAGGCAAAACAACTCGGGATTATACATACGACCTTCAGCAGGACCTGGACAGTAGAGCAGGACACACCAGATCAATCTACGGATCGCGAGGACGTTCTTCGACGCGCGAAGACGGCTACCTATTCGGACGTGACAAACCTAGCCACGCCCGGGCCGATAACCGCAGGCAGACCCCATCGCAGGTACGCCGCGACGCGGCCGGATATAGAGGCGCCGCACGCCCTCTTTGCTTCACAAATGAAGTAATGGATCACGAATTCCCTAAGGGGTTCAAACCCGTCAATATTGAATCATACGACGGAACAACCGACCCCGCAGTATGGATCGAGGATTTCATTCTCCACATCCATATGGCCCGTGGAGACGACCTCCACGCCATCAAATACCTCCCACTAGAGCTCAAAGGTCCAGCTCAACACTGGTTAAACAGCCTGCCTGAAAATTCCATCGGCAGTTGGGAGGACTTGGCAGAAGCTTTTCTTGACAACTTCCAAGGTACTTATGTCCGGCCACCTGACGCCGATGACTTAAGTCACATAGTTCAACAACCTAGAGAGTCAGTTAAAAAATTCTGGACTAGGTTCCTAACCAAAAAGAACCAGATCGTTGACTATCCGAATGCCGAAGCCCTAGCGGCCTTTAAACATAGCATCCGTGACGATTGGCTCACCCGCCACCTTGGCCAAGAAAAACTGAAGTCTATGGCAGCCCCCACGGCACTCATGACCCGCTTTTGCGCGGGCGAGGATAGTAGGCTGACTCGCAGTAAAAACACAGCCAACGAGGCAGGCCCATCCGAGGCCAAAAACAGCACCAGCAAGCTCGGGCTCAACAGGCACAAACGCCGAAGCAATGGCGACAACACCAACGACACTACAGTCAACGCCGGATTCAACGGCTCCAAGTTAGGCCAGCGGAAGAAACCCTATAAAAGGAACAGTGAGGGACCATCAAGCTTGGACCGCATTCTCGATCGTCTGTGCCAGATACATGGCACCCCAGAGAAACAAGCCAATCATACCAACAGAGATTGTTGGGTTTTCAAACAGGCTGGCAAGTTAAACGCCGAGAACAGGGAAAAGGGATCACAAAGTGAGGACGACGAAGAGCCCCGACGGCCAAACAATGGGGGGCAGAAGAAGTTTCCCCCTCAAGTCAAAACGGTGAACATGATATATGCTACACACATCCCCAAAAGGGAACGCAAACGTGCACTCAGGGACGTCTATGCGGTAGAGCCAGTCACCCCAAAATTCAATCCATGGTCGTCAATTCCTGATCACCTTTGACCGTCGAGATCATCCAACTAGTATCCGTCATGGCAGTTCGGCCGCACTAGTCCTTGACCCAATCATCGACGGATTTCACGTGACACGAGTCCTAGTGGACGGTGGTAGCAGTCTCAACCTGCTCTATCAAGATACAGTGCGCAAAATGGGCATTAATCCGTCACGAATCAAGCCCACAAAGACTACCTTTAAAGGAGTCATACCAGGTGTAGAGGCTCGTTGTACAGGCTCAATCACACTAGAGGTTGTCTTCGATTCTCCGGACAACTTCCGGAGCGAAGAGCTAATCTTTGATATCGTCCCTTTCCACAGCGGCTACCACGCACTGCTCGTACGAACCGCGTTCGCTAGATTCAACGCGGTGCCACATTATGCTTATCTCAAGCTCAAGATGCCTAGTCCACACGGTGTCATAACAGTCAATGGAAACACGGAGCGCTCCCTCCGTACAGAAGAGCACACCGCCGCCGTAGCAGTAGAGGTACAGAGCGGCCTTCTCAAGTAGAACCATAATCCGGCAGCCGAGCCCCTGGACATCATTAAGAGGATCCGGACCACACTGCAACAGAACAGCTCGGCTCGTCAAGAGCTCGATTAGCAATTTGGCCTCCGTCCCAGTCCCGATGAGGTAGTGGCATTCGTACCACGCGTACATAATTACGCACTCAACATTCCATGGGCGTTGACGGAGGCACAGCTAGCTTGTGATCCACAGTTCGGCTAGACCGATCCCGGACTCACATACACCTTCACTATTTCATTTTTCCTTTTTCAGGTTTCTTTTACACATGCCTCCTTTGACGGCCTGACTGCTAGTCCGGTCCCAGGATAAGCACACCAAAATGGCACGAAGCACAGGCGTACAGGGGAAGCTCTAGAGGTCAATTCAATGATCACTCTACCTATTTTCAGGACCCACACGCAGCTCGCCTATGGTCGTGGCATGTTAAATAGCCGGTTGCTTATCGCACTATTTGTATCAATGCGCTTTATCGCATTAATCCAATTATAAAGGAAACAGTTCATGACCCAAGTTCAAGGATCCCAGGCATTACCTCTGCTCTCTTTCTGTTTTCCTTTAATTACTTATCTTCTAGCACCCGTACACTTTGGTACGTTTCATATTTGCCAGGGGCTCCCCATCGCCCCATAATACGGCAACAAAGTCCGAACACTTCTTATAGATAAGTTCGGCACCCCGAGTTAGCATTATATGCATTGGCTCCGAATCATGTCTTTGGTTAATAGTTGGGTTGCCCGGCTCCTGTGCTTGCTACCCTACGTTCCGCTACATCGACTAGGGTAGTAAAGGGAGAACTACTGTGATTGTACCCTGGTTCAACTGGATGAGCACCTCAGTAGAGAAAGCCGAAAACTGACTGTCATGATGCGGCGAGAGCCGGTCAGCTGTTCGGAGGTTACAAATCGTTGGAGATTTCTTCCGCATCACACAAAGGATCGGTACTTCCCGATCAAGGCGCCTATAGCACCCTGGTTCGATACTAGGGGCTGCGCCAACATTTTTACTTGTCAAACTCCTATGGCTAAGTGAGGGCATTAACGCCGCATAGTCTGATTACCTGGTTCATTGTGCTAAAAAACTCCTTCAAGGACCATATAATCGGATCAAGATTGTTTAGATACCATCCCGAACACCTCCGTACTACCTACGTGAGGGCAGAAGCCGACAACTGGAAAACCCTCAGATTTCATATAACACGGCCGCACAGGAGGTAATGTTTTTTGAAAACATAAATTATATTACATAACAATTCTGTTTCATTATACAGGGTAGGGCCAGTCCGAACACATTCATTCAAATATGACGTCTTGCAAACACTGCGCTACCGCAAGACAAGACCCCTCTAGGACATCCGCAAATTATCGCTCAGGTGTGCGGTGCTCCTTGCCCTCTGGAGGCCCCTTGGTCACCTCGACGGCGTCCATTTTCGCCCACCACATCTTGCAACGGGCGAAGGCCATGCGGGCACCTTCAATACATGCCGATCGCTTGACGACATTGATGTCTACTACACAACCTTCTTCTTGTAGACGTTGTTGGGCCTGTAAGTGCACAGGTTTGTAGGACAGTAGCAAATTTCCCTCAAGTGGATGACCTAAGGTTTATCAATCCGTAGGAGGCATAGGATGAAGATGGTCTCTCTCAAACAACCCTGCAACCAAATAACAAAGAGTCTCTTGTGTCCCCAACACACCCAATACAATGGTAAATTGTATAGGTGCACTAGTTCGGCAAAGAGATGGTGATACAAGTGTAATATGGATGCTAGATATAGGTTTTTGTAATCTGAAAATATAAAAACAGCAAGGTAACTAATGCTAAAAGTGAGCGTAAACGGTATTGCAATGATAGGAAACAAGGCCTAGGGTTCATACTTTCACTAGTGCAAGTTCTCTCAACAATAAGAACATAGATAGATCATATAACAAACCCCTCAACATGCAACAAAGAGTCACTCCAAAGCCACTAATAGCGGAGAACAAACGTAGAGATTATGGTAGGGTACGAAACCACCTCAAAGCTATTCTTTCGGATCAATCTATAAAAGAGTTCGTACTAGAATAACACCTTAAGACACAAATCAATCAAAACCCTAATGTCACCTAGATACTCCATTATCACCTCAAGTATCCGTGGGCATGATTATACGATATGCATCACACAATCTCAGATTCATCCAACCAACACAAAGTACTTCAAAGAGTGCCCCAAAGTTTCTTTCGGAGAGTCAAGAAAACGTGTGCCAACCCCTATGCATACGTTCATAGGCGGAACCCGCAAGTTGGTCACCAAAACATACATCAAGTGGCACGTGGTATCCCATTGTCACCACAGATAAGCACGGCAAGACATACATCAAGTGTTCTCAAATAAAGACTCAATCCGATAAGATAACTTCAAGAGGGAAACTCAATTCATCACAAGAGAGTAGAGGGGGAGAAACATCATAAGATCCAACTATAATAACAAAGATCGCGATACATCAAGATCGTGTGAAGTCGAGAACACGAGAGAGAGAGATCAAACACATAGCTACTGGTACATACCCTCAGCCCGAGGGTGAACTACTCCCTCCTCGTCATGTAGAGCGTCGGGATGATGAAGATGGCCACCGGTGATGGGTTCCCCCTCGTGGTGCCGGAACGGGCTCCCGAGAGGTTTTTGGTGGCTACAGAGGCTTGCGACAGCGGAACTCCCGATCTATCTTGATATTCGATGGTTTTAGGGTACATAGGATTATATAGGCGAAAGAAGTCGGTCGGGAGGTGCTCGAGGGGCCCACGAGACAGGGGGGGCGTGCCCTACAAGGGGGGCGCGCCCCCTATCTCGTGGCTGCCTCGAGGATCTTCTGATGTGAACTCCAAGTCTCCAGGATCATATTCTTCCCAAAAATAACACTGCCGAAGGTTTCATTCCGTTTGGACTCTGTTTGATATTCCTTTTCTTGAAATCTTTGAAACAGGCAATAAAAAAACAGCAATATGGGCGGGCCTCCGGTTAATAGGTTAGTCCCAAAAGTAATATAAAAGTGTATAATAAAGCCTGTAAACATCCAAAACACATAATATAATAGCATGGAACAATCAAAAATTATAGATACGTTGGAGACGTATCAAGCATCCCCAAGCTTACTTCCTGCTCGTCCTCGACTAGGTAAATGATAAAAATAGAATTTTTGATGAGGAATGCTAGTTGGCATAATTTCATTGTAATTCTTCTTAGTTGTGATACGAATATTCAGATCCGAAAGATTCAAGACAAAAGTTCATATTGACATAGAAATAATAATACTTCAAGCATACTAACAAAGCAACTATGTCTTCTCAAAACAACATGGCCAAAGAAAGTTATCCCTACAAAATCATATAGTCTGGCTATGCTCTATCTTCACCACACAAAGTATTTAAATCATGCACAACCCCGATGACAAGCCAAGCAATTGTTTCATACTTTTGACATTCTCAAAACTTTTTCAATCTTCACGCAATACATGAGCGTGAGCCATGGACATAGCACTATAGGTGGAATAGAATGGTGGTTGTGGAGAATACAAAAGGACAAGATAGTCTCACATCAACTAGGCGTATCAACGGGCTATGGAGATGCCCATCAATAGATATCAATGTGAGTGAGTAGGGATTGCCATGCAACGGATGCACTAGAGCTATATGTATATGAAAGCTCAACAAAAGAAACTAAGTGGGTGTGCATCCAACTCGCTTGCTCACGAAGACCTAGGGCATTTTGGGGAAGCCCATCATTGGAATATACAAGCCAAGTTCTATAATGAAAATTCCCACTAGTATATGAAAGTGATATCATAGGAGACTCTCTATCATGAAGATCATGGTGCTACTTTGAAGCACAAGTGTGGTAAAAGGATAGTAACATTGCCCCTTCTCTCTTTTTCTCTCATTTTTTTGTTTTGTTTATTTTTTTATTTGGGCCTTTTCTCTTTTTTTATGGCCTCTTTTTTTTTCTCCCCCCTCCTTTTTTTTATTTTTCGTCCGGAGTCTCATCCCGACTTGTGGGGTAGTCATAGTCTCCATCATCCTTTACTCATTGGGACAATGCTATAAAAAATGATGATCATCACACTTTTATTTTCTTACAACTCAAAAATTACAACTCGATTCTTAGAACAAAATATGACTCTATATGAATGCCTCTGGCGGTGTACCGGGATGTGCAATGACTCATGAGTGACATGTATGAAAGAATTATGAACGGTGGCTTTGCCACAAATACGATGCCAACTACATGATCATGCAAAGCAATATGACAATGATGGAGCGTGTCATAATAAGCGAAGCGGTGGAAAGTTGCATGGCAATATATCTCGGAATGGCTATGGAAATGCCATGATAGGTAGGTATGGTGGCTGTTTTGAGGAAGGTATATGGTGGGTGTATGATACCGGCGAAAAGTGCGCGGTATTAGAGAGGCTAGCAATGGTGGAAGTGTGAGAGTGCATATAATCCATGGACTCAACATTAGTCATAAAGAACTCATATACTTATTGCAAAAATCTACAAGTTATCAAAGCAAATATTACGCGCATGCTCCTAGGGGGATAGATTGGTAGGAAAAGACCATCGCTCGTCCCCGACCGCCACTCATAAGGAAGACAATCAATAAATAAATCATGCTCCGACTTCCTCACATAACGGTTCACCATACGTGCATGCTATGGGAATCACAAACTCTAACACAAGTATTTCTCAAATTCACAACTACTCAACTAGCATGACTCTAATATCACCATCTTCATATCTCAAAACAATTATCAAGCATCAAACTTTCCTTAGTATTCAACACACTCATAAGAAAGTTTTTACTATTTTTGAATACCTAGCATATTAAGATTATTTAAGCAAATTACCATGCTATTTAAGACTCTCAAAATAATATAAGTGAAGCATGAGAGTTCATCTATTTCTTCAAAATAAAACCACCACCGTGCTCTAAAAGATATAAGTGAAGTACTAGAACAAATGACAAACTACTCCGAAAGATATAAGTGAAGATCAATGAGTAGTCGAATAATTATGCAACTATGTGAAGACTCTCCCATTTAATAATTTCAGATCTTGGTATTTTATTCAAACAGCAAGCAAAGCTAAATAAAACTACATTGCAAGGATAGCACAACTCATGTGAAGAAGCAAAAACTTAGGCTCAACCGATACTAACCGATAGTTGTTGAAGAAGAAAGGTGGGATGCCTACCGGGGCATCCCCAAGCTTAGATGCTTGAGACTTCTTGGAATATTATCTTGGGGTGCCTTGGGCATCCCCAAGCTTTAACTTTTGTGTCTTCTTAATTCCTCTCATATCATGGTTTCTCTATTTCTCAAAAGCTTCATCCACAACAAACTCAACAAGAACCCGTGAGATAGGTTAGTATAAACCAACGCAAAACCTTATCATTTTCTACTGTAACAAATCACTTAAATTATTATTCAACATTTCATACTAAATTCCTCTGCATATTTAATACTACTATCCTCAAATAGAATCAACAAGCAAACATATGCAAACAATGCAACCATAACAGCAATCTGCCAAAACAGTACAGTCTGTAAAGAATGCAAGAGTATCAATACTTCCCTGACTCCAAAAATTATGAACCAAAATTCCCACTGTAATAAATTTATCAGAGCTCAATATGCAACAAGATTCAACATTATACCACTCTCTGAATTTTCTAGGGAATTTATGCAACAGCGGTAAACTTTCTGTTTTCAAACAGCAACATGTATACTAGCAAAATAAGCATGGTAAAGGCTATCCTTGACATTTTTATTGGAACTAAAGATGCAAAAAATTATTCTAAATAACAGCAAGCAAAAACTAACAAGATAAAATGATTCTCCAAGCAAAACACATATCATGTGGTGAATAAAAATATAGCTCCAAGTAAAGTTACCGATGAACGATGACGAAAGAGGGGATGCCTTCCCGGGGCATCCCCAAGCTTAAACTCTTAGTTGTCCTTGAATATTACCTTGGGGTGCCTTGGGAATCCCCAAGCTTAGGCTCTTGCCACTCCTTATTCCATAGTCCATCGAATCTTTACCCAAAACTTGAAAACTTCACAACACAAAACTTAACAGAAAACTCGTAAGCTCCGTTAGCGAAAGAAAACAAAAAACCACTTCAAGGTACTGTAATGAACTCATTATTTATTTATATTGGTGTAATATCTACTGTATTCCAACTTCTCTATGGTTTACAAACTATTTTACTAGCCATAGATTCATCGAAATAAGCAAACAACACACGAAAAATAGAATCTGTCAAAAACAGAACAGTCTGTAGTAATATGTAACTAACGCAAACTTCTGGGACTCCAAAAATTCTAAAATAATTTGGTGGACCTGAGGAATTTTTCTGGTAATCATCTGCAAAAAGAATCAACTAAATATCACTTTCCAGTAAAAAGTTCTAGCTAATCTCGTGAGCCCTAAAGTTTCTGTTTTTTACAGCATGATCATAAAGACTTCACCCAAGTCTTCCCAAAGGTTCTACTTGGCACAAACACTAATTAAAACATGAAAAAACATATAACCAGAAGCTAGATGGATTATTTATTCCTAAACAGAACCAAAAAGCAAGAAACTAAAATAAAATTGGGTTGCCTCCCAACAAGCGCTAACGTTTAACGCCCCTAGCTAGGCATGATGATTTCAATGATGCTCACATAAAAGATAAGAATTGAAACATAAAGAGAGCATCATGAAGAATATGACTAGCACATTTAAGTCTAACCCACTTCCTATGCATAGGGATTTTGTGAGCAAACAATTTATGGGAAAAATAATCAACAAGCATAGGAAGGTAAAACAAGCATAGCTTCAAAATTTGAAGCACACAGAGAGGAAACTTGACATTATTGCAATTCCTACGAGCATATATTCCTCCCTCATAATAATTTTCAGTAGCATCATGAATGAATTCAATAATATAACCAGCACCTAAAGCATTCTTTTCATGATCTACTTGCATAGAAAATTTACTACTCTCCACATAAGCAAAATTCTTCTTACGAACAATAGTGGGAGCAAACTCAACAAAATAACTATCATGTGAGGCATAATCCAATTGAAAACTAAAATCATGATGACAAGTTTCATGGTTATCATTATTCTTAATAGCATACAAGTCATCACAATAATCATCATAGATAGCAACTTTGTTCTCATAATCAATTGGAACCTCTTAGGAATAGTGGATTCATCACTAAATAAAGTTGACACTCTTCCAAATCCACTTTCATCAATATAATCATCATAAATAGGAGGCATGCTTTCATCATAATAAATTTGCTCATCAAAACTTGGGGACTAAAAATATCATATTCATCAAACATAGCTTCCCCAAGCTTGTGGCTTTGCATATCATTAACATCATGGATATTCAAGGAATTCATACTAATAACATTGCAATCATGCTCATCATTCAAAGATTTAGTATCAAACATTCTATAGATTTCTTCTTCTACCACTTGAGCACAATTTTCCTTTCCATCATACTCACGAAAGATATAAAAAGACGAAGCGTATGAGATAAGCTTAACTCCATTTTTTGTAGTTTTCTTTTATAAACTAAACTAGTGATAAAACAAGAAACAAAAAGATTCGATTGCAAGATCTAAAGATATACCTTCAAGCACTCACCTCCCCGGCAACAGCGCCAGAAAAGAGCTTAGTTGACGGGGTGTGAGTGAGTGCCCTTTACCTAGCCTCCCCGGCAACGGTGCCAGAAAAGAGCTTGATGTCTACTACACAACCTTCTTCTTGTAGACGTTGTTGGGCCCGTAAGTGCACAGGTTTGTAGGACAGTAGCAAATTTCCCTCAAGTGGATGACCTAAGGTTTATCAATCCGTAGGGAGGCGTGGGATGAAGATGGTCTCTCTCAAACAACCCTGCAACGAAATAACAAAGAGTCTCTTGTGTCCCCAACACACCCAATACAATGGTAAATCGTATAGGTGCACTAGTTCGGCGAAGAGATGGTGATACAAGTGCAATATGGATGGTAGATATAAAAATATAAAAACAGCAAGGTAACTAATGATAAAAGTGAGCGTAAACGGTATTGCAATGATAGGAAACAAGGCCTAGGGTTCATCCTTTCACTAGTGCAAGTTCTCTCAACAATAATAACATAGATAGATCATATAACAAGCCCTCAACATGCAACAAAGAGTCACTCCAAAGCCACTAATAGCGGAGAACAAATGTAGAGATTATGGTAGGGTACGAAACCATCTCAAAGCTATTCTTTTGGATCAATCTATAAAAGAGTTCGTACTAGAATAACACCTAAAGACACAAATCAATAAAAACCCTAATGTCACCTAGATACTCCATTTGTTGGGGAACATAGCAGATATTCAAAATTTTCCTACGAGTCACCAAGATCTATCTATGGAGAGACTAGCAACGAGAGACAGGGAGTGCATCTACATACCCTTGTAGATCGCTAAGCGGAAGCGTTCAAGAGAACGGGGTTGAAGGAGTCGTACTCGCAGCGATTCAGATCGCGGTTGATTCCGATCTAAGCACCGAACAACGGTGCCTCCGCGTTCAACACACGTACAGCCCGGGGACGTCTCCTCCTTCTTGATCCAGCAAGGGGAGAGGAGAAGTTGAGGGAGAACTCCGACAACACGATGGCATGGTGGTGATGGAGCTCGTGGTTCTCCGGCAGGGCTTCGCCAAGCACTACGGAGGAGGAGGTGGTGTTGGAGGAGGGAGAGGGCTGCGCCAGGGAAGAGGTATTGCTGCCCTCCCACCCCTCCACTATATATAGGGGCAAGGGAGGAGGGGGAGGCGCCCTAGGGTTCCCTAGGGGAGGGGCGGCGGCCATAGGGGAAACCCTAGATGGGTTTTGGCGCCCCCACCCCCTAGGAAACTTGCCCCCCAAGCCGGGAGGGGCGGCTGCCCTAGGGTGGCGCCCCCACCTCTCCAGGTTACGTGAGATGGGGTGGGAGGGGCGCTCAGCCCCTTAGCGGGCTGATGTGCCCTCTCCCCTTGGCCCATAAGGCCCCCCAAATCTTGTCGGGGCCTCCGAAACCCCTTTCGGACACGTTGGTCATCACCTGGTACCCCCGGAACAATTCCGACTCCAATACCCTTCGTCCAATATACTGATCTTCACCTCCGGACCATTCCGGAGCTCCTCGTCATGTCCGGGATCTCATCCGGGACTCCGAACAACCTTCAGTAACCACATACTATTTCCCATAACAACTCTAGCGTCACCGAACCTTAAGTGTGTAGACCCTACGGGTTCCGGAACCATGCAGACATGACCGAGATGTTCTTCGGTCAATAACTAACAGCGGGATTTGGATACCCATGTTGGCTCCCACATGTTCCACGATGATCTCATCGGATGAACCACGATGTCAAGGATTCAAGCAATCCCGTATGCAATTCCCTTTGTCTACCGGTATAGTACTTGCCCGAGATTCGATCGTCGGTATCCCGATACCTTGTTCAATCTCGTTACCGGCAAGTCTCTTTACTCGTTCCGTAACACATCATCCCGTGATCAACCCCTTGGTCACATTGTGCACATTATGATGATGTCCTACCGAGTGGGCCCAGAGATACCTCTCCGTCACACGGAGTGACAAATCCCAGTCTCGATTCATGCCAACCCAATAGACACTTTCGGAGATACCCATAGTGCACCTTTATAGCCACCCAGTTACGTTGTGACGTTTGGTACACCCAAAGCATTCCTACGGTATCCGGGAGTTGCACAATCTCTTGGTCTAAGGAAATGATACTTGACATTAGAAAAGCTTTAGCATATGAACTGCACGATCTTTGTGCTAGGCTTAGGATTGGGTCTTGTCCATCACATCATTCTCCTAATGATGTGATCCCGTTATCAACGACATCCAATGTCCATGGTCGGAAACCGTAACCATCTATTGATCAACGAGCTAGTCAACTAGAGGCTTACTAGGGACATGGTGTTGTCTATGTATCCACACATGTATCTGAGTTTCCTATCAATACAATTATATCATGGATAATAAACGATTATCATGAACAAGGAAATAACAATAATAATAACTAATCTATTATTGCCTCTAGGGCATATTTCCAACAGTCTCCCACTTGCACTAGAGACAATAATCGAGTTCACATCGCCATGTTATAAACACTCACATCTCACATCGCCATGTGACCAACATCCAAAGACTTTACAAGAATCAATAATCTAGTTCACATCACTATGTGATTAACACTCAATGAGTTACGGGTTTGATCATGTTATGCTTGTGAGAGAGGTTGTAGTCAGCGGGTGTGCAATAGTCAGATCCCTATGTTTTTCGCAAAACTTTATGTCATATCGTAGATGCTACTACCACATTCCACTTGGAGCTATTCCAAATTGTTGCTCCATTATACGTATCCGGTATCTCTACTTAGAGCTATCCAGATAGGTGTTAAGCTTGCATCAACACAACTCTTTATGTCGAACTCTTTATCACCTCCATAACCGAGAAACATATCCTTATTCCTCTAAGAATAATTTTGAACGCTATCTGGTGATCCACTCCTTGATCACCTTTGTACCCTCTTGCCAAACATGTGGCAAGGCACACATCAGTTGCGATACTCAGCATGGCATACCGTATAGAGCCTATGACAAAAGCATAGGGGACGACCTTCGTCCTTCCTCTTTCTTCTGCCGTGGTCATGTCTTGAGTCTTACTCAATACTCACACCATACAACACAGCCAAGAACTCCTTCTTTGCTAATCTATTTTGAACTCCTTCAAAATCTTGTCACGGTATGTATTCATTTGAAAATACTATTAAGCGTTTTGATCTATCCTTATAGATCTTGATGCTCAATGTTCAAGTAGCTTAATCCAGGTTTTCCATTGAAAAACACTTTTCAAATAACCCTATATGCTTTCTACATCATTTCCGATCAACAATATGTCAACAACATATACTCATCGAAATGCTATAGTGCTCCCCACTCACTTCTTTGGAAATACAAGTTTCTCATAAACTTTGTATAAACCCAAAATCTTTGATCATCTCATCAAAGCGTATATTCCATCTCCGAGACGCTTACTCCGGTCCTTAGAAGGATTCTTTGGAGCTTTGCATACCTGTTGGCATCTTTCAGATTGACAAAACCTTTGGGTTGTATCACATACAACCTTTCCTCAAGAAAATTGTCGAGGAAACAATGTATTGACATCCTATCTGCAAGATTTCATAAATAATGCATCAACTGCTAACATAATTCCAACAGACTCTTAGCATCGCCACGAGTGAGAATGTCTCATCGTAGTCAACTCCTTGAACTTGTCGGAAAACATCTTAGCGACAAGTCGAGCTTTCTTAATGGTGACACTTACCATCATTATGCATCTTCCTTTTAAAATCCATCTATACTCAACAACTTTACGACCATCGAGTAGTTCTTCCAAAGTCTACACTTTGTTTTATACATGGATCCTCTCTCGGATTTTATGGCTTCGAGCCATTCGTCGGAATCCGGGCCCACCATCGCTTCTCCATAGCTCGTAGGTTCATTGTTGTCTAGCAACATGACCTCCTAAGACAGGATTACGTACCACTCCGAAGTAGTACGTATCCTTGTCGACCTACGAGATTGGTAGTGACTTGATCCGAAGTTTCGTGATCACTATCATAAGCTTCCACTTCAATTGGTGTAGGTGCCACAGGAACAACTTCCTGTGCCCTGCTACATACTAGTTGAAGTGACGGTTCAATAACCTCATCAAGTCTCCACCATCCTCCCACTCAATTCGTTCGCGAGAAACTTTTTTTTCGAGAAAGGACCCGTTTCTAGAAACAATCACTTTTGCTTCCGGGTCTGAAATAGGAGGTATACCAAACTGTTTTTGGGTTTCCTATGAAGATGCATTTATCCGCTTTGGGTTCGAGCTTATCAACCTGAAACTTTTTCACATAAGCGTCGCAGCCCCAAGCTTTCAAGAAACGAAAGCTTAGGTTTCTCCAAACCATAGTTCATACGGTGTCATCTCAACGGAATTACGTGGTGCCCTATTTAAAGTGAGTGCGGTTGTCTCTAATGCCTAACCCATGAACGATAGTGGTAATTCGATAAGAGACATCATGGTACGCACCATATCCAATAGGGTGAAACTATGATGTTCGGACACACCATCACACTATGGTGTTCCAAAGTATTAATTGTGAAACAATTTCCACAATGTCTTAGTTGCGTGCCAAAACTCGTAACTCAGATATTCATCTCTATGATCATATCATAGACATTTTATCCTCTTGTCACGAAGATCTTTAACTTCACTCTGAAATTACTTGAACCATTCAATAATTCAGACTTGTGTTTCATCAAGTAAATATACTCAAGATCTACTCAAATCATGCGTGAAGTAAGAACATAACGATATCCACTGCGTGCCTCATCACTCATTGGACTGCACACATCAAAATGTATTACTTCCAACAAGTTGATTTCTTGTTCCATTTCACTGAAACGAGGCTTTCAGTAATCTTGCCCATATGGTATGATTTGCATGTCTCAAGTGATTCAAAATCAAGTGAGTCCAAACGGTCCATCTGCATGGAGTTTCTTCATGCATATACACCAATAGACATGGCTCGCATGTCTCAAACTTTTCAAAGCGAGTGAGTCCAAAGATCCATCAACATGGAGCTTCTTCATACGTGTTATACCAATATGACTTACATGGCAGTGCCACAAGTAGGTGGTACTATCATTACTATCTTATATCTTTTGGCATGAACATGTGTATCACTACGATCGAGATTGAATAAACCATTCTTTTAGGTGCAAGACCATTGAAGGTATTTATTCAAATAAATAAAGTAACCATTATTCTCCTTAAATAAATAACCAGTGTGCGATAGACATAATCCAATCATGTCTATGCTCAACGCAAAACACCAAATAACAATTTTAGGTTTAACTCAATCTCGATGGTAGAGGGAGGCGTGCGATGCTTGATCACATCAACCTTGGAAACACTTCCAACACATATCGTCGGCTCACCTTTAGCTAGGCTCCGTTTATTCCGTAGCTTTTATTTCGAGTTATTAACACTTAGCAACCGAACGGTATCTAATACCCTGGTGCTACTAGGAGTACTAGTAAAGTACACATTAACATAATGTATATCTAATATACTTCTATCGACCTTGCCAGCCTTCTCATCTACCAAGTATCTAGGGTTGTTCCGCTTGGTGTCCGTTCCTCTCATTACGAAGCACTTAGTCTCGGGTTTGGGTTCAACCTTGGGTTTCTTCACCAGAGCAGCAACTGTTTTTCCGTTTCATGAAGTATCCCTTGTTGCCCTTGCCCTTCTTGAAACTAGTGGTTTTACCAACCATCAACAATTGATCCTCCTACTTGACTTCTACTTTCGCGGTGTCAAACATCGCGAACACTTCAAGGATCATCATATCTATCCCGTATATGTTATAGTTCATCACCAAGCTCTAGTAGCTTGGTGGCAATGTCTTTGGAGAAACATCACTATCTCATCTGGAAGATTAACTCCCACTCGATTCAAGTGATTGTTGTACCCAGACAATCTGAGTACAAGCTCAACGATTGAGATCTTCTCCCTTAGTTTGTAGGCTAGAAAACTCGTCGAGGTCTCATACCTCTTGGCGTGGGCACGAGCCTGAAATCCCAATTTCAGCCCTCGTAACATCTCATATGTTCATGACGTTTCAAAAACGTCTTTGGTGCCTCAATTCTAAGCCGTTTAACATTACCGAACTATCACGTAGTCATCAAAACGTGTGTGTCGGATGTTCACAACATCCACAGACCACGTTCGAGGTCCAGCACACCGAGCGGTGCATTAAGGACATAAGCTTTCTACTGACCGCATAATTGCTATTGTCAACTTTCAACTATATTTTCTCTAGGAACATATCTAAACAGTAGAACTAAAGCGCGAGCTATGACATAATTTGCAAAGGGCTTTTGACTATGTTCAGGATAATTAAGTTCATCTAATGAACTCCCACTCGAGATAGACATCCCTCCGGTCATCTAAGTGATTACATGATCCGAGTCAACTAGGCCGTGTCCGATCATCACGTGAGACGGACTAGTCATCATCGATGAACATCTTCATGTTGATCGTATCCACCATACGACTCATGCTCGACCTTTCGGTCTCTTGTGTTCCGAGGCCATTTCTGTACATGCTAGGCTCGTCAAGTTAATCTAAGTGTTTCGCGTGTGTAAATCTGGCTTACACCCGTTGTATGTGAACGTAAGAATCTATCACACCCGATCATCACGTGGTGCTTCAAACAGCGAACTTTACATAGCGGTGCACGCTTAGGGGAACACTTTCTTGAAATTTTAATGAGGGATCATCTTATTTACTACCGTTGTTCTAAGCAAATAAGATGCATAAACATGATAAACATCACATGCCATCAAATAGTGACATGAGATGGCCAATATCATTTTGCTCCTGTTGATCTCCATCTTGGGCTCCATGATCATCATCGCCACGGCATGACACCATGATCTCCATCATCATGATCTCCATCATCGTGTCTCCATGATGTTGTCTCGCCAACTTATTACTTCTACTACTATGGCTACGGTTAGCAATAAAGTAAAGTAATTACATGGCGTTGTTCAATGACACGCAGGTCATACAATAAATTAAGACAACTCATATGGCTCCTGCGGTTGTCATACTCATCGACATGCAAGTCGTGATTCCTATTACAAGAACATGATCAATCTCATACATCACATATCATTCATCACATTCTTCTTGGCCATATCACATCACATAGCATACCCTGCAAAAACAAGTTAGACGTCCTCTAATTGTTGTTTGCATGTTTTACGTGGCTGCTATGGGTTTCTAGCAAGAACGTTACTTACCTACGCAAAACCACAACGTGATATGCCAAGTGCTAATTACCCTTCCTACGGACCCTTTTCATCGAATCCGTTCGACTAAAGTGGAGAGACTGGCACCGCTTAGCCACCTTATGCACCAAGTGCATGTCACCGGTGGAACTTTGTCTCACGTAAGTGTATGTGTAAGGTCGGTCCGGGCTGCTTCATCCCACAATACCGTCGAAACAAGATTGGACTAGTAACGGTAAGCATATTGAACAAAATCAACGCCCATAACTACTTTGTGTTCTACTCGTGCAAAGAATCTACGCAATAGACCTAGCTCATGATGCCACTGTCGGGGAACGTAGCAGAAATTCAAAATTTTCCTACGAGTCACCAAGATCTATCTATGGAGAGACTATCAACGAGAGAGAGGGGAGTGCATCTACATACCCTTGTAGATCGCTAAGCGAAAGCGTTCAAGAGAACGGGGTTGAAGGAGTCGTACTCGCAGCGATTCAGATCCCGGTTGATTCCGATCTAAGCACCGAACAACGGTGCCTCCGCGTTCAACACACGTACAGCCCGGGGACGTCTCCTCCTTCTTGATCCAGCAAGGGGAGAGGAGAAGTTGAGGAAGAACTCCGACAGCACGACGGCATGGTGGTGATGGAGCTCGTGGTTCTCCGGCAGGGCTTCGCCAAGCACTACGGAGGAGGAGGAGGTGTTGGAGGAGGGAGAGGGCTGCGCCAGGGAAGAGGTATTGCTGCCCTCCCACCCCTCCACAATATATAGGGGCAAGGGAGGAGGGGGAGGCGCCCGAGGGTTCCCTAGGGGAGGGGCGGCGGCCATAGGGGAAACACAAGATGGGTTTTGGCGCACCAACCCCCTAGGACACTTGCACCCAAGCCGGGAGGCGGCTGCCCTAGTGGTGGTGCCCCCACCTCCAAAGTTCACGTGAGATGGGGTGGGAGGGCGCTCAGCCCTTTAGTGGGATGATGTGCCCTATCTACTTGGCCCATAAGGCACCCCAAAGCTTGCCGGGGACTCCGAAACCCCTTTCGGAAACGTTGGTCATCACCTGGTACCCCCGGAACAATTCCGGACTCCAATACCCTTCGTCCAATATACCGATCTTCACCTCCGGACCATTCCGTAGCTCCTCGTCATGTCGGGATCTCATCCGGGACTCCGAACAACCTTCGGTAACCACATACTATTTCCCATAACAACTCTAGCGTCACCGAACCTTAAGTGTGTAGACCCTACGGGTTCGGGAACCATGCGCATATGACCGAGGCGTTCTCCGGTCAATAACTAACAGCGGATCTGGATACCCATGTTGGCTCCTACATGTTCCACGATGATCTCATTGGATGAACCACGATGTCAAGGATTCAAGCAATCCCGTATGCAATTCCCTTTGTCTACCGGTATAGTACTTGCCCGAGATTCGATCGTCGGTATCCCGATACCTTGTTCAATCTCGTTACCGGCAAGTCTCTTTACTCGTTCCGTAACACATCATCCCCTGATCAACCCCTTGGTCACATTGTGCACATTATGATGATGTCCTACCGAGTGGGCCCAGAGATACCTCTCCGTCACACGGAGTGACAAATCCCAATCTCGATTCATGCCAACCCAACAGACACTTTCGGAGATACCCGTAGTGCACCTTTATAGCCACCCGATTACGTTGTAGACGCTTTGGTACACCCAAAGCATTCCTACGGTATCCGGGAGTTGCACAATCTCATGGTCTAAGGAAATGATACTTGACATTAGAAAAGCTTTAGCATACGAACTACACGATCTTTGTGCTAGGCTTAGGATTGGGTCTTGTCCATCACATCATTCTCCTAATGATGTGATCCCGTTATCAAACGACATCCAATGTCCATGGTCAGGAAACCGTAACCATCTATTGATCAACGAGCTAGTCAACTAGAGGCTTACTAGGGACATGGTGTTGTCTATGTATGCACACATTCCTATCAATACAATTATAGCATGGATAATAAACGATTATCATGAACAACGAAATAACAATAATAATAACTAATTTATTATTGCCTCTAGGGCATATTTCCAACACCATTGTCACCTCAAGTATTCGTGGGCATGATTATACGTTATGCATCACAAAATCTCAGATTCATCCAACCAAGACAAAGTACTTCAAAGAGTGCCCCAAAGTTTCTCTTTGGAGAGTCAAGAAAACGTGTGCCAACCCCTATGCATAGGTTCATAGGAGGAACCCGCAAGTTGGTCACCAGAACATACATCAAGTGGCACGTGATATCCCATTGTCACCACAGATAAGCACGGCAAGACATACATCAAGTGTTCTCAAATAAAGACTTAATCCGATAAGATAACTTAAAGAGGGAAACTCAATTCATCACAAGAGAGTAGAGGGGGAGAAACATCATAAGATCCAACTATAAAAACAAAGCTCGCGATACATCAAGATCGTGTGAAGTCGAGAACACGAGAGAGAGAGATCAAACACATAGCTACTGGTACATGCCCTCAACCCCGAGGGTGAACTACTCCCTCCTCGTCATGGAGAGCGCCGGGATGATGAAGATGGCCACCGGTGATGGGTTCCCTGTCGTGGAATTGTCACGGCAGATGTCCTAATGTGAGGACTTAGTCGTGAGGCCAACGCATCTATGTAGTAGCTTGAGAGGGGTTGAGTTGAATCGAGAGATGCAACACAAGACAAGGGTTTAGACAGCTTCGGGCCCCGGGAAACATCATCCGGTAACAACCCTACATGTTGTTTGTGGCTAGGTCTCATTATACTCATCGTATGCGTCACGGTAGTTTGACTCTTTGTGTCTAGCCCTAGAGATTGTTTCTTGCTTGCCTGTCCCTCTTTGGGGAGCCCTGCCCCTCCTTATATAAGTTAGAGGGGCAGGTTACATGTGGAGTCCTAGTAGGACTAGGACTAGTCTATCTTCTCTTACAAGTTGAATACAAGTCCGGGTCTTGCTTTCGCATAAAGGAAATATTCGTCGTCCCTTTCCTCTTAAGCCGGCCCGCCTTTATATGAACCGGCATACTGGGCCTTGGGCCTTGTCATCCGTCGGAAGCACCCGCCGGGTCACCCATGAGTCTTCAGGCTCGTGAGTCGTCACACCAGTGAGCCGCCGGACATGTGAGTCGCCAATCCTCTGGCGGTTACTAATGAAATATCAAGTCCCGCCGGGTCATACCGCGGGGTATATCCCCGACATTAGCCCCCAGTTTAATCTTGATTTATCCATGTTAAACTAACCCTGCAAAATAACTCAAGAACAATTTGACAGGTTGTGCTCCGGGTTAAATATTCTGCAAGCCGACACTTGATCATCCGTAAGTCCTTGACATTTTCTCCTGGAAAATCCGGGTCAATACGCCAGCTTTATAATCCATTTGCTGACATTGGCTCTTGTAAAGAAATATTATAAGATATAATCCATTTGAGTCGGCCTTCAATTCTCTGTTTTGACAAAAATATTGGTCTTGAAATATTCAACTGATATTCAGCCGGCTTAAAGATGTAGATCTTGCCGATTTATGATTGCCAAAATTATCGGGGTATAAACGAATGATGCCGGGTCATGTAATTGTTGCTGATGCCGGGTTAATATTATGATGACGCCGGGTCATAAACTTTGCAGATTTCTCCGATAATAATATAATACCTGATTTGCTCAAAACTGAGAATTTGAAGTTATTCCTCCCTTATATGCATATCACCTGTAGCCCCCAAGTACCGGGTTGTCATGCTTGCAGCAACCTGGGACTTGTAATTGCCTTATGCTCATAAAAATTTCAACCAGTGTAGCCCCCAAGGGCCGGGTCATTATGCAATAATGAGCAGGGACTTTGTAAATATGATCATGTAAACTTGAGCAACAATCGTGTAGCCCCCAAGGGCCGGCTCAATAAGATATTACTGAGCTGGGACTTTGTATATGATTCATTGATAATACCATCAAATGATGTAATCTCCACCATGGGGCTTGAACCCACGTCCACAAGGTTAAGAGCTTTGTACTCTACCAACTGAATAATGGATCTTTCAACATAATGGATTAAGGCTTGTGTACCTTGAATTTCCGATAGGAGCAATTGGTAGCCCCCAAGGGCCATCTCATTTAAAATGTGATGAGTCGGGTCTTGAGCAAAAAATGACTTTGCATTAGCCCCCAAGTGCCATGGTGCATCTTTGGCGGTGACATGTGACTTGTATATTCGATGTAATCTCGATTTGAACAATGTAGCCACAAGTCTTGGGTCGTAGCCTGCGGTGACTCGGGACTATTTCCTCCATTGTAAAATAAATCATGCCCATTGATAAAAATAATAACCGTTGCGCTAAAGCGACTTTGAAAACCTCAATCATAACACTGGTTATTGATAATCACAATAGAAATCCAGCCATGTTGGCTATTCAAGATTTGAACAATATAATCTGGTATGAAAACCTCAATCATTCAATATCATCATGAAAATCCAGCCAGTTTTGGCTATTAAAGATTTGAATACCTCATCGGTTCACAAATAAATCCGGAGTTTAAATACCTGGCGGCTCTTGGCCGATGACGACTTAATACGCATTCATTGTAAGTTGGAATTTTTGTAACCGGTGGCCTATAGCCCTTGAGAAAATCAATAATTGATAACCCTTTTGAGACACCAATTTCAGTGATGAGCTTGGACTGAAGCATTTATATAAGTTATAGTTCTGCAAATCCTGCACAGAGTTTAAACAACAAATACCCTAGCGACTTAACGTCAAGAGCCAGGGCGGGTAAACACCCAAATGTAGTCTTACCCTGCACACAAGTAGATCACAAGAACCCTTGGTGGTTTACCGCAGGGTGGGTCATAATACCTCACATATAACCACTGTGATATTGAATTTGTACTGCCGGTCTACATGACCTGTGCATTAAGGGTGATAACCCAATCCTTAGAAGCCAATGCTTCCACATAGATGATGATTGTCATAAGCTGGCGACTTATAGTCAAAAGTCAAGCCGGGTTAAGCATAAAACACTTATATACATTTGAGATATAATCCAAAAAAGGTCTCAAGTCAAACCCAAAATTGTTCGCAAAAAAGATTTAAAAAATTTAAGGCTTCTGATTCTTATACGATCAAAAAACCGTTCCAAAGGGGTTGAGCTAAGATTCGAATACGATCATATAGCCCCCAGTGGCTTTGGCGTTGCCGATCAAGAGGGTACCGACAGCTATGTTCTCTTTGGTACGAATACGACCTATGTTTGAACAAGAAGCCCCCAAATGACCTTGAGAGTTGTTTAACGATGCTGATTCGAATACGATCCACGTCGGACCCAAAAGAGGTTAAGCTATGTTCGGATACGATCAGGAAGCCCCTAGTGAGTTTGGCAAGGTGTGCCGATCAAAAGGGTTTCGACAGCTATGTTCGCTTTGGTTGAATCGACCTATATTTGAATAGGAAGCCCCCAAGGGACCATATATTAGCATTGCACCGATCAAGAGGGTACCGACAGCTGTGCTCGATGAGCAGGAAGCCCCCAAGTGACCATAATAAGATAAGCCGTAAGGTAGGATACCTATGTTTGAACCGCGCATCATGGCAGCAAGTTCTTTTTGGCAACCTTTAATTTTTCGTAGAACTCGAACTTGCGAGAGATTAATTCTTTTTGAACCGGAACTTTAAACCGGATTTGAAAGCTTCAAAAAATTTGTGAGGAACAAATTTACCTTGAGCTGGATTTTGAACCGGATTTGAGACTTTCAGTGCTTTGTGGGAGAAAGATGTCCCTTGAACCGGATTTTAAACCAGAATCCTTATTTTGAGCCGGAAATCTTCTGATGGCTTTTAGATTTTCATCAATCTAGCAATAATCTCCGGGGCCGGGTTATTTTTCCCTTCAATGACCCGAAGTTCTTGAATTTATTGAAACCGGCTAATTTTGCCAAGCCATACCATTGTAGCCCCCGAGTCTCAAGACGACTCGAGGAGTTGGCTTGAGATTCTCATATTTGACCATAGCAGAAGGTGTATATCATTGGCGTTGATAGCGCGATGTGAATCCACAAAAGGTTGAGGTGACTGCAGCAGGTTATAAATGATCCCGTATGAGCCGTGTCAGCAACTCGGCCAATGGTTCCTTCCAACTGGCTGTTTGAAGTTTAACCAAACTTGTAGTGGCGGTGACTTGTGCGCCTGCCCATTGAGCCATCCAGTGGAGACGGCGGCTGATAATACATGATAATTTGCCTCCAATTTGTTGGAAGAAAAACCGGGCTTCCCAAGCAGTGACTTGCTCATACTCAATAAACCACTCATGCAGACAGGTGCAGCCCGGTGTGTTGATGTAGACCAGGCCGCGAGAGACGGACGGTAAAGACGACCGCAACATCTGAGGCGGCGCAAACAGATGAACCGGCTGTGGCGTTGTAAGCCGGTGCGGACGGGCAAGTTGTCCTCCTTGTTGTAAGCCGGCATGGTCGCGAGAGACGGCCACGGCGTTGTAAGCCAGCACGGTCGCGAGAGACGGCCACTGCATTGTGAGCCGGTGCGGGAGTCTGTTGAGTAAGGACGACCACCTATGTCGAATGATGTTGGCACGCCTCCATCTCTGCGGTATAATGCCACTTTGTAATGAATAATTCTCCTGCATATGAAACACAGCAGGGCAAAATAGTTTTGCTCGGATGAATTAACATGTGCTTAAAAATAAATAGGGCAAACAACACCTGGTATTTTTTCGGATGTTGATAGCAGCTCATCTGAACATCTCCAGTAGCTACCCTTCCCTGATAATAGCCATACACGTGATCATACCATCAAGTACTGCCAACACACATGTCCTGATAATATGGTTGACTTTTCAATTTGATCTTCCATGTGAATACTTGATGTTTTCTCCAGTATGTATTCGTACAAGCTCTGTGTGCAACAGCCAGCTTTTCTCATAACCATTGCTGAAGTGACCTTCTCCCGTATTAACTATATATTTCAGGCCTAGGCAAAGGCGGCTCGCGGTGACTGTTAGGGATGGCGACTGTGACTCGCAGAGGCAACGAAAACGGCCGGGAGGCGAACGGCAGGGTCGGGGCCGCACATGCTGTGGAAACAACGCAAACCAGAGTAATTGTTTTTTAACAAAAACAATATATGCTAATAAATTTAAATGGATAAATGTCACCTGACTCGCCCGGACAACAGATGAGTCGGCCGCGGCGCTATAAGCCGGTGCGGACGGGCGAGTCAATCACGAAGACTGGTTTGGAGGTGGGTCGCTCGTGCATGTTGAACTCCCCCTTTCCCCCCTTTTTTTCTAAACACCCGGGTTTTTGAATCGCGCATCTGCTGTCTAAATCGCGCGTCGAGGTGGCTCAAAAGTTTGTTGGAAGAAACGCAATAAAAAATGCCAGCAAAACCTCTTAAACTGAAAAGCTGCAAGCATAGAATAGCACGAGCAGACAACATATGTTTTGTTGAAAATATGAGCAAATTACTATGAGATTTAATCCGAATAAATTGGAAATAGATCATGACAGCAATAGCAGAGATTAAACTAATCATGCGAACTAACATAGCAGATGAACAGATCACATCTAGGGCATATACTAGAAACATGAATTCTACCACGATCTCGAACAGGAAGGATAGAATCACATACGGTGCAGCAAGAGCAGCACCGCCGGCGTTGACGTTGTCGCCCATGTCGTCGAGGATGAGGTTGCCGAGGTCGGGAAGAAGTCGCTGTCACAAGTCGTCGCTGCCAAAGGTCGCGATGAAAAGCGCTCCCCAAAACCTGATCGCTTCTCTCCCGTGACAGGATCACGAGAGGCGGGGTTCCGGAGGCTCGCTGTCCCTTCTCCTGCACGCCGAAAGGAGGGATGGAGAAGATTTGCTTGGCGGCGCAATGATCCGGAGCGCTGGTGAGAAACCATACGAAGCGGCGGCGGCTAGGGTAGACGTCACCGACTATATAGTGCGGGTCGGGTAGGTCGTGGGAGTAAACCCCACGCCTCGAAGTCGTCACGATCCAAAAGAATCGGAAACGGTTCAGTAATTAACGTGTCCATTAATTATTAATTAATGACTCATTAATTTTTCCCGAGCAGCAAATATAGACAACGTGCATAGCTCTGTCCTTGGCTCGGCTCAATCCCGCAACCGGCGTGGCCGTGACGAGGCGTGGGCGTGGCGTGGCGGCGAGGAGGAAGAGCTGCAGTAGGTCTCCTCTTCTCATGCTCATACAAGTGGTAGAAGAGCTCACCTTATAAAGAGGTGCAACTCTCTCTCAACTTATGAGGTGGGACTAAACTTTAGCCTCACTCACTTCACTCACATGTGTGCATGAATAGGCCAAGAGAATTTCAATTTTAGTTGGGCTTTGGGCCAAAAGCCCACTAGCAAATTCCAACAATCCCCCACAAAGTCTCATTGGCACATTTCACCATTTATTTCCAAAACATTGTTTATATACCGGTGCTTAGTGGAGACGTGAAGTTGAACTTCCACTTAGAGATTTATGCTACACTAGATCACAACTTGAATAGTGGACTATGCCTTGAACTACAAGTTTTCATGAGACTAGTTTCACACAAACTCTTGACCGATCTTGGGCTGCGCAAGGCTTCCATGCTGGTGGAGCATATACGTCATACTCCGGGGCCTTTCATGAATTTATTAGAGAACACCCAATTCTCACAGATCATGCGGCGTTAATAGTCAAATTCATATAGGTGTGTTCCTCGGAAGATGTTCTTGAGGACAACATCTCCGCTTACCCGAATAAGCCACTTGGAACACATTAAGATAAGTATCAACCTGCCATGCAGATCAGGGAGAGTATTGCATCTTCACGGAG
Source organism: Aegilops bicornis (assembly GCA_021605145.1). Taxonomy (NCBI): domain Eukaryota; kingdom Viridiplantae; phylum Streptophyta; class Magnoliopsida; order Poales; family Poaceae; genus Aegilops; species Aegilops bicornis. The sequence continues at coordinate 153,268 of JAHIAL010000116.1, read as the reverse complement.
GGATAGTTAATATAGGGATACTTCCTCCTCGGTGACCAAAAGCTTGTCTCCACTTCTACTTCACGGGATCTCCGATCACATAGAGTGGGTTACCACTATGGACAACTCATGCGGTGGGTCTCGCACTCCATCTCCATCGATGCATTATCTATCACATTACGTGGATAGACCCTTTGTGAAGGGATTCGCCAAGTTTTTCGACGCTTGGATATAATCCAATGTAATAACTCCGGAGTTCCTCGGTTTCGACAGATTTGAATCTCCTCTTCACATGCCTTGAGGACTTCATATTGTCCTTAGAACTGTTTATCTTGGACGATCACGCTTTGATTATCACAGTTCATCAGGGATAGGGGGTATTGGTTTTTCAACCATAGGTAAGTCCATCAATAGCTCACGAAGCCACTCGCTTAACAGGGCGGTGTCTAATGCTTGTGAGTTACGCTTCCATAGTTGACCTCGTTAAGATGGTCTCGCTTGCAAGACTTCCAGAAACAGCGCCACCACCAAGTGTAAAAACATAACCACTTGTGGCCTTAATCTCATCAGCATCGGATATCCGGTCGAGTCACTATAACCCTCCGGCACTCCATGGCTACCCTGTAGTGAATCCCATAGCTCGCAGCGTGCCCTTCAAGTAGCACATAACTCTCTCAAGCGCACGCCAATGATCATCTCGGTTTTGACACAAACCGACTCAGCTTGCTCACAAAGAAAGGAGATGTCAGCCTCGTGGCACTCGCCAAATACATAAGCGAGCCAATAATCCGAGAATACCTCGGTTGATCTCTAGCAATCCGTCGATTCTTCAAGCAACAAACTAGCATCATATGGAGTTGGAGAAGGCGTGCGGTCGCTATACCCAAAAGCGACTCAAGACCTTTTCCACATAGTGAGATCAAGCAAAGGTGATCCCACCATTCTCATCTCTCAACAGCTTGATGTTTAAGATAACATCGCCTACTCCTAGATCCTTCATCTCAAAACAGCGAGATAAGAAATCCTTAACCTCCTTGATTAAATCAAGTTTGGTTCCAAAGATCAATATGTCGTCGACATACAAACAAAGAATAACTCCTTCGCCCCCACCATAGCGATAGTACACGCACTTGTCGCCATCGTTTACTACAAAGCCGGCAGCAGTTAATGTTCTTTCAAACTTCTCATGCCACTCCTTAGGAGCTTGCTTAAGGCCATATAAAGAATTTAACAACTTGCACACCTTTCCTTCCTGACCAGGTACTACAAAACCATCTGGCCGATCCATGTAAATTTCCTCCTTCAACTCTCAATTGAGGAAAGTCGTCTTAACGTCCATTTGATGAACGAGAAGACCATGTGAGGCAGCCAAAGTGATAGTAGCACCAATTGTGGTCATTCTAGCCACGGGTGAGTAAGTATCAAAGAAGTCTTCACCTTCTTTCCGGGTATAACCCTTAGCCACAAGCTGTGCCTTGTACTTTTCAATCGTACCATCAGGTCTAAGCTTTTTTTTGAACACCCACTTACATCCTACAGGTTTGCACCCATAAGGACGGTCGGTGATCTCCTGTGTTCCGTTAGCTAAGATGGAATCCATCTCGCCATTTAACAGCTTCCTTCCAAAGAGTCAAAGATCGGAGATGCATAGGCTTCAAAATAGTCTGGGTGTGTCATGCACAAGGTACACAATGAAATCATCACCAAAGGACTTTGCGGTCCTCTCGTCTCTTACTCCTTATAGGAGTTTCATTGTTACCCTCAACTGGATTCTCAACGTATTCCATCGCAATGGTGGGTTCATGAATTACAGTGAGTTCCTCACTAGATGGAATACGTATCTCCTGATTTGATGAACTTGACATATCATTCATAGGAAATATGTCCTCAAAGAAAGTTGCATCATTAGACTCCATGATCGTACCAACATGCATGTCGGATACCTCAGATTTTATTATCAAAAATCTATAGCCAATGCTATGAAAAGCATAGCCCGTAAGAACACAATCCACGGTTTTTGGTCCAAGCTTGCGCTTCTTGGGAATTGGTATATTGACTTCGCCAAACAACCCCAAGAACGTAGGTAAGAGAGTTTCAACCTTTTCCTTTCCCATTCCTGAAATGGAGTCATGGTCTTATGCTTTGTGGGAACTCGGTTTAGGACATGACACGCGGTCATTAGCGCCTCCCCCCACCATTCCTTGGAAAGACCCGATGTGTCTAACATGGCGTTAACCAAATCAGTTAGAGTTCGGGTCTTTCTTTCGGCCACCCCATTAGACTAAGGTGAGTAGGGAGGCGTCCTCTAATGGATTATACCATGTTCCGCACAAAACAGATCAAATTCATTGGAAAAATACTCTCCACCACGATCGGACCTAAGCCGTTTAATTTTTCGATCAAGTTGGTTCTCTGCCTCAGCCTTATAGTTTTGAAGAAAGTTAAAGCCTCATCTTTTGATTTCATAAGATACACATAACAATATCTAGTGGAGTCATCAATCAACGCCATGAAATATCTCTTTCCACCTTTTGTCAACACGCCATTCATCTCACAAAGATCAGAATGTATAAGCTCTAGTGGTGCCAAGTCTCTTGCCTCTGCAGTTTTATGGGACTTGCGAGGTTGCTTAACTTGCACACATACTTGGCACTTAGAGCCTTTGACAGCAGAGATTTTTGGAATTAAATTCAGATTGGCTAGCCACATCATGCAACCAAAGTTAATGTGACAGAGTCGTGAATGCCAAATATCAGACTCATTGTTGTGGCAAACATTATTAATAAATTTAGTGCAAATATCTGACAAAGATAGGCGGAACAAGCCTCCGCACTCATAGCCTTTTCCAACAAATTGTCCCCACTTGGAAATTACAACTTTATTGGACTCAAAAACCAACTTAAAACCATCTCGACATAAACGGGAACCGCTTAACGAGATTTTTATTGATGGACGGCACATGATGAACGTTCTTCAGACGCGACGGTCTTGCCCAAGTAAACTTCAGATCGACCGTACCAACACCTCGAACGATGGCATGTGACCCGTTCCCCATCAGCACGGGAGAAGTCCCCGTGGCACGGTAAGAAGAAAACATGGAGGCGCCAAGACAAACATGTACATTGGCACCGTGTCAATTAACCAATCAGGGGATTGAAATACCGAAAGGATGGTAGGAAAAATACCGTACCTGATTCCTTCATATCAAGATCACCGATGACAACATTAGCGGACTTGCCGCTCTTCTCATGTTCGGCGCTCCTCAAAGCGGTTAGGACACTTCGAGCCCAGTGATTAGGATCACCGCAGACATGGCAAAGTCCCTTCCCCTTCTTATGAGAATTCTTCTTGAAGTTGGTAGAATGTGATGGCTTGTTCTTTGTATCAAACTTGCCTTTGCCCTGAGTTTTGTTCTTGTTGTTTTTGAACTTGTTGGGCTGGAAGTTCTTCTTATGTACCATGTGGGCACTAGAAGCTCCCTCAACAACTCGAAAGCACGTGTGTCTTTTGCTCGCCCTCTCGTCAACATCACGAGTACCAATGAGATCCGTAACGGAAAACTCCTGTCTCTTGTGTTTCAGGGAAGTAGCAAAATTGTTTCACGAAGGTGGAAGCTTGGCAATAATGCCTCCTGCAACAAATTTGTCCGGCAACACACACTTGAGTGCTCAAGTTCTTTTGCGAGCGACTGTATCTCATGATCCTGCTGTACAACAGAGCGCTCATCAGTCATCTTGTAGTCATAGAATTGCTCCATGACGTACAACTCGCTACCGGCGTCCAAGGCACCAAACTTGGCCTCGAGCGCAGCCCACATGTCCTTGCCGTTGTCAAACGACATATACGAGTCCATAATGGAGTCATCAAGAATACCCAGAAGAGCGCCTTTAAAGAGAGTGTCGATCTTCTCAAAAGCTTCCAGTATGCAGGATTAAGATCGCCCTCAGCTTGCCCTTAATGGCGTCATAGCAGCCCATGGTACGAAACCGATGAAGCTGCTCTTGTGCGCCACCTCTTATATTGCGCCCCCTTAAAGGCGGCGGCTTGACAGGATGCTGAAAAAACCACTCGGAGTAAATTGCCTATAATCAGTTTTTTGGATTGTTGAAAATATGAGCAAATTACTATGAGATTTAATCCGAATAAATAGGAAATAGATCATGACAGCAATAGTAGAGATTAAACTAATCATGCGAACTAACATAGCAGATGAACAGATCACATCTAGGGCACATACTAGAAACATGAATTCTACCACGATCTCGAACGGGAAGGATAGAATCACATACGGTGCAGCGGGAGCAACGCTTGGCCGTCATTGTTATCGCCCATGTCGTCGAGGATGAGGTTGCCGAGGTCGGGAAGAAGTCGTCGTTCACGGTAAGTCCTTGCCATCGCCAGCGCGAGTGCGCCTCCCAAAACCTGATCGCCTCTCCCAGACAGGATCACGAGAGGCGGGGTTCCGGAGGCTGCTGTCCCTTCTCCGGTGCCTGTTGAAAGGAGGGATGGAGAAGATTTGCTTGGCGGCGCAATGATCCGGAGCGCTGGTGAGAAACTATCTGCCAGCGGCGGCTAGGGTAGACGCCCGCTCGACTATATAGTGCGGGCGGGTAGGTCGTGGGAGTAAACCCCACTTGCCCGAAGTCCGCCACGATCCAAAAGAATCAGAAACGGTTCAGTAATTAACGCGTCCGTTAATTATTAATTAATGACTCATTAATTTTTCACTAGCAGCAAAGATATAGACAAAGTGCATAGCTCTGTCCTCGGTCAATCCCGCAACCCGCGGCGAGGCGAGGCGAGCGAGGAGGAGGAGCGCGCGTGTAGGTCTCCTCTTCTCATGCTCATACAAGTGGTAGAAGAGCTCACCTTATAAAGAGGTGCAACTCTCTCTCAACTTATGAGGTGGGACTAAACTTTAGCCTCACTCACTCCACTCACATGTGTGCATGAATGGGCCAAGAGAATTTCAGAATTTTAGTTGGGCTTTGGGCCAAAAGCCCACTAGCAAATTCCAACATGTTTTATATAATACGCATTTAATATGCAGAGCAATTTAACGGAAATAGTTCACCTGATTACGTCCGTAGACATCTGCAGAGCAATTTGCAAATAAGGCGAGGCAGCGTGGCCGGGGCGGCTCGACGCGCCGGCGAGGTAATTTGGTGGCGGCGACTTGTGGTGGCAGAACCGGTTCAACCCGGCGGCGGATATCAGCGGAGGATGGTTAGCACCGGCGACTCACACCCAGGAGGATGAGACCATGACGTCGGGCTTCGGCAGCAGAGGCGGTAGCCTCTGGCGCGGTGGTATGGCGTTGGTTGGGGAGCCCATCTCTGCTCAAGGCGTAGCTCGGCGGGTCAACGGAACGGATAAACCGAGCAGTCGGAGCCCTTGGAGAATCTGCTTCCGGGTCGTAATCTCCCTTTTTTTTCTTTTCTTTTTAAGCTGGACATGAAACAAGCCATTGGGAGATTCACTTGATGAACTTGACTGATTTTTGGTGCATGCCTCTTGTCTTATTCCTTTCCATCCAAATAGGTAGTAGTATTATTCCTTGGTTCCCGTGCGAACAGCTCTGCTGTTTTGGCCTATACCTGGGACGCAGAGTAGTAGTATTTGATTCTTATGAGGAAATAAGACTGCCCCCGGCCTGGCGGCAGCAGGAGCAGCGATTTGTCTAATCACCGGGTGATCTGATCCCTTCGCAGTAGCCATCAATTGGTACTTATAGCAGTACTAGTTTTGATCTCCACTTGATTTATCTTTGTATCCCCGCGGACTAGCAACACAAAACAGTCTCGGGAGTTTGAACAGGTAATCCAGCCGCAGCAATTTTACGGATTCGGCGGATCTGACAGCGGCAACCCTTTGCCCGCTTCAATGGAAACTGTGATGTGACAGCTTGCAGGACTCGGTGAGTCTCCCATCGGTTTGGACAGATCGTCTTGCGTCGGCGGCGAACCGGACGCAAAACCCTAATTTTTTTTAATCTCAATCTCGTATTTCCCTCCGACTGCTTGCCACGGAGATGATGTATCTTCTTCTGCACCGGTTCTTCTTCGTCCAGCACATCACGAACTTTTTTGATCCCTGTAAAGATCCCTTCAAGAACTCATCACCACCGTGCGCGAGCCCCACGGTGGGCGCCAACTGTTGTGGAATTGTCACGGCAGATGTCCTAATGTGAGGACTTAGTTGTGAGGCCAACGCATCTATGTAGTAGCTTGAGAGGGGTTGAGTGGAATCGAGAGACGCAACACAAGACAAGGGTTTACAGCTTCAGGCCCCGGGAAACATCATCCGGTAACAACCCTACATGCTGTTTGTGGCTAGGTCTCATTATGCTCATCAGGGCGTCGCCGGTAAGCCGGCTATTTGTGTCTAGCCCTAGAGATTGTTTCTTGTTGCCTGTCCCTCTTTGGGGAGCCCTGCCCCTCCTTATATAAGTTAGAGGGGCGGGTTACATGTGGAGTCCTAGTAGGACTAGGACTAGTCTATCTTTTCTTACAAGTTGAATACAAGTCCGGGTCTTGCTTCGCGTAGCGAAATATTCATCATCCCTTTCCTCTTAAGCCGACCCACCTTTATATGAACCGCATCTTTGGGCCTTGGGCCTTGTCATCCATCTGAAGCACCCGCCGGGTCACCCATGAGTCTTCAGGCTCGTGAGTCGTCACACCAGTGAGCCGCCGGACATGTGAGTCGCCAATCCTCTGGCGGTTACCAATGAAATATCAAGTCCGACCGGGTCATATATCCGGCCGGGTCATGGAGAGCGCCGGGATGATGAAGATGGCCACCGGTGATGGGTTCCCCCTGCGGTAGGGTGCCGGAACGGGCTCCTGAGAGGTTTTTGGTGGCTTCTGAGAGGCTTGGCGGCGGAACTCCGATCTATCTTGATATTCGATGGTTTTAGGGTAATGAGGCTTATATAGGCGAAAAGAAGTCGGTCGGGGAGGTGCTCGAGGGTCCCACGAGACAGGGGGCGCGCCCTAAGGGGGCGCCCTCTATCTCGTGGCTGCCTCGAGGATCTTGACGTGAACTCAAGTCTCTGGATCATATTCTTCCCAAAAATAACGCTGCGAAGGTTTCATTCCGTTTGGACTCCGTTTGATATTCCTTTTCTTCGAAATACTGAAACAGGCAATAAAACAACAATATGGGTTGGGCCTCCGGTTAATAGGTTAGTCCCAAAAGTAATATAAAAGTGTATAATAAAGCCCGTAAACATCCAAAACGCATAATATAATAGCATGGAACAATCAAAAATTATAGATACGTTGGAGACGTATCAGACGTCCAGCCAAGGACATGCGTTCACCAGCCGCTTCAGGAGTCCAAAGTAGCTGCCGGGCATAGCTTCGGCTGGCCACAGCCGGATTATCAAATCCTTCATGGCCAGTTCGGCCACCCGGTGTAGCTCGACCAGCTGTTTCAGCTGATCGGTAAAGGGCACCGGATGTTCTGGCGCAGCATACTACGACCAGAACAGCTTCTCCGTGGAGCTCCCTTCTTTGGCTCGGAAGAACTCCGCAACATTGGACACGTTGCGTGGCAGATCCGCAAAGGCCCCTGGACAACTCTGAATCCGGGTTAGTAAAAGGTACTTCCTCTCCGCATACTTACTTTGCATGTTAAATTCCTTACCTGCCGTGATCTTCTTGGCCTCCTGCATCTCCTGGAGGACGTCCTGAGCCTCATTCCGTGCGGTCTCCACGCTCTGGCGAGCCTTGGCGAGTTCGGTCTCTTGAACTGACGCATCACGCTCCATAGTCTCGCACTTCTTCACCGCGTCCTGAAGCTCCTGCTGGACCTTGTTGACACGGGCGTTGAGCTTCTTACGAGCGGCTTTGCTGACAACCTTCCCTCGGCTTGGCCGGGGGGCCTTTTTCAGGGCCTCGACCTCGGTCACCGCTCCTGCACATATTATGACATTCGTGTCAATACACACCACTTATTCTTTCCGAATACACAGCAAGTCATTACACACCTTGCTTCTCCTGGAGTTGAATCTTCACCTCGCCGAGCTCGTTCTCGCCCGCTCCGACCTCTGCTTGATTCGTAGAGACTTTGGCAAGATGCGAGGTCGTGGGCCAACAAATGACGCCTGCTTATTCATACATATTAAGTTAGTCTCCTACAACAAAGGATTGATCCTCCGTCCGGTCTTTCTTTCCGAAACACCGGACAGTGTCTGAGGGGCTACTGTCTACAGGGGGTTTGTTCTCTTTCTACATGGCTTACCTCAAAACCTATCAATAGGTTGACGCACGCTTTGTTTAGTCCACTTTTGGCGGATTGAACCTTCTCGATCACCGTACCCATAAGGAAACGGTGCTCGTCCACAATGGAGGCGCCTTGTAGCGCCTCCATCAGGTTATCCGGCACCCCTGGTTGGACAGGGGCCACCAGTGGAATTGGCGTACCCTCCTCCTTCGAAGGAGGCGGATCACCGGATCCCAAAGCCGCATGGGCCTCCGGAATCGTATCCGGCTGAGGGCCGAACTGAATACGCCCCTCCTCGCCAGTCTCCATGGGGATCTGTTCCCCCATGTGTCCGACAGCGGAGGTATCGCCTCTTGGCGCCCCCTGGACAGCTTCCTAGGCCCCACCCCGGCCCGGAGTAAGTCCTCCGGGACAGCACTTCGGTGTCATCCCTGGCCTCGGGGGAGTGAGCGGTCGGTGGTGAGTCGCTGGCCATTTCCTCTGGATCCAACGAACCTCCAAATGAGGATCACGAGATGCTATCCTGGGCCGGACTGCAATAACATAATTGACTATGTCAAAGAGGTAAAGAGGAGAGGCCGGATATACGGGTATGTATGAGTCATAGTACTTATGATGCGGCCCGGGGCTTAGTACGGGGGCGCTGCTCTGGACTACTGTCGACATCCCACGCGGTGTTGACCGCAAGGGTGCCTTTCGCCTTTTTGGGCATTCCCGCCTCCAGATTCGTGGAGGCCACCCTTTTCTTCTTTACCTCCTCAGGGGGAGGGTTGTTTTCCTCCTCCTCCTCCTCCTCTTCCTCGTCGTCGTTCTCAGGAACGGAGGAATGGGTTTCTTCGTCTTGGGACGTCGCATCCGAAGCGCCCTTACGACGGGGGCCACTTTTGGCCCCCTTGGCCTTCTTCTTAGCCTTCTTCTCCGGCGCCTTATAGGGTGCCGGCACCAGCATCTTCGCCAACCGCGGGATGACTGGCTCTTCAGGAAGCGGAGCCGGACACTGGATCCGCTTCGCCCTCTCCATCCAGTCCTGAAGAAGCAATTATAAAAACTCAGACATCATCCTCGTAACGAGCAAGTAGGGGATCCGCTAAAAATAACATACCTCGCTACCGAGGTGGCTGATGTCGTGCCCGCGATCCGAATCTGTGGCCGGCGGTTTCTCGTTGCCCTTAAAGAGCAACTTCCAGGAACCCTCGTGAGTGGTCCCGAAGAGCCTCTCCAGGGTATGGTGCTTCTCCGGATTGAACTTCCATAGAGGGCGGCTTCGGCTTTAGCACGGGAGAATCCGGGGAACTAGCATCACCTGGATTACATCGACAAGCTTGATGTTCTTGACCACCATGCTTTGAACGCGCGTCTGCATTGGGGCACTGGGGTTGAATTCGGCAGCTGTGGCCCAGTTGGTGCCGCGGGGTTCTGTAATGTAGAACCATTGTTTCTGCCATTCCTTGACAGTCTCCATGAAAGTGCCTTTCGTCCAGGAGACGTTGGACAGCTTACTCACCATGGCTCCTCTGCACTCCGCGTGCTGGCCATCCACCACCTTCGGCTTCACGTTGAAGACCTTGAGCCACAGCCTGAAGTGGGGATGGATGCGAAGGAAGGCCTCACACACGACGATGAACGCCGAGATGTTGAGGAAAGAGTTCGGAGATAGATCATGGAAGTCTATCCCGTAATAGTACATCAGCCCGCGGACGAAAGGGTGAAGGGGAAACCCTAGCCCGCGGAGGAAATGAGGGATGAATACTACCCTCTCGTTGGGCTTCGGCGTGGGGACGATTTTCCCCTGGGCTGGAAGGCGGTGGACGATCTCCTTCGGCAAGTACCCGGCCGCCCGAAGCTCAGTAATATCCTTCTCCTTAACAGAGGAGACCATCCACTTGCCCTGACCTCCTGATCCGGACATGGTCGAAGTGCTAGCTCAAGTAGAAGGAAGATGAGAACTTGGGCGCTGGAGCTCAATATTGGAAGGGCGGAGAAGGGGAGAAGAAGGGAATCCTTATCCCCTTATAAAGGCAATGAATATCAAGCGCCTCCCCACTCGCCTTAAACTCGCCTACTCCCAAGGGCCATGTAAACGGCACGGTTGGATTACCCACGCCCGTATTGATGAGAATCCCGCAATAAGGGGACACGATCTCTGCTTTGACAAGACGTGCCAATGGTAACCGCGTCTCGAAACGTGGAGCGACAGATGGAAAAACGGTTCAAAATTATGACCGAGCAGTCATGATATCATGTTGTAAAGAGCTGTCAGCAGATTGGACTCGTGGAACTGTTATACTCTCTCTGCGGTTGTGTGTGGTAAGTGTTACAGGCCTGGATACAATCATTATGTCTGAAGACTATTCTTGAGTTCAGAAAAGGGGGAACCCTCCTTGCAATGCCGAAGACAATCTGCGTGCCGGACTCCTCGTCATTGAAGCCAGGTTCAGGGGCTACTGAGGGAGTCCTGGACTAAGGGCTCCTCGGGTGTCCGGCCTGTTATCCATGGGCCGGACTGATGGGCTGTGAAGACACGAAGGCCGAAGACTGTACCCATGTCCGGATAGGACTCTCCTTGGCTTGGAGGGCAAGCTTGGCGATCGACTATGAAGATTCCTTCCTATGTAACCGACTCCATGTAACCCCAGATCCCCCCGGTGTCTATATAAACCGGAGGGGCTTAGTCCGGAGGGTATATACTCATTACCATAATCATACAGGCTAGACTTCTAGGGTTTAGCCATTACGATCTCGAGGTAGATCAACTCTTGTAATACTCATATTCATCAAGATCAATCAAGCAGGAAGTAGGGTATTACCTCCATAGAGAGGGCCCGAACCTGGGTAAACATCGTGTCCCCTATCTCCTGTTACCATCGACCTTATACGCACAGTTCGGGACCCCCTACCCGAGATCCGCCAGTTTGACAACGAAAGCCCTCCCCCCCTCTCTCCCGGTGGCGCCGGAACGCCGCTGGGGCCATCATCATCACCGCAATCTACACCAACACCTTCATCATCTTCACCAACATCTCTATCACCTTCCCCCATCTATCTACAGCGGTCCACTCTCCCGCAACCCGCTGTACCCTCTACTTGAACATGGTGCTTTATGCTTCATATTATTATCCAATGATGTGTTGCCATCCTATGATGTCTGAGTAGATTTTCGTTGTCCCATCGGGTAATTGGTAAATTGCTATGATTGGTTTAATTTGCTTGTGGTTATGTTGCTGTCCTTTGGTGCCCATCATATGAGCGCGCACGTGGATCACACCATAGGGTCAGTTGTATGTTGATAGGACTATGTATTGGAGGGCAAGAGTGACAGATGCTTCAACCTAGCATAGAAATTGATGCATACGGGATTGAAGGGGGACCAATATATCTTAATGCTATGGTTGGGTTTTACCTTAATGAACGTTAGTAGTTGCGGATGCTTGCTAATAGTTCCAATCATAAGTGAAGGAAATATGCCCTAGAGGCAATAATAAAGTTATTATTTATTTCCTTATATCATGATAAATGTTTATTATTCATGCCAGAATTGTATTAACCGGAAACTTAGTACATGTGTGAATATATGGACAAACTAAGTGTCACTAGTATGCCTCTACTTGACTAGCTCGTTGAATCAAAGATGGTTAAGTTTCCTAGCCATAGACATGAGCTGTCATTTGATTAACGGGATCACATCATTAGAGAATTATGTGATTGACTTGACCCATTCAGTTAGCTTAGAACTTGATCGTTTTAGTATACTGCTATTGCTTTCTTCATGACTTATACATGTTCCTATGACTATGAGACTATGCAACTCCCGATTACAGGAGGAACACTTTGTGTGCTACCAAACGTCACAACAAAACTGGGTGATTATAAAGGTGCTTTACAGGTGTCTCCGATGGTACTTGCTGAGTTGGCATAGATTGAGATTATGATTTGTCACTCCAGGAACCAAAGGGGAAAGCCCACGAGGCTTTTGGAAAGTGCAAAAGGAAGTTTTGCGGAGACCAGAAGGCTAGGACGCGGGGAACCACAGCGTCCTAAAGGGGTAGACGCCGGGAACCACGACGTCTAGCCACGGAGTCAAATGTAGGGACTCTTGCCTTCGAGCAAAACCAACTTTGAGGAGGCTTTTACTCCAAGTTTCGACCCCAGGGCTCAACATATAAATAGAGGGGCAGGGCTAGCACCAAAGGGACGTCAAGAAACACCAAGCTATGTGCCGGCAACCCCGTCCCCTCTAGTTTATCCTCTGTCATAGTTTTCATAGTGCTTAGGCGAAGCCCTGCGGAGATTGTTCTTCACCAACACCGTTACCACGCCGTCGTGCTGCCGGAACTCATCTACTACTTCGCCCCTCTTGCTGGATCAAGAAGGCGAGGACGTCATCGATATGAACGTGTGCTGAACGCGGAGGTGCCGTACGTTCGGTACTTGATCGGGACGGATCGGGAAGGTGTACGACTACATCAACCGCGTTGCTAAACGCTTCCACTTACGGTCTACGAGGGTACATAGACACACTCTCCCCTCTCGTTGCTATGCATCACCATGATCTTGCATGTGCGTAGGAATTTTTTTGAAATTATTGCGTTCCCCAACAGAGGCATCTGAGCCAGGTCTACGCGTAGATGTTATATGCACGAGTAGAACACAAGTGAGTTGTAGGCGATAATAGTCATACTGCTTACCAGCATGTCATACTTTGATTCGGCGGTATTGTTGGATGAAGCGCCTGCACCGACATTACGCCAGACGCCACGCGAGACTGGTTCTACCGACGTGCTTTGCATACTGGTGGCTGGCGGGTGTCGGCTTTCTCCAACTTTAGTTGAACCGGTGTGGCTACGCCCGTCCTTGCGTAAGGTTAAAACAACACTAACTTGGCGAAATATCATTGTGGTTTTGATGCTTAGGTAAGAATGGTTCTTGCTCAGCCCGTAGCAGCCACGTAAAACTTGCAAACAACAAAGTAGAAGACGTCTAGCTTGTTTTTGCAGGGCATATTGTGATGTGATATGGTCAAGACGTGATGAAATATAAGTTGTTGTATGAGATGATCGTGTTTTGTTGAAGTTATCAAGAATCGGCAGAAGCCTTTATGGTTGTCTCTTTATTGCATAAGATGCAAGCGCCAAATAATTGCTTTACTTTATCGCTATGCGATAGCAATAGTTGCAAGAGCAATAGTTCGCGAGACGACCATGTGACAACACCTTGATAGAGATCAAGATGATGGAGATCATGGTGTCATGCCAGTGATGATAGAGATCACGACGGTACTTTGGAGATGGAGATCAAAGGCGCAAGATGATCATGGCCATATCATGTCACATATTTTGATTGCATGTGATGTTTATCTTTTATGCATCTTATTTTTCTCAGTACGACGGTAGCTTTATAAGATGACCCCTTACTAAAATTTCAAGGTATAAGTGTTCTCCACGAGTATGCAATCGCTATGACAGCTTCTTCGTGGCCGAGACACCACGTGATGATCGGGTGTGATAAGCTCTACGTTCACATACAACGGGTGCAAGCCAGTTTTACACACGCAGAATACTCGGGTTAAACTTGGACGAGCCTAGCATATGCAGGTATGGCCTCTAACACCGGAGACCGAAAGACCGAGCGTGAATCATATAGTAGATATGATCAACATAGTGATGTTCACCATTGAAAACTACTCCATCTCACGTGATGATCGGACATGGTTTAGTTGATTTGGATCACGTGATCATTTAGATGACTAGACGGATGTCTATCTAAGTGGGAGTTCTTAAGTAATATGATTAAATTGAAATTTAATTTATCATGAACTTAGTCCTGATAGTATTTGCATAACTATGTTGTAGATCAATAGCTCGCAATGTTGCTCCCTGTTTATTTTGATATGTTCCTAGAGAAAAATAAGTTGAATAATGTTAGTAGCAATGATGTGGATTGGATCCGTGATCTGAGGATTATCCTCATTGCTGCATAGAAGAATTATGTCCTTGATGCACCGCTAGGTGACAGACCGATTGCAGGAGCAGATGCATACATTATGAACGTTTGACAAAAGCTCTGTATGATGACTACTTAGTTTAGTGCACCATGCTTTACGTCTTAGAACCGGGACTTCAAAAACGTTTTGAACGCCATGGAGCATATGAGATGTTCCAAGAGTTGAAATTGGTATTTCATACTCATGCCCGTGTCGAGAGGTATGAGACCTCTGACAGTACTTTGCCTATAAGATGGAGGAGAATAGCTCAACCAGTGAGCATGTACTCAGATTGTCTGGGTACTACAATTGCTTGAATCAAGTGGGAGTTAATCTTCTAGATAAGATTGTAATTGACAAAATTTTCTAGTCACTATCACCAAGTTAGTAGAACTTAGTGATGAACTATAATATGCAAGGGATGGCGAAAGTAATTCCTGAGCTCTTCGCGATGCTGAAAACGATGAAGGTAGAAATCAAGAAAGAGCATCAAGTGTTGATGGTTAACAAGACCACTAGTTTCAAGAAAAGGGCAAAGGGATAGAAGGGGAACTTCAAGAAGAATGGCAAGCAAGTTGCTGCTCAAGTGAAGAAGCCCAAGTCTGGACCCAAGCCTGAAACTGAGTGCTACTACAGCAAAGAAAATGGTCACTCGTAGTGGAACTACCCTAGATATTTGGCAGATAAGAAGGATGCCAAAGTGAACAAAAGTATATTTGATATACATGTTATTGATGTGTACTTTACTAGAGTTTATAGCCACCCCTCGGTATTTGATACTGGTTCAGTTGCTAAGAGTAGTAACTCGAAACGGGAGTTGCAGAATGAACAGAGACGAGTTAACGGTGAAGTGATTTATGTGTTGGAAGTGGTTCCAAGATTGATATGATCATCATCGCACACTCCCTATACTTTCGAGATTAGTGTTGAACCTAAATAAATGTTATTTAGTGTTTGCGTTAAGCATGAATATGATTTGATCATGTTTATTGCAATACAGTTATTCATTTAAAGTTAGAGAATAATTGTTGTTCTGTTTACATGAATAAAACCTTCTATGGTCATACACCCGATGAAAATGGTTTGTTGGATCTCGATCGTAGTGATACACATATTCATAATATTGAAGCCAAAAGATGCAAAGTTAATAATGACAAAGGCAACTTATTTGTGGTAATCGCAGTTTAGGTCATATTATTTAAACCGCATGAAGAAACTCCATGCTGATGGGATTTTGGAATCACTTGATTATGAATCACTTGATGCATGCGAACCATGCCTTATGAGCAAGATGACTAAGACTCCGTTCTCCGGAACAATGGAGCGAGCAACTGACTTATTGGAAATAATACATACTGATGTATGCGATCCGATGAGTGTTGAAGCTCGCGGAGGGTATCGTTATTTCCTAACCTTCACAGATGATTTGAGCAGATATGGGTATATCTACTTGATGAAACATAAGTCTGAAACATTGGAAAATCATCGTAACAAGAAAATAAAGTTTCTACGGTCTCGATCGTGGAGGAGAATATTTGAGTTACGAGTTTGGTCTTCATTCAAAACAATGCGGAATAGTTTCAAGAACTCACGCCACCGAACACCACAGCGTAATGGTGTGTCCGAACATCGTGAACTGCATTTTATTAGATATGGTGCGATCTATGATGTCTCTTACCGATTTACCACTATCGTTTTTGGGGTTATGCATTAGAGACAGCTGCATTCACGTTAAACAGGGCACTATCTAAATCCGTTGAGACGACACCATAAGAACTGTGGTTTGGCTAGAAACCTAAGCTGCCGTTTCTTAAAGTTTGGGGTTGCGATGCTTATGTGAAAAAGTTTCAACCTGATAAGCTCGAACCCAAATCAGAGAAGTGTGTCTTCATAGGATACCCAAAAGAAAATGTTGGGTACACCTTCTATCATAGATCCAAAGGCAAGATCTTTGTTGCTAAGAATGGATTCTTTCTAGAGAAGAAGTTTCTCTTGAAAGAAGTGAGTGGGAGAAAAGTAGAACTTGATAAGGTAATTGTACCTTCTCCCGAATTGGAAAGTAGTTCATCACGGAAATCAGTTCCAGTGATGCCTACACCGATTACTAATGAAGTTAATGGTGATGATCATGAAACTTCGGATCAAGTTACTACCGAACCTCGTAGGTCAACCAAAGTAAGATCCGCACTTGAGTGGTACGGTAATCATGTTCTGGAGGTCATGTTACTTGACCATGACGAACCTACGAACTATGAGGAAGCGATGATGAGCCCAGATTCCGCGAAATGGCTTGAGGCCATGAAATCTGAGATGGGATCCATGTATGAGAACAAAGTGTGGACTTTGCTTGACTTGCTCGATGATCGGCAAGCCATTTAGAATAAATGAATCTTCAAGAGGAAGACAGACACTGGTAGTAGTGTTACTATCTACAAAGCTCGATATGTCGCAAAAGGGTTTTTCGACAAGTTCAAAATGTTGACTACGATGAGATTTTCTCACTCGTAGCGATGCTTAAGTCTATCCGAATCACGTTAGCAGTTGCCACATTTTATGAAATCTGGCAAATGGATGTCAAAAATGCATTCCTTAAGGGATTTCTTAAAGAAGAGTTGTATATGATGCAACCATAAGGTTTTGTCGATCATAAAGGTGCTAACAAAGTGAGCAAGCTCCAGTGATCCATCTATGGACTGGTGCAAGCATCTCGGAGTTGGAATATACGCTTTGATGAGTTGATCAAAGCATATAGTTTCATACAGACTTGCGGTGAAGCCTGTATTTACAAGAAAGTGAGTGGGAGCACTACAGCCTTTCTGGTAAGTATATGTGGGTGAAATATTGTTGATCAGAAATGATGCAGAATTTTCTAGAAAGCATAGAGTGCTTGAAAGGAGTTTTTCAAAGAAAGACCTCGGTGAAGCTGCTTACATATTGAGCATCAAGATCTATAGAGATGGATCAAGACGCTTGATAAGTTTTTTCAATGAGTACATACCTTGACAAGTTTTTGAAGTAGTTCAAAATGGAATACCAAAGAAAGAGTTCTTGCCTGTGGTTGCAAGGTGTGAAGTTGAGTAAGACTCAAAGCCGGACCACGACAGAAAATAGAAAGAGAATGAAAGTCATTCCCTATGCCTCAGCCATAGGTTCTATAAAGTATGCCATGCTGTGTACCGGATCTATTGTATACCCTACACTGAATTTGGTAAGGGGGTACAATAGTGATCTAGGAGTAGATCACTAGACAGCGGTCAAAATTATCCTTAGTGGAATAAGGATATGTTTCTCGATTATGGAGGTGACAAAAGGTTCATCGTAAAGGACGATGCGAATTTTGGCACTGATCGAGATGACTCTAAGTCTTAATCTGGATACATATTGAAAGTGGGAGCAATTAGATAGAGTAGCTCCGTGCAGAGCATTGTTGACATATAAATTTGCAAAATACATACGGATATGTATATGGCAGACCCGTTGACTAAACTTCTCTCATAAGCAAAACATGATCACACCTTAGTACTCTTTGGGTGTTAATCACATGGCGATGTGAACTAAGATTACTGACTCTAGTAAACCCTTTGAGTATTGATCACATGGCGATGTGAACTATTGGTGTTAAATCACATGGCAATGTGAACTAGATTATAGAATCTGGTAAACCCTTTGAGTGTTGGTCACATGGCGATGGGAACTATTGGTGTTAAATCACATGATGATGTGAGCTAGATTATTGACTCTAGTGCAAGTGGGAGATTGAGGCAATAATAAAGTTATTATTTATTTCCTTATATCATGATAAATGTTTATTATTCATGCTAGAATTGTATTAACCGGAAACATGATACCTGTGAATACATAGACAAACATATTGTCACTAGTATGCCTCTACTAGACTAGCTCATTAATCAAAGATGGTTATGTTTCCTAACCATAGACATGAGTTGTCATTTGATTAACGGGATCACATCATTAGTAGAATGATGTGATTGACATGACCCATTCCGTTAGCTTAGCACTTGATCGCTTAGTATGTTGCTATTGCTTTCTTCATGACTTATACATGTTCCTACAACTATGAGATTATGCAACTCCTGTTTACCGAGGAACACTTTGTGTGCTACCAAACGCCACAACGAATCGGGTGATTATAGAGGAGCTCTCTGCTGTGTGTCTCCAAAGGTACATGTTGAGTTGGCGATTTTGAGATTAGATTTTGTCATCTGATTGTCGAGAGGTATCTGTTTGGGATATACCTCATGGGCGAAACCGCCTAAGTATAACCCGCCGGACTTGGCGGTTTACCTCAAGAAACCCACGACACTTGGCGGTTCATCGGGCGAATTCGGGCGGTTTACGGTTCATTGGCAATCCGGCAAAGGCGGGTCGAGGAGCGATAAGACTCGTGGTCTCGACCGGGCGGTTCATGAAGGCCGGTTCAACTACGGTGGGCCGGGTTTAAGAGGAAAGACATAAGGAATATTTGTCTTACAAGGAGTTAAGACCGACTTTTATCAGGTTTGTATTAGAGATAGACTAGTCCTAATCCTAATAGGACTCCACATGTAACCCGCCCCTTCAACTTATATAAGGAGGGGCAGGGCTCCCCAAAGGGGGACAAGCTACAAGCAAGAAGAAACAATCTTAGGGCTAGACACAAAGAGGAGAGCCGGTTTACGGCGACTCCCTCGTGATGATAATGAGACCTAGCCTCAAACAGCATGTAGGGTTTTTACCGGATGATGTTTCCTGGGCCCGTAGCTGTCTAAATCCCTGCCTTGTGTTGCGCCTCTCGATCCCGCTTCAACCCCTCTCAAGCTACCACATAGATGCGTTGGCCTCATGACTAAGTCCTCGACACTAAGGACATCCGACGTGTTAATTCCACGACAGCTTGGCGCCCACCGTGGGGCTCGCGCAATCGATGGTGTTGAGTTCTTGAAGGGATCTTTTAGGGTTCGAGAAGATCGCAATTCATCCGATGAAGAAGAATTGGCAATTTCATTGAGTTCTAATCATAGTCATGATTAAAGTTTGAAACATCGATACATGGATTGAGATCAAGAATAGGGCTGCACCTAAGCCACCACAAGTCGACGAGATCAAAGCATAAGCTTCACGCCGCAAACACCGGGCACAATGGATTCAATACGAGTCCACCTATGGCCACGTCAAGAAGGAAAGTACTATCGGAGACGCTCTAAAAAAGGGAGGTCTGGTCCACCACGATCCGTAAGAGGATAGGGTCGTGGGAGCGGACTCACTGTTCCGGCCGGCTCTCGCCTGCGTGCCTCGGCCCCGACCATCGCTGCTTGGCTAGTTCCCGCCGCCACCTCGAGTGGCTGTCTCCGCTTCTCCGCCGTCACGCTGCTGTGTGGCTCTCGAGTCGGGCGCCTCGCCTGGCCGGGCACCTCGCTAAGCCGCCTGCTCCCGAGTGCTGCCGCAGAGCTCGCCTCCTCCTGTTGCTATGATCCGCCTCGCCAAGGGCGGCCTGTGGACCGCCGGCTGGCCCCGGCTCACCTCCATCTTCACTCTCCACCATGGGCTGCTGAGCTGCTGCGCCTCCGCCTTTGCCACACCCCTCGCACCTCCAGACCGCCCCCAAGCCATCGCCTCCACTGTGGTCTGCCCCGAGCTGGCCTTCCTGCGGCTGCTTGCTGAGCCGCCTCGAAGCTGCCCCGCCACAGTGGTCCCGAGGGGTCACCTCCGCCATTTTTCACTGGATGACCGGCGCGGCTGCTACCTACGAGCCCGACCTCGCCGCCTCGTGACTCCGGTCCATTGGCCGCACATACCCCATACAGGGCTTGGACAGAGAACAAGACAGGCGTAATTTCAATGGTGATGGTTCAGTTTCATCAGGTTCTGGACATGGAAAACACTGGCCTGTATGGACCATAAACTGGTCACGGTGCAGGGGCTGAAAGCAACATGGAGTTTTCTAGTTAAAACATTCACAAAAAGAGGAAGTGATGTGAGGCTATGCTAGTACTAGTTCAACGTCTCGGTGCTCTCCATCACCACCGACACGCCCGTAGTTTTGGAAAGGCCATGGCCACAACGAACTTGATCACTTATTGATGGACAAAGCAGGTCTAACTCCAATGTAAAACATAGCAGATATTGTACTCAAACCCTCACCAAAATCACCTATCTCTGCCACTTATACCAAAGGGCCGAACGGCCAAAGTAACCAAGACCGATGGAATTTTTATAAAGTACAGCCTCGCCCAATCGGGTTCAAAGATCGGTCAGATTTGCTTTGTGTTCAGACATTACTCCATCTTGAAGATCCATTAGCAAAACGTTGTGGGATTTTGAAGACGCCAGAGAGTCATACGCTCCTCGAAGTCAAAGTGTTAGTATACCAACCGCATAAATCGGCCGCCTCCATCTCGCATCACTTTTTTCGCCAAGGGCCTTGCTCCAAGTCGCCCCGAGCGTTATCACCGGTTTTTTCCTCCATCGCGAGCCGCCCATGCCTCGTTCGGTTCCCGAGGCCACGATAAGACTGCCTCGCTCGGCCGCTTCAAAACATCGCCACCTCCGCTGATTCACAGCCATCGTGCCTCCGCAGCCTCGCCGCCTGCTTTTACTCGGCCAAGGTTGCCACCTTCGAACCGCCCCTGCAAGACCCCGCCGGGTTGACTCCGGTTGTGTCCCACTACGAGCCCCCGCTCTGGGCCCATGCCGGTCGACGGTGTCGCGTCCGCGTTATTCCCGCCGGTTTGGCTTCTAGTTGAACCGGCGACCTGAGGGTCAAATCCTGGTGCTAATAAATACCGTGCCATGGCATGTGTTACGCCGGTTTATCGTGGGAGCAGCCGGTACGCATGAGACATAAAAGCATGCTACTACTCGCTGGTAGCACGCCAATTAAATTTCCGTGTGCTATCTTTTTCCATCTGCTTTTTTTATATATATTGTTTTTCCAAGAACGATTATTCCGGCCTATATCTTTCTATATGTGACAAGTGCTCCCTATAAAAGTGATGCCCTACTACGGACGGCGCGCTAGCTTGTTCTACGCCGCATTTGTGCATATCACATCGGTGAACCGAACACAAACCACCGCCTGCAATCCGGACTACATCAAGAATGTCGCGCTTAATTTCTTTTGTCCGCATCAAGCAGATAACCCCGCTGATGGATATCAACCGGACCGACATATCAGTGAAATCCATCCAATATATTTTTATATTATATATTGTTTTCTTTGAAAGAGCAATTACTCCGCTTGCAAAAGTTATCTAAATGCGTGACCCTAAACCGCCATATTGGTGCAATTTTAAAGGTCACGAAAATTTCCGGCTTAAAAAGAAGGATTCCAGTTTAATGTCCGGTTCAAGAAGGATTTATCTCTTGCAAAAAGTTAAAGGGTGCCAAAGTGGACCTGCTGCCATGATGCGCGGTTCAAACATGGGTATCATGCCTTATTGGCTTATTATATTATTGATCACTTGGGGGCTTGGTCGTATCCGAAGCCTAGTGCCACAACATCACTTGGGGGCTTGGTCGTGTCCGAACCAATGCAACACCTTTTGATAGGCGAAAGCCACCAGATCACTTGGGGACATGGTCAAGTCTGAACTAGTCACGCCTCTTGATCGGCCTAAGGCCATAGAGTCACTTGGGGTTTGGTCGAACTCAACCATTGCCACGCCACTTGATCGGCATATAATGCCACGGTTTCAGCTTGGGGACCGGCTGACTTGAACCATAGCTACACCTTATTGGGAGCTTGGTCGGTCCGAATTAATGGTAACACCATCCGATCGCTCAAGAAAGCCTCTTTTTGCAAACGGTCTTATCATTGCCTTTGCTTCCATATTTTTTCATAACTGTTATTTGATTTTTGTTGCGTTTTTAAACCGACATTGTTAATCCGTTTCAAATTGTCAATTACAAATTGGCGGAACACGGTCAAATCCTAATCCGGAGACTATCTGCCCGGTTTGATTTGATGTTACCATCTTATTATGGAGTAAACCGTGTTCATTAACCCGGCTTGACTTTCAATTATAAATTATCAAGACATGATCAAATTATAATCCGGAGACTATCCGCCCCGGTCGTTTGATTACGAAGTCGCCAAGATATATATGGTTAAACCGGTGTTTATCACAACCCGCACGGTTTTATCATAAACCGACACAAAGATGAAAGGAGTTATCATTACTCAAGATTGGGGTCATCACCCTTACTACAAAAAATTGGTAAACCAATGATGTGATTCAATATCAGAGGTATGATATATTTCATTGATTATTCTTAAAAGTGCAGCCTTGGTTATAAACCTGGGTTATATGTTAAGTATTATGACCGGTCCGTGGTAAACCGCTGTGACACTTTAAACTTGTTGTATGCAGAGACAAAGTTGAATAAAGCATGATGATAAATTATCCGTGTTTGTTAACCCAGCCTGGTTTTGGACTATAAGTCGCCAAAGACATATTTGGATTGTGCCAGTGGAATCATGCGCGTATAAATCATTGGGTTATATTATTCAACTAGCCAAACTTGGCTGAATTTTCATTATGATATTAAATGAATAAGGTTTTTCATACCAGATTATATTATCTTGAATAGCCAACATGGCTAGATTTTTATTATAGTTATCAATAACCAACATTATGATTGAGGTTTTCAAAGTCGCTTCAAATAAGAATGGCTATTATTTCATCAATGGGTATGATTTAGTCTACAATGGAGGGAATAGTCCCGAAGTTGTCAAGCAGCTTACGCACCGCACTTGGGGGCTACATTATTCAAAATTGAGATTACATCAAATATACAAGTCTCATGTCGCTGCAAGCATGCACCATGACACTTGGGGGCTAATGCAAATTCATTTTTGCTCCTTCTTATTGAAGACCCGACTCATCACATTATAATGAGTCGCCCTTTGGGGCTACCAATTGCTCCTGTCAACAATTCAAGTTTTATGAGCATCAGTAATTATAAGTCCTGTGTTGTCGCAAGCATGACAACCCGGTACTTGGGGGCTACATATGTGGAATACTCAATTCTGACTAGTGATTGAGATGAACAAACTGGATTTCTTCTTGCTATAAGCCTTGCAAGCAATGTAGCTAATGAGTTAGTTACGGAATGATGCATTACATAACGAGTAAAGAGACTTGCCGGTAACGAGATTGAACTAGGTATTGAGATGCCGAGATTGGTTATTGAACAGAGAGGGGTCTCGGTCATGTCTACATAGTCCTCAAACCCGTAGGGTCCGCACGATTAACGTTCGTTAACGATATAGTATTATATGAGTTATGTATGTTGGTAACCGAATGTTGTTCGGAGTCCCAGATGAGATCACGGAAATGACGAGGAACTCCGGAATGGTCCGGAGATAAAGTTTGATATATGGGATAATAGTGTTTGATCACCGGAAGGGTTCCAGAATTCACCGGAAGGGGTTTCGGATGTTTGCCAAAATGTTTGGGTACGAGAACACGTTATTTGGGCCAAAGGGGAAAGCCCACGAGGCTTTTGGAAAGTGCAAAAGGAAGATTTATGGAGATCAGAGGCTAGACGCCAGAACTCCTCGGCGTTTAGGGGTAGACGCCGAACCTCAAGGTTTAGCCCTCGAGTCCGTGGTAGGACTCTTTGCCTTCGGCAAAAACCGACTTTTAAGGAGGTTTTACTCCAAGTTTCACCCTGTGGCTCAACATATAAATAGAGGGCAGGGCTAGCACGAAAGAGATGTCAAGAAACACCAAGTCGTGTGCCGCAACCCCGCCCTCTAGTTTATCCTCCGCTATAGTTTTCATAGTGCTTAGCGAAGCTCATGGAGATTGTTCTTCACCAACACCGCTACCACGCCTGGCCGTGCTGCCGGAACTAATCTACTTACCTCGCCCTCTTGCTGGATCAAGAAGGCGAGGACGCCACCAAGCTGAACATGTGTCGAACGCGGAGGTGTCGTGACGCTCGGTACTTGATCGGGATGGATCGTGAAGGTGTACGATCACATCAACCGCTGCTGATAAACGCTCGGCCACGGTCTATGAGGGTACGTAGACACACTCTCCCCTCTCGTTGCTATGCATCACCATGATTTTGCCTGTGCGTAGGAATTTTTTTTGAAATTACTGCGTTCCCCAACAATAAGTGCATAGAATTCCATGTCAGGGATGACATGCTAGCAGTGGCCTCTCCCACATAAAAATTGCTATCGGTCTAGTAAAGTAGTCAGTTGCTTAGGGACAATTTCGCAACTCCTACCACCACTTTACCACACTCGCTATACTAAGTTTATTGCTTCTTTACTTAAAACAGCCCCTAGTTTTTATTTACGTGCTCTTTATTATCTTGCAAACCTATCCAACAACACCTACAAAGTACTTCTAGTTTCATACTTGTTCTAGGTAAAGCTTAACGTCAAGCTGCATGAGAGTTGTATCGGTGGTCGATAAAACTTGAGGGAATATTTGTTCTACCTTTAGATCCTCGTTGGGTTCGACACTCTTACTTATCAAAAGAGGCTACAATTGATCCCCTATACTTGTGGGTTATCACTACCCAAGGTTGATGGTGGTGCCGGCAGCCCTCAACATACGAAATAGAGCCAGGAACTCGTGGATGAGTCCATCAACCTCCCCATGGCACATGTCTTGGATCCATCTTGCTTCGTACAGAGCAGCACTAACCGTCCTATTTTTCCTTCTTGAGTGCTTGAACAACGTTGGGAAAACCCGGGAGAGCGGGCGATCACTTAGTTAGGAGCTGCGCCGAAAGGAGGCAGTTTCCCCCTCGCCGCTGGTCACCGCCGTCACGCTGGCGAAGAGGTCTTGATCTGAATCGTCGCATGGGAGGGTTGAGCCCACCCACGGTTCGATCTGGTCTTTCCCAAGAGGACCAGAGCTAGCATAGACGTAGGGCAATGCTGAATTTGGATAGGTTCAGAATGCCGAGGCCTCCTTGTTCAGTTGGAGTGTAGACCCTCGACCAGTTCACCTTGCAATGCCAGCCCTTGATGTCTTGACCTCCTGCCCAGAGGAATTTGCATCTGGCCTTGTCAATCTCTTTGAAAAACTTCTGAGGTGCCCTGAGGACTGAGATGGCGAAAGTAGGTAGCGTCGTAAGTAGGCAGCGGACAAGCACGCCGACCGCCAAGGACATGAGTCGCCTTCCAAATTTCGGGTGAGCTGCGGCCTTGATCCTATCTAGGATGAACTGGAGGTGAACTATGCGTAGTCTAGCTAGCGTGATTGTCAGCCCTAGGTATTTTAGCAGAAAACCTTTAGTCTGACCGCCAAAATTTTGCAGGATTTCCCTAAGGTCGACGTCAGCCCCTCTAATATGGCCGTCACCGATGACTTTGATGGGTTGATTTGAAGACCTGATGCCTGCCCAAAGTGGTGTAGGATGTCCATCAGCGCGTCTATTTCCTGCTCTAATGGATTGGCAAAGAGGACGACGTCATCAGCATATAAACTAAACCGCATTTTGATGCAGGGGTCTGGCAGAGGGGAGAGCAGCCCCATGGCCGTGGCACGCTCTAGCAGGTGGTGCAGAGGGTCGATGGCGATGATGAACAACAGCAGCGAAAGCGGATCACCCTGACGTAGGCCGCAAGCATGGAGCACGGGGTCGTCGAGGGTCCCGTTCAGGGAGCACCGAGAGGAGGAGGTGGACAGGAGAGCGGCGATCTAGTCTCTCCAGCGAGCGCTAAAACCTAAAAGCTGCAAATGCTCTAGCAAATATTCCCAAGACACAGAGTCGAAGGCCCTAGCTATATCTAGTTTCAGTAAGAGCGAAGGTTTGTTTTTTCGGTGCAGAGATCTAACGCAGTTTTGCACATTTAGGAAACTGCCTTGGATGCTCTTGTGCTTCTGGAATGCACTTTGTGCCGGGGAGATAATATTTCCAATCACAGTGGCGAGCCTCATGGAGAGCACCTTGGAAATCATCTTTCCAATGGAGTGTATCAGGCTAATTGGCCTAAAGTGATCAACTTCTGTTGCTCCATTCTTTTTTGGCAAAAGAGTGAACAGAGCAGAGTTTAGGGGGTTTAGATCACCGTTTGCTAGATTGTAGAAGTGCTGAAATACCGCCATGATGTCATCTTTGATTATTGGCCATCATGATCTAAAGAAGCCACCGGAGAAGTCGTCCGGTCCAGGTGCTTTGTCCACGGGAGAATCAAGGATTGCCGTGTAGACTTCATTTTTTGTAAACGGCAGGTCGAGGCCTTCATTGCTAACGGAGGGGAGGTGTAGCTCATCCCACTTGATGGTGCACTGCCTCCTGCGCTTGGTGCCCAGCAAATTTGTGAAATGCTTGTGGATCACCTCGGCCTTGTCGTCATGATCCGATACCGTTCTGCCTTCAGAAAGTAGTGTATGTATGAAGTTTTTTCTTCTTCTTGAAGCCATCTTCGCATGGAAGAGCTTGGTGCTTGCGTCTCCCGCTTTCAGCCAGATCAAACGGGAGGCTTGTTGCTTGCGGACCCGTTCCAGGGCAGCTAGGCCAAGAACCCTGTTTTTCAGCAGCTTTCTAAGGCAGAATTCCTTCTGTGTCAGGGTTCTCTTCTCTTGAGCTATGTCGAGGCGTAGGATCACCTCTGAGGCAATGTGGAATTTCAGGAGAGCTCTTCCAATTAGCGATTTGCTCCACAGCT
Organism: Aegilops bicornis; assembly: GCA_021605145.1. Classification (NCBI taxonomy): domain Eukaryota; kingdom Viridiplantae; phylum Streptophyta; class Magnoliopsida; order Poales; family Poaceae; genus Aegilops; species Aegilops bicornis. The sequence goes on along the minus strand of JAHIAL010000116.1, from coordinate 126,443 downwards.
TCAGGTCAGCGGCCATCCTTCTCATCTTGATCTTGATTCTCACCAGCAGGCAGGTGTGGTTCACTGGTCTCTGCCAAGCCCTTTCGACTGTCTCCTGGAAGCATGGCAGCTTGGGCCAGAAGGCTTCAAAACAAAAACGCGCCGGTCGGGGCGGCGCAGCGGTGCAGGCGAGCAGGAGAGGACAATGATCTGACATGGAAGTGGAGGCGGCCATGAGCATATACTCCGAGAAGAGCATCTCCCATGGCACATTGCAGAGGTACTTATCGATGCAGCAGAGGGTAGGGTCTTCTCGCTCATTTGACCAGGTGAATTTTTTGTTCTTACACTTGATCTCTTTCAAACCAGCGGTGTCAACGGCTTGTCTTAATTTGCCCATGATGACCCACAAGTATAGGGGATCGCAACAGTTTTCGAGGGTAGAGTGTTCAACCCAAATTTGTTGATTCGACACAAGGGGAGCCAAAGAATATTCTCAAGTATTAGCAGTTGAGTTGTCAATTCAACCACACCTGGAAACTTAGTATCTGCAGCAAGGTGTTTAGTAGCAAAGTAATATGATAGTGGTGGTAACGGTAACAAAAGTAAAGACATTAAAAGTAATGTTTTGGTATTTTGTAGTGATTGCAACAAAGAGTAAATCTAAAAAGTAAATAAGCGAGAACCAAAGATATGGAAAAAAACTCAGAGGCACCGGATCAATGATGGATAATTATGCCGGATGTGGTTCATCATGTAGCAGTCATAACATAGGGTGACACAGAACTAGCTCCAGCTCATCAATATAATGTAGGCATGTATTCAGATATAGTCATACGTGTGCTTATGGAAAAGAACTTGCATGACATCTTTTGTCCTACCCTCCCGTGGTAGCGGGTTCCTATTGGAAACTAAGGGATATTAAGGCCTCCTTTTAATAGAGAACCGGAACAAAGCATTAGCACATAGTGAATACATGAACTCCTCAAACTATGGTCATCACCGGGAGTGGTCTCGATTATTGTCACTTCAGGGTTGCCGGATCATAACACATAGTAGGTGACTATACACTTGGTAAGATAGGATCTAGAACACACATATGTTCATGAAAACATAATAGGTTCAGATCTGAAATCATGGCACTCGGCCCTAGTGACAAGCATTGCTATAGCAAAGTCATAGCAACATCAATCTCGTAACATAGTGGATACTAGGGATCAAACCCTAACAAAGCTAACTCGGACATATGACAAATCTCATCCAGCCCATCACCGCCCAAAGCAAGCCTACGATGGAATTACTTCACGCACGGGCGGTGAGCATCATGAAATTGGTGATGGAGGATGGTTGATGGTGACGACGGCGAAGAATCTCTCTCCGGAGCCCCGAACGGACTCCGAGATCAGCCTCCCGAGAGATTAGGCTTGGCGGGCGGCTCCAGACGTCGTAAAACGCGATGATTTCTTCTTCCGCTTTTTTCTCCCCGAAGCCAATATATGGAGTTGGAGTTGGCGCCGAGGGCCACCAGGGGCCCACGAGGTAGGGGCGCAGGGGGCGCCCCACCTCGTGAGCAGGGTGTGGGCCCCCGGTCTTCATCTTTATGCAGGATTTTTCTTTTATTTTTTCTAAGGTTTTCCGTGGAGTTTCAGGATATTCCGAGAATCTTTATTTTCTCGCACAAAAAACAACACTATGGTAGTTCTCACTGAAAACAAAGATCATCCGGGTTAGTTCCATTCAAATCATACAAGTTAGAGTCCAAAACAAGGCAAAAATTGTTTGGAAAAGTAGATACGACGGAGACGTATCAACTCCCCCAAGCTTAAACCCTTGCTTGTCCTCAAGCAATTCAGTTGACAAACTGAAAGAGAAAAAGAAAAACTTTTACAAACTCTGTTTGCTCTTCTTGTTGTAAACATGAAAAGCCAGCATTCAAGTCTCCGCAATTATTATGAACTAACCATACTCACAATGACACGTAGGTCTCACAATTGCTCATATCAATAGCATAATCAGCTAGCGGGCCATAATAGCAAAACTCGGATGACAACACTTTCTCAAAATAATCATAACATGGTATAACAAAATGGTATCTCGCTAGCCCTTTCTGAGACCGCAAGAAACATAAATGCAGAAAGCACCTTTAAAGATCAAGGACCGACTAAACATTGTAATTCATGGTAAAAGAGATCCAGCCAAGTCATACCCAAATAAACCAATAATAATGAATGCAAACGACAAGCAGTTTCAAATGGGTGCTTTTTAATAAGAAGGGTGATGACTCAACATAGAAGTAAATAGATAGGCCCTTCGCAGTGGGAAGCAGGGATTTGTGGAGGTGCCAGAGCTCGGTATTGAAATAGAGATAAATTATATTTTGAGCGGCATACTTTCATTGTCAACATAACAACTAAAAGAAGACGATATCTTCCATGCTAAACAGATTATAGGCGGTTCCCAAACAGAATGGTAAAGTTTATACTCCCTTCCTCCACAAGCATCAATCCATGGCTTGCTCGAAATAATGAGTGCCTCCAACATTCAACGGGTCCCAAGGGGAGTTTTGTTTGCAGTTATTTTGATTTAGTTTGCACGAAGCATGGGACTGGGCATCCCGGATACCAGCCTTTTTCTCGTGAATGAGGAGCGGAGTCCGCTCCTCTTGAGAATAACTCACCTAACACGGAAGATAAGGGCAGCTCTAGTTGACATATGAGCTATTCGAGCATGCAAAATGTAATGTTTATTTGAAGGTTTAGAGTTTGGCACATACAAATTTATTTGGAACAGCGTGTAAATACCGCATATAGGTAGGTATAGTGGACTCATATGGAATAACTTTGGGGTTTAAGGAGTTTGGATGCACAAGCAAAGATTCCCGCTTAGTATGTGTGAAGGCTAGCAAAAGACTAGGAAGCCACCAACCTGAGAGAGCAACAACAAATGTGAAACATGCATTAAAATTAATTCACACCGGTACAAGCATGAGTAGGATATAATCCACCATGAACATAAATATCATGAAGGCTATGTTGATTGGATTCAACTACATGCGTGAACATGTGCCAAGTCTAGTCACTCAATTCATTTAAAGGAGGATACTATCCCATCATACCACATCATAACCATTCTAATAGCATGTTGGCACGCAAGGTAAACCATTATAACTCATAGCTAATCAAGCATGGCACAAGCAACTATAATATCTAAATGTCATTGCAAATATGATTACTTCATAACAGCTGAATAAAGAACGATGAATCATCATATTTACAAAAACAAGAGAGGTCGAGTTCATACCAGCTTTTCTCCCCTCAATAAGTCCATCATATATCATCATTATTGCCTTTCACTTGCACGATCAACGATGTGGATAATAATAAGAGTGCACGTGCATTGGACTAAGCTGAATCTGCAAGCATTCAACTCAAGAGAGAAGACAAGTAATATGGGCTCGAAGTTTAAATAATCAATCATGCATATAAGAGCCACTAAGCATTTTCAATATAGTCTTCGAATTTCAAAAAAAAGAAACTAAACAAAAAACTATTTACACGGGAAAGCTCCCAACAAGCAAAAAGAAGAATGGGAAATATTTTTGGGTTTTCCCTTTTTTACTACTACAAAGAAAGAAATAAACCATCGCTAAGTTTTTTTATTTTCTTAAGGTTTATTAAACACACAAGAAGAAAGCAGGAAAAAGAAAATAAACTAGCATGGATATTAAAGTGAAAGAGTGTGAACACCGACATCTAGCAATGAGTGTGTGTGAACATGAATGTAATGTCGGTGGGAAATACGTATTCCCCAAGCTTAGGCTTTTGGCCTGTTGGTCTATTGCTGTGGATAGCCTCGGCCGACACCCGTAGGTGAAGCCGGGGTCATATCAGTGATGCAGCGCTATCGCCTCCCGAGCTGCAGCAAGTGGCATCGAGCAGCCTCCGCTCTCCTCTCAGACTCATCTCGCCTCCTCTCTGGTAATAATATATCTCCTTTGCCTGAAAATCAAAGAAGGCAGGAGCAGGAAGAGCAATATGGACTACATGACGCTTGTTAAAGATTAGTCGACACTGGAGAGGTGGTTCGTCCTCTCAACAAACTGGTGGGAAACCATAGAATCAATGTCTAAATAAGAAGGGGGTAACTCCATATCACCCTCACGGATGTCTATCTCAAGAAAATTAGCTAAGCGGGTTGCATCAATTCCTCCAAAGAAGTCACCGCTATGTCTATTCTGATGCAACCTCGCGTAGCTACAATGGCTCCTATATGATAAGATTGGTCTCCTAACACAAAGACTCGTGAGAATGCTGAGGTCAGGGACACACATGTGACATGCTTCATCTTTAGCATTTATGCATCTACCTATAAAGAGAGCAAAATAATGTATAGCAGGAAAGTGAATGCTCCCTATAGTGGCTTGTGTTATATCTCTAGATTCCCCCACAATTATTCTAGCAAGAAAGTCTCTATATTCGGATTTAGGTCCAAGATGGAAGTTTGCAAGCAGAAGTGAAATCCTCTAAGTCCATGGTATAAGATTTGTCATAGAGGTCAAACATGACTGAAGGAGAATTACGCGAAGATGAAAACTCAAACCTCCTCACAAATGAACTTGTGAGATCATGATACTGGGGCATTTAGTCACCTTCAAAGTCCTCAAGACCGGCAAGTACTCAAATATGCACTAAATTCTTCTTTGATTCCCACTTGATTCATAAAATTTTCCGAAGGCCATTCATGTGGCCTCACAAGAGCTGCCTCTTGGTGGTTCCTCGTCAAGGCATCCCGTATTGCAAGTCCGGGACCTTGCTTCCTTGAAGAACCACCTTGGAACATCTTCCTAAACATATTGTTTTCTCTGAAAAATAATTCTGAAATTTTTAGTAACTTCAAATAAAAGTGAACCAACTTCAATAAAATTGATAGTAACAACCCCCACAAGTGCCTAGAGCCTATATAGAGCATCAGAACTACTTGGAACCATATAAATTTGACATGCAAGCTCAAGAACATGGTCACCTATGCAGCACAAATTTGCAATGAATAAAGAACTAGAACAAAAACTAATTGGACCAACGGAGGAGTCACATACCAAGGAACAATCTCCCCAAGCAGTTTTATGAGAGGTGCTTTGAGCAAGGAGAACGAAAATCACAAAGAATCTGGCCGGAACTCGTGCTTGAGTTGGTTTTTCGTGGTTTGTGTGAGACAGAGGAAGAAGATGGATGCAGGAATAAGTGGAGGAGGGTTATCAGGGCCCACGAGGCGTGGGGGGCGCGCCCACCCTCGTGGCTGTGTGGCAGTTCCTCTGCAGTGGTGATTTTGCACAAAGAAATTCTTAAATATTCTAAAAAAATCATATTAAATTGGCATGGCATTCTCGAGGACTTTTATTTTCGGGATATTTTTATATTGAGCGGATAAGTCGAGAGAGAGATGTAAAATACTATTTTACTTTATTTGTACAAAATAACAGAAAATATAAAGAGGGTACAGAAAGTTGTGCTTCTAGTTTCATCCATCTCGTGATCATCAAAATGAATCCACTAACAAGGTTGATCAAGTCTTGTTAACGAGCTCATTCCGATTAACACGGAACCGGGGAAATTTCAATAGCACTAAGTTACCTCAACTGGGATATGAAAATCCCCAACAATGAGTATATCATACTTTTTCTTGACAAGAGAGGGAGAGGAAATTCAAAACCTCCAAATATAATCGATGGAATTTTTCCAATAGAGTTGATACTATAAACTTGATGTTGTTTCCTCGAAAGTGTACCGTGTGCTCATTGCCATTAACATGAAAAGTGACATTGCCTTTGTTGCAATCAATAACAGCCCCTCGCAGTATTAAGGAAAGGTCTTCCAAGAATAATAGACATACTATCATCCTCGTGAATATCAAGAATAACAAAGTCCGTTAAAATAGTAACGCTTTGCAACCACAACAAGCACATCCTCACAAATACCGATAGGTATAGCAGCTTGATTTATCAGCCATTTGCAAAGATATTTCAAGAGGTGTCAACTTATTCAAGTCAAGTCATTTATATAAAGAGAGAGGCATAACACTAACACCGGCTCCAAGATCACATAAAGCAGTTTTAACGTAATTTCTCTTAATGGAGCATGGTATAGTAGGTACTCCGGGATCTCCAAGTTTCTTTGGTACTCCACCCTTAAAAGTATAATTAGCAAGCATGGTGGAACTTTCAGCTTCAGGTATCTTTCTTTTATTAGTAATAATATCCTTCATATACTTAGAGTAAGGATTTGTTTTGAGCACGTCAGTTAATCGCATACGCAAAAAGATAGGACTAATCATTTCAGCACAGCGCTCAAAATCCTCATCATCCTTTTTCTTGGATGGTTTTGGGGAAAAGGCATGGGTTTTGGACCCATGGTTCCCTTTCTTTACCATGTTTCCTAGCAACGAAGTCTCTTTTATCATAACGTTGATTCCTTGATTGTGGGTTATCAAGATCAATAGCAGGTTCAACTTCTACATCATTATCATTACTAGGTTGAGCATTAACATGAACATTATCATTAACATTATCACTAGGTTCATGCTCATCACCTGATTGTGTTTCAAAGATCGTAAATAGAAATATCATTTGGATTCTCAGGTGGCTCAAAGTTGATAGGTTCACTAGAAGTTTGCAAAGTCCTATAATTTTTCTTTTTCTTCCTCTTAGAAGAACTAGGTACATCAATATCATTTCTCCGAGAATCTTGCTCGATTCTCTTAGGGTGGCCTTCAGGATACAAAGGTTTCCGAGTCATTCTACCAGTTCTAGTAGCCACTCTAACAACATAATCATTTTTCTTACTATTCATTTCATCAAGCACTTCTTTCTCGAGCTTTAAGTACTTGTTCTACTTGAGTGGTAACCATAGAAGCATGCTTGCTAACAAGTTTAAGTTCACCTCTAATATCAGCCATATAATCACCCAAGTGTTTAATCATAAAGGTATTCTGTTTTAATTGTCTACCAAAATAAGCATTAAAGTCATCTTGCTTAAACATAAAGTCATCAAACTCATCCAAGCACTGACTAGCAATTTTAGTAGGAGGGACTTCAGCTTTATCATATCTATAGAGAGAATTTACCTTCACTACCTGTGTCGGGATGTCGGGAGGTTCTTCATTAAATAAGTAATTGAGATCATATACTTCTTCAACAGGCAGTAAATTAAGACCATGTATTTCTTCAATAGGAGGTAAATTCTTAACATCTTCAGCTTTAATACCTTTTTCTTTCATAGATTTCTTTGCCTCTTGCATATCTTCAGATCGAGAAATGTAACACCTCTCTTCTTCGGAGTTGGTTTAGGAATAGGCTCAAGAATTGGCTCAGGGAGGTAGCTCGGGAGGTGCCCAATTATTTTCATTAGCCAACATATTATTCAATAGAATTTCAGCGTCATCCCGTGTTCTTTCCCCGAAAAGAGAACCAGCACAACTATCCGTAATCTCCGGAAGCATCGGTTAGTCCATTATAAAAGATATCAAATATTTCAGGTTTCTTAATAGGATGATCAGGCAAAGCATTTAGTAACTTGAGAAGCCTCCCCCAAGCTTGTGTGAGACTCTCTTCTTAAATTTGCACAAAATTGTATATTTCCTCAAAGCAGCTTGTTTCTTATGAGCAGGGAAATATTTAGCAGAGAAGTAATAAATCATATCCTGGGGACTTTGCACACAACCAGGATCAAGAGAATTATACCATATCTTAGCATCGCCCTTTAACAAGAACGGAAATATCTTAAGTAAATAAAGGTAGCGTGATCTCTCATTATTAGTAAAAAGGGCAGCTATATCATTTAACTTAGTAAGATGTGCCACAACAATTTCAGATTCATAGCCATAAAAAGGTTCAGATTCAACCAAAGTAATTATATCCGGATCAATGTAAAAATCATAATAATCCTTATCGTGAACACAAATAGGTGAAGTAGCAAAAGTAGGGTCGGGTCTCATTCTATCTCTAAGAGATTCTTTACTCCATTTAATTAGCAACCTCTTAAGTTCATATCTATCCCGGCAAGCAAAAATAGCGGCGTAAGATTACGCATCAAAAGATAACCTTCTGTGAATAGCAGGCATAGGTTCATCATCACTAACATCATCGTGTTCGTGTTCAATAATTTCTCTTTCTCTAGACCTAGCAATTTGCTCATCAAGATATTCACCAAGTGGCACAAAGAGTATCAAGCATAGAAGTAGTTTCATCATAAGTATCGTGCATAGCAGAAGTGGCATCATCAATAACATGCGACATATCGTAATCAATAGCAGTAGTAGGTTTAGGTGTCGCAAACTTACTCATAATGAAGGAGAATCTAGTGCAAGGCTAGATGGCGGTCCCTTACCTCCCTCGTAGTTGAGGGCAAAATAGTAGTTCGATCATCTTTCAAATTCTTCATAGTGTCCAGCAGATATAAATCCCAAGCCCGACTCAAAGAATAGAGCTATGTTCCGGCAACGGCGCCAGAAAATAGTCTTGATGACCCACAAGTATAGGGGATCGCAACAGTTTTCGAGGGTAGAGTATTCAACCCAAATTTGTTGATTCGACACAAGGGGAGCCAAAGAATATTCTCAAGTATTAGCAGCTGAGTTGTCAATTCAACCACACCTGGAAACTTAGTATCTACAGCAAGGTGTTTAGTAGCAAAGTAATATGATAGTGGTGGTAACGGTAACAAAAGTAAAGACAGTAAAAGTAATGTTTTTGGTATTTTGTAGTGATTGCAACAAAGAGTAACGTAAAAAGTAAATAAGCGAGAACCAAAGTATATGGAAAACTCAGTAGGCACCGGATCAATGATGGATAATTATGCGGATGTGGTTCGTCATGTAGCAGTCATAACATAGGGTGACACAGTAACTAGCTCCAGCTCATCAATATAATGTAGGCATGTATTCCGTATATAGTCATACGTGCTTATGGAAAAGAACTTGCATGACATCTTTTGTCCTACCCTCCCGTTGCAGCGGGGTCCTATTGGAAACTAAGGGATATTAAGGCCTCCTTTTAATAGAGAACCGGAACAAAGCATTAGCACATAGTGAATACATGAACTCCTCAAACTATGTTCATCACCGGGAGTGGTCCCGATTATTGTCACTTCGGGGTTGCCGGATCATAACACATAGTAGGTGACTATAGACTTGCAAGATAGGATCTAGAACACACATATATTCATGAAAACATAATAGGTTCAGATCTGAAATCATGGCACTAGTGACAAGCATTAAGCATAGCAAAGTCATAGCAACATCAATCTCAGAACATAGTGGATACTAGGGATCAAACCCTAAAAAAACTAACTCGATTACATGATAAATCTCATCCAACCCATCACCGTCCAGCAAGCCTACGATGGAATTACTCACGCACGGCGGTGGGCATCATGAAATTGGTGATGGAGGATGGTTGATGATGACGACAGCGCATTTAATCCTCTCTCCGGAGCCCCGAACGGACTCCAGATCAGCCCTCCCGAGAGAGATTAGGGCTTGGCGGCGGCTCCGTATCGTAAAACGCGATGATTTCTTCTCTCTGGCTTTTTTCTCCCCGAAAGCCAATATATGGAGTTGGAGTTGGCGTCGGAGGGCCACCAGGGGGACCACGAGGGCGCGCCTCACCCTCGTGAGCAGGGTGTGGGCCCTCCGGTCTTCATCTTTTATGCAGGATTTTTCTTTATTTTTTCTAAGGTGTTCCGTGGAGTTTCAGGATATTCCGAGAATCTTTATTTTCTGCACAAAAAATAACACAATGGTAGTTCTGCTGAAAACAGCGTCAGTCCGGGTTAGTTCCATTCAAATCATACAAGTTACAGTACAAAACAAGGGCAAAAGTGTTTGGAAAAGTAGATACGACGGAGACGTATCAGCCCATCATTCTTCTGTTTAGGTTGCTGTTGTTTTTGTGTCTGGCTTACAGAATTATGTTGAAATCTCCGCAGAGGAGCCAGGGCTCTCCAGTCACCGGGGCTGCAGCGGCCATTTCCTGCAGGAACTGATCCTTTCGGCCGTCATCCGCAGGGCCGTAGACTGTTATGAGCCAAAAGCTAGCTTGGGACTGAAGAACGGTCACTTTGGCTGAGATTGAAAACAGCCCGATCCTGTGGGATTAAACATCTAGCAAGCCCTTGTCCCAGAACATGGCTATCCCACCGCGTGATCCAATGGCGGGAAGGACGACGCAGCCATCCAGCTTAGCCCCGCCTACCTCTCTACCACAGATCGATCTTTGTTTCTTGTAGGCAGAGCAGGCAGCTCTTGTGCACCGTGGCTATTTCGTTTATCGCCGTGCGCTTGGCCGCAGAGTTTAAACCCCTCACATTCCATGATAGAATTGGCGGGTAGCAGCTATTCATAGGGACAGCAAATTTTCTTCGCGAAGCTATCAATTCTAATGAGTGAAAGAACATACACAGCCCAACTAGCAGGGGTACAACGGGAGCCAGCAATAGCCCCAACATCTCGCCGTTGCAGAACTAAACTAACCACATCCCAAGCACTAATCATAGCTAGACCTAACTCGAATCGTCTTAAGGCCGATCGCCCGCGGAGGCTAATACAATTAGAAGCTAACATGGGGAAACTATGGGGCAGGGTCGACCGCAGCGTCAGGTCCGGCAAGGCCAGCAGCCACCCGGAGGCTCCACCGTCTAGGTCGGTGAGCATGGAAATGCCTTGGATGTCACTGTCCGACAGAGGCTCGTCAAAACGCTTGATGAGGGAAGCCACCGCCTTGTCGTTCATCTTCTCTTTTGGCCCGAGCAGGCCCAGCTCTGCACCAGCCTGAGAGCCACGCTGCACCACTGGCGTGGAGATTTCTGCGCGGCTTGACGGGCACTGCTCCTTCGGGGGGTTGCTCCAACTCTTGTCTTCAGGGGGGGAGGGGGCGGAGGAGCGGCGGGAGGCAGGAGCGGGGAGCACAGCAGCGACGGTGTTGGTGAAGAGGCCGCGCTGCTCTAGGACGTCGTTCTCCTCGACGATGCCCAAGGCGTGCACCTGACGCGTCACCGTGCTCCAATTCGTTTGTGGCCAGGCCAGCGGGCGTGGCACGGGAGGCGAATCCAAGCGGTTCCTTGAGCGTGTTGACCATGGTGGCGTTGAGCTCCAGCCGCATGCAGTCCATCTTTGGGGGGGGGGGGGGCAGGCACCGTCTTGTCTGCGAGGAAGGCGGCCACTGGGTCTTCAACTGGTTGAGGCGCCTGAGGAGCTTGCCGAAGAGGGAGCAGGGGGGTGTGGCCTTGATCGCTGCAGGCTCATGCACGCGCCTGATGTTGTTGCGTCCCCTGGTGCCGCCTCCATGGTGTCGCGCGACGGGCGTCCTGCTGCGCCTCCGAGAGGGCTCAACATTGCTTGCCTTCTCCTTGCCCTTGTTCGCGCGCCCGCGACCAAGAAGGGTGTCCCTCCAGGAACGGCGCCCGTTGCTGCTATCGTCGTGGTCGCCATCTTGTCACGGCCCGCCCATCGGGAAGCCACGGAGCCCTGTGGAGAGCACCTGGGCGGTCTCAGAGTCGCTGCCCCACCATCCTCCACGTGAGCCGCCCAGTGTTCGAGCGAGATGCGAGGCAGCGGCTCCTGTCGCCGCCGAGTCGGAGGAAGGGAGCCCGCTCTACCCCGAGTGCGAAGAGGGGGGCGTGCGGGGCGTCTAGTCTTCCACCCTGTCGACGTGGATGAGCAGATCATAGCGCTTCACTCCCAGTGGTGGCGCGACGTTGCGGTCCGGCGGTGAGTAGGCGAGCATATCCTCCACCCGGCCGGCGCCCCTCTTCATCACCCATAGAGCGTGGGTCCTCGGGATGTGTGCCATGTCCCACACCCACACCCAAAGAAGCGGTGCTTGGTGTGCTCAAGGCCAGGCGCGCGGCGGTCGAGGCGGTCGACATAAAGACATCTTGCCCAGCGCTTCCTCCTCCCCTTCAAGCGACCAGAACTACATCGGGAGGTGCTCAACGACGTCGCGCACGTGGAGGGTGAAGTTGAGGAGCGGCATGGCCTTCCTCATGCCACGGGTTGATGTCGAAGCGCACGCGCGTCGACCGTGATGAAGCCACGCGCCACAGCGTTGTCCCGGAGGGCGGGCAGCTCAAAGAAGACGAAGAAGCACTCCGGGTCGTGCTCCGTGACCCGCAGCTGCTCGTCCATCGCGCGCCCCAGCAAGAGGGGGCTGGTCGCGCCCCAGCTCCCAGGAGCGGTCAGCGTCACCGCGTGCTGACGCAGGACGAACACCTGGTGATCCATTGTCGGGGAGGACACGACCACCTGGTGGCTGGAGCGAGGGCGGCGAGAAGGGTCGGTGTGGCTAAAGCGTCCCTGGCTGGACATGGTGGTGGGCGGCTCAGAGGGCACAGGCAGCGGTGGCGGGGGCGGGGGGAAGGGAGGAGACGAGGTGTGGGGGAAACAGAGGCGGTCTTGAACTGGAAGGCTTGGCCTAGCTGCGGGCTTGGAGCTCACTCTACTACGGCATAGCCTAGGATTGTGTGGGCATTCCCTGCCGAAGTGGCCCGGGAGTTTGCAGATGATGCAGCATAAAGGATCTCTACAGTCTTTCCGACGATGGCGAGGACTGAGGCAACGAAAACAGAGGCCCTTGAAGCGGCTTAAAAAGGCCTCACGGCCGGGGTTGGTGCTTGGGGCGGGACGCCGGTCCGAGCCGTGCCGCCGATGATGCGAGCTATTGCCCCGGGAGCCAGAGCAAGGTCTCTGGTTTTTCCTCGCCACCATCTCCATCCATCCACCATCCACCCCAGAAGGGGAAGGGGGGGCGAAGGTGAGGGGACGACCACAATGGATTTTAGCCTCTGCCCACCAGGAGGGGGGGACAGCGTTCGATCCACTGGGTCGAGCGTAGCCGTGCCGCGCGAGCATTCACCCCGCAGCAGGATACGCAGCGGGGGCGGCGGATCTGGCGAAGACCAGCGATGGGACGGCAGCTGGGTCTCCGAAACCTGCGACGGATCGCTGGATCTAGTCACACAAGGCACCAAGTCCGGGGTGCCCCATACGCCACTGTCGCGGGAGTTGTGCCTTGAACTACACCTAGAGCTAGAGGGCGCCGGGCCTCATGGGGGGCTGGCGGGCGGCGAGGGGCGGTGGCCGCCGCGGCCGGAGTGGCACGCGGCACGGAGTGGAGAATATACAAACCACTTTATTCGTTTCGTTTATGGTAGTGCAGTTGTAACTTGTGATGGCAAAACTAAATAGTGGGACACAACCAGCCGCCGCCTCTTCCTCCAAGAAGAGCTAGGGTTCGTGCCTCTCGCCGGCTCCGCCGCAGGTCCGCCTCGTCTCCGGTGGCCCTAGGGCCATGGGGGCGCGGTGGATCCAAGCAAGGACTGGCGGGAGGGCTCCGTTGTTAGTCGTTCCTTCGAGATTTGTTAGGGTTTATGTCCTACTCAGGAAGACGAGACAGCGGCGGCTCTCTGAAGATGGAATAAAGGTCTCCCCGCCTAGTCCCCGTTCCGGTGGTGCGTCTAGCATCGTTGGTGGGCGTGTGGGGGTGTGTCTCCGGCGGATCTATCCTCGATGGATTTGCTCGGATCTGGTTGTGGTTCGTCTATGTTCGTGTGTCTTCGGGTTGAATCCTTTCGATCTACGTTATTCTTCATCGGCGGCGGTTGCTGTTCTGGTGCGCTGGTCCTACGGGGCCATAGCACGACGACTTCCCGACTGTTTACTACAACAAGCTGTGCCCGACTCCGGCGAGAGAGGGGTGATGACGGCGGCGCGCCTTCGGCTCGCTTCAGTGATTGTAGTCGTCGCTAGGTGGTCTACGGATCTGGTTGTAATTTTTATTATTTCTAGTGTTCGTTGTACTGTCATGATAGAAGATGAATAGATTGAAAGTTTTCTCGCAAAAAAAAAAACCAATGGCATAAAATGATTAAAACCTTCTCTATTTTCCTTTTTGAAATGGAGGGGCTCTGGAGTTGGCGGGCACTTCCCAAGTTTGATCTTTCATTTTTTGGATGGCTGGTGCTCAGAGACATGCGTTGGACATCTGATCTCGTCTTCAACATCCGCAGTCTTGCCTAGCTAGCATCCACCTACTCCTTTTCCAGGAGAGTTTTGCCTGCGCCGGCGGCGATTCTGGCACTAGGTTGTTGGACAAAAAGCTCTGAGCTCCTTGGTCATGCATCGTCCCCACGATGAACTCCATGTGGCGGGAGCGGAACCGGACGACAACATTGCCGTACGTACGTCACGGCGGCTACACCATATGAAAGTGAAAGGATATGATATCTGAGGTTTGGTAGGAGTACAAAGAAAGACGAAGATGAAGCAAGAATAGACAAGTCGAATGGAAATTCAACAATAATGCTAAACATACAAAGAGTTACACGTAATTACACCCTGACTAGGATTTTTTCTATCTAACTGACCACTTCCCCTGATTTTCATGGGGGCGAAATCCAAGGCACAAACGGAAAGCTACTGGAATACGCGTGCAATAGTCGTCGGTCCCTTTAACTCTTGTCGATCTCTGGATCGGGCGGCGACAACGGGCGGCGTGTACTTTGACTTGACTGGTCAAGGACGATGGCGTGTCAGCGGGCGAATCAAAGCTTCGGCAGCAGCGATCACGAGGAAGATGGCGTGCCAAGACTCTCTACTACCTCAAGTCTTTGAGCTAATCAATGGAGGATTAGTATTAATTAGATGCCCGTGTCTGCTCTGTCCTCCCTCATCTCCTGGCTACGGTCTGACGACTGACCTTGCATGTGAGCAATGGATCCAGCTGCCAGCAAGATGCGGTTCGACTCGCCGGCGTTCCGCGTCCACGAGGACGGCCGCGTGGAGCGCTTCTTCGGCACGGACACCACCCAGCCGGGCTTCGACGCCGCCACCGGCGTCACCTCCAAGGACGTCGTCCTCGACAGCGCCACCGGCGCCTTCGCCCGCCTCTACCTACCGGCTGCGCTCCCCGACGGCCCCGGCCGCGGGAGGAGGCTGCCCATCCTCGTCTACTTCCACGGCGGCGGCCTGGTGCTCGGCTCGGCCGCGTCCCAGATGTACCACGGCTACCTCAACTCCCTCGCCTCCCGGGCCAGCGTCCTGGCCGTGTCCGTCGACTACCGCCTCGCGCCGGAGCACCCGATCCCGGCCGCCTACGAGGACTCCTGGACGGCGCTCCGCTGGGCCGCGTCGAGGGCCGACCCGTGGCTCTCGGAGCACGGCGACGCCGGCCGCATCTTCCTGGCCGGTGACAGCGGCGGCGCCAACATCGTCCACAACATGGCGATCATGGCCAGCTCTCAGGATGCAGGTTTCCCCGAAGGGGCGCTGGTGGAGCGGGCGATCCTGCTCCACCCCATGTTTGGCGGGAAGGAGCCGGTGGACGGCGAGGCGGCCGACACGAGATATTACATGGAGAAGCTCTCGGCGCTGATATGCCCGGACGGCGACGGTCTAGGGGTGGACGACCCGAGGCTGAACCCAATGGCTCCTGGGGCGCCGAGCTTGCGCGCGTTGGCTAGCCGGAGACTGCTCGTCTACTCCGCCGAGAGGGACTTCGCGCTGGCGAGGGCCGTCGCGTATTATCAGGCCGTCAGGGGAGCGGGTGGCCTGGCACTGCGGAGTGGCTGGAGTCCCCCGGGGAGGAGCATGGGTTCTTCCTCCTCCAGCCGGAGCGCGACGAGTCCTCGGCGCTCATGGATCGGGTGGTCGCCTTCCTCTCCGGCGAATGAGATCGACTTTTCTGGTCAATAATGATACCTTTTTACCTGTCAACAATACTTTATTATTACATACGCCTTTCTTTCAATATCCAACGACCCACATCGTGCCTCAAAGCATCTTACTTTTGTACAGCGGTGCGAAGCCGGGCAACACAACCTGTACAGAGCCTACTTTGTCTTCTCCATGTTAATCAAAAAGTCCAAAACAAACCTTAAAATTGTAGACCAAAGTTAAATCAAATATTGAACTTTGAATCCCGAAAGTTGGCACTCTGAACTCGTAATACTGGTATACAGTGGACCCTAGACCTGTTTGTCACATCGGTGATCAATCTCTATAAGCCCCTGTGCCGCCCCCCGCTAGGGCGGCTCGGGCGAAACCCTACGCCCACCACCGCCGGGCTCCCAACCCTTTCCCTCCCTCCCCTCTCCTCCGTCGTCGTTGGAGGAGACCCATCGACTTTTGAGGTCAATAATAGATGGTATTTTTTTACCTGCCAATAATACTTTACACAAACAGGTCGATGAGAGAAAAAGGGTTGTTGTTTGTGATTGTGACCGATCGGTGGATCTCCGCCATTGATATGCCCTTCTTTGAATATTCAACGACCTACATCTTGTTTCATTTTTCAAAGCATCATACTTTTGTGCAGCGGTGCAAAGCCAGGCAACACAACACAAAACCCGCTCTGTTTGTGTCGAGCGATCGTGTAAGAGCATCTACAATCGGGCACCCTAAACCCACCTATAAGCGGTTTGCTAGTAGTGCTGAGAGAAACAACTATGGTTGCATAGAGACAACGCTAGAAATTAATAAAACTTTTTAATCTCTTTGTTTCAAAAAACAAAAAATTTATGGGACATTCGTTAATTTTAAGCCGGACTAAAAAATATGCATGTTCTCTGAAAACAAACAGATAATGACCATTACACAGGAGAAGCTAAATATATACCTGAAGAGGGGCTAGTAGGTAATATGTAGTTAATCGATATGTTATTTTTTTATAGTGAACCAATGCACGTAATAGGAGGTTCAGTGCCTATCATTGTGGAAAAGCCTTCTCTGAGTTATTTATCTCTACCATATAATAAAGCACGTAGGGTTTCTGCCCGTCAGTCGCACCGTTTTGTAAAAAAGCCTCTACGTTTTCATGAAATCAACCCGCAGTCCTGATTTAAGTCACACGGAACCGTTATTTTACAGTTTTTCGAAACCCCCTGACTTTTTAGGTATTCCATCCGTGGATCATATTTAAGTCAAACAAATGCTTTTCTAAACCATCCATATTTTTTAAACGGTAACTCCGATTTAAACATGTTATATATGAAATTTGATTAGAAAAATATGTAGTTAAATATTTATAAATATTATTTGGAAGATATTTAAGTCAAACAAATGGTTTTCTAAATTATACGTATCTTTTAAACCGTAACTCCGATTTTAACATGTTATATATGAAATTTGATTAGAAAAATGTGTGAAATCTGAATATGATGTTAATTTTACCTGTTAAATATTTTTTTGGATATTGTTTTGGAAGCAAACTTATAACTATAGCGCATGATTCATTTTTCTTTCGTACAGGCGGCGATCCGGGTTGCAAATAAACACCCACTATAGTCATATAGGAAAAATAAAACATCGAGAACTACACATGCATGCCTCCGAATACACCGCAGGGGAAAACAACAGATTTCTCATCGCGAGTGTGAGAGAAAGCGAGAGAGAGAGAGAGAGAGAGAGAGAGGGAGAGGGAGGAGAGAGAGACGTCTTAGGATTAACCACATTCAAACACGTTTTGGTTTGTGTGAACACTAAGGCTATCGTCGGCGAGGGTGCGAAGAAGGATAAGCGGCAACACAAATATGATGCGTCGCTAAAATAAAGGAGATGGACCTATTGTGATCTTGAGTGATGGTTGTTCGGTTAAGAGTGTGTGTTGTGTTTTTTCTCCCGTTGCAACGCACGGGCTCTTTTGCTAGTATAATATAAGATACTCCGAAGGCTTCGGGATCGAGGTCTCATTAGACAAAGAAGACCCAGGCCAATTCACGTGGCCTCTTTGACCGACGTCAGCGACAACGCAACAGATAATTTCAATCAGAGAGAGCCAATATCTTCAGGCCTTCTGGAGCTATCTCTTCATATCGCCACAATCCCATTTATTTATGCCACCAGGATTTTTACCGGGATTTTCGGTTTGGAAGTCCACAATCCCCTCTTTATTTATGACAACCAAGATTTTTCATTCTGCAGCTGACAATCTCCTCTATTTATGCCACCAGGAATTTTCATCTCGCAACCCACAATTCCTTTTATTTATTATGCCAACCGGATATTTATTTCTTTCCTACCCACAACTCACTCTTTGTTAGTTGTTTTGTAGGCTGCTTGTTAATTCTCATACTCACGAACATATATAAATGGATGAAATTAGGTGTAAATCTCTACCTAATAATGAAGCACGTAGGGTTTCTGCCCGTCCGTCACACCGTTTTGTAAAAAAGCCCCTGCATTTTCATGAAATCAACCCGCAGTCCGGATTTAAGTCACACCGAACCGTTATTTTACAGTTTTTCGAAACCCCCCTGACTTTTTAGGTATTCCATCCGCGGATCATATTTAAGTCAAACAAATGATTTTCTAAACCATCCATATCTTTTAAACTGTAACTCCGATTTAAACATGTTATATATGAAATTTGATTAGAAAAATATGTAGAATATGAATATAAGATTATTTTAACCTGTTAAGTATTTATAAATATTATTCTGGAAGATATTTAAGTCAAACAAATGGTTTTCTAAATTATACGTATCTTTTAAACCGTAACTCCGTTTTTAACATGTTATATATGAAATTTGATTAGAAAAATGTGTGAAATCTGAATATGATGTTAATTTTACCTGTTAAATTTTTTTAGATATTGTTTTGAAAGCAAACTTATAACTATAGCGCATGATCCATTTTTCTTTCGTACAGGCGGTGATCCGGGTTGCAAATAAACACCCACTATAGTCATATAGGAAAAAAAAACATCGAGAACTACACATGCATACCTCTGAATACATCGCAGGGGAAAACAACAGATTTCTCATCGCGAGTGTGAGAGAAAGCGAGAGAGAGAGAGGGGGAGAGGGAGGAGAGAGAGAGAGACGTCTTAGGATTAACCACATTCAAACACGTTTTGGTTTGTGTGAACACTAAGGCCATCGCCGGCGAAGGTGAGAAGAAAGATTAGCGGCAACACAAATATGATACATCGCTAAAATAAAGGAGATGGACCTATTGTGGTCTTAAGTGATGGTTGTTCGGTTAAGAGTGTGTTGTGTTTTTTCTCCCGTTGCAACGAACGGGCTCTTTTACTAGTATAATTAAATTTATTAGCATGTGGCACGTGCAAAGCCAACTGGCGGTTCAATATATATCTACATAATACAACAAAAACTTTCAGAACATGTAGGTTGCCCGATTGGTTATTGATGTTTACGTACTGCTTGCAGTTGTGAGTTTGACTCCAGCCCATGCATTACGTTATTCTTTAAAATTTCTAGCACCTGAAATGACACATGTGAAGCTAACTGGGCTTGTGAAGGCCCATGAATCCAGCTAGCGTAGCGCCAAGCCCAGGAACTTTTACATGGGCTGGTTTGCTCTACATTTTTGCCCATTGATGCAGAGGCGATACTGCGGATTCCGGTATGTACTAGAAATACTAAAGATTTCTGGGCGTGGGCACCGGACAGAAAAGGTAGGTTCTCGGTGAGCTCAGCGTAAGCGAGAGAGTTGGCTCGAGGGAAGAAGTGGAACATCCAACGAACAAGCTGAAGGAAAATCCTGGACATCACTTTGGAACTCAACAGTGCCATCCAAAGTCAAAGTGTTCATGTGGAGGCTAACGAGGCATTCGCTTCCAACCACGGATGTTCTACACAAGCAAAACATGGCCGTCCAAGATGCATGTCCCCTGTGCGGCTGCGAGGACTCATGGAGACATGCGCTCCTCTCATGTACCATGTCACGCTGTATTTGGGCTCTCTCAGATGATCAACTTGTGGCGCAGATGACTTCCAATGAAGAAACAAACGCCAAGCACTGGATGTTCCAGATGCATGCTACACTAAGACATGACTTGTTCACAAGAATGGTAGTAACATTATGGTCAGTTTGGTATGTTCGGCGGAAAGCTATCCATGATGCAATATTTCAGAGCCCGGTACAAACCATCGCCTTTGTTGACTCCTACTTACATGAGCTACAACATCTACAGAAGCCGACTATGCAGTCTTCTGGGGTCGGCCGATCTCCTCGACCCACAGAGGAAAGATGGCTCGCCCCGCCCCAAGACTGTATGAAGATGAATGTTGATGGTGCGGTCACTTGCCACAGAAGAGGAGGAGCAGTCTCGGCAATATGTAGAGACAGTCAAGGACTTTACCTTGGGTCCTCATCGATGGTGTATCCCGGTGTGACTGACCCAGTGATGCTCGAGACATTCGCCTGCAGGGAAGCTCTATCTCTTGCAGAGGATCTTAATTTGCATAAGATCACAGTGGCGTGTGACAGTCAGGGAGTGGTTGACGACATCAACAAGGGGACGGGAGGACCCCATGCTGCTATAGTATATGAAATAATATGTCGTAGAAGTGGTTTTCAGTTTTGTAATTTCATTCATGAGCGTAGAAACTATAACTTTGAGGCTCATAAGCTCGCCAAGTTCTCTTGTAACCTGCAATTAGGTAGACATGTGTGGTTGGGAATTCCTCATGACCCAACAGTTGTACCTATGAACGTTGCTTTGGAATAAAAAGCTTGGCGAGTTTTTCTCAAAAAAAACTGTCTTTAAGTTTCTTTCCCTATTTGACACTGAGAAAATATTTCTTCCTTATTTAACGCAAACATTAAGTTTTGTTCTCAATATAACACTTCCATTCATTTTTTGGGCAAACTGTGTTAAATGGCAAGTGAAATAACAATCATGCCCTCAAACATCTATTCGCTTCTTCTCTTTATTTCAGGCGTCTTAAGGGTGGGGTTCATGGTTAGTGTAACAAAATAAGCCAAAAGATACTACGAACAAGTACCACAAGCAAGGCTCAAGTACGTACATACATACACGGCTAGAGACGAGCACATGCTCGTTCTGCTTCTAGAGGAAAACCAGTCGAGTTGTTTGTGTGTTTGTGAGCTAGCTTGTTTCTATGGAAAAAATCAATCGAGCTGCTTGTGTGTTTGTGAGCTAGCTTTTGCAGTACGTGCGCTACATTTGAGGGAATGGATCTAGTCTAGCATTCTAAAACGACACTCTAGCACACGGGCTTGCCCAACGTCCGGACGCTCCCGTCCGACTGCCCTTGGCTGCTCCCATGATCCCATCGCCCCCGCCTTGACCAGTTTCTCCAGCCGGAACCATTCATCAGTTTGCGCAGACTGAGGTCACAGCTCGCCGTCTCCTTGAGATCTGTCATGCGGACGACCCTTCACAGCGCAGTCCACCGCAGCATATGCTTGTGCGGCGTGCCGGCAATGAAGGCCTACATCGGTTGGTACTCCGGAGCGACGCGGCCACCCGCCTCCTGTGCCGCTCGGTGTTCCCGAGTACGAGGGATTGTGGGCTGGGTGAAGCCAATGACAGTGAACTTGATCTGACTTAGGTGCTTCTAGTGTCAGGGGTAAACTTGTCATTTCATGTGTCATCTAACACAATTAAGTTAAAGAATAGATGGAAGTGTTATATCGGAAAAAAAATTAAAGTTGGTGTTCGATAGGGAAAACAAATATTTTTTCAGTGTCAAATAGGGAAACCATATTTAAAACAGTGCTAAATAAGGAATTCTTTCCTTTACATACACCGAACGAAACAAAGGAACTTTTTTACGTAATTATGGAAAACCCTCTAAATTAGCCGGTTGATCTTTCCCTCCCGTAAACCGCCTCCTCCTCTCGACACGTGCCCTGTGGGGCCTGCTCACGCTTCCACTTCCAGACTTATCTTCTCTGTGGGATTTTTCTTCTCCACACATTTATTCCCCTTCCTCTTTTCCGTTCTCAGGCCGGCCATGTGGGAGACGTTCGCAGCGGTGACCACCACCCCCTGCTGCCACGAAATCAACAGAGATTTTGACGTCGGTCGCCGCTGCGCATGCCCCACCTGCAGTAGCTCGATGTAGCATCTCCGGCGTTGCAATGAAGCTTCCAATGGAAGCACCACCGAGCTTTTTGCCGCTCATCGGTGCTGCCACGCGATGCGACACGGGAGCTCGACCACGGCCGCCGATGCTGCCATGCAGCAACTCGTCCAAGGCTGTCGCGTGGTGCCATGCAACCTCGTTGGCATGCTCGCGCTGCGATGCACCCGTCGGTGTTGCTGGTGCTACAAGTTGCCGGCGGCGGAGCTGCAATGGAGTACTTGTCGGTGGCTCCCCATGCTCCAATGCAGCACTCTCGCAGGGCTGTTCCCGGTGCTGCATCGCAGCGCTCGCCGACGACTCGATGCAGTGTCCACTGCTGCTATGGAGCGCTCGCCGGCGACCTCAAAGCTGCGATATAGCGCTTGGTGCTGCAATGGAGCGTCGGCGGCGGCTCCCCGTGCTCCGATGCAGTGCTCGCTGTCGCTCCAGGTACTGCATCGCAGCGCTCGCTGGCGGCTAGATGCAGCTTTCGGTGCTGCTATGGAGCGTTCAGAGGCGGCAATGAAGCATTAACAAACCACCGGAGCATCGCCGAGGCAATGGAGCGCGCTGCAGCAGCTTGACGAAGCTACGCGTGAATCGGGTGGAGTCGGGCGACGGTGGGTGTGCAGCACACCTGATGGCCGGAGGCCACAGAGACATTGGCAGGTTTTGGTTGAACACGATGTTGTGATAGTTCGTGTAGTCTTGCCATCAGGGATCGGGCGGCTCAAAATACACCATACCTGAGCGAATCAACGGTTGATCAGGCGGCTTAGGTTTGGCTCTTATCAGCCGGATGATTGGTAGCAGCCGCCCGTAATTATTGATACCATCTCGGATAGTAAAAAAATTTAAAGAAAATTATGGGTGGACGGACGAAATTACGGTGATATGAAGCGATTCATGCTTTACTGTTAGGTAGAAATAGAGATTTCTCTTGCGCAAAAAGCGTACTGCATTCATTCATTTTGAATGTATTCGGACAGGTAGGGGATAACGGTCGGTATTTAATGATAGGATCATCCAATATAGCCCAAGTCCACGATGTACACGCATGCGATGTAACCTAGTGAGTGATTGCACGCTTGGATCTTGGGTACGATCCAACAGCCGGGCGACCGACACGTAGATCCCCGATTCCACAAGGAATCTCGTAGGCACCGCTTGTGTGCATGCTCCCATTGTCTTGTACGCAAGCAGGCACACAAGAGTGAATCCGTCCATTTTGCTACGTACGCAACGCTGCCTCGTGAACATCGATCGTCCGTGGCCATTTTCTTCTTCTCGCCAAAACCATCCACGGCCACGTTATTAGTACCTAGCCAAGCTCTCCACTTCACTAGGTGGAATAGATTAGCTAGATATATATAGAGCCATACGGCCGTGTCGTCCAGCCGCATTGATCCATCGATCAGGGTCAGGTATGGAGCTGCTGTCCAACCGCCCGGCGCACGCCTCCGTGCCGGACAAGTACGTCTTCCCGCCGGAGAAGCGCGCCGCCCTGCTCGACGACGCGCCCAGCACCGACGTCGCGCTCCCGGTCGTCGACCTTCAGCGTGCCGCCCTCTCCGACCCCGGCCGCCGCCGCCTCGTAGCCGAGGAGATCGTCAAGGCCGGCAAGGAGTTCGGCTTCTTCCAGGTATACGCTACGCACTTGTATTCATACGTACGTTGCTTGGGCTTATGTTATGTACTTCTGATCAATCTCAACATGTTTTCGGTCATGCGTACGTGATTGCTTGCAGGTGGTGAACCACGGCGTGGCGGAGGACGTGGTGCGGGCGTTCCGGGAGGCGTCGGCGGAGTTCTTCGCGATGCCGGCGGAGGAGAAGCTGCCCTACTGCTCCGACGACCAGAGCAAGCCCTTCCGCGTCGCCTCCAGCACCTCCTACGACCGGAACCAGACGCGCTACTGGCGTGACTACCTCAAGCTGCGGTGCCACCCGGTCACCGATGACCTCGTCGGCCACTGGCCGGCCAAGCCGGAGAGCTTCCGGAGCTCCCTCGCCGAGTTCTCCGCACAGGTTCACGAGCTGGCGCAGACGCTGCTCCTGCTCATCGCCGAGGGGCTCGGCCTCGACGGCGGCTTCTTCTCCGGGGACCTCAGCGGCGGGGACACCCAGATGAACGTCAACTACTACCCGCCGTGCCCGGACCCGAGCGTCACGCTGGGCCTGCTCCCGCACTGCGACCGCCACCTCCTCACCGTGCTCTCCCAGGGCGACGTCGCCGGGCTCCAGGCCAGGTACCGCGGGCGGTGGCTCCTCGTCCGCCCGGTCCCCGGCGCCTTCATCATCAACTTTGGGCACCAGATGGAGATCGTCACCAACGGCGTGCTGGCGAGCGTGGAGCACCGCGCCCTCACCAACTCCGCCGTGGCGAGGATCTCCGTGGCGACCCTCATCATGCCGAAGATGGACTGCCTTATTGGTCCGGCGCCGGAGATGGTGAGCGAGGAGAATCCGGCCAAGTTCAGGGAGTTCGTGTTCAGGGAGTTCATGGCGGCGTACGACACCGCTGCTGCGAACCGGGAGGACGTGCTGGAGTACTTCAGGATCGATGAACACTAGAACGATGCTGATGGATCTACATCTATGCCTAGACTTTCTTCCTAGCAGCTTGATGTACCAAATAAACAGAGCTCCGCTCCGGAGCGTCGAACTTTCTCGTGTGGTTGCATCTTCTTGATCCCATGCCACAAATTAATGAACTTTCGTATGTGGTTGTGTCTATGGTTATGTGCATCAGTCCATGAAGAACCCAAGGGTGATCCTCCCTTTCGAGGAAAAGAAATGTGGACCTGTGGTTGCGTACGTAGAGATGGTGCTAAAAATCAATAAAGCTTTCATCATCTTTTTTCTTCTTCAAAAGACCAAATAAAACAGAGGGAAATGGCACATTGTATGGAGTGTCTTGCAATGGTGCCTTCAACTTTGGGAATGCACTCGATAATGCTCGTGAATTCTTTGGCTCATAGTTACCCAGATTTTTTTGGGTCTCGAGGTTGGCACCATCGGATATTTCGTTTCCAGTGATGGCCATACCCGGCAAGAAACATTCAGGTGTCCCAGGTGTGAACCATATTTTGCGCCTCTAGAGTGATGAGGTAGCGGGTTCCTTTGTGTAAACAAGGATGTTATGTGCACTTGTAGAATGCCCGTGCGTTGCCACGGGCAATGGATATTTCTTTTTTCAGTTAAAATGTAAGATATTGCATGTCAAATTTCATATGTATAGAAATGATCTTGCATTATTCAACAGAAATTTGAAAAAGAAATATTTTGGACATTACGAAAAAAAAATTAAAACACGATTTTTTTCGAAAAACCTGAACATTTTGAGAGATAAACAATTTTTTACTTATGAGCAACATTTGAAACCACAAACATTTTTCGAAATCCCTGAATACATTTTTCGAATTTATGAATTCATTTAACCTCGAATGTTTTCTGAAAGAGAGATTTTTTTTTGAATTTGTGAACAAATTTTGAAACCATGAACATGTTTTAAAATTGGTGAATATTTTATGAATTTTTAAACAAATTTTGTAACCTAAAATACTTATTTAATTGCTGAACAATATTTGAAAAACACAATATTTTTTGAAATCCCAACAAATTTCAGAAAATGTGACGATTTTTTGTATTTAAGAACGAAATTTTAATCACAATCCCTTTTTGAACTTTTGAAAAATTCAAAAAATAAACATTTTTTAAAATTTCAACAACATTTTTTGAAAAGGAAAAGTATATCTTGATAATTATTTTTTTATAAAGGAACAAAAAAGGAAAAAAGGAAAATGAACAGAAAAACAAGAAGAATAAAGAAAAACAAAAAAAGAACTAGAAAACTGGTAAAGGAAACAAAACTGGCTCGCTCCCTGAAGTTAAATGGACTGGCCCACTACTCGGGATGGAACGGTTCGCGTGTGCATGCTCTCGACATTTTTGCGCAGAGAGCGGCAAATAGGGTTAGCAACCAGCGACTCCCCACGAATTTGGATTCCACTCCTATATGACACCAAAATCATTAGTCAAAGGTTACTCCTTGCAAAGGTCGCTCACCTTCTCAGTCGTCACTTGTCGCAACCAGAGAGTTTTTTTTTCATTGATTTATTTATTCGAAATGTATTATCTTTTGAACCGTGCGCCAAATTCTGAACCATTTTCAACGTTGGATTTCTAACACCGAGATCTTCAAAACTGGATCCCATGTAATTGGTTTTATCAAAAGAAAAATCACGAAAAAGGGAAGAAATCAAAAAGAAATAATGAAGGAAAAAGGGAAAAGGAACAAAAAAGAAAGAAGAATAAACAAAAAAACTGAAAAACCGGTAGAGGAAACAAAACTGGCTCGCTCCCTAAAGTTAAATGGACTGGCCCACTACTCGGGATGGAACGGTTCGCCTATGCGTGCTCTCGACATTTCTGCGCATAGAGCGTCAAATACGGTTAACAAACCAGCGACTCCCTGCCAAATTGGATTCCCCTCCTATATGACGCCAAAATCACTAGTCAGGGGTTACTCCTTGCAAAGGTCACTCCATGAGAAGTTTTTCTTTTTCCATTGATTTATTTATTCAAAATGTTTTATCTCTTAAACCATGCGTCAAAATTCTGAACTGTTTTCAATGTTGGATTTCTAACACTGAGGATCTTCAAAACTAGATTCCATGTAATTGGTTTTGTTGAAAAATATTTCACAAAAAACCCCCAAAAGAAAAAAAATGGAGCCAAAAGAACTATTTTTTTCTTTACTTTTTTCCATTTTCGAGAAACACTGCCGTGTTTCTCGTGGAAGCTAATCTGTGCCTTCAAGAGAAGCAAATATGTGCTTCTCGCAGAGAAACAAATATGTGCTTCTCATACAAAGTTTTTTCCCTTTCCACTTTGCCTCCATGAGAAGCAAATACGTGCTTCCTGTGGAAGCACAAATTTTATTTCCCTCTTCGAGAAGTATAGTTGTACCTCTTCGCGGAAGTAAATATGTGCCTACACAAGAAGCAAATATTATTGGAAATATGCCCCAGAGGCAATAATAAATTAGTTATTATTATATTTCCTTGGTCATGATAATCGTTTATTATCCATGCTATAATTGTATTGATAGGAAAGTCAGATACATGTGTGGGTACATAGACAACACCATGTCCCTAGTAAGCCTCTAGTTGACTAGCTCGTTAATCAATAGATGGTTACGGTTTCACGACCATGGACATTGGATGTCATTGATAACGGGATCACATCATTAGGAGAATGATGTGATGGACAAGACCCAATCCTAAGCCTAGCACAGATCGTGTAGTTCGGTATGCTAAAGCTTTTCTAAATGTCAAGTATCATTTCCTTAGACCATGAGATTGTGCAACTCCGGATACCGTAGGGAATGCTTTGGGTGTACCAAACGTCACAACGAATCGGGTGGCTATAAAGGTGCATTACAATTATCTCCGAAAGTGTCTGTTGGGTTGGCACGAATCGAGATCGGATTTGTCACTCCGTGTGACGGAGAGGTATCTCTAGGCCCACTCGGTAGGACATCATCATAATGTGCACAATGTGACCAAGGGGTTGATCACGGGATGATGTGTTACGGGGACGAGTAAAGAGACTTGCCGCGAATTTAAATTGAACAAGGTATCGGGATACCGACGATCGAATCTCGGGCAAGTACTATGCCGCTAGACAAAGGGAATTGTATACGGGATCGATTGAGTCCTTGACATCGTGGTTCTTCCGATGAGATCATCGTGGAACATGTGGGAGTCAACATGGGTATCCAGATCGCGCTGTTGGTTATTGACCGGAGAACGCCCTCGGCCATGTCTCGATGGTTCCCGAACCCGTAGGGTCTACACACTTAAGGTTCGATGGCGCTAGGGTTATAAAGGAAGTTTGTATGTGGTTACCGAATGTTGTTCGGAGTCCGGATGAGATCCCAGACGTCACGAGGAGTTCGGAATGGTCCGGAGGTAAAGATTTATATATAGGAAGTCTTATTTTGGTCGCCGGAAAAGTTTGGCGCATTATCGGTATTATACGGAGTGCCGAAAGGGGTCCGAGGGTCCACTGGGGTCCACCTGCCTGGGGGCACATGGGCTGTAGGGGTGCGCCTTGGCCCATATGAGCCAAGGCACCAGCCCCAAGAGGCCCATGCGCCAAGGAGACTTGGGGAGGGAAGAGTCCAAGGGGAAGGCACCTCCGAGGTGCCTTGGGAGGATGGACTCCTCCCTCTTGGCCGCACCCTTCCTTGGAGGAAGGGGCAAGGCTGCCCTCCCCTCTCTTGCACCTATATATAGTGGAGGGAGGGAGGGAAGATACACCTGAGTCCACAGCACCTCCCTCCCTCCGTGACACCTCCTCATCTCCATGCAGTGCTTGGCGAAGCCCTGCAGATTGCCACGCTCCTCCACCACCACCACGCCCGTTGTCTTGCTGCTTTGGATGGAGTCTTCCTCAACCTCTCCCTCTCTCCTTGCTGGATCAAGGCATGGGAGACGTCACCGGGCTGTACGTGTGTTGAACGCGGAGGTGCCGTCTGCTCGGCAAGAGGGATCATCGGTGATTTGAATCACGACGAGCACGACTCCACAACCCCGTTCACTTGAACGCTTCCGCTTAGCGATCTACAAGGGTATGTAGATGCAATCACTCTCCCATGACTCGTTGCTAGATGAACTCATAGATGGATCTTGGTGAAACCGTAGGAAAATTTTAATTTTCTCGCAACGTTTCAACAAAGTGGCATCATGAGCTAGGTCTATTGCGTAGATTCTTTGCACGGTAGAACACAAAGTAGTTGTGGGCGTTGATTTTGTTCAATATGCTTGCCGTTACTAGTCCAATCTTGTTTCGACGGTATTGTGGGATGAAGCGGCCCGGACCGACCTTTACACGCATTTCCACGTGAGACAGGTTCCACCGACTGACATGCACTTGGTGCATAAGGTGGCTAGTGGGTGCCAGTCTCTCCCACTTTAGTCGGATCGGATGCGATGAAAAGGGTCCTTATGAAGGGTAAATAGCAGTTGACATATCACGTTGTGGTTTTGCGTAGGTAAGAAACGTTCTTGCTAGAAACCCATAGCAGCCACGTAAAACATGCAAACAACAATTAGAGGACGTCTAACTTGTTTTTGCAGGGTATGCTATGTGATGTGATATGGCCAAGAAGAATGTGATGAATGATATGTGATGTATGAGATTGATCATGTTCTTGTAATAGGAATCACGACTTGCATGTCGATGAGCATGACAACCGGCAGGAGCCATAGGAGTTGTCTTTATTTATTGTATGACCTGCGTGTCATTATACAACGCCATGTAATTACTTTACTTTATTGCCAACCGGTAGCCATAGTAGTAGAAGTAATAGTTGGTGAGACAACTTCATGAAGACACGATGATGGAGATCATGATGATGGAGATCATGGTGTCATGCCGGTGACGATGATGATCATGGAGCCCCGAAGATGGAGATCAAAAGGAGCAAAATGATATTGGCCATATCATGTCACTATTTGATTGCATGTGATGTTTATCATGTTTATGCATCTTATTTGCTTAGAACGACGGTAGTAAATAAGATGATCCCTCATTAAAATTTCAAGAAGGTGTTCCCCTAACTGTGCACCGTTGCGAAAGTTAAATGCTTTGAAGCACCACGTGATGATCGGGTGTGATAGATTCTTACGTTCACATACAAACGGGCGTAAGCCAGATTTGCACACGCAGTAACACTTAGGTTAGCTTGACGAGCCTAGCATGTACAGACATGGCCTCGGAACACAAGAGACCGAAAGGTCGAGCATGAGTCGTATAGTAGATACGATCAACATGAAGATGTTCACCGATGATGACTAGTCCGTCTCACGTGATGATCGGACACGGCCTAGTTGACTCGGATCATGTAATCACTTAGATGACTAGAGGGATGTCTATCTCGAGTGGGAGTTCATGAGATGAACTTAATTATCCTAAACATAGTCAAAAGATCTTTGCAAATTATGTCGTGGCTCGCGCTTTAGTTCCACTTTGTTTAGATATGTTCCTAGAAAATATAGTTGAAAGTTGACAAGAGCGATTATGCGGACGATTAGAAAGCTTATGTCCTTAATGCACCGCTTCAGTGTGCTGAACCCCAAACGTCGTTTGTGGATGTTACGAACATCGGACATACACGTTTTGATAACTACGTGATAGTTCGGTTAAGCGGTTTAGAGTTGAGGCACCAAAGACGTTTTTGAAACGTCACGGAACATATGAGATGTTACGAGAGCTGAAATTGGGATTTCAGGCTCGTGCTTACGTTAAGAGGTATGAGACCTCCGACGAGTTTTCTAGCCTACAAACTAAGGGAGAAAAGCTCAATCATTGAGCTTGTGCTCGATTGTCCGAGTGCAACAATCACTTGAATCGAGTGGGGTTGATCTTCCAGATGATATAGTGATGTTTCTCCAAAGTCATTGCCACCAAGCTGCTAGAGCTTCGTGATGAACTATAACATGTCAGGGATAGATATGATTATCCTTGAGGTATTCACGATGTTTGACACCGCGAAAGTAGAAATCAAGAAGGAGCATCAATTGTTGATGGTTGGTGAAACCACTAGTTTCAAGAAGGGCAAGGGCAAGAAGGGACACTTCATGAAACGGCAAATCGATTCTTGCTGCTCCAGTGACGAAACCCAAGGTTGAACCCAAACCCGAGACTAAGTGCTTCTGTAATAAGGGGAACAACCAATGGAGCAGAATTACCCTAGATACTTGGTAGATAAGAAGGCTGGCAAGGTCGATAGAAGTATATTGGATATACATTATGTTAATGTGTACTTTACTAGTACTCCTAGTAGCACCAGGGTATTAGATACCGGTTCGGTTGCTAAGTGTTAGTAACCTCGAAACAAAAGCTCTGTAATAAACGGAGACTAACTAAAGGTGAGGTGACGATACGTGTTGGAAGTGTTTCCAAGGTTGATATGATCAAGCATCGCATGCTCCCTCTACCATCGAGATTGGTGTTAAACCTAAATAATTGTTATTTGGTGTTTCGCTGAGCATAGACATGATTGGATTATATGCATGCATGTCTGATTATTCATTTAAGGAGAATAATGGTTACTCTGTTAATTTGAATAATACCTTCAATGGTCTAGCACCTAAAAGGAATGGTTTATTGAATCTCGATCGTGGTGATACACATTTTCATGCCAAAAGATATAAGATAGTAATGATAGTACCACGTACTTGTGGCACCGCCATGTAAGTCATATTGGTATAAAAAGCGCATGAAGAAGCTCCATGTTGATGGATCTTTGGACTCACTCGCTTTTGAAAAGTTTGAGACATGCAAACCATGTCTATTGGTGTATACGCATGAAGAAACTCCATGCGGATGGATCGTTTGGAGTCACTTGATTTTGAATCACTTGAGATATGCAAATCATACCACATGGGCAAGATGAGTGAAAAGCCTCGGTTTCAGAAGATGGAACAAGGTAGCAACCTGTTGGAAGTAACACATTTTGATGTGTGCAGTCCAATGAGTGCCGAGGCATGTGATGAATATCGTTATGTTCGACTTCACGAGATGATTCGAGTAGATGTTGAGTATATTTACTTGATGAAACACAAAGTCCGAACTATTGAATGGTTCAAGTAATTTCAGAGTGAAGTTAAAGATCATTGTGACAAGAGGATAAAATGTCTATGATATGATCATAGAGATGAGTATCCGAGTTACGAGCTTTGGCACGCAACTAAGACACCGTGGAAATTGTTTCACAATTAATACGCTTTGGAACACCATAGTGTGATGGTGTGTCCGAACATCATAGTTGCACCCTATTGGATATGGTGCGTACCATGATGTCTCTTATCGAATTACCACTATCGTTCATGGGTTAGGCATTAGAGACAACCGCACTCACTTTAATAGGGCACCACGTAATTCCGTTGAGACGACACCGATTGAACTATGGTTTGGAGAAACCTAAGTTGTCGTTTCTTAAAGGTTTGGGGCTGCGACGCTTATGTGAAAAAGTTTCAGGTTGATAAGCTCGAACCCAAAGCGGATAAAATGCATCTTCATAGGACACACAAAATGGCTGGGTATACCTCCTAATTCAGATCCGAAAGCAATAGGGATTGTTTCTAGAAACGGGTCCTTTCTCGAGGAAAAGTTTCTCTCGAAAGAATTGATTGGGAGGATGGTGGAGAGTTGATGAGGTTATTGAACCATCACTTCAACCAAGCAGTGTAGCAGGGCAGGAAGTTCTGTGGCACCTACATCAATTGAAGTAGAAGCTTATGATAGTGATCATGAAGCTTCAGATCAAGTCGCCACCGAACCTCGTGGGGCTGACAAGGACGCCAGATCGCTTCGGAGTGGTACGGTGATCCTGTCTTGAATGTCATGTTGCTAGACAACAATGAATCATGCGAGCTATGGAGAAGCAATGGTGGGCCCATATTCCAACAAATGGTTAGAAGCCATGAAATCCGAGATAGGATCCATGTATCGTAACAAAGCATGGACTTTGGTGGACTTGCCGATAGGCAAGCCATTGAGATAAATGGATCTTTAAGAAGAAGACGGACGTGGGACGGTAATGTCACCGTCTATGAAGCTCGACTTGTGTATGTAAGAGTTTTTCACAAGTTCAAGGAGTTGACTACGATGAGATTTTCTCATCCGTAGCGATGCTTAAGTCCGTCGGAATCATGTTAGCATTAGCTGCATTTATGAAATCTGGCAGATGGATGTCAAAACGAGCTTCCTTACTAGTTTTGTAAGGAAAGGTTGTATGTGATACAATCAAAAAGTTTTTGTCGATCCTAAGGATGCTAAAAGGTATCTTGGCTCCAGCGATCCTTCTAAGGACCGGAGTAAGCATCTCGGAGTTGGAATATACGCTGATAAAATGATCAAAGATTTTGGGTTTATACAAAGTTTGTGAGAAACTATTTCCAAAGAAGTGAGTGGGAGCACTATAGAATTTCTGATGAGTATATGTCGTTGACATATTGATGATCAGAAATGATGAAGAATTTTATGTAAAGCATATAGGGTTATTTGAAAAGTGTTTTCAAGTGAAAACACTGGATTAAGTCGCTTAAACATTGAGCATCAAGATCTGTGAGAACAGATCGAAACGCTAAATGATACTTTCAAATGAGCACATACCTTGACATGATCTTGAAGGTGTTCAAGATGGATCGATCAAAGAAGGAGTTCTTGCACGAGATGTAAGGTATGGAGTTAAGACTTAAAAGCTCGACCACGGCAGAAAAGAGAAAAAGGACGAAGGTCGTCCCCTATGCTTTAGACGTAGGCTCAGAGTATGCTATCTTGTGTACCGCCGGAAGTGTGCCTTGCCATGAGTCGGTCAAGGGTACAAGAATGATCCAGGAATGGGGATCATTGGACAATGATCAAAATTGTCCTTGGAGTAAATAAGGACATGTTTCTCGATTATGGAGGTGATAAAGAGTTCGGCGTAAAGGGTTACGTCGATGCAAGCTTTGACACCTATCCGAATGACTCTGAATAGCAAATCGGATACATATAGTGGAGCAACCATTTGGAATAGTTTTAAATGGAGCGTGGAAGCACCATTTATAATATGACCTAGAAATTTGCAAAGCATACACGGATCTGAAAGGTTGGATCCTTTGACTAAAACCTCTCTCACAAGCAAAACATGATCAAACCCCGTAACTCATTGAGTCTTAATCACATGATGATGTGAACTAGTAAACTCTTTGGATGTTGGTCACATGGCGATGTGACCTGTGAGTGTTAATCACATGGCGATGTGAACTAGATTATTGACTCTAGTGCAAGTGGGAGACTGTTGGAAATATGCCCTAGAGGCAATAATAAATTAGTTATTATTATATTTCCTTGGTCATGATAATCGTTTATTGCTATAATTGTATTGATAGGAAACTCAGATACATGTGTGGGTACATAGACAACACCATGTCCCTAGTAAGCCTCTAGTTGACTAGCTCGTTAATCAATAGATGGTTACGGTTTCACGACCATGGACATTGGATGTCATTGATAACGGGATCACATCATTAGGAGAATGATGTGATGGACAAGACCCAATCCTAAGCCTAGCACAGATCGTGTAGTTCGTATGCTAAAGCTTTTCTAAATGTCACCATCGAGTCCCAATCCTAAGCTTAGCACAGATCGATTGAGTCCTTGACATCGTGGTTCATCCGATGAGATCATCGTGGAACATGTGGGAGTCAACATGGGTATCCAGATCCCGCTGTTGGTTATTGACCGGAGACCGTCTCGGTCATGTTCAAGATGGTTCCCGAACCCGTAGGGTCTACACACTTATGGTTCGATGACGCTAGGGTTATAAAGGAAGTTTGTATGTGGTTACTGAATGTTGTTCGGAGTCCCGGAATGGTCCGGAGGTAAAGATTTATATATAGGAAGTCTTATTTTGGTCGCAGGAAAAGTTTCGCGCATTATCGGTATTGTACCGGGAGTGCCGAAAGGGGTCCGGGGATCCACCGGGGGGGTCCACCTGCCCGGGGGCCACATGGGCTGGGGGTGCGCCTTGGCCCATATGGGCCAAGGGCACCAGCCCAAGAGGCCCATGCGCCAAGGAGACTTGGGGAGGGAAGAGTCCAAGGGGAAGGCACCTCCGAGGTGCCTTGGGAGGATGGACTCCTCCCCTCTTGGCCGCACCCCTTCCTTGGAGGAAGGGGCAAGGCTGCCCTCCCCCTCTCTTGCACCTATATATAGTGGAGGGAGGAGGGAAGATACCCCGAGTCCCCGGCACCTCCCTCCCTCCGTGACACCTCCTCCTCTCCCGCGGGTGCTTGGCGAAGCCCTCGCAGGATTGCCACGCTCCTCCACCACCACCATGCCGTTGTCTTGCTGCTGGATGGAGTCTCGCCTCAACCTCTCTCTCTCTCCTTGCCGGATCAAGGCATGGGAGGCGTCCGGCTGTCACGTGTGTTGAACGCGGAGGTGCCGTCTGCTCGCACTAGGATGATCGGTGATTTGTATCTCGACGAGTACGTCGCCTTCAACCACGGTTACTTGAACGCTTCCGCTTAGCGGTCTTCATGGGTATGTAGATGCACTCTCCTTCCCCTCGTTGCTGGTTTCTCCATAGATAGATCTTGGTGACACGTAGGAAAATTTTGAATTTCTGCTACGTTCCCCAACAAATATGTACTTGTGGAAGCATATACTTTTTCCCTTTCCGAAAAGTGCTTTCTCGTGGAAGCAAATCTATGCCTCCAGGAGAAGCAAATATGTGATTCTCATGAAAGCATATATATTTTTTTCAGAGAAGTGCAGCTGTGCTTCTCGTATAAGGAAATCCGTGCCACCACGAGAAGCAAATTTGTGCTTCTCATGGAAGCACGCATTTTCCCTTGCAAAAAAGCCCGCAAATAGAATTCTCAAAAACCTAGGGAAACAGGGTGAAAAATGTAAAGGCGGCAAAACTGAAAAACATCAAT
Organism: Aegilops bicornis; assembly: GCA_021605145.1. NCBI lineage: Eukaryota > Viridiplantae > Streptophyta > Magnoliopsida > Poales > Poaceae > Aegilops > Aegilops bicornis. The sequence goes on along the minus strand of JAHIAL010000116.1, from coordinate 91,082 downwards.
CTAAAACCCGAAAACGCGTACAGAAAAATAAAACAAAATAATTCATAGGGAGCACTCAGCAACTTGAGATGTGACAGTGGTTAGAGACACCACTTGGCGTGCTCCCTGGGCACCGTCCACTGGAGGTTTTGCGTTATAAAAGCCAAATAAGGGGTCAAATTTTACTCTTTATATGATTGAACTTATAAGTTATTACGCATTACAACAGTATTTATTCATAAACCTATTTATCATTGACTTATTGTATGTCACAAGTTGATTATTTGAGGTCACATAGCTATCGACTAATTTACTTAAGCAATATGTTGATATTATTCGTATCCGTTCCGAATCAAGAAAATATCCGATACGTATCCGTATTCGAATAATATTCGAGCCGCATCCGTATCCGATAACATCCGTATTCGGATTCGTATTTGTTTTGAAAATATGAAAATGGAAGTGGTAAAAGCACTATCCGATCCGCATCCGATCCGTTTCCACCCCTACTTGGCGTGCTCCCTGGGCACCGACCACTGGAGGTTTTGCGTTATACAAGCTGGCGACGCACACGCGGAGTCCTGATTGGCCTGGCCCATTGCGATCGAATCCAGAATGTCTCGCTACCAAGGCAGTGGTACCAATACCACGACCTAACACAGTAAAAAATTGCAAAAGCTAATCGCCCATGCTAGGAGTGGGGTGTGCAGGTGACTACTAAGTAGAGCGAGTTATCAAGTAGCGGTAGATCCAAAACTGTTTGTAATTTTCGAACATTTGCTGGAAAATTGTGAACAATTTTTTAAAAGGAAAAGAATGTTTCAGAATTTGAACGTTTGCTGGAAAGTTGTGAACAAACATTATCTAGATGATCATTTTTTGAATTTCTTTTTTTTTAAAGAATTGATATATTTTTAAAATTCCAAAAAAGTTTTAACTGCATAACTTTTAAATTCCTGACAATTTTTGAAACCAAGAACATTTTTAAAAAATGTGCAATTTTTTAAAGTTGGAAGGAATTTTTAAAACCATGAACAATTTTTGAATTTGTGAACAAACTTTGGAAAACATGAACATTTTTTGAAATTCTGCCCAAATTTTGGAACCGCAAAATCTTGTTGAATTCATGAACATGTTTAAAAAAACATCTTTTGAAATTTCAAACAATATTTGAATTTTTTGAACATTTTTGAAAAGAAAAAACATGAAATAGAAAAAACAAAAAACAAAAAACAATTTTTTCGAAAAAGAAAGAGAAAAATATAATAAGACAAGGAAAACCAAATGAGGAAAACAAAACAAGAAAACAAATGGTTGCAGATAAAAACTGGGTTATAACTTTGACATGTGCAAAACCAGGTACACATTTAAATGGGCCAGCCCAACTGATCGCTAGCTTGGCTTGGTCTGTGCGAAGGTCCGACATTTCGATACTTAATGTGTTAGGGCATCTCTAAAGCGGACCCGTAAACCTTCTCGTTCGGACCATGCTGTCTGGATCGTGGAAGCCATCCAACGTCGACCTGCATCGATCCGCGGAGCGGTCCGGATGTGATTTCTCTCGCAAATTGGAGACAAAAGTGTGGATGGTTTACGGCAGTCCGGACATCCGAAAAGTTCGACTCCGACACCCGGGCCCATGCAATTCCTCCTCCCGATCCCATTTCCTTCCACTCTGCCCCTTCTCCCCTTGCTTTGCATCCGCATCCTCCACCTTTGCCACCATTGATGTTCGTCTATGGCCGCCAGAGATGCATTACCGGACGTCTTAACCAAGATCTGCGTGGCGCTTTCGCTTCGACAGAGCATTCAGCCTCGCCGCCGTTTGTACCTGTGTACACCTCCGCCCCTTGTCGACGACCTCCATGGTACACACCACGCCTTGCAGGTGTTCGGTCAAATGTTATGGAGCTTATTTTCAAATGCTATATCGTTTTTAGAGTACGTAGGATGGTGAGCTACTCGACCATGAAGGATGAATTGTTGTGCAATGCGTGGCTGGCCGTATCCACGGATTTCGTAGGCAGGTCCAGAGGGCTGTCCTTCTGGGAGCAAGTGCATAAAAAGTTTCATGCATGAAAGTATGTTGCGCCTTATAATATGTACATCATTCGATGCAACTTGAGGTCGTTGTCGTATCGCTGGCACGCTATCCAGATCAGCGTCATCAAGTTTTGCAACTTGGTTAGTTAGCTCAAGGCAAGGTGGCCGTTGCACGCGGACATGGACAACGTAAGTTTTACTCCCTCTTGCTCAACTTGTTGATTGATTTATTCACTCAATGTTGGTCTACACATTATATGTAGCACGCATGCGCCGCCGTGGTATACCACAGGACAGAGGGACTGTCATTTACGTGCACACACTTTTAGATGAAGCTGAAGGGGTAGTTTGTGTGGAACAATATGATGCGTTCATGAAAAACCTGCTGGACATCCAGGATCTAGTCGAATTGGAGATATTGTTGTACTTAGACTTAATTTGCATGTTATGTATGGATCTAGTTGAATTGGAGACATTGTTGTACTTAGACTTAATTTGCATGTTATGTATGAATCTAGTCTTATTGGAGACATTGTTGTACTTAGACTAAATTTGCATGTTATGTATGCATGATTTATGCTATTTTCTATCCGAACATTGATGAATATCAGCCGGTGTGCATGAATTTCGTCCGGTAAATTAAAATGCGTTTTGAAATGTATACGGCTAGTGTTGGATGGCTATCTCCCTCATACATGCCTGCGGACTGGTCCTTTTGTTCGCGAACAGATGGGGGAGGATTTTGGCCGGTTGCGGTTGGAGATGCCCTAATGCATCCAACGTACGTCCACCCCGCCACGCCGCGTCCCGCATCCTCATGTATATATATACCTAACCTAACTCCCACTCACCAAACCAAGCAAGGCATCGTCATCTATCACACATAAAATAAACGACAAAGCTAAATACCTGCCGACTGGTCATTAGCGTCAGGCACGCACGACTCGCTCGACGCACGATCCACGTTCGACCTCCCGATAGATCGCTAGCTACTTTATTTTTCGAGGAAAAAAATAAAGCACCCGACGGAATCAAACCCAGGGACACACAGTTCGTGATGCTCCCTTCGACCAACAGGCTACACCATCTTAGTTGTTCAAACTGGAAAACATAAGAACTTAACCTTTTATACCTCATAGCATCAAAATAAAAGTTGTGCTAATTCCAGAATTTTTTTGCTGGGAGCTAGAGTCAAACTCCAAAATCAAAGAATTGTGACGAGGGACATGAATTTTATCGTCAAAAAATAGTGTGCCAACAGGATTCGATCCTTGTAACTTTTACAAGGTAACCCACTAGCCAACCACCTCACCTACGTTCCTCTTTTGTAAAATGAAAGCAAATAGGCTTTTAACCTGTCTCCTTTTCTTTGTTTGCACAAAAGTGAATGCAATCTTCGATCTTTTCCGCACTTAAGTAGATTATTTTACCAACTCGTCTCGAGTTGATGATACCATGGTAATTCTGGTGGGGGAGGTTGATGAAATATACCGTTGGTAATTTTTGTGTGTATAGCATGATAACTCACACATCACATACTGATAACTTATGTACTGCACTGATTACTTTGGCGATCGGGAGGGAGGCGTTGATGAAATATCCCGGGTCATTTTTGTGTGAATATCATGATAACTCACACATCACATACCTGATAAATTTATGTACCTCTATCCTGGTAACTTTGAGGGAAGTGGTGTTGATGAAATATCCCCGCCACTCTGATGTGAACAACATGGTAACTCAGACATCAGAGACCCGATAACTTATGCACCCGGTCCTGGTAACTTTGGTAGAAGGTGCTGAAATATACCCCCAATAATTTACGCACCGCAAACATGATAACTTTTCCCTCCGCCGGAGGGAGGGGTTTTGATGAAATATACTCTCGATAACTTATGTGTAAATACGATGATAGTGTACGCATCACTGTCATGATAACTTTTATGCAAATAACATGATAACTCATACATCGTAAACATGATAAATTATGTACCCAGTCCTGGTAACTTTGTCGGTGGGGGTAGGGATGGGGGGAGTCGTTGAAACATACCACGGTAACTTCCATGCAAATAACATGATAAATCACACATCGTAGACATGATAAATTATGTACCCAGTCCCGTAACTTTGTCGGTGGGGGTAGGGGTGGGAGGAGTTGTTGAACCATACCACGATAACTCTTATGCAAGTAACATGATAACTCACACATCATGCATTTGATAACTTATGTACCCGATCCTGGTAATATGGCGACTGTGGCGAGGGGGTGATGCCCGCTAATTTCTATGTAAATAACATGGTAATAGAAACATACAAAATTGATAACTCCCATACAAACGCCATCGTAACTTTTGACCTGAAATTTTTTTGTTGAAAAATATACACCCGATAATTTCTGTGTAAATAACATGATGATGTATCATCGCAGACTTGATAACTAATATTTTACGTTTAAACACCATGGTGTCTTTCATCCAAGGGAAAAAAGTTTTTGAAACATTTTACCGGTAATTCCTATGTTAAATTACCATACTTTCCCATGCTTTTAACCTTATCATGGTATAGTTATCATGTTACTCAGACCATAGTTATCACGCTGGTCATTGCCAAAGTTACCAAGCCAAACTTTTTTTTTTTTTGATATGGCAGAAATAAGAAAGGTTCAAATAACATTGTCATTCTACAATAGACAACAACAAAAGGTGGCTTAGTTGGTTATTAGGCTCGATAGGTATTACATAAACCTAGGTTCAAATCCTCTTTCAAGCACTTTTATTTTCTTTTCATATTATGCAGCGAAAAACCAGAAAAAACTACTAGCAATTTACTACGGTTTTTGAGAGAAGGAAAAAAATCAGTGGAAGTGAGAGGAACGGCGCAACGGGATGAGCGGAAGGATAGATTAAGGTTAGCACAGTCCTAAAATAAAATGGCCCCTGAGCAGTGCCTTGTTTGGATAGCACTCCTCGCGGTGCCTCTCCTGTGCTACATGATGATGTACACTAGAAGAGGTGCCTGCCGGTGGCCGCCGGGCCCCCGGCCGTGGCCCATAGTCGGCAACCTGCTCGACCTGCGCGGCGGTAACCTCGCGCGCCTGGCGCACACCCATGGCCCTGTGATGACACTCAAGCTCGGCGTGGTGAGCACCGTGATTGTGTCCTCCAGGGACGCGGCGTGGGAGGCATTCGCTAAGCACGACCGCCGCATTGCGGCGCGCACTGTCCCGGACACGAGGCGCGCCGTGGCCCACGCCGACCGCTCCATGGTGTGGCTGCCGAGCTCCGACCCGCTGTGGAAGACGCTGCGTGGCATTGCCGCCACACACATCTTCTCGCCGCGCAGCGCAGGGCGCCCGGGAGCCTCCGTGGCCCACACCCATGGCCCTGTGATGACACTCAAGCTCGGCATGGTGAGCACCGTGATTGTGTCCTCCCGGGACGCGGCGTGGGAGGCATTCGCTAAGCACGACCGCCGCATTGCGGCGCGCACTGTCCCGGACACGAGGCGCGCCGTGGCCCACGCCGACCGCTCCATGGTGTGGCTGCCGAGCTCCGACCCGCTGTGGAAGACGCTGCGTGGCATTGCCGCCACACACATCTTCTCGCCGCGCAGCCTCGCGTCGGCGCAGGGCGCCCGGGAGCGCACCGTGAACCACATCCTTTACACCTTCCGCCGCCGAGCCGGGCAGGAGGTCGACATTGGCCACGTTCTGTACCATGGCATGTTCGACCTGCTGACCAACACGCTCTTCTCCCTCGACGGCCAGGACAAGCTGAGGGACATTCTAGAGGACATCGTGCCGGTCCTCGCCGAGCCCAACGTGTCGGACTTGTACCCGTTGCTCCGGGTGCTGGACCTGCAGGGCCTTCGCCGCTGGACGGCCACACACATGAACCGCGTCTTTCATGTGCTAGACAAGATCATCGACGCCCGGCTTGGCGAGGGCAAGCATGATCAGGACGTCCTGGACGCGCTGCTGGCATTGATGACCGCCGGCAAGATGAGCCGCCGCGACGTTAAGGCCATGCTGTTTGACGTCCTAGCGGCGGGCACGGAGACGACCAAGATCACGGTGGAATGGGCGATGGCGGAGCTGCTGCGGAACCCGGGCGTGATGGCGGCGGTGCGCGCCGAGATGAAGGGTACCCTCACGCAAACGCAGGGGAGGATGATCACGGAGGCAGACGTGGCGAAGCTGCCGTACCTACAGGCCGTGGTGAAGGAGTCGATGCGGCTGCACCCCGTTGCGCCGCTGCTGCTGCCGCACCTGGTGGAGGAGGAGGGCGTGGAGATAGGTGGCTACGCCGTGCCCAAGGGCGCCACCGTCATCTTCAACTCATGGTCCATCATGCGCGACCCGGCGGCATGGGAGAGGCCCGAGGAGTTCGTGCCGGAGCGTTTCCTGGGGAAAACGGAGCTTGGCATGTGGGGGAAGGAGGTCAAGTTCATCCCACTGGGCACCGGCCGGAGGCTGTGCCCGGCATTGCCCATGGTGGAGCTTCTCGTGCCATTCACCGTGGCGTCCATGCTGCATGACTTTGAGTGGCGGCTGCCCCAGGGCATGTCACCTGACCAGGTGGACGTGACCGAGAGGTATACAAGCAACGATATCCTCGTTATGGACGTGCCTCTCAAGGTTGTGCCCATGGTCGCCACCTAGTCACCGGCCCATTACCCTGTTTTCCACCGTCACTAGCTGCATGCATGGCACTGTATTGGTTGGCATGGCCACAAGCATGCATGCCACTAGCGGCAAACATACGTACGGCGATGAGCATGCTTATGTGTATGTTTGACAAAGATTATAGAATAAAATATCAACATCTGCAGTGCAAAATAAATAAAATATGATAATAATTTTTATGGCGGGTGTTTGTTTTTTCAAAACACGATCAAACATGCCTTAGTGTGACTTTTGAATAAACCAATACATTTTAGAGTCATTCCATCGATCCTTCAATAAATACATAGATTGGCAAGGCTATGCCTCAACCCATGACCTTACCAAATTACTCCCACATGGCGATCGGATCACAAGAAACAGTCATTGAAAAACACATCAAGGTGAATGCTTTATTGATAATATGTCTTACAATGGTTTTCAGATGCGAGACATAATTACAAAAATGGAAAACTTAGGGATGAATGTTCCGGTGATGGTGGTGGCTATGGAGATGGAGATGGGAAGTGTGGCGGCGGGGGTTTGTGGATGATACTGGTGACGAAGATAGATGTTCTGCGGTTGCTCTGATCTGATTCTGGCATTGGCCCTTTAACGAAACTTGGAGGGTTGGACGCCAAGGTGCCGTGGGCATATGGTACGAGCACTGGTACAAGCATGTGCGCTCGTACCAGACGTCATCTTGCGCTCCGCATAGGTTCCAACGCCTCCCACTTGATCCTTCTTATCTGCTCTTTGCTCCTTTTCATATATGTGCTGGATTTAGTCCATGTAATGCCATTTTCCTATGGAAACATCATTAAGATAGGATTTTGAAATCTTTTGCACTTATTAGTCATTAGTACGAATATTGGAGCAGATATCTCAGTTTTTATGAAATAAACCGGTGTAAACACAAGTGTGATGAGCATAAAAGTAACATTCATCAACTCCCTCAATCTTAAACTTGTTCATCCTCCAGCAACATAGATAGAAATCGAAACCATAAGGAACACAATTGTTTAAAGCGAAATGGCGAGAAGGTTTTGGTTCACATGCAATCGGTACGCCTAGATAGCTCTCCACTTCTTTACGGAAAACATAATATAGCTGTAGTCGTGGCATGGTTATCATGCAAGTGTGGGTGAAGCAAAGATAATCAACACAAACACTTGCTCAACTAGACAAAATAATAAAGCAACTTATGTTCCATTTACTCTAGTTAACACTTGCTTGCCGGGAACGCACTGAAGAGAATTTTCTTTTTTTGAGCAATGAAAACATAAATTGGGGAGTAAAAGGTATGTAAAGACATCACGATTCTAAATTAACTCGCTAATATACCTACGAGTGTCTCGTCATCAAGGCTCTCAAGCACTTTACTTCAATCATTGCTTGCTGAAACTTTTGTTGTCTGGTGACAGGATTACGCCAAAGAAATAATCATGTATTGGGTTTCATAATGGCATAAGTTTAAGTTGGACCAATATCTTGTCTCAATCCAGCTCTTATGATCAGTACTCGGTTATTACCACATACACACAATTCAATAGAAAGTTGAATAATATTCGATGTAGTGTTTCCACTATGTATGGTAACAAACTCACAACCAAAATCCAAGCCAAAAGTAAGATGGATTGTTCATTGGCTAGCGGAGTTCTCAGCATAACATCAATAAAGGTGACGAAGCCATATTTATGCACGTGAACGGGCATAGAGTGACAAGGCTATGGCTCCAGTGAGAAGCTTAAGCACCATGTAAAAATGCAACACATATTTTGGCATAATCTCATTCACCTTTCAATTAGGTTTCTTTGGACAACTAATTTATCAACAAGGGCTATTGAGTCCATTAAAATTGACAATATGAGGTTAAGTATCTCTAACATAATCTTTTATAGAAATTTTATCAACACCCAAGTCTTTCTGGAGGGTTTCTCCTATGCATGGTTATTCTCGTTAAAATCACTTTCTTTTAAAATTGGTCCCATGCCAAGTCTTGCTTATCTAGATTAAACAGAATAAATGTTACTAAATTATTTTATCTACAAGAACAAAACATTTGTTTAACTATTAAGACTTACTTTCACTTGAATAGAACACACAAACTACTACTACAACTATTCTAAGTAATTCAAGTGCAAAATTCGTAGGACATACCTTCAAGATCATGAATTTCCACACTTCTCTTCCTTAAGGATGAATACCTCGTTGTTCGGCGTAGATCAACTCCTCTGAAAATATAAACAAGAATGCAAACAAAATCCAGGGCATAAGAAAGAGAAAATCAAAGATTATTCTATTTTTGGTTTTTGGGTGTTTGAAAGCTAACTTTGCAAACGAAAAATAGCAATCCGCGAACACATTTTATGGGCTATAGAAGACCATTTTGGGGGTCGTAGTTTATTTTTCTACTATGTGAATAAGTTGCATGGTGATGGCGATGTCTCGAAAACTCATTGTTTACATCGTTTTGGGTATGTTTCATGGGCTAAGCACACTGTTTTGTGTGTTTGCGGTCGATTTTTCCACTCTGTGAGCCCGACGCATGGTTATCGAGATGACACGAAATCTCATTGTTTTTTTCGTTTCGTCGACCATAGAATATTTTTTTGTGGTCTGGGGTTGACTTTCCCGCTCCTGATCCTGATGCACAATTACCAAGACATCGCGTAAACTTGTTGTTTATGCCATTTCGGAATCGTTCGTGGGATATAGCACATTATTTTGGCAGTCAGGGTCGACCGGTCCGGTCCATGGACCCGGTGCACGGTTATCGAGAGATGGCGTGAAAAGTCAACGTTTTCACCGTTCTAATCTCTTTGTGATATAAGTTCAGACAAGCAGGATTAGGGTCATTACTCATCACGAGAGGGCCTGGACCTGGGCAAAATAGATGCCTCGAGTCCATGTGGTAACATGAGGTTACGTTCATTTGTCATACAAATAAAGTGGGGTTTGCGAACTTCACGAAAAATGTCTTGGGGGTTTGTACACATGGTCTGGGGAATTAACCACACAATGTCAAAATATGGATGATGCTGACACAGCAAAATTATTAGAAGAAAAAGAGAAAAACGGAAGCAATCAACAGCAATGCATGGCGTACAACAATGACCCTTGGCTCCAACCATCACACATGTTCGAGACGTAGGTAATGTTCGAGACTTTAATGTGGGAGAAAAGTTACCGGCATCGTCAAATTTGTAAATCGAAATGCTCCTACAGCGAGTAAAAAATTACAAAACCACCACAATTATGTCATCATTAGCGAAAAATCATCATTTTACAAAATATGGCAAAAATCACCGCACCGCGAAACTGATAGTAGCAAAAACACTTACGGGAAATGCTGAGTGCTTTGTTGACGTCACTAATTGATTAGGCCCACATGCCGGGCTTATTGCAAAAAAAAGGTGCCACAAGGGCATGTTGACTCCGTCTTCTCCCCCCCCCCCTCCTCTCTCTTTCATGCATTACATCAAACACGTGTCAGGTGCCCACATCTGCGGTACTCCCGTCTGCTAGTACTCTTGCCGGTCGCCCATGCAGGCACTCAGGTCATGCAACTCCTCTTTGAGCACCTCACACGTGTGTTGTCGTAAAATTAACACGTCAGATGTCCTTAGTGTGAGGACTTAGTCGCGAGGCCAACGCATCTATGTGGTAGCTTGAGAGGGGTTGATCGGGACGAAAGACGCAACACGCAAGACAAGGATTTAGACAGCTTCGGGCCCCGGGAAACATCATCCGGTAACAACCCTACATGCTGTTTGTGGCTAGGTCTCATTATGCTCATGAGAAGAGTCGCCGTAAGCCGGCTCCCCCTTTGTGTCTAGCCCTAGATATCGTTTCTTGTTCTTCTTTGGGGAACCCTGCCCCTCCTTATATAAGTTAGAGGGGCGGGTTACATGTGGAGTGCTAGTAGGACTAGCCTATCTTGTACTACAACCCGGATTCAAGTCCGGGTCTTGATTCCTTGTAAGGGAGATACTCCTCACGCCTTTCCTCTTAAGCCGGCCTATCATAACGTAAGCCGGCCTTCTGGGCCTTGAGCCTCCTTGGCCCCGGGTCTTGTCGCTCCTCTGACCCGCTTGCCAGGTCACCCATAAGTCGCCAGGATCGGGCGGGTCACTTAGTGTGTCACCAAGTCCGGCCGGGTTATACTTCCGGCCGGGTTACACCACGGGGTATATCCCCGACATGTGTCGCCAGTCGCCCCTGAGGCTAAATTTCGTGTTTTGACCCTTTTCTAAAATCTATTCGAAATCTGACCCCGGTTCATAAATTTTTTAAGATCTGACCCTTTTTGCTACCGCCACAGACATTGACGGTAAGGTATAACATGCTACCGCCACGGTCTATAACGGCAGGGTTTAACTGCACCGTCACGGCCGTTAGACATGAAAAATACCCTATCGCCGAAGTCTTCGACGGTAGGTTAACACCAAAAGCCATGGCGGTAGGCTTGCAACACATGCAAATTTGCGGGCATCACTGTCGTCCCGGCATGGCGCAGTGCAGTACTTTTTTTTGAGAAAAGCTGCCATTGCATTGCGTAGTGCACAGAGGAAGGAAACCGAGGGCCCGGGGTTGCTGTGTTGCATTTTTGTGTAGTTAGTGCACTGCCGCATGCAAGCTCTGTAGAACTCTGTAGCAATAGTTAGTACACTCTGTAGCACTCTGTAGCAGTAGTCAATTAATAAATAAGGCATGGCTGAGACAAGATAGAGAGAGAGGAGAGGAGGCCAACGAGGCAACGACAAAGGCCGGCCCTTTGTCCAGTGGCAGGGTGCACTGCATGCATGTGGAGTGGCAGGGGTGCAGATCAGTGTGACGGGAGACCTACCGCCAGAGACCTTGGCGGTAGGGTATTTTCCATGGTACAACGGTGTGATGATGCAGTTAAACCCTACCGTCATAGACCGTGGCGGTAGCATGTTATACCTTACCGCCAAAGTCTGTGACGGTAGCAAAAAGGGTCAGATCTCAAAATATTTTTGAACCGGGGTCAGATCTCGAATAGGTTTCGAAAAAGGGTCAAAACATGAAATTTTGCCCGCCCCTGACACGAGCGCTCCTTCCCTACACCTCCTTTGGCTAGCAAACCATATGGGGGCCTGCATGGTGACCTGCAGCGGCGCCACGGGCTGCTATATGCCTCTAGCCTCTCCACCGCCGCCAGCGGCTTGCCCGTGACCACCACCATCACCTCCCTCTGCTCATGCGCCTCCCTCGCCCCCACGGTTTGCTACCCCATCTGCGGCCTGCGCAAGATATACAACACTCAAACACAGGTACCACCAGATCCCGCGAGATCGGGCCTCCTCTGTTCGGCCACGGCCCGCGCCTACGCCTGCGCTCCTGGTCATCAGTTGACTAACTCACCGGCACCTGCCACATCATGGCCGTGCTGGGGTCCTCCTAGACGTAGCATGACACCAACCTTAGCGCCTGGCCACCCCTTAAGCCTTGACTTCGGGCACTGCAGGGCACCATGCACAGCCCCGGTCTTGTGCTCTATCTATGCGTGGAAGAGTGAGGGGAAAGAGAGGGAGAGGAAGAAGAAGAGGACCAAGTCAACATGTCCTTTGTGGCTATTTTTTGCCAACTTAGCCGATACACGGGCCCAATCAATTAGTGACGTCAGCAAAGCACTCAACATTTCCCATAAGTGTTTTTTGCCACAATCAATTTCTCGATGCGGTGCTTTTTGCCACGATTTGTAAAGTGGTGGTGTTTTGCTAATGGTTACACTATTGTGGTGGTTCTGTGAATTTTAGTCTGGCAGGCCCTCATTAAGTCATGGTTGATGGCAAACCTACACCGGACAACACCACTATACTCTCTTGCTCTGTTTTTCTCGATTGCCTGAGCAGACCATATATTGGCAAGGAAAAAAATCTAAAAACGGAGTAGGCGATCTTCCGTCGGGTCTCCATGACCCTAAGATCACATGAGACGAGGCAGATTGGCAGCGATGCCGACGGTAGACAGGGATACCCTAATGTGGGACTTACTCATGGAAGGAGCAAGAGGAGAACGTCTGGTGGTTGATCACTTTCGTTGTCGATAACTGTTTAAACGTCTTGGCAATTAGTACAGCTGGCCTTTGCAAAACCACACGACACAACGAAACTGTTTAGAAGAAAAAGAAACACATGCAAGCAGCTGCATACCCACATGTTATAGCAGTAGGTAATATCATCTACACGACTACACCCTCCCTAAAAAAATATAAAAGCGTTTAGATCACTACCGTGGGAGTTGTTGATGACCTATCTTCCATAACGGCCAAGACACGTGGGAGAAAAGTTTCGCAAAACCGAAATGCTCCGGCAACCCTTCGTCAAGTCATGGTTGATGGCAAATCACCATCAGATGCCACCATTATACGCCTCCTCTTGCTCTGTTGTTCTTGAGTACGCAGCATGTATGAGCTATGTCTTTTCAGATCAAACCTGTCATCGTGCTGAGGAAGAGGACAAGAATGATCAAGGAAACACATGTACGAGCTATGCTTTTCAGATCTCCCCATGAATATGGTAGACACAGACCGCGTGGATCACGCGCGAACGTGTTGCGCTACTATGGTACATCAATCGATTGAGCTGGATGGTAATATCATCCATGTACTACTATGACTCTTTCCACCATAGAATCATATACGTACAAGGCATGTCTGTGCGAGTAGTGACGAACTTCAAGATATATATATATATATATTTTTTTTTTTTGCGGGGTGAACTTCAAGGTTATTGATGACAGTGATATATAGGTGTTCCGATTTTTCAGATTATATGATTGAGGTACGATTTGGACCACCATCTTATACAAACAATAAATCATACTAGTAAGCAAGCATACAAGTGACGGCGCCGACGTCGGTCCGCCCTGTCTACCGTGGCCTTAAGGCCATAGGGACGGAGTGGATCCCGACCCTTGCCGGTGGGAGGGCTCCATTTTTAGATGTTTTTTTTAGGTTTGTTAGGGTTTGTGTTCTACTCGGGAAGGCGAGACGGCGGCGACTCCCTGAAGATGGAATAAAGGTCTCCCCGTCTAGTCCCCGTTCCGATGATGCGTCTAGCATCATCGGTAGACGCATCATCGGTGGGCGTGTGGAGGTGTGTCTACGGTGGATCTGTCTCTGGTGGATTTGCTCGGATCGGTTTGTCGTTCGTCTTTGTTCGTGTGTCTTCAGGTTGGATCCTTCTTATCTACACTCTTCATCAGCGGCGGTTGCTGTTCTGGTGCGTTGGTTCTACGGGGCCTTAGCACGACGACTTCCCGACTGTCAACTACAACAAGGTTTGCCCGACTCCGGCAAGGGAGGGGCGATGACAGCGGCGCGCCTTCGGCTCGCTTCAGTGCTTGTAGTCATCGCTAGGTGGTCTACGAATCTGGATGTAATTTTTATTATTTCTAGTATTCGTTGTACTACCATGATTGAAGATAAATAGATTGAAAGTTTATCCCGTAAAAAAAAGCAAGCATACAAGTAGTATTATGGTGATTGGCAGGGTGCTCCGAGACTCAGTCTGCAACTACTGATGAGAACTATTTATTGTGTAACAGTATGATCCATTTTCTATTGATCTTGGTTGAAAGGAACACCATTTGTGAACAACACGTGAGGTCACAAGGTAAGGAAAATAGAAAGATATTACTTCATTTTTACCTCCCATTTTTCTGTATGACCGTGTTGAGATGTCTACATATCACATGTAGCTTTATATAGAAATTCCAAAGCTACTTTGGCTGGTATGATTAGCTAGAGATATTTCCTAAAGTATATGTATTGTAGCCCGTAGCAACGCACGGGCATTCCACTAGTCTAGTAAAGTAGCAACTATCACATCTAGTTTTTGGAACCTTCCTAGGAAAGTTCCCTAAACTGGTTATTTGGTTCTTTTACCACTTTTCCCTTTTTTTGGGTTGTTTCTCGTTTTTTGTTTTCTGTTTCATTTTCTTCTTAATTTTCTTTTTATTTTTCTATTTATATTTCTATTTCCTTTTCCCTTTTTCCCTTTTTCATTCTTTTGCTTTTAAAATTTCCTTTCCTTTCCACAAATGCTTTCATTTTTTAAAATGTTCGGAGTTTCAGAAAGTTCGAATATCAAAAAACAAGCTGGCATTTAATTTATTGTTCAAATTTCTTTAAAAAATACCAATTTTCAAAAAAAGGTTTCCCGAATTTTAAAAAAGGTTTGGAATTTCAAAATTTTGTCCATGTCTTCAAATTTTGTTCCCTTTTTTAAAAAATGTTTGCACTTTTAGAATTTTTTCGTGTTCTTAGTAATTATTCAGATTTATAAAATTGTTTGAAATTTTAAATAACATGGAGATATTAAAAAACTTTGCATTTTCAAAAAAATTGTGTTTTCATAAACTGTTCAGAATTTCAAATTTTGTTCACATTTTTCCAAAAATCTTTGAAATTTTTTTAGAAAATTGGAATTACAAAGTTTGTTATCATTTTTAAAAATGTTTGCAAATTTGAATTCTTAAATTGTTTGCATTACTAAAAATATTCCACCTTTAAAAAAAATCGCAATTCTCAAGAAATGTTACAATTTTTTTATTGCATTGAATCTTGGTGCTGCCATGTTTTCCTAACGTTTATATTATTCCTATATAGTTCTACTGGCTAGGAGTAGGCGTTTAATTAGCAGTACAAGAGCGTGAGTTCGATACCTTCCCAGAGCAGTTTTGTCGCACTAAAAGTCCAACTTGCACATGGGTCGCTGGCTTGCGACCTAGCGCTCCCCCCACATCCACCGGGTTCCCCAGTGCATGCTTTTGGGCCAACCCATACGTGGGGCAGGCAGCCCTATTTTGTTTTCATTTTTCTGTATTTGTTGCTTCTATAAAATCGTCATTTTTTAAAGACAGTTCTGAATTTCAAATAATGATCGGCATTTAAAAAAATCAAAATAAAAAAAATATTCATTAGTTTGAAAAACTTTTGTCGATTTCAAAAAATGTTGCGAGTTCAAAAAGTGTCTTGAATGAAAAAAATATCCCGGCGCTGAAAAAAATGTGTGTAAAATATATTCAAGATTTTAAAAAATGGTCACTAATTCAAAATATTATTATTTTGAACAAATTCTCACGGATTCAAAAATCCTCATGAGAATAGAAAATTCACTAATTGCAAAAAGAATTTCCAACTAAAAAATGTTCGCAAATTTGTACAAATTTTTCATGAATTTCAGAAATATTGAGGATTAGAAGAAAATGTTTACGAATCTGAAAAAAATAATGGTTTCAATTTTGTTTCAAAATTAAAAAAAGGTATTCAAGAATTGAGATGTAAAAGCAATTAAAAAGGAAAAAAATAAAGATAAAAAATAAAAAAGTAAAAATAAAAAATGGAAAAGTGAAGATTAAAAAATAAAGGAAGGAACGAAAACAGAAAAAGAAGAGAACCCGAAAAGAAAAAACACAAAAACCTGGTAAAACATCTAGTTAGGCCAGCCTAAAAATGTACATGGGAGAGCTAGGGGTGCGTGCGTGGACGCTAACCAGCACGAGAGCTCCTGTTGACGCTCGTTCCATCAAATAGACGGCCCACACACAGGAGGCAGACCGACTGGGCTGGCCCATTTGGCGGCATCAAACCGAGATATGTTCTGGGAGGAAATAAATGGCAAAACGTGTGACGCACTAGCGAGGAATCCAGCCCCGTCGGTGGAGGAGGCCAAGATGGGCGACCGCACAGGGCCCCCAAAAATTTGGGGCCCCCAAATGACTGTTATTTACATGTGTGTCGTATAGGTTAATATCCATCCATCGGCTCCCAACAAAAGCAAAGCGAAGAGAGCAGCCCATCTAGCAAAGCCCGCCCACGAGGCCTCCTTTCCTTCTCTTTTCTGCCATGTTCCATCTATCGCGAGAGGCCCCAAAAAAAACCTAAAATCTAAAAAGTGCATACGCACTATTTGGAGACAACGAGCGCCAGAACTTCCTGCATACGTCGTAGGTTGTTTTTGTCAGCTGGTACGTCGTTATCAAGATTTAATGCTGTTCACATTTGGTTAATCCGATTTGAAAGAAACAGCTTCACGTACAATTATTTTGGTTATCCAATTTTTTTAAAAAGCCATATCTTTCAAACCGCGCGTCGGAATTCAGATCCGTCTTCACTGTTGAATTCTTTGCGACGAGATCTTTAAAACTAGATCTTGCATGGGTATGTTTCGACGAAATTTTTTTGATGCCAACTTTGGCGCTATATTGTGCAACTTCAATACTGCTTTGTGCAACTTTAGTACTGCATGGTGCAATTTTTTTCAAACCCAGTTTTTTGGAGCTGCATCCGCAGTAGTTGTAGTTGCACACATAGTAGTCCTAGTTGGCACATGCATGGCCACAGACTTGCATAATCTGGTCCGCATAGTCGCATATGAATTGTCATAGCTTGTAATGTAGTCTATTTGCACACACATTGATGTTTAGTTGGCTTGTAACGTAGTCTAGTTGCACACACATTGATGTTTAGTTGGCAGAAAGACTAATTGCACACACATATGCTTAGTTGGCTTGTAATATAGTCTAGATTGCACACACATTGATGTTTAGTTGGCAGGCACTAGTTGCACACATATGCGCAAGAATTGACGCGACAATGTAGTCTAGTTGCACACACATTGATATTTAGTTGGCAGGACTATTGGCACACATGCTCAGTAGCGGCAATGAATGTAGTTAAATTACATATTGATGTTTAGTTGACACGACTATCGGCACACACATACGCCAATTGGCGGCAATATAGTCTATTACGAGATATTGATGTTTAGTTGGCAAGAAGACTAGTTCATCGAAACATCCCCATGCGGGATCTACTTTTGAAGAGCACGTCGCGAGGGTTCCAACAGTGAAAACGGATCTTAATTTCGATGCGCGGTTTGAAAGTTATGGTTTTTTAAAAAACTGAAAACACGAATTAAGTGCGTTCACATTCATTCACGTATATGGTTTACGATTATTTATCCTCTTCTGCGTATACGCTCCACACCTTTTTACTTTTCCTAATACGGCCAGTGAGACAAAAGCTTACCTTTTTGGCCGGCCACCACAAAGGGCTAGTGGGCAGGCGGCCGCCGGTTAGACGCGTCCCAAAAAAAATCTATCGTGAGAGGTCCCAATACTCTGGCCGGTTCTCCTTTCGTGCAATTTCCCAGTCGCCCACGCCGCCGGCGGCGGCTGCCTTCTTCCGTCGATAGGCGATCAGCCGATCGCCCAGGATGCTGACTGTTGTTGTGCTGGCTTCCTGCCTCCAGGCCCTAGTCCTCGATTACCAGGTATTGGTAATTAGTTTGCTTCTATTTCATTAGATTAAATTAGGATTGCCAAACTGACAAACGGGGCTAGGTTAGGAGGACGAAATTACGGTATACATCAATTTTTTAGGCATGATTTTTTTCTGTGGGGAGTATTTTAAAATCGTAACAATATAGATAGAAAATAGATAGATTCACATCTATACTACAGTTTGAACAATGAATCTTTACATTTATTTGGTTTATACATAGAAAATAGGAAGACATAACAATATAGTAGATTTTTTATATTAGCTCTTCTGTTATTCAAATATCTAGGGGCCAATTTTGATTTTCGCCGCGGGACCCCGAATTTCTGGAGACGGCCCTGGAGGAATCATATAGGCGACTAGCCGCTCGTGCATGCATGTTCCTTGCCACACGTGCTAACCAACACCGTTGAACCGGAATGCGCCACTATAGCGAACCTGCCCATGGTGTGGTGGCAAGCAATATTTTGCTACTGTTGCAAACCTTTTTCAAAAAGAATTGAGGAACATATTGGAAAAGGGTGTACATTTTTAAGTAAGTGTATATTTTGAACAAATTTATGAAAAATCAGAACAATTTTTGGAAGAACGAATATTTTTCAAAAGAATGGTAATATTCTGAATTTGTGATTTTTTTTGAAATTCTGATCAATCTTAAAATCATGACAGTTGCAGTATTCACCAAAAATTGAAAAAAAATAATATTTTATGAAATCACGAATAAAAATTTAGAACACAATTTTTTTTCGAAATACCTGAACCTTTTTTGAGACACAAACATTTATTTACTTATGACCAACTTTTGAAACCACGAATATGTTTTGAAATTCCTGAATACATTTATCAAATTTATGATTTTTTAAAATTGATTTTTTAAAAAAACCAACATTCTTTTGAATTTGTGAACAAATTTTGAAACCATGAACATGTTTTAAAATACATCAATATTTTATACATTTTTAATCAAAATTTGGAAACTAAAATAGTTTTTGACTTGCTGAACAATATTTCAAGAACACAATATTTTTTGAAATTCCAACAAATTTTGGAAAATGTGATCATTTTTTGTATTTAAGAACGAAATTTTTATCACAATCATTTTTTCAACGTTTGAAAAAAATTAATAAAAACTAATACATTTTTTGAAACTTCACCAACATTTTTTGAAAAGGAAAAGTATATCACGAAAAGAAAAAAATTTATAGAGGAACAAAAAAGGAGAAAAAATAAAAAAGAAACAAAGAAGGAAAAAGGGAAACAGAAAAGCAAGAAGAATAAAGAAAAAAACAAAAGAAGTAGAAACCGATAAAGGAAACACTGGCTCGCTCCTTGTAGGTAAATGGTCTGGCCCACTACTCGGGTTGGAATGGCTCGGCTGTGTGTGCTCTCGACATTTCTACGCAGAGAGCGTCATATAGGGTTTGCAAACCATGGACTCCCCGCCAAATAGGATTCCCCTCTATATGACGTCAAAATCACTAGTTAGGGGTTACTCCTAGCAAAGGTCACTCTCACCTTCTTAGCCGCTACTTCTCGCAACCTGAGAGTTTTTTTTTCATTGATTTGTTTATTTGAAATGTTTTATCTCTTGAACCGTGCATTCAAATTCTGAACCATTTTCAACATTGGATTTCTAACACCAAGATCTTCAAAAGTACTCCCTCCGTTTGTTTATATAAGACGTTCAGACAACTTGCTTTGTGCTGTTTTAAACTATGTCTGAAAGTCTAAAACGTCTTATAAAAATAAACAGAGGTAGTAGATCCCATGTAATTGGTTTTGTTGAAGCACACATTTTATTTCCCTCTCCGAGAAGCATAGTTGTGCCTCTTCGTGGAAGTAAATATGTGCCTTCACTAGAGCAAATGTGTGCTTGTGGAAGCATATACTTTTTCCCTTTCCGAGAAGTGCTTTCTGGCGGAAGCAAATCTGTGCCTCCAGGAGAAGCTAATATGTGATTCTCATGGAAGCACATATTTTTTTTCCTTTAAGAGAAGCTAGTAAAGAAATAGCAAGCTCGTACAATTGAATGGAGCATCCCTGAATATCTGCTATCACTGATTCAATTATCCTACTGTCTACTCCATGGCATTTGAGGCATAATTCAGTAACCAAGGCATGTCTAGCAGTCTAGGTATTGTGCAATGTGTACCTTCTTAGGTGATTTGTATAGTATCGCAATATCTTCTTAAAGTGTTGTTCTAGCTAGCTGGTAACACTTCTTGTTGGTTGGCATGGGATGACAAGACATTGACCATTTGTCATTTCCTTGTGTTGCAATGAGTGGTGTGTAAATATCCTAAGAGATAAGTATTTGCATCTTATATTGGACACTAGCAATGTTGGCATATTTTATCATTGATGGTATTTTGTGCTTTCTAATTTCTAGCCTTTGATATGCAACTTGAGTGGACTACGATTTAACTCAACTCTTGATTGATAGCATTAGCAACATCAGAGCAACCACCTCAAGAGGTGGCTTTTGGTCTGCCATGGCCCAAAGTCCACACACTTTTGGCTTAACTACAACCAATACGTCGCACCTTTCTGATACTTTGTTTTTTATGCTTTTGGAATTACAAATAGGATGAATTCATGACTGTCGAATTGCTTAAAATCAAGAATCCGATCGTCGATAATTTTGTTTACTCCCTTGACTTTTACATTTTTTTGCTATGGCGTAGATTACATATATTTGTTCCATGTTAAATCTGATATTTCATCGAATCAATTGATTGATGAGCTTGCTTTACTAGATTTACAAGTAATTAGTTGGATGTTGATACGTCTCCATCGTATATACTTTTCCAAATTCTTTGCCCTTGTTTTGGACTCTAGTTTGCATGATTTGAATGAAGCTAACCCGGACTGACGCAGTTTTCAGCAGAATTGCCATGGTGTGATTTTTGTGTAGAAGTCAAAGTTCTCGGATTGACCTAAAAATTTACGGAGAAATTTTGTGGAATAAATAAAAAATATTGGCGGAATAATATACCAGAGAGGGGCCACCCAGGAGCCACAAGCCCTGGGCCCCCTGGAGCTCCGGCAACCCTAAATCCAACACCATATATTCCTATTCACGGAGAAAAAAATCAGAGAGAACAATTCATCGTGTTTCACGACACGGAGCCGCTGCCACCTCCTGTTCTTCATCATGAGGGCTGATCTGTAGTCCATTCGGGGCTCCAGAGAGGGGAAATCGACGCCGTCGTCAACATCAACCTTCCTCCATCATCACTTTCATGATGCTCACCGCCGGGAGTGAGCAATTCCATCGTAGGCTTGCTGGACGGTGATGGGTTGGATGAGATTTATCATGTATCCGAGTTAGTTTTGTTAGGGCTTGATGCCTAGTATCCACTATGTTCTAAGATTGATGTTGCTATGACTTTTGCTGTGCTTAATGCTTGTCACTAGGGCCTGAGTGCCATGATTTCAGATCTGAACCTATTATGTTTTCATGAATATATGTGAGTTTTTAATCCTATCTTGCAAGTTGCAGACACCTATTATGAGTTATGATCCGCATACCCCAAGGTGACAATAATTGGGATTCTTTCCGATGATTATCATAGTTTGAGGAGTTCATGTATTCACTAAGTGCTAATGTTTTGTCCCGTTTCTCCATTAAAAGGAGGCTTTAATATCCCTTAGTTTCCTTATGGACCCCGCTGCCATGGGAGGGTAGGACAAAATATGTCATGCAAGTTCTTTTCCATAAGTACGTATGACTATATATAGAATACATGCCTACATTACATTGATGAATTGGAGCTAGTTCTGAGTCGCCCTAGGTTATAACTATTGCATGATGAATGCCATCTAACATAATTATCCATCACTGATCCAATGCCTACGAGCTTTTCACATATTGATCTTTACTAAGTTACTTTCGCCATGCTGCTGTTACAATCACTACAAACTTGCT
This sequence comes from Aegilops bicornis, assembly GCA_021605145.1. Classification (NCBI taxonomy): domain Eukaryota; kingdom Viridiplantae; phylum Streptophyta; class Magnoliopsida; order Poales; family Poaceae; genus Aegilops; species Aegilops bicornis. Next base: position 69,158 of record JAHIAL010000116.1, on the reverse strand, counting down.
ATTATTACTGCTACCACCGTTACCGTTACTTCCATACTACTTGCTACTAAAAACTTTCCTGCAGATATTAAATGTTTCAGGTGTGGTTGAATCGACAACTCAACTACTAATACTCGTGAATATTCTTTGGCTCCCCTTATGTCAAATCAATAAATTTGGGTTGAATACTCTACCCTCGAAAACTGTTGCGACCCCCTATACTTGTGTTTTATCAAGACCTTTTTCTGGCACCATTGCTGGGGAACATAGCTCTATCTGCTGAGTCACTTGGGATTTATATCAGTTGATCACTATGAAGAATTTGAAAGATAACAAAATCAAGATCGTTCCCTCTAGGACGAGGGGAGGTAAGGAACTGCCATCACACTCTGCACTTGATTCACCTTCTTTTTTGAGTAAGCTTGCGACACTACCACGTGCTAGTAATGCTGATATGTCACAAGTAATTGATGATGATGCTACTTTTGTTGTGAATGATACTTATGATGATGCTAGTACTTTTCTTGATAAGACTGTTTAAAGATCGTGGATGTCGCCTAGAGGGGGGTGAATAGGCGCTTTTAAAATAATTACGGTAGAGGCTTGAACAATGCGGAATAAACCTAGCGGTTAATTTGTCAAGCACAAAACCTACAACAACTAGGGCTCACCTATGTGCACCAACAACTTATGCTAAGCAAGATAAGCAAGCGTGTGATAGCAAGATATATGACAAAGAACAATATGGATATCACAAAGTAAAGTGCATAAGTAAAGGGCTCGGGTAAGAGGTAACCGAGGCACGCGGAGGCGGCAATGTATCCCGAAGTTCACACCCTTGCGGATGCTAATCTCCGTTTGGAGCGGTGTGGAGGCACAATGCTCCCCAAGAAGCCACTAGGGCCACCAGTAATCTCCTCACGCCCTCGCACAATGCAAGATGCCGTGATTCCACTAAGGGACCCTTGAGGGCGGTCACCGAACCTGCATAAATGGCGACCCTTGGGGCGGTCACCGAACCCCGTACACTTTGGCAACCCTTGGGCGGTCACAGAACTCAATCAAATTGCTCTCAAGGCGATCTCCACAACCTAATTGGAGACCCCGATGCTTGCCTGGAGCTTTACACCACAATGATTGAGCTTCGAACACCACAAACCCTCTAGGGCACCCAAGCATCCAAGAGGAACAAGCTCAAGGGTACCAAGCACCCAAGAGTAATAAGCTTCTCAACTTGTAACTTCCACGTATCACCGTGGAGAACTCAAAACGATGCACGAAATGCAATGGCGAGGGCACACGGAGTGCCCAAGTCCTTCTCTCCCAAATCCCACTGAAGCAACTAATGCTAGGGAGGAAAATGAGAGGAAGAACAAGAAGGAGAACATCAAGAACTCCAAGATCTAGATCCAAGGGGTTCCCCTCACATAGAGGAGAAAGTGATTTGTGCAAATGTGGATCTAGATCTCCTCTCTCTTTTCCCTCAAAAACTAGCAAGAATCCATGGAGGGATTGAGAGTTAGCAAGCTCGAAGAAGGTCAACAATGGGGGAAGAACACGAGCTCAAAGGATAAGGTTGAATGGGGAAGAAGACCCCCTTTTATAGGAGCTCCCGAATCCAACCGTTATGTGCTCAGTCCGCGCACGAGCGGTACTACCGCTCAGGGGAGCGGTACTACCGCCCGGGCGGTAGAACATGGAGAGTGGAGCAAGACAGAGGGAGAGGCAGAGTCTGCAGCGGCACTACCATCGGAGCTGGCTGGTACTACCGCTACACAAGGCATCTTGCCGCTTGGCCCAGCGGTACTAGGGGTGGTGGTAGCCGCGGTACTACCGCACACGAGCGGTACTACCGCTCCTACTGCTGCTACTACTGCCGCTGAACCCAACACGAGAAAACCACGTCTCGAGTCGAGGCGGTAGCAGCGCGGAACCGGAGCCGTACTAGCGCTTATGGCCATGGGCGGTACTACCGCTGTGGGACAGCGGTACTACTGCTTGTGGCGATAAGTGGTACTGCCGCTCTGGTCCAGTGGTACTACCGCTGGCGCCAACCTTATGCCAAAACCACGAAAACAAATATACTCCAAGGAAAACCAGAACTGCCATAACTTCTGCAAATGAGCTCCGAATTGAGCAAACTTAAGCTTGTTGGATACAAGACAACGAGTAGCACTACAAAAAAAAGACACATTCGTGACATTTTGGGCCGAACGAAATTTTTTTCTGTCATACATATGACACTTCTATGACGATAATTGTGACAAAACCTGGTATCATCATAGATGTGGTGGGCTCCTACTTCTATGACAAAAAACCATGACATAAAATGGGCTTTTCGTCCTGGGCGGGCCGGAGACGCAGCTGCATGACATTCTTTGGGCCGTCCATGACGGAAAAAACCGTGGTAGAAACGAGGGGGAGGAAAATTTCGGGGAGTTGCCGGTTACGGTGGGAGGTCGGGGGCCGAGCGATGCGCGTTTCTCGTACGTGCGCGTGTGTGTGCGAGGCGTTGGCTCTAATCGAACCCGGCGAGGCGTTGGGATCTAATCGAACCCGAGCGATTACTGCAGTTACGCAAGCATCGAACCCGAAGCGATCGATCGATGGCTGTTAATCGAACCCGATCGGCGATTCTTCGCCATCGCTGCTAATCAAGCCGATCGATTGGATGAACAAGGATGCTATGGGGGGGTTGGATGAACAATGGAGCGGTGGCGTTGCCTCTGGATGAACAGGACCCCGTGTTGTGGAGGGCTGGATGAGCGATGAAGCGGTGGAGGGGTGGCCGTGGAGGGTGGTTGAACAGGACCCCGTGGTGTGGAGGGCTGGATGAGCGATGAGCGGTGGAGGGGTGCCCGTGGAGGGGTGGTTGAGCGATGGCCGGTGGAGAAGCGCGGTGGAGGCTGGATGAACAGGAGCCCGTGGAGGCTGGAGGAGGTCGACGGTAGCCCGTGGAGGCTGGAGGAGGTCAACGGTGGAGATGAACAGTATCCCATGGAGTCCCGTTTTGCGGTACGCCACACCCCTCCCAATGAACAGGACCCTGTTTCGACCGCAGCGCCCAACACAAGTCCGCTTTCCGCTTTTGGCGGTACGCCACACCCTCCCGATCAACAGGACCCCTGTTTCAACCGTAGGGAGGTCCGTTCGTCCGCTTTTGGCGGCACGCCACACCCTCCCGATCAACAGGACCACCGTTTCGACCGTAGGGAGGCCTGTTTCTCCGTTTCTTGATGCGCCACACCCTCCCGATCAACAGGACCCCGTTCCGAACGTAGGAGGTCCATTTCCTCTGTTTTGCGGTACGCCAGGCCTCGTTTCCATCACCTGTTCCGTCCAAGCCCTCCCGATGAACACGACCACGCATTCCATTGCGACCCAGCCGGTTGGCTCCCACGCGTTCCATTGCCTCCTGATGAACACGACACATTCCGTTGCCTCCCCATGAACACGACGCATTCCGTTGCCTCCCCATGAACACGACGACGACGCTGTTTCTCCGTTCCGACCCAGCCATGTACACGAGCCCTGGCCGTACGTATGTGCGAGTAGGCGTTTGAGACCCCGCCCGTATGTACACATACGTGGCCGTATTTTCTTTCTTGCACCCTGGCCGCTGTACATACGTGTACATGCTACGTGTGCGTCTCTACTACGACCCGTGTGCGCCTCTACATCGACCAGTATATATGTACGTACATGTTCGCGACCAGAATGACAATGCTACGTACGCTTCGACCAGGTGGGTCCCGACCGCCGAGCACTTCCTTGCTGCGAAGATGTAGCCGGTGGGTCCCAGCAATGTGGGGGCGAATCGTTTTGGGTTTTTTTTGCCCGGACGCTCTTGCGTGCGAAGATGTAGCTGGTGGGTCCCAGCAGTCAGGGGGCGAATCATTTTTTTTGCCCGGACGCACTTCCTAGCGTGCGAAGGTGTATCTGGTGGGTCCCAGCAGTCAGGGGTCGAATCGTTTTTTTTGCCCGGACGCACTTCCTTGCGTGCGAAGATGTAGCTGGTGGGTCCCTGCAGTCAGGGGGAAACGTTTTTTTTCGCGAAATACGGTGGCCCGTCCGGTTGGTCCCCGCTGTTAGGTGGAGGAATCATTATTTTGCGCGTAATAAGGAGGCACTTCCTTGCTGCGGCCGTGGACCCAGCTGTCAGCCTCTCCATGTACAGTCCACGTCCAATGGAAGTCGTTCCTTGACCACATTGACCACGCCGCGCCGAGAGCACTACGGCGGTGGACAACAGCGAGGCCTAGGAAGGGGACGACTCGGAGCCGGGGAAGACGCAGCAGTGGATGCCCATGCGAGGAGGAGTACGAGGGTTCACTGGTTCGGCTGCGGTGTGAGGCTGCTGCCGCCGCAGAATAACAGGGGGTGTGGGTGAGTAGAGGGATGGCCTGGCCAGCGGTGGGAGTAGTAGGGGGCGGTGAGGCCTCCGCGGCATCACAACCGGCCACGGGAGGCAGGAGCACGCGGCACGACCGGCGCTGGTTTGGGCGGCTGGAGCAAGAAGACCAGAGGTTGAAGAAGCACTACAACCGTTGGATGAACATCGTACGGTAACAGGAGCTAGAATCGTTCATATTGACTAAGTTGACAAGGCCCTCCGTCCCCGTCAACTTGGTAGGCCCACAAGTCAGCCTCCCAAAGATGCCGGGTTCCACCAAGGGGAGTATTCATTTTTTTTGTGCGTAATAAGGAGGCACTTCCTTGCATGCGAAGATAGCTGGTGGGTCCGACATGTCAGCGGGGGGCATGTCTTTTTTGCGAAATACAGAGGCCCTTCCGGTGGGTCCCAGATGTCAGTGGAGGAGTCATTATTTTGCGGCGTAATAAGGAGGCATTTCCTTGTGTGCGTCAGGACCCAAATTGTCGACCTCTCCACGCACAGTCTACTTCCGATGGTGTCGTTCGTTGACCACGTTGACCACGCCGCGCCGAGCGCATCCAAGGTGGTGGACGACGGCGAGGCCCCGGACAGCAACAAGCCGGAGATGGGAAGACGCGGGAGTAGAGTCGCAGACGGAGAGGTGTACGAGGGTTAACTGGTTCTAGTGCGGTGTGGTTCGGCAGTCGGTGGAGAAGAACAGGAGGTGTGGAGGGGTGCAGGGATGGCCTGGCCAACGGTGGAGTAGCGGTTCATAGCGAAGCGTGCTAAGCAGAGCTGCTAGCAGCAGGAGGCGGGAGGTGGTCTCGGCGACGCTGGAGGAAGAAGACGAGAGATTGAAGGTGGATGCCGGTCATTGGATGTAAATCCAACGGCTAACATGTCAGAATCATTTGTTGACTAAATTGAAAACGACTTGCGTTGGCTTCGACCTATTGCCCACATTTCAGCCTCCAAAAATGTGGCATGTATTCAACCCATTTTTTTTCAGAATTTACAGTATTTTTTTTGCGCGGTAGAATTTACAGTCAATTGGATCTTTTTTGAATTACAGCCATTAGCTGGGCTGGGTGAACAAATAATGTAGCGTCCATGCGGCCCATTTATTTTATTTCCTAAAAAATTACAGGCCATTTGCACTTTCTCTAAATACACGATTTTGCTGGGCTGATTCTAATTATAATGTTGGGTTGGGCCAGCAATGTTATCAAAAAATAAAAAGGGCTGAGCATTTTGTTATAAATATATTTAAATAATAAGTGATATTATTACATTCTTCCTTAAATCTTACCAACCTTTTGTACACAATCACTAGGATTTTCGTGCCAAAACAATCCAGGATTTTATTTATTAAGAAATTATTTTTATAAGTTAATAAGATGTGGGATATTGTTTTCTTACATATGTAAGTATCTGTTAAATATATGATGACAATAAAAATAATATATAATAACATATAAAATAATTTAAATATATATAATATAGTTAGAAGGGAAACATAAGTTGGATCTGGCGTTCCTATTCTTATATAGAAAAATAGAACATACCTCTGCATTTTCTTCAAAAAAATATATAAATTGGGCTGCCAACAATAAAACCTCGGATGGGAGGTCCATAGGCCGGTCGATACATGACGGCCCTAAGAAATACAAATAGCCCTCCCATCCGAGGTCGTGGGCTGCGCATGTTAAAAATGAAAGGCTAGACGGGGCAGCCCAAAACCACGTCCAACACTTGCCAAAACTTCATCCCTCGTTTTCTCTCGTGTTTACTTTTCGACATTGTGTGGGCATTTTGACTATGCATCATATGAAGATGTGCTATGCTTGAATGTTGATCAGCATGATGTTAAGCGGCTGGTAGTTCCATTTTCGACCATGAATAAAACATCCAACATGATGTTAACCCTGTTTGAAAAGGCCGTGTTAATATAAATGCTACGCACTGTGAAAGTTGCGCTTTCTTATCTGGCCCGAACTTGCAGTTTCTTATCTGGCTGAAACTTGCAGCTTCTTATCATCTGCACTTTTATACTCCTATGAAACTACATTTTTAAGTGCTAAAAATAGATCTCTAGAATTCATAAAATTCTTCATATGCTCAATCTTGCAAATCCGAAATTTAAAAAGACATTCATATCTGAAAGTACTCTCAAAATACACAACACAAAACACAATTCACAACCTGCAAATACTGACAACCCTAAGCTCCTCCTGACAATTCACAACCTGCCCGACTATTGGGCTGGGGGGGGGGGGGGCAGCCCCCTCCTATTCCTCGGCGGCAGACAACCGCCCCGTGAGACGATGTGAACGGCGAGGGAGACGATGGCGGGGAAGCATCGTCGGGCCAACTGCTTTTCTCCTCTTGCAGTTGGGTTCGGTCGACGAAGACTCCACCGGCTCGCTCTGGCAGGACACCCTCACAAACGGCACCCTATAGATGCTCGATCCTTCAATCTCTGGTGGATGCTCCATCTGGGATCGATACTCCCACCACCGCTCCCTCACGATCGGATTCGGTGAATCTGTTTGCTCCATGGCCCAGAGGAGCAGCTCTATGTACTTCGGCGCGACTCCCTTCGGGAGTATCTCCGCCTTTTCACTCTATTGTAGATATTTGGCCATGGATGTCGCTGTCGCCGCTAGTTGATCCTTGTTGTCAAACCACGACTCTATCTCCAACATCCTAGCTAGCTTCACAGTCGCGCCGTCTGCGATCCTCACGTATCAGTTTTACTCCTCCATCGATCTACTTCTCCACAGCACCTTCACTGCCAAGGTGGTTTTGAATGGAAGAGGAGAGGAGCAGCGCTGGTTTTGGATTAGAACGGGAGATGAGCGACGCTGGTATTGGACTGGAACAGAGAGAGGAGGGCGGTGGTTTTGAAATGGAAGAGGAGAGGAGCGGGCGCTGGATTTAGATTGGAACAGGAGAGGAGCGGCGGTGGTTTAAGAGGAGAAGAAGCGGAAGAGTGGCGCTGGTCTTGGAAGTATTTTTTGTTGTTTTATGCGTATTTTGGGTCAAAGTTTGACCACGTCTGTATGTTGACAAGAAAAATGTGAATGCATGTCACCAAAAATTGTATCGTTTGGTTCGTGTATCTGAATGTACTTTCAAATTATATTATTTTTGCAACGTATAACATATATTTTATGTGTGAAAATCATGGTCAATTATGACCCAGAATAAAAGGGAGACTAGTTAATGTGGGGTCGCTTTCTTAATTGAAGGGTTAATTGATTTTGATTTTGATCCAGTCACAGCGCGCCGGCCCTCTCGCCCAATCCTAAATCGTCAAGACGCCTCCTCTCCCTCTTCTCCATTGCAAAACCACCTCCTCTCCTCTCCATCATCTCTATTCCAAAACCACCGTCTTGCCTCTCCCTCTTCTGATCTTCTCCATTGCAAAACCACCTCCTCTCCTTTCCATCATCTCCATTCCAAAACCACCTCCTCTCCTCTCCATCAACTCCATTCCAAAACCACCGTCTCGCCTCTCCCTCTTCTGATCTTCTCCATTGCAAAACCACCACCTCTCCTCTCCATCATCTCCATTCCAAAACCACCGTCTCGCCTCTCCCTCTTCTCTATTGTAAGACCACCGTCTCTCCTCCCATCTTCCAAAGCTAGCACCGGACCACTCAGAAGGACATCTATGGAGAGGATGCAGCAGCGAATCAGGCAGATCGCCGGCGGCGACTAGGAAAACTTAGCCAGGTTGAAGGAGATCCTTAGTTGGTTTGAGAATGAGTGGGAGATGTCGAGGACGATGCGGGCCATGTGGCAATGTATGCGAAAGAGCGAGACGGCGGCGATGAGGGCGGCGATGTACATGTACTCCTCGGCGGCGATCACGCGTGTAGTCCTCCCGAGTTCATCGAGTATCTCCTATGGGCGATGGAAGCGACAGATTAGCCGAGGCGACAGTCAGGCGGAGGTGGTGGGCGTACAGGTCGAAGGTCGAGCACCCAGAGGATAACGAATCGATCAAGTATGGTGTGCCGTTCGTGAGGGTGTAGAGCTAGCCGGAGCCACAGGAGTGTTCTTCTCCCACCGCAAGAGGAGGCCGGATGGCACGACGTCGCTTCCCCGCCATTCTCCACGGTTCCCTCGACGCTCGCCTCGTTTCAACGGCGGCGGTAGGGTTTAAGGTAAGCTTCGCACTAACCTAATCTTCCACCTACTCATGCTTACAATCAGTGTGACAGCTAATGAAAATCATGCTTACAATCAGTCTCCGAGTATATGCCAATCACCCTAAAATAGCTCTGGATCTTTGGGTCAAAGTTGTGACACAGTGTACAAATAAAGAAAAATAGATTGGTGCTTCTTTCAGAAAAGTGTACTCCCTAGAAAACAGCCAATATAAGCTACTAGTATTTGGTTAGAGGATTTGCTGCCGAGAAAGATCCGTCCACGTGAGAGCGCCACACATCCCTTTGGTGGTGGTGGATGCCAATGCGTGCATGCAGCATGGTTGGTGTCGGTAATTTTTACTTGGCACACTCGTGACTCTGCATATATGCAGGTTCCATACGTACATTTGTGCAGTTCCACCAAAATGCAGCTGAATAACCCTGTTTGCGAGATAATGAAAAAGCATGATTACATTATAGTGGCACTAGTTGATGAAACACACAAAATAAATAGAAGAAAATATTGTGATAGTATCATAGTATGCCATGCTGCGAGGCGAGATGGGCCTGCGATGCCTCATACTGATGCACGCCTCCTCGGACATCGTCCCAAGTCTCCCAGATACACCTTCTCGCCATTGATGAACATCGGTGTACAGCGGTAGTACAAGGAGAAGCCTTGAAACATTCAAATCTCTATTTTTGTACATATCAACTAAAATTAAGCACCCAGTTTATGTAAACACTTAAACATTAACAATGGGACTAGTTGATGAAACATACTTTAACAAAGAGAAGCACTTTCTTTATCTACATTGGAAATGAAATGATAGAGATGACACTCGCTCTATTTTAAGCTGTATTATTACTTCATTTTATCGGTGACACTAGGGTCGAGCAGGTGGCAAACGAGGTGTACTGCGGCCGCATAAGGATGGAGGCCGGGGTGCTTAGACTGGGATCTTTGTCAAGCTGGCTCTTTCGATCACCAACATGGATGATTCAATTCATGGGACCTTTTGGTGCAGTTCACCTAAAATGAAGCAATGTCCCGTGAGCTAGCAGGTGTTCTTCTTCAAATTTTTTAAGAAAAGGGCTCCGACCCGGTTCCATTTCCATCGAAAACGAAACCCACAGAGCTTCTTCTTCATTAGTTGCAATAAAATTGAGCAACATCAAGGTTGGTTGTGAAGCTCTGGAATGCTCAACTATAATTTGGATATCATTTGTGCAGTTTAACTAAGATGGAGGCGTGAAATGTATATCTCTGTTTGCACAAAAAAGGTGGAAAGGAAGGTGACTAACAAGTGATGAAACATGCATCAAATGAAAAGAAGCATGTTCCTTATCTGAATGGCAATCCTACAAGGACAAGAGCAATTTCTAAAGCGTGGAATTGCTAGATATTGAGTGTGGGCATTAGGATTAACTATGACAACCGTTAAATACGACATTACTTTGGGCACGGGAGAGTAGGCGGACCAGGGCGGTTGCATTTCTAACGAAAAGAACCAACTTATCTTAATGGGAAATTTTAGCAGGAAATGTAAAGAAGTGCCATTGATTCATATTCTTGGAGGCATTACATTGAAAACAACATTGGTTTAACGTGTCCTTACTTTTAACAAAGTCTGTTGCTACATTTTACCAAAGGGCATTACATAAGAGTGCCTCGGGCAACAAACATCGAACAGGATATCCGGGTTGGTCCCATTTTTGTTCGGTATAGCCACCTTATACTGTGTGAGGCTAGCAAATCTAGTGCTGGACTTACTACATTGACTTGTCCCGATCCCCACTTTCTTTCCTTTTTCAACCAATAGATCGGGTTTATATTGAGTTTGTCTGCGTTTCCTTTATTTCCCTATTAGACCTAGAGACAGTTGGATAGCCAATCTCTGCTACTTTTCGCCCCATTATTTCCTCTTTCGACCAAGTCCTAGATTCAGGTAACAAATCCTCCCCACCCCCACCCTTTCTTCCTTGTTTGAAGCAAGTAGTACTAGATTCGGAGTGCATGAACTAGTTTTACCTCTTAAACGTAAAAAATTAGGTGGTTTGAATAGCCGATCGATCCTATCTACGAGGGGCATGAGAAATAGTAAAAGATACAAATCTTGATGACGTCGGGAGCTCGGGAAGTAGAGAAAGGCGGTTTGAAGGAAGTTATACCTGATGGTCGCCGGGATGTCGCTAGGTGGGCGGCGGGAGGCCGGATCTACCCACACTACGGCGGCGAGGAAGAAGGGGTCGGAGGCCCTCCCTCGCCAGCGGTGCTTGGGAGAGAACGGCAAGGCAGGCTGATCGGGATGCACCCAGCAGTGGGTAAGAGCCCTCACCGAGGACGACCGCGTGAACGTTGCACCTTCTCACCTTCCCCGGCGGAGAGGACCCAGCTGGATCTGTGACCAGCGGTGAGCAGAGAGAGAGAGAGAGAGAGTGTGGTCACCGCTGTCATGTTTAGATCTGGAGAGGCCGAGACAGTGTGAAGAGAGCAACACTAGCAAGCAAGCGCGGAGGCTCCTGCCTATATAGTGGAGTAGTACTTAGTTTTCTTTTGTCTACCGGATCCGGCTTGACCTCGTCAATGACTGTCGAGAAGTCTTCATTCACGTGGCTCTTGAGGCGCAGCTTGTCGCCATTTTGATCTCAAGCGCCAGATTATAACATATAACACGAAAAAATGCCACATGACAAGAAATCATAACCTCACTACCCAAAGGAGACAACATGAATCGGCGGACAAACTAGACGAGGAACAAAACTCAAATTAAAGATAAACTTCGTAGAAAAGGGGTCCGTCGATAGATGTCCTAATTAACATAGCCGGCTTGACCTAGATGGCAGCCGAGTAGTCCTTTGTTCGTGCATGTGCCCTCAATGACTAGCCCAACTCAGTTGTCGCTATTGAACCCCTCGCAGTGATCGAAGCACATGACACCTAATTTTGCGAGATGACAAGAAACCTTTTTAGATTTCTCACCACAACTACAACCATGTACAACACAGCCTGCACGATATGTAGACGATAGCCAATCCAGGCGTGTTTGCTGGAGTCTGGTCACATGCATGGACGAACTGATCTTCCGTGTCTTGCAGGGATCGTCAAGGTACCAACGTAGTACAACACTTCTCTAGTACTATCGCTCATCTCCCTCTTCTATTAAGTCACCCGACTTGCGGGGCCGGGGAGTGTGCCTATGGTCGGTTCTCAATTGTCGTCCCACATGTGTGTGCGAACGCAATATGACGCAAGTTCCATTCGGAGAGCGGCGTGCTGCATCGACCGACCGTCTGGGTGCAGCCTTGAACGCTGACGGGCGTCGCGGTATACTCCGTACATGTGTACCACCGTTTTCTAGACGCTTTGCTCCATGGCGCAGGCACAATCCATGGATACAAAATTAGTATACTGTATACTATTTAAAAGTCGAGGGCGAGGCTTTTCCTGCGGGGTAGGCAGCGAGGCAGTTCCGCCTAGTCGGTTTGATAGAGACACGAGAAGACGAGGGAGTAGGCTGCTGCAAACGTAGGGTTGTGTGATTTGACAGCGAGTTACTGCTGGACAGGTGGGGCCCGTGATTTGACTTGCCATTATCATTTTAACTACGGCGCTAATGACCGCATGAGTCTCCGATTCTCGACCACCTCCATGCTGTGTGCCTCTCCCAATGCTCCACCATGTAGTAGAGGCTGGCTCTTGCATGAGAGCCCACTTCTCCACTTTTTCCTTGCCTCTCTTTCCTCCACATATGCAAAAATGCCATGTAAAGCGCACTATTGTACTTACTTACTCCTACAGGTGCTTAAGCTTGCCACATAAGCATAAAGTCTGATGTGGCAAGTTAATCAAGAAGAGAGAGACTAGTTTGGTGACCCAAGGAAGACACGGTGCTAAGCGCGTGTACCTAGGTGAAAAGACAATTTTGAGTCTATAGCTAATTAAATGAAGCAAACTTAGCAACACCATTTCATTGGAAGAGATCACTCCTTGGCAAATGCAATAAATACTAGTTCTCCCTGTGTCCCATAATATAAGAACGTTTTTGGAACAACACTAGTGTCAAAAACGTTCTTATATTATGGGACGGAGGGAGTACGAAGAAATAGATAGAGATGAGTAAAAAAAAACACTTATAGCCAACCTTATAGCTAACCTTGTTGTAGTATGAGTGACTAAGTGATGACTATGTATGACATGCCAACATCAGATAGCCTAACTCACCATGTTAAATCTCCAAGGGCGCGACCGCGCGTGCGACGCGACGGTCGTGGTAGGTGCGACCATGATACGGGGTGCATGCAGCCCTTGGATCTGAGAGCAAACGGTCACATGCTAAGTTGCTGAAAATTTGCAAAATAACCCTCCCGCGGCAACCGACAAATTTCCTCCCGCGGGCCGGAGTAGGTTTCTCGGTTTGCATGGGTTTAATGGAGGCGAGGAGGCGTGTTCATCGGGCGGCAGTGATCAAGTAAAGACTATTATTCGATTTGACAACTACAACTAGTATATTATAAAAAACAAAGAAGAGTAGTAGAGATAGAGATAAGAATAGAGACTAGGGAGGAGCACCGTCTACTCCTTCGTGGGCTACTCCTGCACTCCTTCGGGCGGTCATAGCACGTCTCCTACAGCCACTCCTCCTGCGCTCCATTCGGGTCAAGGCTGTTGACATTTGGGAGCGCACTCATGATCGCTAGCAGCCACGACTTCACCGACGACGACTTCTTCCCCGACCTCGGCAACCTCTTCCTCAACAACATGGGCGACAACCTCAACGCCAATGGTGCTGCTCCCATTGCACCGTATGTGTTTCTGTCCTTCCTGTTCGAAATCGTGGTAGAATTCATGTTTCTAGTCTGTGTCCTAGACTCGATCTGTTCATCTACTATGCTAGTCTGCATGACTAGTTTAATCTCTGTTATAGCCATCATGATTTATTTTGTAGTAAATCTCGTAGTAACTTGCTCATATATTCAACTGGCGGAACGTCCCCTACAGCCACTCCCGTTTCATGGACGGCCTGTTCGATGCCTTCAAAGAGCCCTTCGCTCATCTGCTATGAGTACCCGGTGCCGTTTGGGGCTCGGCCGTGGGACATCGCGGCATCACAGCCTTGAGGCATGCGGCAATCACTCTGGCCTTGGCGAAGAACATCAAGTATGAGACGTGCTACCCGTTCACCCGTCAGGCCGGAGTCGCTGGAGGATCGCTGACGCGATAGTCTCGGAGGAGGACGACAGCGTCTTCCTCTTGATCGTGGCCATCGGCGAGGCCCGCGCAGGCCGCCGCCACATCTCTGTAGTGTGCGTCACGGGCGACGCGGCTGACGCTGACACTGACACGAGGCCGATGTACGGGTGCGTGCTCACTATTACTACCCCTTGGAGGTCCGTGGGCGCGACACGCTACGTCAAGCTGACTTGGACTCTGCCGAAGCTGGGACCTTCCGCCGATGTGGACATGGAAGACGCATGGTATTATTTGACCCCCAACAATGTGCATGGGGACTCCAAGGAGGTTCACACGGACATATGCATTACTAAGTTAAATGTTGATCATTAGTCTTCGCTCAATGTAATCCATTGCCTAAGCATGTGGAGACTTCCATGCATGATCTTGCTCTATTGGAGTATCGCGATGAATAAAAGTGTATCCATTTATGGTTTAGTCTAGAATCTTCCATGTATGAATTTTTACAACAAGATGCGGTGAAAGACTTATGATGAACCATTTCTGCAAAAGCAGAATAAGAGTTATTTCTTCACAAGTTTTGGATGCGGGTTGAGCAGTTGAACGCTTTTGTTTGCAAAAGATACTTTTTTACCTATTTCACCCGGATGTTTCTGAGCTCTAGAGATGAAATAATATCCGAAGAAACCTATCGATACCTGTTACACATGAGATGACTACCACATCCTTTGTCAAAATAAACAACAGCCCGATCAATGCATTTCACTCTTCCACGCAACAGACGGGCACCTTACTTGCTCTCTGATTGGCTTAAGCTTGCCACATAGGCATAAAGTCCGATGTGGCAAGTTAATCAAGAAGAGAGAGACTAGTTTGGTGACCCAAGGAAGAAAGCGGTGCTAAGTCGTGTACCTAGGTGAAAAGACAATTTTGAGTCTATAGCTAATTAAATGAAGCAAACTTAGCAACAACATTTCATTGGAAGAGGTCACTCCTTGGCAAATGCAATAAATACTAGTACTCACATGTCCCATAATATAAGAACATTTTGGCACTACACTAGTGTCAAAAACGTTCTTATATTATGGGATGGAGGGAGTACGAAGAAAGAGATAGAGAGGAGTAAAAAATACACTTATAGCCAACCTTGTTGTAGTATGAGTGACTAAGTGATGACTATGTATGACGTGCCAACATCGAGATAGCCTAATGCACCGTGTTAAATCTCAAGGGCGGCTGACGCGAAGCTGACGCGATGTGCGTGGTTGGCGCGACCATGATACTGGCTGCTGGCAGCCTTGGATCTGAGATCAAACAGTCGCATGCTAAGTTGCTTGAAATTTGCGTAATAACCCTCCATGATAGGATATTCACCCATAGTTCTAGAATCACGCCATGCAACCGTTCGATCTCAGATCCAAGGGCTCTCGGAAGCCCGTATCATGGGAGAATGGAAAGCCACTACTACGTTACAGACGGCTGGCGATTCGCTCCTACTCGTTAATACTACGGCGGTTCACTCCTAGTCGTCCCGTCCATTCACATTATGGCAGTTCCACTAATCCTAACCCTCCTCCCAAATCCATGGCGTCCCAAATCTCCCCGATCGGCGGTGAGTACAAGGTTAGAACCATCACGGCGATGAGTTCGACGTCATCTACACCCGTTCTTCCGTGGCGGTGAAAGGATGCCTTTCTCGCTGCAGACGCATGTTCGAAGACTCAGATGATGAGTGGGTCGCTGGGCTTGATGTTGAGTACACCACAGTCGTGGGACGAGAGAAGGATCTAAAGGACGAAGAGAGGAAGAAGCCCGCCGTGATCCAGGTTTGCGTGCATGACTTATGCTTGGTCTACCACATATGCCATGCCAATGTTGAGTGCCGAGGATTTTAAGGACTTCCTCGAGAGAAACCTAGTCAAATTCATTCTTGTAGACTTTGGTAACGACAAAGAAGTCCTCAAGCGTCGGATAAGCCTCGTTGTAGGCAACACCTTCGACCTCCAAAAGAATCGGCTGGTGTCCTCGTCGACCTTCAATGCTGACCACAGCGAGGAGCCATGGTTCATCCTTCGTACGGTAAACTGGAGAAACCTCCATACACGTTTCTGAAGGAAATATGCCCTAGAGGCAATAATCAAGTTATTATTTATTTCCTTATATCATGATAAATGTTTATTATTCATGCTAGAATTGTATTAACCGGAAACATAATACATGTGTGAATACATAGACAAACATAGTGTCACTAGTATGCCTCTACTTGACTAGCTTTCGTTTATCAAAGATGGTTATGTTTCCTAGCCATGGACAAAAGAGTTGTCATTTGATTAGCAGGGATCACATCATTAGGAGAATGATGTGATTGACTTGACCCATTCCATTAGCTTAGCACTTGATCGTTTAGTATGTTGCTATTGCTTTCTTCATGACTTATACATGTTCCTATGACTATGAGATTATGCAACTCCCGTTTACCGGAGGAACACTTTGTGTGCTACCAAAGCGTCCTGGCAAATGGCGGGTGATTATAACGGAGCTCTACAGGTGTCTCCGAAGGTACATGTTGGGTTGGCGTATTTGAGATTAGGATTTGTCACTCCGATTGTCGGAGAGGTATCTCTGAGCCCTCTCGGTAATGCACATCACTATAAGCCTTGCAAGCAATGTAACTAATGAGTTAGTTACGGAATGATGCACTACATAGCGAGTAAAGAGACTTGCCGTGAACGATTGAACTAGGTATTGAGATGCAATGATCGAATCTCGGGCAAGTAACATACCAATGACAAAGGGAACAACGTATGTTGTTATGCGGTTTGACCGATAAAGATCTTCATAGAATATGTAGGGAGCCAATATGGGCATCCAGGTCCCGCTATTGGTTATTGACCGAAGCGTGTCTTGGTCATGTCTACATAGTTCTCGAACCCGTAGGGTCCGCACGCTTAACGTTTCGTTGACGATATAGTATTATATGAGTTATGTATGTTGTTAACCGAATGTTCTTCGGAGTCTCGGATGAGATCATGGACATGACGAGGAACTCCGGAATGGTCCGGAGATAAAGTTTGATATATGGGATAATAGTGTTTGATCTCCGGAAGGGTTCCGGAATTCAGGAAGGGGTTAGGATGTTTCGAAATGTTTGGGTACAAGAACACGTTATTTGGGCCAAGGGGAAAGCCCACAAGGTTTTGGAAAGCGCAAAGGAAGTTTTGCGGAGTCCGGGGCGAACCTTGAGGTCCTCGGCGTGCAGGTCCAGGCTGGGAACCACGGCGTCTGGCCTCGAGTCGAGAAGGACTCTTGCCTTTAGGCGAAACCGACTTTGTGGAGGCTTTTTACTCCAAGTTTCGACCCGTGGCTCAACATATAAATAGAGGGGTAGGGCTATCACCAAAGACACATCAAGAAACACCAAGCCGTGTGCGGCAACCCGTCCCTCTAGTTTATCCTCCGTCATAGTTTCCGTAGTGCTTAGGCGAAGCCCTGCTGGAGATTGTTCTTCACCAACACCGTCGCCACGTCGTGCTGCGGAACACATCTACTACTTCGCCCGTCTTCTTTGGATCGAGAAAGGCGAGGACGTCATCGAGCTGAGCGTGTGCGAGAATTCCGGAGGTGCCGTCGTTCGGTACTTGGATCGGTCGGATCGTGAAGACGTACGACTACATCAACCGCGTTGATAAACGCTTCCGCTTAGCAATCTTCAAGGGTATGAAGATACACTCTCCCTCTCGTTGCTATGCGTCACCATGATCTTGCGTGTGCGTAAGAATTTTTTTTGAAATTACTACGTTCACCAACAGTGGCATCCGAGCCTGGTTTTATGCGTAGATGTCATATGCACGAGTAGAACACAAGTGAGTTGTGGGCGATATAAGTCATACTGGTTACCAGCATGTCGTACTTTGGTTCAGCGGCATTGTGAGATGAAGCGGCCCGGACCGACATTACATGTACGCTTACTGCGAGACTGGTTTCATCGCTATGCGAGCACTCATTGCTTAAAGGTGACGGCGGGTGTGCATGCAGCTCTCACTTTAGTTGAACCGGTGTGGCTACGCCCGGTCCTTGTGAAGGTTAAAACAGCACCAACTTGACAAACTATCGTTGTGGTTTTGATGCGTAGGTAAACGGTTCTTACCAGCCCGTAGCAGCCACGTAAAATTTGCAACAACAAAGTAGAGGACATCTAACTTGTTTTGTAGGGCATGTTGGGATGTGATATGGTCAAGACGTGATGCTATATTTTATTGTATGAGATGATCATGTTTTGTAACGGAAGTTATCGGCAACTGGCAGGAGCCATATGGTTGTCGCTTTATTGTATGAAATGCAATCGTCTCCGTAATGCTTTACTTTATCACTAAGCGGTAGCGATAGTCGTAGAAGCATAAGATTGGCGAGGCGACAACGATGCTCTGATGGAGATCAAGGTGTCACGCCGGTGACGATGGTGATCATGACGGTGCTTAGCGGAGATGGAGATCACAAGCACAAGATGATGATGGCCATATCATATCACTTATATTGATTGCATGTGGTGTTTATCCTTTATGCATCTTATCTTGCTTTGATTGTGGTAGCATTATAAGATGATCTCTCACTAATTATCAAGAAGTGTTCTCCACAGTATGCACCGCTATGCGAAAGTTCTTCGTCTTTGAGACACCACGTGATGATCGGGTGTGATAGGCTCTACGTTCAAATACAACAGCGGTGCAAAAACAGTTTGCACAGCGGAATACTCGAGTTAAACTTGACGAGCCTAGCATATACAGATATGGCCTCAGAACACGGAGACCGAAAGGTCGAACGTGAATCATATAGTAGATATGATCAACATAGTGATGTTCACCAATGAAAACTACTCCATCTCACGTGATGATCGGGCATGGTTTAGTTGATTTGGATCACGTGATCACTTAGATGACTAGAGAGATGTCTGTCTAAGTGGGAGTTCTGAAGTAATATGATTAATTGAACTTAATTTATCATGAACTTAGTCCTGGTAGTATTTTGCAAATTATGTTGTAGATCAATAGCTCGCGTTGTTGCTTCTCTATGTTTTGCTTCCCTATGTTTTTTATATATGTTCCTAGAGAAAATTATGTTGAAAAATGTTAGTAGCAATGATGCGGATTGGATCCGTGATCTGAGGTTTATCCTCATTGCTGCACTGTAAGAATTATGTCCTTAATGCACCGCTAGGTGAGACCTAATGCAGGAGCAGATGCAGACGTTATGAACGTTTAGCTAGCTCAATATGATGACTACTTGATAGTTTAGTGCACCATGCTTAAACGGCTTAGAATCGGGACTTCAAAGACTTTTTTGAATGTCATGGACCATATGAGATGTTCCAGGAGTTGAAGTTAATATTTCAAGCAAATACCCGAGTTGAGAGATATGAAGTCTCCAACAAGTTATATAGCTAAAAGATGGAGGAGAATCGCTCAACTAGTGAGAATGTGTTCAGATTATGCGGGTACTTCAATCGCTTGAATCAAGTGGGAGTTAATCTTCCAGATAAGATAGTGATTGACAGAGTTCTCTAGTCACCATCACCAAGTTAGTAGAACTGATGAACTATAATATGCAAGGGATGACGAAAGTAATTCCCAAGCTCTTCGTGATGCTGAAATCGTGAAGGTAGAAATCAAGAAAACATCAAGTGTTGATAGTTAACAAGACCACTAGTTTCAAGAAAAGGGCAAAGGGAAGAAGGGGAACTTCAAGAAGAACGGCAAGCAAGTTGTTGCTCAAGTAAAGAAACCCAAGTCTGGACCTAAGCACGAGGCCTGAGTGCTTCTACCGCAAAGGAACTGGTCCTTTGGAAGCGGAACTGCCCCAAGTATTTGGCGGATAAGAAGGATGGCAAAGTGAACAAAGGTATATTTGATATACATGTTATTGATGTGTACTTTACTAGTGTTTATAGTAGCCCCTGAGTATTTGATACTTGTTCGGTTGCTAAGTTTAGTAACTCGAAACAGGAGTTGAGGGTGAAGTAACGATGTGTGTTGGAAGTGGTTCCAAAATTGATATGATCATCATCATACACTCCCTATATTTTCGAGATTAGTGTTGAACCTAAATAATTGTTATTTGGTGTTTGCGTTGAGCATAAATATGATTAGATCATGTTTATTGCGATTATTCATCTAAGACAGAGAATAAATTGTTATTCTGTTTACATGAATAAAACCTTCAAATGGTCATACACCCAATGAAAATAGTTTGTTGGATCTCGATCGTAGTGATACACATATTCATAATATTGATGCCAAAAGATGCAAAGTTAATAATGATAGTGCAACTTATTTGTGGCACCGCCGTTTGGGTCATATCGATTGTAAAAAGCGCATGAAGAAACTCCATAAAGATGGACTTTTGGAATCACTTGGTTATGAATCATTTGATGCTTGCGAACCGTGCCTTTTGGGCAAGATGACTAAAATTCCGTTCTCGGAAACAATGGAACGAGCTACTGACTTGTTGGAAATAGTACATACTGATGTATGCGGTCCAATGAGTGTTGATGCTCGTGGCATGTATCGTTATTTTCTGACCTTCATAGATGATTTAAGCAGATATGGGTATATCTACTTGATGAAACATAAGTCTGAAACATTTGAAAAGTTCAAAGAATTTCAGAGTGAAGTGGAAAATCATCGTAACAAGAAAAATAAAGTTTCTACGATCTGATCGTGGAGATGAATATTTGAGTTACGAGTTTGGTCTATATTTGAAACAATGTGAAATAGTTCCACAACTCACGCCACCTGGAACACCACAATGTAATGGTGTGTCCGAACGTCGTAATCGTACTTTACTAGATATGGTGCGATCTATGATGTCTCTTATCGGTTTACCACTATCGTTTTGGGGTTATGCATTAGAGACAGCTGCATTCACTTTAAATAGGGCACCATCAAAATCCGTTTGAGACGACGCCTTATGAACTGTGGTTTGGCAAGAAACCAAAGTTGTCGTTTCTTAAAGTTCGGAGCTGCGATGCTTATGTGAAAAAGGTTTCAACCTGATAAGCTCGAACCCGAATCGAAGAAGTACATCTTCATAGAATACCCAAAGGAAACTGTTGGGTACACTTTCTATCACAGATCCGAAGGCAAATCATTCGTTGCTAAGTGAGGGAGTCCTGGACTATGAAGATACAAGATCGAAGACTCCGTCCCGTGTCCGGATAGGACTTTCCCTGGCGTGGAAGGCAAGCTTGGCGATACGGATATGTAGATATCCTACCATTGTAACCGACTACTGTAACCCTAACCCTATTCGGTGTCTATATAAACCGAAGGGTTTTAGTCCGTAGGATGAACAACAATCATACCATAGGCTAGCTTCTAGGGTTTAGCCTCTACGATCTCGTGGTAGATCTACTCTTGTACTACCCATATCATCAATATTAATCAAGCAGGAGTAGGGTATTACCTCCATCGAGAGGGCCCGAACCTGGGTAAAACATCGTGTCCCTTGTCTCCTGTTACCATCCGCCTAGACGCATAGTTCGGGACCCCCTACCCGAGATCCGCTGGTTTTGACAATCGACATTGGTGCTTTCATTGAGAGTTCCTCTATGTCCGTCACCTATAGGCCCGATGGCTCCTTCAATCATCAGCAATGACGCAGTCCGTATGCAGACTTTTCTCCCGGACAGATCTTCGTGATTCGGGCGGCTTTGCACTGCGGGCCAATTCGCTAGGCCATCTGGAGCAGATCGAAAGCTACGCCCCTGGCCATCAGGTCAGATTTGGAAGTTTGAACTATACGGCCGATGTCCGCGGAGACTTGATCTTCGACGGATTCGAGCCGCAGCCGAGTGTGCCGCATCGCCCTCGATGGGTACGATCTAGCTCTGCTACCGTAAAGTGCCTCGAGGTCGCATCAAAGTGCCCGGCCCGACCCTTAATCCGGAGCCGGTTTCACCGATCGAGGACGGTTGGTTGGACACCGCCTCGGGCTGAAATCTCTACGGCGATTGAGTCAACACCATCCTCGCCCCTTGCGGCTCGTGACTCACGTGCGGAGTCCTTTCCGGACTCGAACCTCCGCGCTTCCGGCCGGTTGAACTGATCCGGGCGCCGGTTATGGAATTCACCGCCGCGGACATCTTCCAGCACTCGCCCTTTGGCGATATCCTGAACTCATTAAAGTCTCTCTCTTTGTCAGGGGAGCCCTGGCCGGACTATGGTCAGGAAGATTGGGATTCGGACGACGAAGAAATTCAACGCCCACCCACCACCCACTTTGTATCCACTGTTGATTACTTAACCGACATGCTCGACTTCGACTCCGAGGACATCGACGGTATGGACGACGACGCCGGAGACGACCAAGAACCAGCACCCACAGGGCCTTTGGAGGGCCACCTCAACTTACGATGTATACATGGTGGACACACCTAAGGGAAGCGATAACGAGGAGCGACGGACGCTGCGAAAGATAATTCCTCGGAAAGCAGTCAAGCGGCGGCGTAAGCGCCGCTCAAAACCCCACCTCGGCGAAGATGGCGCCCACAGACTCCAGCCACAGAGCAGGGTGAGTCGGCCGACGATGAACATGCCATTGAGCAACCATCCGAACAGGCCAACCTGGACAAACAACCCGTCCGGCAAAGATAACGGTCCGGACGATCTCACGCCCGGACACGCCATTGGAAACGAAGGACCTCCACAAAGAGTTCCTCGCCACTACACGTAGCTTGAAAAAGCAAAAAGCAGAGGCTCGAGCAATGGAAGACGCACTCAATAAGATGGAGTAAAGTACTCAACATCAGCAGACGAATCTGACAATAGCCGCCAAACAAAGAGCTACCCAAAGCGCAAACTACTGCCCGGATTCGACGAGGAGGCCGTAGAGCCCCACGATCAAAAAACAAAGAGACCGCCGGTCGGGTAGACGAGCACATGGCACACATAGAGCGGCAAGCGACGCCGCACACAAGCCGGCACGCGATCCGCATAAGGATTCGCACCAAAAGGATGGCCCAGTCAGATCTATCTATGGGCCAAGGAAACAAGATCTAGCAAACAATACAACACGTCAAGTGTCCGAACATCACGGCATACCCAAATCACGAGGCGCGCGCACCCTCTATGTTTCACCGATGAGGTGCTGGATCATGAATTCCCAGTGATTCAAACCCGTAAACATAGAGGCATCTGACGGAACAACAGACCACAGAGTCTGGATTGAGGATTATATCCTCCACATACACATGGCCGAGAGGAGATGATCTCACGCCATAAAATACCTACCCTCAAGCTCAAAGGGCCAGCCCGGCATTGGCTTAAAAGCCTCCCGAAAACACCATTGGTAGTTGGGAAGAGCTTGAGGATGCTTTTCGGGCCAATTTCAGGAAACCTATGTCCGACCTCCGGACGCATTGACGATTTAAGTCACATAACCCAACAGCCCGGAGAGTCAGCCCGAAAATTCAGAACAGGTTCCTCACCAAAAAGAACCAAATAGTCGATTGTCCGGACGCCAAGCCTTAGCAGCTTTTAAACACAACGTCCAAGACGAATGGCTCGCTGAACACCTTGGCCAGGAAAATCCAAGAACAATGGCCGCACTAACAAGCCTCATGACCCGCTTTATGCTAGGAGAGGATAGCTGGCTAGCAAGATGCAGTACCATGACCCAAGTACATCGAAGTCGGGGATGGGAATGGGAAACCACTGACGAGCAAGGACCAGCGCCGGATTAAGGAACAGTCCAAAGAGTGCGGCGGTCAATGCCGGATTCAAAAGCTCACGCAGAACAATAAAAACTGCCCTTAAGGATAATAGCGATGAGCTATCCAACTTAAACAAAATATTGGACAAGATATGCCAAATCCACAGTACCCCCGAGAAGCCTGCAAACCATACCCACAGAGATTGTTAGGTCTTCAAGCAGTCTGGCAGACTCAACGCCGAACACAAGGGGCTCGACACACCAAGTGAGGATGATGACGAGCACCACAAGCAGAGCCCCGGAAAATAAAAGAATTTCCCACAAGAGGTCAAAACAGTAAACTTACTTCAAGTAACAAAAGGGGAAAATAGAGCGACACCCATTGAATTACGCGCCGCACAGTCTACCCCAGCGGAGTCCCAAAACTGGTTGTCAAAACCAATCACCTTCGACCATCAGGACTACTCCGAAAGTATCCAGAACGCAGGATGGACTGCCTTGATACTAGAACCTATAATCGACGGTCTTCAATTTACGCAAGTCCTAATGGACAGCGGCAGTGATTTAAACCTGCTATATCAGGACACAATCCACAATATGGGGATAGACCCAAACAGGATTAGCCATAGCAACACTTCCTTCCAAGGAATAATGTCAGGCACATACGCCCATTGTACGGGCTCCCTACTATTGGAAGTTATGTTCGGCTCACCCGACAACTTCCGTCGCGAAAAGTTGGTCTTCCACATCGCCCCATTTAAAAGTAGCCATCAAGCACTCCTGGGACGCGAAGCTTTCACCCGCTTTAATGCAATACCGCATTATGCATCTCTTAAACTTAGAATGCCCGGTCCACGAGGCATCATTTCATTAAGGGAAGCTGCGCGTGTCCCTCAAGGAAAGAATGTGAGACTGCCTTAACAACCTCACACTAATACGGCCTCATCGACCAAAAGCGTCTAAAGCAGGTCGTTCAGACCCCGGACACGGTTAGGCGAGTCCGGCATAAATAAACATGATGCTTACTAGCCACGTACCCCCCTTACAAGGGGCTCCACGCATGTACAACAAGAGACAATAAAGCTCAATTTTATTCATTTTTGAATCGTACTATGATTATTTCCAATTACATTTTCGCACAATCTTTTTCAAACTAAGTTCCTCTCTTTTACAGATGAACGCCGTGCTATACCCGTCCAGGATACGGCACAACGGAGACACGAACGCAGACGTGCGGCGAGGACCCGTTGCAAGAATTCTTTTCGATTAAGACCTGCGTAAACCTTTTTCACTGTCTCTTGTTGTTACTCATCCCCGGTCTCTTATTATAACCGAGGAGGAGGCTGGCGTTTTGGCATCGGCCGCGTCGAATTTTGCACGCGTGCACAGAGACAAGGGGCTTGTTACCAAGGGCATTGTTCGCCCGCTTTATAAATGACCGAATACCTTAGGGAGTGTTCGGCGTCTCGAGTTAGGCCTTATATGCATCAGCTCCGAATCATGTCTTTGGTCAAATGTTCGGTTTGCCCGGCTCCTGTGTTTGCTGCCTTACGTTCCGTTCTATCGGCTAACGCGGCACCGGAGAACTTCTGCGATTGTGCCCGGTTCGCCGGGTGAGCACCTCGAGAGAAAGCCGAAAACTGACTGTCATGATATAGCGAGACCCGTCAACCACTCGATGACCCACAGGACTGTTTAGAATTCCTCCGCATTAGGCGAAGGACCGTTTCCCGGTCAGGCACATACGCACCCCGAATTCGGGAGAGTGCGGTGCCCTCAGGGGCTATATCGTAGCCCCACCATCGAACTCCTATGGCTAAGTGAAAGTGCTAAAGCATTATAGCCCGGTTGCCTAGTTTGCTACGCTACCACCTCCTTTATAGGACCAAGACGTCGGATTAAGTGTGAAAGCGCGACTTCTTTGCAAACACCCCCGCAGTATGTGCGTGGGGGCTCAGTCAAGGCTGCCATCTTCGAGTTATATACATATATACATCAACGGCCGACGGAGGTAGTATGCTACTTGAAGGCACAAGTATAAAAAAGCTCTTACATTAAATCGAAGCGTTGTTTCATAAAATTACAAATGTCATTCAAACATAACATCCTTCGAGCACTGCGTCTCTATTAAACGAGCGGCGGAAGAACTTCCTCAAAATAGCGCTCGGCGGTACTTCGACTTCCGTCCGAATCGGGGGCCAGCGATATCGGTGGCCTTCATCTCAGCCCAGTATGCCTTGACACGGGCAAGAGCCATCTGCGCCCCCTCAATACATGCCGACCGCTTCATTGCGTCGATAACCAGTACCGCACCAAGGAACTGCTGCACTAAGCCAAAATAACTCTTCGGCTGGGGTCCGCCTGGCCACAAATGAGTCATGACATGCTTCATGGCAAGTCCAGATAATCGATTCAGCTCGGCCCATTCGGCCAACCGATCGGTCAACGGAAGAGGACGCTCCGGACTATGGAATTGCGACCAAAATAGCTCTTCCTTCGGCCCCTTCCGCCTCGGAAGTGCTCAATCGCGTCCGCGGCGCTTCGCCGCTAAGTCGAGATAAGCATCCTCGAACTCCACAGCTTGTCCAAGCGAGCATGCCGGATCCTATATTTCCTCCGAGCGAAAGCAGTTTTCGGCCGCAATATCCTCGGCTGACTCAGCTCCTCTGGGCAGCTCTCGTGGCGGAGCGGGCATCCTTAACCGGCGGTGGCCTTTTCAGGCCCTCTTGTTCCGCTTTTGACGTTACATTTCAAGAACCCGCAGCGGTCAAGAGCATTCTTCAGCTTCAAGGCCATATTGGCCATTTCCTCTTTAACCCGGCGTTGAGCAGCCCGTTCAGCTTTCAGCTCTTGGCCGCCTTTAAAGCGGCCGACATTACTCTTCGGGCTTGCTCTTTAGCTCGGCGAAGTTCCGCCCGCCTCTCCACGGCAATGACAGCGCCATCTGCATCAAAGCATACAAGTAGTAAGGCATGGGCGTCAAGCTCCCTTACCGGTGCCCGCGGAGAAGTCATACCTTGTGACTCGTCAAACCATTTATTGACCAGCGCGATGTCCGCATCCGCCTCGTCAAGTTGCCGCTTTAGTTCGGCAAATTAAATCGATCATCGGCTGGCCACCGGACGCCCCACCACCTACATAGGAACGGCGACATGTTAGTACTGAGATTATGATCCTCGGCACGCTGTCAGTTTTGACAACATACCGAGTCTCAGGGGCTACTATCTATACATGGCGCATTCTATATGCATAACTGTCAGAAGATACATCTGTTGGAAATATGCCCTAGAGGCAATAATAAAAGCATTATTATTATATTTCCTTGTTCATGATAATTGTCTTTTGTTCATGCTATAACTGTATTATCCGGAAATCGTAATACACGCGTTAATACATAGACTACAATACGTCCCTAGTGATCCTCTAGTTGACTAGCTCGTTGGTCAACAGATAGTCATGGTTTCCTGTCTATGGACATCGGATGTCATTGACAACGGGATCACGTCATTAGGAGAATGACGTGATGGACAAGACCCAATCCTAAGCATAGCACAAGATCGTGTAGATTCGTTTTGCTAGAGCTTTTCCAATGTCAAGTATCTCTTCCTTAGACCATGAGATCGTGTAACTCCCGGATACCGTGAGGAGTGCTTTGGGTGTATCAAGCGTCACAACGTGGCGGGTGACTATAAAGGTGCACTACAGGTATCTCCGAAAGTGTCCATTGGGTTGACACGGATCGAGACTGGATTTGTCACTCCGTATTACGGAGAGGTATCACTTGGGCCCACTCGGTAATGCATCATCATAATGAGCTCAAAGTGATCAAGTGTCTGGTCACGGGATCATGCATTGCGATCTGAGTAAAGTGACTTGCGGTAACGAGACTTAACGAGGTATTGGGATACCGACGATCGAGTCTCGGCAAGTAACATACCGTCGACAAAGGGAATAGAATACTGGGGTTGCTTGAACCCTTGACATCGTGGGTTTATCCGATGACAACATCGAGGAGCATGTGGGAGCCAACATGGGTATCCAGATCCCGCTGTTGGTTATTGACTTGAGGTAGTCTCGGTCATGTGCGCATGTCTCCCGAACCCGTAGGGTCTACACATAAGGTTCGGTGGACGCTTAGGGTTATTAGGAAGACAAGTATGTGATTATCGAATGTTGTTGGAGTCCCGGATGAGATCCCGGACGTCACGAGGAGTTCCGGAATGGTCCGGAGGTAAAGATTTATATATGGAAAGTGGTTAAACGGACTCCGGAAAGTTTCGGGGGCATGCTGGTAAAGTACCGGGGCCACCGGGAGGTTTCCGGAGGTCCACCGGGAGGGGCCACCCCTCCCGGGGGGCCACATGGGCTAAGTGGGAGAGGGAGCCAGCCCCTGGTGGGCTGGGCACGCCTCTCCACCTAGGCCCATGCGGCTAGGGCAAGGGAGAAACCCTAAGGGAAAAGAGGCGCCCCCTTGGCTTGGGGGCAAGCCACCCCTTTCCTCCTCTCCTTGGCCGCCCCCCCTAGGGTTTTCCCTAGAGGGCCGGCCCCTGCCCCCTCTCTCCTATATATAGAGGGGTGAGGGAGGCTGCAACACACAATTGAAGGCGCAGCCCCTCCCTCCCAACTCCTCTCTTTCTCCGTGTGAGCTTGGCGAAGCCTGCCGGAGAACCTCTACACCAATTGCACCACGCCGTCGTGCTGCCATTGGAGTTGTCTTCCTCAACCTCTCCTTCATCCTTGCTGGATCAAGGCGGAGGAGAGGCCATCGTCCCGTCGTGTGTTGAACGCGGAGGTGCTGTCCTTTCAGCACTTTGGTCATCGGTGATCGGAATCACGTTGGAACGTCTTCATCATCACCACTCCCTCGAGCAACTTCCGTACTTTCGATCTACAAGTGGTATGTAGATGCAAACTCTCTCTCTTGACTCGTTGCTTAGATGAACTCATAGATAGATCTTGGTGAAACCGTAGGAAAATTTTAATTTTCTGCAACGTTCCCCAACATTGGCATCATGAGCTAGGTCTATGCGTAGTTCTCTTTGCACGAGTAGAACACAATTTTGTTGTGGGCGTGGATCTTGTTGACTTACTTGCCGTTACTAGTCGTATTTTGCTTCCGCGGTATTGTGGGATGAAGCGGCCCGGACCAACCTTACACGTACGCTTACGTGAGACCGGTTCCACCGACTAACATGCACTAGTTGCATAAGGTGGCTGGCGGGTGTCTGTCTCTCCCACTTTAGTTGGAGCGGATTCGATGAACAGGGTCCTTATGAAGGGTAAATAGAAGTTGACAAGATCACGTTGTGGTTATTCATAGGTAAGAAAACGTTCTTGCTAGAACCCAATTGCAGCCACGTAAGAGATGCAACAACAATTAGAGGACGTCTAACTTGTTTTTGCAGCAATTGTCATGTGACGTGATATGGCCAAAGTTGTGATGAATGATGAATGATATATGTGATGTATGAGATCATGTTCTTGTAATAGGAATCACGACTTGCATGTCGATGAGTATGACAACGGCAGGAGCCATAGGAGTTGTCTTTATTTTTGTATGACCTGCGTGTCATTGAAGAACGCCATGTAACTTACTTTACTTTATTGCTAAACGCGTTAGCCATAGAAGTAGAAGTGGTCGTTGGCGTGACAACTTCATGAAGACACGATGATATAGATCATGATGATGGAGATCATGGTGTCATGCGGTGTGAGGATGATCATGGAGCCCCGAAGATGAAGATCAAGGAGCTATATGATATTGGCCATATCATGTCACTACTTTATAATTGCATGTGATGTTTATTATATTTATGCATCTTGTTTACTTAGAACGACGGTAGTAAATAAGATGATCCCTTAAAACAATTTCAAGAAGTGTTCTCCCCTAAATGTGCACCGTTGCTACAGTTAAGTCGCTTCTAAGCACCACGTGTTGATCGGGTGTGATGGATTCTTACGTTCACATACAACGGGTGTAAGACAGACTTACACACGCAGAAACACTTAGGGTTAACTTGACGAGCCTAGCATGTACAGACATGGCCTCGGAACACGGAGACCGAAAGGTCGAACACGAGTCGTATGGAAGATACGATCAACATGAGAATGTTCACCGACGATGACTAGTCCGTCTCACGTGATGATCGGACACGGCCTAGTCGACTTCGGATCGTGTAACACTTAGATGACCAGAGGGATGTCTTATCGAGTGGGAGTTCATTTTAATTTGATTAGATGAACTTAATTATCATGAACTTAGTCTAAAACTTTTTACATAATATGTCTTGTAGATCAAATGGCCAACGCTCATGTCACCATGAACTTCAACGCGTTCCTAGAGAAAAACCAAGTTGAAAGATGATGGCAGCAACTATACGGACTGGGTCCGGAACACGAGGATCATCCTCATAGCTGCCAAGAAACAATATGTCCTAGAAGGACCGCTAGGTGAAGCACCCATCGAGAGAACCAAGACGTTATGAACGCTTGGCGGTCTCGTCTTGATGATTACTCCCTCGTTCGGTCACGGCATGCTTTACAGCTTAGAACCGGGGCTCCAAAAGCGTTTTGAGCAACACGGAGCATACGAGATGTTCGAGGAGCTGAAACTGGTTTTCAGGCTCATGCCCGGGTCGAGAGATATGAAGTCTCCGACAAGTTCTATAGTTGTAAGATGGAGGAAAACAGTTCACAAGGGTGAGCACATACTCAAAATGTCCAGGGTTGCATCACCGCCTGTCCCAGCTGGACATAAACCTCCCGGACGAGGCGGTCATTGACAGAATCCTTGATCGCTCCCACCAAGCTACAAGAGCTTTGTGATGAACTACAATATGCAGGGGATGGAGAAGACCATTCGAAGTATTCTCAATGCTGAAGTCAGCAGAGGTTGAAATCAAGAAAGAACATCAAGTGTTGATGGTCAATAAGACCACTAAGTTCAAGAAGGGCAAGGGCCGAAGAACTTCAAGAAGAATGACAAAGAGGTTGCCGCGCCCGGTAAGCAAGTTGCCGGGAAGAAGAAGAAGTCAAAGAATGGACCCAAGCCTGAGACTAAGTGCTTATATTGCAAGGGGAAGGGTCACTGGAAACGGAACTGCCCCAAATACTTAGCGGATAAGAAGGCCGGCAACACTAAATGTATATTTGATATACATGTAATTGATGTGTACCTTACCGATTATCGTAGTAACTCACAGGTATTTGATACCGGTGCCGTTGCTCATATTTGTAACTCACAACAGGAGCTGCGGAATAAGCGGAGACTGGCGAAGGGCGAGGTGACGATCTTGGCGTTGGGAATGGTTCCAGAGTCGATGTGATCGCCGTCGACACGCTACCTCTACATTTACCTACGGGATTAGTTATAAACCTTAATAATTGCTATTTGGTGCCAAGTTTGAGCATGAACATTGTATCCGGATCTCGTTTAATGAGATGGCTACTCATTTAAATCCGAGAATAATGGTTGTTCTATTTATATGAGAGAAATGTTTTATGGTCATGCTCCGATAGTCAATGGTTTATTCTTAATGAATCTCGAACGTAATGTTACACATGTTCATAGTGTGAATACCAAAAGATGTAAAGTTGATAACGATAGTCCCACATACTTGTGGCACTGCCGCCTTGGTCACATTGGTGTCAAGCGCATGAAGAAGCTCCATCTTGATGGACTTACGGAGTCTCTAGATTATGAATCATTTGACACATGCGAACCATGCCTCATGGGCAAGATGACCAAGACTCCGTTCTCGGAACAATGGAGCGAGCAACCAACTTATTGGAAATCATACATACCGATGTGTGTGGTCCAATGAGTGTTGAAGCTTCATGGAGGATATCGTTATGTTCTCACTCTCACGGATGACTTGAGTAGATATGGGTATGTCTACTTGATGAAACACAAGTCCGAGACCTTTGAAAAGTTCAAAGAATTTCAGAATGAGGTAGAGAATCAACGTGACGAAAGATAAAATTCTTACGATCAGATCGTGGAGGAGAATATTTAAGTCACGAATTTGGCACACACTTAAGAAAATGTGGAATCGTTTCACAACTCACGCCGCTGGAACACCTCGGTAAGAATGTGTGTCCGAACGTCAGAATCGCACTCTATTGGATATGGTACGATCTATGATGTCTCTTACCGATTTACCGCTATCTTTTTGGGGATACGCTCTAGAGACAGCTACATTCACTTTAAATAGGGCGCCGTCTAAGTCCGTTGAGACGACACCGTATGAATTATGGTTTGGAAAGAAACCTAAGCTGTCGTTTCTAAAAGTTTGGGGATGCGATGCTTATGTCAAGAAACTTCAACCTGAAAAGCTCGAACCCAAGTCGGAAAAATGCGTCTTCATAGGATACCCTAAGGAAACCCTTGGGTATACCTTCTACCTTAGATCCGAAGGCAAGATCTTTGTTGCGAGAACGGAACCTTTACGGAAAAGAGTTTCTCTCGAAAGGAGTAAGTGGGAGGAAAGTAGAACTCGATGAAGTACTACCTCTTGAACGGGATAGTGATGCAGCTCGGAAAATGTTCTGTGATGCCCACACCAACTGAAGAGGGAATTAATGATGATGATCAAGGTACTTCGGATCAAGTTGCTCTTGAACCCGTTGAGGTCCACTAGGACACGTTCCGCACTGCAGTGGTACGGCAACCACATCACGGAAATCATGTTGTTAGACAACGGTGAACCTTCGAACTATGAAGAAGCGATGGCGGGCCCGGATTCCAACAAATGGCTCGAAGCCATGAAATCCGAGATAGGATCCATGTATGAAAACAAAGTATGGACTTTGACAGACTTGCCGATGATCGTGACGATAGAAAACAAGTGGATCTTTAAGAAGAAGATGAGGCGGATGGTAATGTTACCATCTATAAAGCTTGACTTGTCGCTAAGGGTTATCGACAAGTTCAAGGGATTGACTACGATGAGACTTTCTCACCCGTAGCGAAGCTTAAGTCCGTCCGAATCATGTTAGCAATTGCCGCATACTATGATTATGAGATATGGCAGATGGACGTCAAAACAGCGTTCCTTAACGGATATCTTAAGGAAGAGCTGTATATGATGCAACTGAAGGTTTTATCGATCCTAAGAATGTTGACAAAGTATGCAAGCTCCAGCGTTCAATTTATGGGCTGGTGCAAGCATCTCGGAGTTGGAACATTCGCTTTGATGAGATGAGCAAAGCGTTTGGGTTTATCTTGCAGACTTATGGAGAAGCCTGCGTTTACAAGAAAGTGAGTGGGAGCTCTGTAGCATTTCTCATATTATATGTAGATGACATACTTTTGATGGGAAATGATACAGAACTCTTGGACAGCATTAAGGCCTACTTGAATAAAAGTTTTTCAATGAAGGATCTTGGAGAAGCTGCTTATATATTAGGCATCAAGATCTATAGAGATAGATCGAGACGCCTCATAGGTCTTTCACAAAGCACATACCTTGATAAGATTTTGAAGAAGTTCAAAATGGATCAGTCCAAGAAAGGGTTCTTGCACATGTTGCAAGGTGTGAGATTGAGCTCAGCTCAATGCCGACCACGGCAAAAGATAAAGAAGAGATGAGTGTCATCCCTATGCTTCAGCCATAGGATCTATTATGTATGCCATGCTGTGTACGGACTTGATGTAAACCTTGCCGTAAGTTTGGTAGGGAGGTACCAAAGTAATCCCGGCAAGGAACACCGGACAGCGGTCAAGAATATCCTAAAGTACACGAAAAGGACAAAGGACATGTTTCTCGTTTATGGAGGTGACGAAGAGCTCGTCGTAAAGGGTTACGTCGGCGCTTAGCTTCGACATGATCTGGATGACTCAAAGTCACAAACCGGATATGTGTATATGTTGAATGGTGGAGCGATAGCTGGTGCAGTTGCAAGCAAAGTGTCGTGGCGGGATCTACATGTGAAGCGGAGTACATGGCAGCCTCGGAGGCAGCGCATGAAGCAATTTGGGTGAAGGAGTTCATCACCGACCTAGGAGTCATACCCAATGCGTCGGGGCCGATCAAACTCTTCTGTGACAACATCGGAGCTATTGCACTTGCCAAGGAGCCCAGGTTTCACAAGAAGACCAGGCACATCAAGCGTCGCTTCAACTCCATCCGTGAAAATGTTCAAGATGGAGACATAGAAATTTGTAAAGTGCATACGGATCTGAATGTCGCAGATCCGTTGACTAATCTCTCTCGCGGGCAAAACATGATCAACACCAGAACTCTATGGGTGTTCGATTCATCACAATGTAACTAGATTATTGACTCTAGTGCAAGTGGGAGACTGTTGGAAATATGCCTAGAGGCAATAATAAAAGCATTATTATTATATTTCCTTGTTCATGATAATTGTCTTTTGTTCATGCTATAAGCTGTATTATCCGGAAATCGTAAGACACGTGTGAATACATAGACTACAATACGTCCCTAGTAAGCCTCTAGTTGACTAGCTCGTTGGTCAATTGACGAGATAGTCATGGTTTCGACTATGGACATCAGATTTCATTGACAACGGGATCACGTCATTAGGAGAATGACGTGATGGACAAGACAATCCTAAGCATAGCACAAGATCGTGTAGTTCGTTTTGCTAGAGCTTTTCCAATGTCAAGTATCTCTTCCTTAGACCATGAGATCGTGTAACTCCGGATACCGTAGGGAGTGCTTTGGGTGTATCAAGCGTCACAACGTAACTGGGTGACTATAAAGGTGCACTACGGTATCTCGAAAGTGTCCATTGGGTTGACACGGATCGAGGCGGGATTTGTCACTCCGTATTACGGAGAGGTATCACTGGGCCCACTCGGTAATGCATCATCATAATGAGCTCAAAGTGATCAAGTGTAAGTCACGGGATCATGCATTGCGTACGAGTAAAGTGACTTGCGTGGTAACGAGACTGGACGAGGTATTGGGATACCGACGATCGAGTCTCGGGCAAGTAACATACCGTCTGACAAAGGGAATAGTATACAGGGGTTGCTTGAACCCTTGACATCGTGGTTCATCCGATGACAACATCGAGGAGCATGTGGGAGCCAACATGGGTATCCAGATCCCGCTGTTGGTTATTGACTTGAGGTAGTCTCGGTCGTATGCGCATGTCTCCCGAACCCGTAGGGTCTACACACTTAAGGTTCGGTGGCGCTAGGGTTATTAGGAAGACAAGTATGTGATTACCGAATGTTGTTGGAGTCCGGATGAGATCCCGGACGTCACGAGGAGCTCCGAATTGTCCGGAGGTAAAGATTTATATATGGAAAGTGGTTAAGCGGACTCCGGAAAGTTTCGGGGCATGCGGTAAAATGCAGGGCCAGGGAGGTTTCGGAGGTCCTGGGAGGCCACCCCTCCCGAGGGGCCACATGGGCTAAGTGGGAGAGGAGCCAGCCCCTGGTGGGCTGGGCACGCCTCCCCACCTAGGCCCATCTTGGCTAGGGCAAGGGAGGAAACCCTAAGGGAAAAAAGGCGCCCCCTTGGCTTGGGGGCAAGCCACCCCTTTCCTCCTCTCCCTTGGCCGCCGCCCCCTAGGGTTTTCCCTAGAGGGTCGGCCCCTTGCCCCTCTCTCCTATATATAGAGGGGTGAGGGAGGGCTGCAACACACAATTGAAGGCGCAGCCCTCCCTCCCAACTCCTCTCTTTCTCCGTGTGAGCTTGGCGAAGCCACTGCCGGAGAACCTCTACACCAATTGCACCACGCCCGTCGTGCTGCCATTGGAGTTGTCTTCCTCAACCTCTCCTTCATCCTTGCTGGATCAAGGCGGAGGAGAGGCCATAAATCCGTCCTCGTGTGTTGAACGCGGAGGTGCTGTCCTTTCAGCACTTTGGTCATCGGTGATCGGAATCACGTTGGGAGCGTCTTCATCATCACCACTCCCTCGAACGCTTCCGTACTTTCGATCTACAAGTGGTATGTAGATGCAAACTCTCTCTCTTGACTCGTTGCTTAGATGAACTCATAGATAGATCTTGGTGAAACCGTAGGAGAAAATTTTAATTTTACGCAACGTTCCCCAACAACATCATCTTTTTCTCTCGTACCTCAAACCCCGTCGGTAGAACTTACGGCGGCTTTGCAATCCGCTCTCGGCAGATGCAATTCTTTCAATCACCGTAGCCATTAGCGCACGGTGATCTTCTGAGATAGACACTCGCTTGAGCAGGTCCTTCAGCTCCTCCGACACAAGGCGCGATTGGCCCGGACCTTCCGGCCCCGGGACTCGGGGAAACTCTCCGTGGCGACACCTCAGGTTCCCCGCCTCACATGAAGGCGCGATAGGTGGAGGCGTTTGGCTCTCTATCTTCTCGGACGAAAGATCCCTCAAGACGAGCTCTGCTAAGAAAGTGAGAGCCGAACTACAAGGTACAATTTTGGTTATCTTCGTAAATAAATACAGGGATATCCTTTATTCACAAGACCCCTTCTTTTTACTTACGGCTCATTTGGAGGGCTGATCCCTCGGGGAAATAGTGCGGCTGGGGTATTTCCCACGGGACTGTCTGGACGAAGACTTCTTTCCCCGCTTTGAGGCCTTGGCTTCCGGGTCTTGAGGCGGTCCTCTTCTCCCCTTGGAGGGTAGGATCCTTGATTCCTCCTTCCTTGAAAGCCTCCTTCGTGGAGGCGGTTGTTTCCAGCTCCCCCTTCGCCTTCTTCAAAAGGCGCGGCCTTCAACATCTTGGTGACATAGGATCCAGACATGGTCTCTGGGAGGGGCGGACACCTTATCAACTTTGCCTTGGCTATCCACTCCTGTTCAAGAAACGGCTCCCTTAAAGGGCATATATATGATAAATGAATGAACAGCCTGTCCGGTTCTGAGGACTACTTACTTGAGTATCTGGGCGATTGTAGCTTAGTCCTGCGTCCTCGGTCAAGTCCGGACACTTCTCTTGTGATCCGAAGAACAGTTTATACATCTCCACGGGCGTCGCGCCCATAAAATGTTGGAGAGCTCGTGGTCCCTTCGGATTAAACTCCCATGACGGAGGGGCGGCGTTCTTGAGGCGAAGGCACCGAATTAGCATAACCTGCGCCGCCACGACCAGATTGATCTCTCTTTTACGGAGGTCTCGAATACGGCCTGCAACAGAGAGCGTCCTTGGGCGGCCCCAGTCGAGCCCGGTTAACCCATGATGCCGGCCCGGCTGTGGTGGACTGGCGGAAGGCGGGTGGCACCACCCATTTGGTGCCCCTGGGAGCGGTGATATAAAAACACTCCCGTTGCCACAAACCAAGCTCCTCCTGTAAAGAGCCCTCGGGCCACGGAGCATCAGCGCACTTGCTTATGACCGCCCCTCACTCTGCTTGTTGCCCCTCGATCATCTTGGCTCCACCTTGAAGGTCTTGAGCCACAATCCAAAGTGAGGGGTAATATGGAGGAAGGCTTCACATCGACAATGAATGACGAGATGTGGAGGATGGACTCCGGATTCAAGTCATGGAATTCCAGCCCATAATAAAACATGAGCCCTCGCACAAAGGGATCCGTCGGGAAACCTAAACCCCGAAGGAAGTGAGACACGAACACCACGCTCTCGCCGGGCTCGGGAGTGGGAATGACTTGCCCTGGAGCAGGCAGCCTATCACGAAATCTCGCGGTTAGATACTGGCGTCTCAGCTTTAGCACATCTTCTTCCGTGACGGAAGAAGACATCCATCGGCCGAGCTGGTCGGAGCCGGACATCGTCGAAGGTCCGAAGCGCCTAAATCTGAAGCTTTGGGTGTTAGAACTCGAAGCGCGAGGCGGATTCAATGGAGGGTGGAAAAAAGAAGAGGGCCTTGGTCTCATTATAAAGAGGTTGAATACCAAGAGCCCTCCCCGTGGCCGATTGGGACTCGCCTTCGATAGAGGAGGCGTGCCGACGGGCACGGTTGGGTTACCCACGTCCGTATTGATGAGAATCCTGGAATAAGGGGGCACGATCTACGCTTTGATAAGACGTGCCAAGGAAACCGCCTCGCTAAACGCGCTGAGGTGGGTCAAAAAAATGATTCGAATAAAGGCTTGGCCGTGGTGTGATGTCACGCCGCGAAATACGTCAGCGGATCTGTGCAAAAATTATTCTCTCTATGGTGGTATGTGGAACTTGTTTTGCAGACCCGGACACTATCCTTGTGTTCAAAACCTTGTATGAAGTATTCGGAGGAGGAACCCGCCTTGCAATGCCGAAGACAATGTGCGCGCCGGACTCGTCGTCATTGAAGCCTGGTTCGAGGGAGCTCTTGAGGAGTCCCGACTAGGGGGTGTCCGGATAGCCGAACTATCATCTTTGGCCGGACTCCTGGACTATGAAGATACAAGATAGAAGACTCCATCCCATGTCCGGATAGGACTTTCCTTGGCGTGGAAGGCAAGCTTGGCGATACGTATATGTAGATTTCCTACCATTGTAACCGACTCTGTGTAACCCTAACCCTATTCGGTGTCTATATAAACCGAAGGGTTTTAGTCCAGAGGGCGAACAACAATCATACCATAGGCTAGCTTCTAGGGTTTAGCCTCTCTGATCTCGTGGTAGATGTACTCTTGTACTACCCATATCATCAATATTAATCAAGCAGGAG
Source organism: Aegilops bicornis (assembly GCA_021605145.1). Taxonomy (NCBI): domain Eukaryota; kingdom Viridiplantae; phylum Streptophyta; class Magnoliopsida; order Poales; family Poaceae; genus Aegilops; species Aegilops bicornis. The sequence continues at coordinate 31,168 of JAHIAL010000116.1, read as the reverse complement.
TAGGGTATTACCTCCATCGAGAGGGCCCGAACCTGGGTAAAAACATCGTGTCCCTTGTCTCCTGTTACCATCCGCCTAGACGCACAGTTCGGGACCCCCTACCCGAGATCCGCCGGTTTTGACACCGACACTAAGAATGGATCCTTTCTAGAGAAGGAGTTTCTCTCGAAAGAAGTGAGTGGGAGGAAAGTAGAGCTTGATAAGGTAATTTGTACCTTCTCCCGAATTGGAAACTAGTTCATCACTGAAATCAGTTCCAGTGATGCCTACACCAATTAGTGAGGAAGCTAATGATGATGATCATGAAACTTCAGATCAAGTTACTACCGAACCTCGTAGGTCAACCAGAGTAAGATCCGCACCAGAGTGGTACGGTAATCCTATTATGGAAGTCATGTTACTAGACCATGATAAACCTACGAACTATGAGGAAGCGATGATGAGCCCAGATTCCGCAAAATGGCTTGAGGCCATGAAATCTGAGATGGGATCCATGTATGAGAACAAAGTGTGGACTTTGGTGGAGTTGCCCGATGATCGGCAAGCCATATTGTATAAATGGACCTTCAAGAGGAAGACAGATGCTGATAGTAGTGTTACTATCTACAAAGCTCGACTTGTCGCAAAAAGGTTTTCGGCAAGTTCAAGGTGTTGACTACAATGAGATTTTCTCAACTGTAGCGATGCTTAAGTCTATCCGAATCATGTTAGCAATTGCCACATTTTATGAAATCTGGCAAATGGATGTCAAAACTGCATTCCTTAATGGTTTTCTTAAAGAAGAGTTGTATATGATGCAACCAAGGTTTTGTCAATCCTAAAGGTGCTAACAAAATGTGCAAGCTCCAATGATCCATCTATGGACTGGTGCAAGCATCTCGGAGTTGGAATATATGCTTGATGAGTTGATCAAAGCATATGGTTTTATCTGAGACTTTTGGAGAACACATATTTACAAGAAAGTGAGTGGGAGCTACGTAGCATTTCTAATATTATATGTGGATGACATATTGTTGATTGGAAATGATATAGAAATTCTGGATAGCATGAAAGGATACTTGAATAAGAGTTTTTCAAAGCAAGACCTCGGTGAAGCTGCTTACACATTGAGCATCAAGATCTATATAGATAGATCAAGACGCTTTATAAGATTTTTCAATGAGAACATACCTTGATAAATATTTTGAAATAGTTCAAAATGAAACAGTTAAAGAAGGAGTTCTTGCCTTTGTTGCAAGGTGTGAAGTTGAGTAAGACTCAAGACCCGACCATGGCAGAAAAGTGAAAGAGAATGAAAAAGTCATTCCCTATGCCTCAGTCATAGGTTCTATAAAGTATGCTATGCTATGAACCAGACCTATTGTATACCTTGCTCTGAGTTTGGCGGAGGAATACAATTTTGATCTAATAGTAGATCCTTTGGACAGCGATCAAGAATATCCTTAGTAAGGACTAAGGAGATGTTTCTCGATTATGGAGGTGATAAAGAGTTCGTTGTAAAAGTTACATCGGTGCAAACTTTTACACTGATCCAGATGAATCTAAGTCTCAATCTGGATACATATTGAAAGTGGGAGCAATTAGCTAGAGTAGCTCCGCATGCAGCATTGTAGACATAGAAAATTTTGCAAAATACATACGACTCTGAATGTGACAGACCCGTTGACTAAACTTCTCTCACGAGCAAAACATGATCACACCTTAATACTCTTTGGGTGTTAATCACATAGCGATGTGAACTAGATTATTGACTCTAGTAAACCCTTTGGGTGTTGGTCACATGACGATGTGAACTATGGATGTTAATCATATCTGAGATATGAATATTGGTGTTGAATCACATGATGATGTGAACTAGATTATTGACTCTAGTGCAAGTGGGAGATGAAGGAAATATGCCCTAGAGGCAATAATCAAGTTATTATTTATTTCCTTATATCATGATAAATGTTTATTATTCATGCTAGAATTGTATTAACCGGAAACATAATACATGTGTGAATACATAGACAAACATAGTGTCACTAGTATGCCTCAACTTGACTAGCTCGTTTATCAAAGATGGTTATGTTTCCTAGCCATGGACAAAAGAGTTGTCATTTGATTAACGGGATCACATCATTAGGAGAATGATGTGATTGACTTGACCCATTCTGTTAGCTTAGCACTTGATCGTTTAGTATGTTGCTATTGCTTTCTTCATGACTTATACATGTTCCTATGACTATGAGATTATGCAACTCCGTTTACCGGAGGAACACTTTGTGTGCTACCAAACGTCACAACGTAACTGGGTGATTATAAAGGAGCTCTACAGGTGCCTCCGAAGGTACATGTTGGGTTGGCGTATTTCGAGATTAGGATTTGTCACTCCGATTGTCGGAGAGGTATCTCTGGGCCCTCTCGGTAATGCACATCACTATAAGCCTTACAAGCAATGTAACTAATGAGTTAGTTACGGAATGATGCATTACATAACGAGTAAAGAGACTTGCCGGTAACGAGATTGAACTAGGTATTGAGATACCGATGATCGAATCTCGGGCAAGTAACATACCAATGACAAAGGGAACAACGTATGTTGTTATGCGGTTTGACCGATAAAGATCTTCGTAGAATATGTAGGAGCCAATATGGGCATCCAGGTCCCACTATTGGTTATTGACCGAAGCGTGTCTTGGTCATGTCTACATAGTTCTCGAACCCGTAGGGTCTGCACGCTTAACGTTTAGATTGTGATATAGTATTATATGAGTTATGTATGTTGGTAACGAATGTTGTTGAGTCCGGATGAGATCATGGACATGACGAGGAACTCCGGAATGGTCCGAAGATAAAGTTTGATATATGGGATAATAGTGTTTGATCTCCGGAAGGGTTCCGGAATTCAGGAAGGGGTTCGGATGTTTCGAAATGTTTGGGTACAAGAACACGTTATTTGGGCCAAAGGGAAAGCCCACAAGGTTTTGGAAAGTGCAAAGGAAGTTTTATGGAGTCAGGGGGCAGACGCCGTGGTCCTGGCGTGCGGGTCGACGCCGGGAACCTGGCGTCGCCCTGGAGTCCGAGAAGGACTCTTGCCTTTCGGGTGAAACCAACTTTGTGGAGGCTTTTACTCCAAGTTTCGACCCCAGGGCTCAACATATAAATAGAGGGGTAGAGCTATCACCAAAGACACATCAAGAAACACCAAGCCGTGTGCCGGCAACCCCGTCCCCTCTAGTTTATCCTCCATCATAGTTTCCGTAGTGCTTAGGCGAAGCCCTACGGAGATTGTTCTTCACCAACACCGCTACCACGCCGTCGTGCTGCGGAACTCATCTACTACTTCGCCCGTCTTGCTGGATCGAGAAGGCGAGGACGTCATCGAGCTGAGCGATGTGCGAGAACTTCCGGAGGTGTCGTGCATTCGGTACTTGGATCGGTCTGATCATGAAGACGTACGACTACATCAACCGCGTTGATAAACGCTTCCGCTTAGCGATCTTGAAGGGTATGAAGATACACTCCCCCTCTCGTTGCTATGCATCACCATGATCTTGCATGTGCGTAGGAATTTTTTTGAAATTACTACGTTCCCCAACTGATTTCATCGTCATGCATGGCAGCGGAATGTACTAGATATAGACCACATCCAGTACGCTGCAATGGATGGCTACCTTTGTTTCAATATCTACAAGGGTTGGATGAAGAGCAACAGCCAAGTTGGCGGTTCAAGCAAAGAAGTATCGGCCAAGAGGAAGAGGGACAAGGACGAAGTCGAGGACGTGGACGAGGACTCCGAGTAAGGTGGCAGTGTCGTTGCTCATGGTGGTTCTAAACCTCTAATGCAGTGTCTACCGGATTAGTTGCAAAGTTTAATTTCAGGTGTGCTTAATTTAATTTGAGGGGTGTGTTGTGCTGAGCCCCTAAGCGTAACTGTGTTATGTTTCTTCTTGTTACTTTAACTCTTGATGCGTACATACTAGTATTTCTTACATTTCATCTTTTTAGTTGGTATAGTACTACCACTCGTTTCTTCACATTATATCATTACAATATATATGGCCAACATCATATAGCCAGCAGTTTAGTTGTCAAAGAATTTCAGGGTGCTTAGTTTTGTCAAAGAATTCCAGGGTGCTTAGTTTTATTTAAGGGGTGGGTTGTGCTGGACACCATTATTGTGACTAGCCTTTTTAATAGTACTATATGCATAATTTGGCGACGAGCGCTCTATATATGTACCACCTTTTTTTAATTTCAAGTTTTGCTCCATGGCGCAATCCATCGATACTCTTTGTTGTACAAAAGTATACATTTTTAAAAGGCTAGAAGGCGGGGCAGTCTAGCTTGGTCGGTTTCACGAGAGGCAAGGGCCTTTGTAATTTGTGGCTCATTACTGCTGGAAGGTGGGGCCTTGTGATTTGACTGCTTTCGTATAAATCATGACGACCTGATCGAGGAGGAGCAAAGAACCGTGCGGTATACTCAAGTTTTCCACTGGAGTAGTATTGCGACAGAGGAAGAACCTGGCTCTGACAGCCCAAAGGTGCCATATGGCGATAAAAATGATCTAATTTGCTAGTCATCTCATTGTTAGCATTGTTCTATTCATTCCCTCAAAAAAACATTTTTCTTTTCATGCCTCGCAGAGAACGTGACACGTGCGGCGAAACACTCGAAGCAAAAGATGAAACACAGCAGCAAAAGAAGAAGGAAGATTATCACCCCAAATGATCTAATTAGCATGAGTCGTAAATCGCTGCTTCTTCATCGCCTCCACGACCTCCATCTCCTTCTTGGCGTCTCCTCCGCCATCTTCTTCATTACATCCATGGCGGGGATTTCTCGTAGCGAGCATTCATCATCTGTTCCACGGCCGCATTACGTACCTTGACAGCAGCCGGGTGCTTGATGCGAAGCTTCGCCAACTCCTTCTTCTGTTCCATGATGAGAGCCTGCAGCATCTTCATCAAGGAACTACTATTCTCATGCAGCTTCTTCCAGCCGGCGTTCTTTCCTTCAACAGGTCGATCTCGTGGCAGAGCTTCGCCTTGTCCTCCTGAAGTCGCAGGAGTTTAGCCGTCGCCTTCTTCTATGAGGCAATGCTCTTCTTCAAGCATCACCAAGCCCGGCGGTCAACTCCCCGCTGATTGAGCTCGGCGGGCATGTCGTCGAGGCTCTCCTTGACAACTCCATCAAGCCTTGGATGAACTCATACGCTTATTGAGGTGCTTATTGAGCTGATCGGGCATGCCGCCGAGGGATAACGACTCGATTCTGCCGGCTCGGCATGTTCGCCTCATGGCTAGGGCGCTCACAGGAGCCATCGCCTGCCGTGAGAGATCTTCGAGGTCTCTGCATGGCGGCGAGCCCTCTTTTTTTCCGCAGCCTTGGTTGCCGCTCCCTTATTACAGTAGTTCTCGACCTAGAGCTCTGCTCACCGGCCATGTAACAGCGACAGAATGAAGAAGAAGCACTTATGAGGAGGAAAGGTAGAGTAATTTTCGGTTAGGTAGTTCCTTTTATAACCTAAGTACTAGCACTAGTACTAATACCTGCATAGTGGGAACACGTTCAGGTTTAGTGCGTACTAGTAGGTGTGAGCAGGCTTTTGAATGTGATGGGAACAAGGTAAAGATTAATTGATGGTTTTGGTTTGAGGCCCGAAACGGCTCCCGATGAGTTTAGCGGAACATAAATTTCAAGTACTACACTGCTCAAATGCGTAAATATTATGTTACTGTTAAAAATTGGCACAAAATACGAAGAAGACCAATGGAAGTACTACTAGCAACCCATGATTTAACTACACGCATGCGCTTGTGATGGAGTAATAATGTCTTCTTTCTTCCGGCTCACGTCCACTCAATTTGCATGCGCTGTATTAATTGACCAACAATGAAGTGAACGACTTTACACGCGTCAAATTATCACATGGGGTGGATCTTGGTACAAAATTGCGTCCACCCGTGTACCCGCGTGTGCGTGCGAAGGAATGAGTGTGTGTGTGGCGTGCGTGCACATCTTCGCTTCGTGCATGTACTGTTGGGGAACGTTGCAGAAAATAAAAATTTTCCTACGATTTCACCAAGATCTATCTATGAGTTCATGTAGCAACGAGTGATAGGAGTGCATCTACATACCTTTGTAGATCATGGCGGAAGCGTTCAAGAGAACGGGGTTGAGGAGTCGTACTCATCGTGATCCAAATCACCGATGACCGAGTGCCGAGCAGACGGCACCTCCGCGTTCAACACACGTCACGATTGGGGAAGGCGTCTCCTCCTTCTTGATCCAGCAAGGGGAAGGAGATGTTGATGGAGATCCAACCTGACGGCGTGGTGGTGGATGCAGCAGGGATCCCGGCAGGGCTTCGCCAAGCTCTACGGAGGAGGAGGAGGTGTTGGAGTGGGAGAGGGAGGCGCCAGGGGGGGCGCCGGTCCTGGAGATGGGATCTCCCAAGGGGGGCGGGGGCCAAGGGGGTGGAGTGCCCCCCAAGGCAAGTGGAGGCGCCCCCTCCCCTAGGGTTGCCAACCCTAGGCGCAGGGGGGCCCAAGGGGGGGTGCACCAGCCCACCAGGGGCTGGTTCCCCTCCTACTTCAGCCCATGGGGCCCTCCGGGCTATGTGGCCCCACCGGTGGACCCCAGGACCCTTCCGGTGGTCGGTACAATGCAGTGACCCGAAACTTTCCCGATGGCCGAAACTCGACTTCCCATATATAATTCTTCACCTCCGGACCATTCCGGAACTCCTCGTGATGTCCGGGATCTCATCCGGGACTCCGAACAACTTTCGGGTTACTGCATACTCATATCTCTACAACCCTAGCGTCACCGAACCTTAAGTGTGTAGACCCTACGGGTTCGGGAGACACGTAGACATGACCGAGACGACTCTCCGGGCCATAACCAACAGCGGGCTCTGGAGACCCAGGTGGGCTCGCAGATGCTCCTCGAGGATCTCATCGGATGAACCACGATGTCGAGGATTCAAGCAACCCCGTATACAATTCCCTTTGTCAATCGATGCGTTACTTGCCCGAGATTCGATCGTCGGTTTCCCAATACCTCGTTCAATCTCGTTCCCGGCAAGTCACTTTACTCGTACCGTAATGCATGATCCCGTGACCAAACACTTGGTCACTTTGAGCTCATTATGATGATGCATTACCGAGTGGGCGAAGATACCTCTCCGTCATACGGAGTGACAAATCCGATCTCGATCCGTGTCAACCCAGCAGACACTTTCGGAGATACCCGTAGTATACCTTTATAGTCACCCGATTACGTTGTGACGTTTGGTACACCAAAGCACTCCTACGGTATCCGGAGTTACACGATCTCATGGTCTAAGGAAAAGATACTTGACATTGGAAAAGCTCTAGCAAGCGAACTACGATCTTACGCTATGCTTAGGATTGGGTCTTGTCCATCACATCATTCTCCTAATGATGTGATCTAGTTATCAATGACATCCAATGTCCATAGTCGAGGAAACCACGACTATCTCTGTTGATCAACGAGCTAGTCAACTAGAGGCTCACTAGGGACATGTTGTGGTCTATGTATTCACCGCGTGTATTATGATTTCGGATAATACAATTATAGCATGAATGAAAGACAATTATCATGAACAAGGAAATATAATAATAATCCTTTTATTATTGCCTCTAGGGCATATTTCAACAGTCTCCCACTTGCACTAGAGTCAATAATCTAGTTACATTGTGATGAATCGAACACCCATAGAGTTACGGTGTTGATCATGTTTTGCTCATGGAAGAGGTTTAGTCAGCGGATCTCGACATTCAGATCCGTATGCACTTTCTGCAAATTTCTATGTCTCCATCTTGAACATTTTTCACGAATGGAGTTGAAGCGGCACGCTTGATGTGCACAGTCTTCTTGAAACCACGGCTCCTTGGCAAGTGCAATAGCTCCAGTGTTGTCACAGAAGAGTTTGATCGGCCCCGACGCATTGGGTATGACTCCTAGGTCGGTGATGAACTCCTTCACCCAAATTGCTTCATGCGCTGCCTCCGAGGCTGCCATGTACTCCGCTTCACATGTAGATCCCGCCACGACACTCTGCTTGCAGCTGCACCAGCTTACTGCTCCAGCATTAAACATATACACGTATCCGGTTTGTGACTTAGAGTCATCCAGATCTGTGTCGAAGCTAGCGTCGACGTAAACCTTTACGGTGAGCTCTTCGTCACCTCCATAAACGAGAAACATGTCCTTAGTCCTTTTCAGGTACTTTAGGATATTCTTGACCGCTGTCCAGTGTTCCTTGCCGGGATTACTTTGGTACCTTCCTACCAAACTTACGGCAAGGTTTACATCAGTGCGGTACACAGACATGGCATACATAATAGACCCTATGGCTGAGGCATAGGGGATGACACTCATCTCTTCTATATCTTCTGTCGTGGTGGGACATTGAGCTGAGCTCAATTTCACACCCTCGCAACATACGTGCAAGAACCCCTTCTTAGACTGATCCATATTGAACTTCTTCAATATCTTATCAAGGTATGTGCTTTGTGAAAGACCTATGAGGCGCCTCGATCTATCTCTATAGATCTTGATGCCTAATATATAAGCAGCTTCTCCAAGGTCCTTCATTGAAAAACTCTTATTCAAGTAGGCCTTAATGCTGTCCAAAAGTTCTATATCATTTCCCATCAAAAGTATGTCATCTACATATAATATGAGAAATGCTACAGAGCTCCCACTCACTTTCTTGTAAACGCAGGCTTCTCCATAAGTCTGTATAAACCCAAACGCTTTGATCATCTCATCAAAGCGAATGTTCCAACTCGAGATGCTTGCACCAGCCCATAAATGGATCATTTGGAGCTTGCATACCTTGTTAGCATTCTTAGGGTCGAATAAAACCTTCCGGCTGCATCATATACTGATTCTTCCTTAAGATAACCGTTAAGGAATGACGTTTTGACGTCCATTTGCCATATCTCATAATCATAGTATGCGGCAATTGCTAACATGATTCGGACGGACTTCAGCTTCGCTACGGGAGAGAAAGTCTCATCGTAGTCAACCCCTTGAATTGCCGATAACCCTTAGCGACAAGTCGAGCTTTATAGATGGTAACATTACCATCCGCGTCCGTCTTCTTCTTAAAGATCCATTTGTTTTCTATCGCTCGCCGATCATCGTGCAAGTCTGTCCAAAGTCCATACTTTGTTTTCATACATGGATCCTATCTCGGATTGCATGGCTTCAAGCCATTTGTTGGAATCTGGCCCGCCATCGCTTCTTCATAGTTCGAAGGTTCACCATTGTCTAACAACATGATTTCCGTGACAGGGTTGCCATACCACTCACGGTGTGGAACGTGTCCTTGTGGACCCTACGGTTTAGTAGCAACTTGATCCGAAGTACCTTGATCATCATCATTAATTTCCTCTCCGCCGGTGTAGGCACCACAGGAACATTTTCCTGAGCTGCACTACTTTCCGGTTCAAGAGACAGTACTTCATCGAGTTCTACTTTCCTCCCACTTACTCCTTTCGAGAGAAACTCTTTTTCCAGAAAGGATCCGTTCTTGGAAACAAAGATCTTGCCTTCGGATCTAAGGTAGAATTTATACCCAATGGTTTCCTTAGGGTATCCTATGAAGACGCATTTTTCTGACTTGGGTTCGAGCTTTTCAGGTTGAAGTTTGTTGACATATGCTTCGCATGCCCAATCTTTTAGAAACGATGACTTAGGTTTCTTCCCAAACCATAATTCATATGGTGTCGTCTCAACGGATTTAGACGGTGCCCTATTTAAAGTGAATGTAGCTATCTCTAGAGCGTATCCCCAAAAAGATAGCGATGCGTCAAGAAGAGACATCATAGATCGCACCATATCCAATAGAATGCGATTATGACGTTTGGACACACCGTTACGCTGAGGTGTTCCAGGCGGTGTGAGTTGTGAAACGATTCCACATTTCCTTAAGTGTGTGCCAAATTCGTGACTTATTCTCCTCCACGATCTGATCGTAAGAACTTCTCTACCTCATTCTGAAATTCCTTGAACTTTTCAAAGGTCTCAGACTTGTGTTTCATCAAGTAGACATACCCATATCTACTTAAGTCATCAGTGAGAGTGAGAACATAACGATATCCTCTGCGAGCCTCAACGCTCATTGGACCGCACACATCAGTATGTATGATTTCCAATAAGTTGGTTGCTCGCTCCATTGTTCCGGAGAACGTCGTGGAATTGTCACGGCAGATGTCCTCATGAAAGGACTTGGTCGTAGGGCCATCGTTTGGGTTAACCTAGAGGGGTTAAAGCGGACACAAAGACACGGGAATTATACTAGTTCGGCCCCTTCGATGAAGGTAAAAGCCTACGTCTAGTTGTGATGGGATTGATGTGATTTCGGGCGACTAAGGAGCAATAGCTTCCGCCTTAGCCTCAATTCTCCGTCCTTAACCCTTGGCCGGTCGTCCCCTTATATACGGGTTGGCCTTGCCGGTCTCTGAGAGTCCCGATCCGGCTCATACAAGTGTCCGCTTGGTCTCTTCTCTCTTATCTTACTGACTCAAGTTACAAGACTAAGGCGGTTTACATGAATGGATCCTAATCCGCCTCGGGCTTTGGGCCTCCTCCGTGGGCCACGATCATGGATGAGGGTAACCCGCCCCTTCGTGGCGGTTTACACTTAGTAGTTATATCCCAACATTAGGCCCAGATTGACTTGAACCGGTTCATGTGAATCTCCAATATCTTCAGGAAGCTCCGTAAACCGCCATTTGCTTGAACCGCCGTGACGTCATCCTCCGACCATCGCCGCATGGCGCCTTGACGTCATCTTTAATAAAGAAATCCGAACAGTAAGATTCCCTTTCATTTAATGCTATCCGGAAATCGAGGCGCTGCGCCGTCCGCCCGCTTTGACTCCTCGATCCTCGCGCTGTTAATTGCTCCGGTCCCTTATAAATAGACCGCAGGCCCTTACTCTTCTTCTTCTCTTCTCCTTCCTCGCGACGCTCCAGCCCTGAAGCTCCGCCGCCGCCTCCGACCTTTCAATCGCCGCGTCAGCCCCGGGCCGCTGCATCAACCTGATCGTATCAGAAGTTCCCGGCGCTCCTCCGCGGCTTTGTTCATCAGGTAAGGTCCCTTTCAAACCCTAGATCCCATCTGAAGATCCTGTTCATCTCATAGTTCATATGTGTTCATATCAGCTTCTTCATACCTGCTCTGCCATGGCCGTATAACTCAACCGTACCATACATCCTGTGCGGGTGACTGTTCCGCCGTCAATTCGACTCTTTATGCATCTTCCCCTTTTTCGTTCAGATCCTTTAGTTTAGCACGCCCGAACCTTCCTGCGCTTTATGAGGCTTGCATAGGTCGTAGAAGTTTTTCTTCTTTGAAACTTCGGTAGATCTAGATCACTTCCATTCGCGTGTGAAACCTGTTTACATCCCATACTTAGCAAATTTTTCAGGTCTGTCTCTTTTGGCGGTTTAACTTTTGATAGCTAACCCGTCACTCCATTAGTCCTCAGTTAAACCGGAATCGGAACTGGCTGCCGAATTGCCGGTTTAACATTGTATAATGTGCCTGAACCGTTTAACGGTGAACCGCCGTTCCCCTTCGCAGTTTTGATCTTCCGGAATGGCCCCGCAATTCTCAGCGTGCAATTGGGTCCGGTCTAAGGCCACCGAGACGCAACTCAACGGATACGTCACCACCGGCGCTTTAGCCGCTAAGAATGTCCTCCACTGGCGGGTTCCGGATGGCGAATGCCCTCCCACTCCGCAAGAAGGAGAAGTAATTGTATTTGTGCAGCACTTAGACCGGGATTCTGCCCACCCGGATCAAAATTCTTCAGGATGTCCTTGCCAGTTTTCAACTCCATCCACAGGATATTGGTCCCAACTCCGTGTCAAACATATGCAATTTTCAAGTGTTTGTGAAGTCTACCTTCAAGAAGAACCCTACGTGGAGCTGTTAAAGGATTTCTTTCACTTGAACCGTCAGACGGAGTTTTCTCGATGGTCCCAAATACGTAGCTGGGCGGCGTTTCAATCCTGTAGAGGAAGGAAGCGGACTTTCCTCACGCCAAACACCACATCCATCCAAAAGATTGGAACCAAACCTGGTTCTACTGCCGGAACACTGCTCCTGCCAATGAGAATCCTTTGCCGGGCTACCGTCCTCACCAGCTCAGCAACAATCATCCGCTCCCTTTACGCTTAACCGCCGCGGACCGGAAGAACTTGCACCCCGGATCATTAAACTCCGGGCTCTAATGGCCAATGGACTAACCGGTGTGGACCTTGTGCGATGCTTTGGGTTTCTTGGGGTATCTTTCCCTTAAGCCGCCGGCCCGGATTGATGCACGAATATACTGGCAGCCTCCAAGACCCTCAAAGACGTCACGGATTACCAATAACTGAACTTGAGGTCACAGAGACTGTAAAGAGGATGCTTGACGAACCAATCTCCGCCTGCAGCCTAACCGGGTTGGCTCCGTTCTGTGTTGCCAACCAACCGCCTGCGGTAAGGCTCTGCTCACCGTCTTTTGGGCCTTTAATACTCTGTTTATATTCATTAATCCTTGTTACCTCGCAGGCTAACAGCTCCTTATGGAGGCGGACCAAAACGGCCCGAGCTCCGCATATAAAGTCCAAGGCTACCAAAAAGGCTGGCAAGAAAACCGCCGGGTCTTCTGATCCGCCGGAAGAGGAAGAATCCGAAGCTGAGGTAAAACTGGATATCCTTACCTCTCCACCTTGTGCTTCCTCTTACTTATAGTTTGTCCCTTTTTATTCTTCCCTGTACTGACAAATTTAATTCCCAGGATGATGCTGAAGCCAGCCATGCCGACCATGTTGAGGTAATCCTTCTTTCTTCCGACTCCGACCTGCGTGCCAGTTAACAGAAATTATTCGGCGCCGTCAGGAAAGTGAAAAAATCTCATTCCTGTGCTTATTCGAAGACACGCAATGAAGAGCGCCGTACAACCCGGCATAGTGGTCAACAGATTCTCTCCTCCGGTTTACCAGACACGCCAACCCGGAAGCGCCGCCAGAGGTGACTTGTTCTCTGAAAAACGTTATCCCTTAAAGGGTTTCTTCCGATGTCCTCTCAATCCGTCCGACCCGAATTACAGTGCCTCTTCCAACTCCTCTGGCGGTTCATCAACCACGCAATCGCCTCCGCTTAAAAGTTGCTTTGCGGGTAAGTATCATACCTCTGTCCGCCAATTCGGTGTATAGTTGCGTTGGTCGATTTCTCTTACTCTAATTCGACCACTGCAGCACCAAGGCTCGCTTGAGTAAAAAGCAAAAACTCTTGAGCGTCTTTGCCGATGTTGATGGGAGAAGACCCTGCAGCAGCAGGGCGAAAATCCTGAAGTCGCTAAGAATAGCTACGGCGAGTTGTGCAGAGACAGCAGTCTGTTGATCCGCGGAAGCTGAACCAGAGGCCCAAGTGGAAACCTCGCATCCTGCTCCACCGAGTCCGGCCACAGAGCGGGTCGTAACTGTTGAACCGCCGAGCCAGAGCATGAAGGCACCAAGCCCAAAGAAAACCGCCAATCCGGCCAGCCCGGTCAAAAATGATGATGTTATTGTGACGGGCACTGGCTACACCGCTCCTAACCAACCGGTCGCTTTAGCAAAACACAGTGCCAAGGAAGAGTCTGCCACAATGAGTAAAGATAAGGGGAAATCTGATCTGTCAGCTTATGACAACTTCTCTGCCCAAGAACTTCACTCCGGGTTTCTGAACCGGCTCTACACAAGCCGTGACTTTGAAGCTGATGCAGTAAACCGTATGAAGGACCGCTATGAGGTAAAGGAGTTACACCTTGTATTTTTTATGCACTGTAGCCCTCAAGGGCCGATTCAACTGAGCATAGTTAAACCGGGACTTAGTTTTGCATAGAAATCATACGCCTTACACTGCGATCTTTGTAGCCCCAAGGGTCGGTTCAACTGAGCATAGTTACACGGGACTTAATTTCTGTATCCTCATAGCAAACCGAGATCCACTAGCCATTAGCCCCCAAGTGCCAAGTTGAATATTTATATTGAGCTTGGGACTTTATAATAAAACAACTAACATGCTCCCTTTGTTATCAGAATGAGATATACCAGCAAACCGTGCAACTCAAGGACCTTCGTGCCAGCTTGGAAACTCAACAAGCAGAGACCACCAAGGCCAAGGATGAATTGAGAACTGCCTTGGCCGCTATGGAACAGCTGAAGGAGGGATATGGCGTCCGAAAGGGCCAAATGGGACACCGAGAAAGCCGGCGTAAGATGTTGAATCAGCTCTTAAACCCGGTGATCAAGAGCTTACTGCATCAAGCGCCAATTTCATGCCATGACCTCTGCCATCTTTGGTAAGAAAATTTGCACTGAATACACCTGCTTTAATATTGCCGCCGGTTTAACTTGAGCTGTCTGAACCTGGTGCAGGCAAACGTATTGCTCATCTGGGCTCTGACGTGCGGAAGAAGCTCAAGGCCTCTTACACCCTGATTGAACAGCTGTATACCGGCGCCCAGCGAGTCATATGTGCCACATCGTACGACAACACGGCTCCGTCCTTGATCAAAGACACACTGGACCGGCTGTCTATGATTCCGGCGCAGCTTGAAGAGTTGAAACGGTCCGCGTCTGGCCGGCACTCTCATCGTTTCGACTTCGCGCCAAGGCGTGGATAGCGGACCTTGACCCGGCCGATATAGCCAAGGGTTTCCCCAGTAGCAAGAAAAGCGGTGAAGCCTTTGATAATAACGCTCAAACGAAAGTAACAAAGGAGATGCGTCATTTGGCGGAGTCAATCGGCGCAGAAGCCAACTCGGCGGTTTACCGCTTCCTTTATGACGCAAACAACAAGCGGGTGGAGTTTGTCATTCCAGAAGTGCGTAGCCTTGTTCCTCCAATCCGTAAGCACACTTATGCCACGGCGTTGATCCGGCTGAGCTTATAAGTGAAGAGGCTGTCTTTCAGGCCTTAACCCGGATTGACTGGTCTACCAATGACTTCCGGGCTTTGGGTGATGAAGAGGAAGAAGTTGAACCGACGCCAGGCGCCCCCTCTACCTCACGTCAACCTGGCGAAGAAGCGTAATCCGTCAAGCCGGGTGGCGCCTCAAACTTGCTATAGCCATAACGCCATGCGAACGCCGGGCCTTGGCGAGCTTTGTAATAGGATAGTTAGCACCTTGTTTTGAACAATGCCTTTATGACCTCGGTCTGTATCCTTTGCATGGTGGTACCGATACTTAGGATTGATGAACCGTCAACTAATTTCGCTGCAATCACAAATTCTTTAAACCGCCAGATGCTTTGTGTCGCCGGCTTGTGACGCCTATATATGTATTGAGGTATATGATCAAAACTTTGTGATACAAAAATACACCGCCATTGTCGGGCATGCAGTTGGCTTAGCCAAACTTGAGGCGGAGGTTGTATAAACCATTACCGTCAAAGGGAACCACTCCTGCGTGTATAATACGGTTTACCGTGTAAACCGTGGTCGGGTCATGACAAGCCCCTGTTACTCCATAATGGGATGTTTAACGAGAAAAATCAAACCGAAAAAATCGCCAGATTAAGAAGGCAAACAAAAGTCAAAGAACCGAGATGCAAACCATATGGAAGCAAAGGCAATGATAAAAGCCGTTTGTAAGAAGAGGCTTTGTTGAGCTCGATCGGATGAATGTTACCATGGTCGGACAGGACCAAGCTCCCTATTAGGTGTAGCGATGGTGCAAGTCAGCCAGGTCCCCAACTGAAATCGTGGCATTATGCCGATCAAGTGGCATTGCAATGGTTCAGGTTCGACCATGCCCCCAAGTGATTCTATGGCCTTAGGCCGACCAAGAGGCGTGTTGGTTCAGGCGTGACCATGTCCCCAAGTGATCTGGTGGCTTCGCCCGTCAAAAGGTGTTGCATTGGTTCGGACACGACCAAGCCCCAAGTGACGAAAACTTACGAAAAGCAAGACCGAAGGTTAAACCGGAGGCCGCTTCCGACAACATCTCCATGTACCCAAACCGGACTTTTCTGAGCGGATACCTCGCTTTAGCCGAGGATCCGGTTTATTGCTTTATTCATAATATATACATTGTCTTAATATGTACATAAGTGGAGCTGATGGCTCAGGTATAATAAGGCCGAAGATGAGCTATATTCCACGGCCTATTGGTCTCCTCTTCCGGCGTGCGTGAGTGTTTTCGCTCTCGAACATCAATCGGATAGTATGACCCGTTGTGCAGATTCTGTCTTGACCACAAAGGGCCCTTCCCAAGGGGGGATAGCTTGTGCATATCTGCGGTCTTGAATGAGCCAAGTACCAAGTCTCCTTCCTGAAAGGTTCTGGTTTTAACCCGCCGACTGTGATACCGACGAAGATCCTGCTGGTAAATCGCCGAACGAGCAGCCGCCATATCTCGCTCTTCATCCAGTCGATCCAAAGCGTCCTGCCGTGCTGCCTCGCTATCCGCCTCAACATAAGCTGCCACACGAGGTGAGTCATGACGGATATCGCTGGGAAGGACCGCCTCCGCCCCATAGACCATGAAGAACGGTGTATATCCAGTGGATCTGTTAGGGGTAGTATTGATACTCCATATCACAGATGGTAGCTCTTCTACCTAACAACCCGGCGTCCTCTGTAAAGGGACCATAAGCCGGGGCTTGATACCTCTCAAGATCTCTGATTAGCCCGCTCGCTTGACCATTGGACTGGGTGGGCCACCGAGGAAACATCAAGCGGATGTGCTCACGCTCACAAAACTCCTTCATGGCACCTTTGGACAAATTGGTGCCATTATCCGTCGATAATCCGTGTGGAAATCCAAACCCGGAAGATCACCCTTTTCATGAACTGAACCGCCGTGGCGGCATCACACTTGCTAACAGGCTCGACCTCGACCCACTTTGTAAATTTGTCAGCTGCGACCAGCAAGTGCGTTTTTCTTGTCCTTGGACCTTTAAAAGGTCCCACCATGTCCAGCCCCAAATCGCATAAGCGGCCAAGTAATTGGAATCATCCTCAATTCTGAGCGGTATGTGCGACGTCTAGAAAACTTCAGCAACCATCACATCGCTTGACCAGATCCTCCGTGATCAAGATGGGCCAACCAATAAAAACCATGGCGAACGCTTTGGCTACCAAAGATTTTGAACCGGCGTGGTGACCCACAGTCCCCTTCATGGATCTCTCGCAATATCTCACACCCTTCCTCCGGGGACACACAGCGCTGGAACGCTCTGTCACCTTTGCAATGATGCAACTTCGCCATTAATAATGGTCATAGATTTAGACCGCCCGAACTACACAATCGGGCCAGACCGCGTCTCATCCCCCGGTAACTTCGCCCCGGGTTAGGTATGCCAAATAAGGAGCGCCCAATCCGGAATGACATGCAAAGGCTGCCACCAACCGAGCCTCCGGATCAGGAATAGCCAAATCTACTTCATTAGGAAGCTTGTTGACGGATTGTGCAGCACATCAAGGAAGACATTAGGTAGGACCGGTTTACGCCGAGAACCCAGCCGGCTTAAGGCATCCGCTGCTTCGTTCTTCCGAAGATCCACATGGTCCACACGATATCCTTTAAAGTGACTCGCAACAAGATCCACCTCCCGACGGTATGCAGCCATGAGTGGATCTTTGGAATCCCAAGTACCTGATACTTGCTGGGCCACCAAGTCCAAGTCACCAAAGCATTTAACCCGGCTGAGATTCATCTCCTTAGCCATCCGGAGACCATGGAGCAAAGCTTCATACTCAGCTGCATTGTTAGTACAAGGGACCATTAAGCGGAGAACGTAATAACTTGTCACCATGGCGGGGAAGTTAACACGACTCGACCCTCGAGCCCTCCGGTTTACTGGATCCGCCAAAGTGGATGGTCCAATAGGTATGATCCGGCTTTTCTTGCACTTGCAACTCCGTCCCAATCATTAATGAAATCCACAAGTGCACGAGATTTTACTGCCGTCCGAGGCACATATCTTAAACCGTATGCCCAAGCTCTATAGCCCACTTAGCAATCCGCCGGTCGCGTCCGGTTCAGAGATGATATCGCCCAAGGAGCTGAATCGACCACCGTGATGGGATGCCCTTGAAAATATTGCTTTCAGCTTCCGGCTTGCCATAAAACGCCATATACCAGCTTTCTCGCCAATGCGGATATCTGTTTTCGACTCAATGAGCACCTCGCTGATGTAGTAAACCGGCCGTTGAACCGGATACTCCTTCCCTGCCTCCTTCGTTTCCACCACAATGGCTACACTCACCGCCACGGCATTAGCAAAGCAACATACAACAGAGGCGGCTCCTTGTCAATGGGAGCGGCGAGAACAAAGCGGTTGGCCAACCGCCGCTTTAAGTCCTCCAATGCTTCATCGGTGGCTGAACTCTGCATTTAACCGATCCGTTTTCTTCAAAGATCTGGTACAAAGGAATGGCCTTCTCTCCTAGGCGGTGATAAAGCGGCTTAGCGCCGCAATCCGACCTGCCAAGCGTTGGACATCATTGATACACTTAGGCTTAGCCAGGAGGTGATAGCTGTAATCTTCTCGGATTAGCTTCAATCCTGTTGGACACAAGGAAACCCAATAACTTGCTGCCGGAACACCAAAAACACACTTGGCGGGTTAAGCATCATCTTGTACACCCGCAAGTTGTCAAAGGTTTCTCTCAAATCCTCAATCAGTGTTTCCTTCTCTCTTTACTTAACCACAATATCATCCACATAAGCATGCACATTACGGCCGATCTGTTCATGCAAGCAATTCACACTAGCGTTGATAAGTTGCTTGGGCGCTCTTGAGCCCAAAAGGCATAGATACATAGCAGAACGCTCCAAAAGGGGTGATAAACGCCGTCTTCTCCTGGTCCTTAACCGCCATCTTAATCTGATGATATCCGGAATATGCATCCAAAAAACTCAAACGCTCACAACCCGCCGTAGCATCAATAATCTGATCAATACGGGGGAGGGCGAAAGGATCTGCTGGACAAGCCTTGTTAAGATCTGTATAATCAACACACATGCGCCAAGTGCCATTCTTTTTAAGGACCAACACCGGATTAGCAAGCCACTATGGATGGAAAACTTCAACGATAAACCCTGCCGCTAAAAGCCTGGCAACCTCCTCTCCAATGGCCTTGCGCCTCTCCTCGTTAAACCGGCGAAGAAACTGTTTTACCGGTCTGTACTTGGGATCAACATTGAGAGTGTGCTCAGCGAGTTCCTCGGTACACCGCATGTCGGAAGGTTTCCATGCGAAAATGTCCCGATTCTCACGGATGAACTTCGATGAGCGCGCTTTCCTATTTAGGATCCAAGTTGGCACCGATGGTGAACTGCTTGGACGAATCGCCGGGCACAAAATCAACAAGCTTAGTCTCGGCCCACGACTTAAACTTCAAATCCGGATTGTGCTACCGTAGTTGGCTTCTTCAGCGGGTCATATCTGCTGGATCAACATTGTCTTTATAGTACTTTAACTCTTCGGTGGCACAAACCGACTACGCATAAGCCGCATCACCTTCCTCGCATTCCAACGCAATCCGGCGGCTCCGTGAACCGTTATCGTCCCTTTGTGACCCGGCATTTTCAGCTGCAAATAAACATAACAAGGCCGTGCCCTAAACTTAGCATAAGCGGCCGCCCAAACAGAGGCGTGGTAAGGGCTTTGGATTTTCACCACCTCAAGCGTCAGCGCTTCCGATCTGGAGTCATGTTCATCTCCAAAGACCACTTCGAGCTATCTTACCGACCGGGTATGCTGACTTGCCAGTGCACCACGCCGCGGAAACATCAGATCGGACGGCTTCGAGATGCTTATCCACAACCCCATACGCCGCCGGAAGGTCTCGTAATCTGAGGATGTTGATGCTGCTCCCTCCATCCATGAGTACTTTGGTAAACTTGTATCCTCCCACCTGAGGTGCCACCACTAGGGCTAGCTGACCTGGATTGTAAACCCGGGGAGGATGATCCTCTCTGCTCCATACGATAGGCTGCTCTGACCAGCGCAGGTAATGCGGAGCAGCCGGTTCAACAACACTGACCGCCCGCTTCTGAAGTTTTCGGTCTCATCTGTCTAAGCTGGTGGTAAAGACGTGGTACTGTCCACCGTTCAACTGCTTTGGATCACTTTGGTAACCCGACTGCTGCTGTTGTTGATTGTAACCCCCTTGGTTTTGATTGTTCCGATTACTCTGATTGCCTTGCCCGCCCGGATTACCACCGAACCCTGGACCGTAATTTCCTCCGCCGTAACTCGGGCGGACCACTGAACCGCCGGGCCCTTGATCATACCGGAAAGCGTTAGAGTTTTTGAACTCCTGCATAATATAACAATCCTTCCAAAGGTGGTTCACGGCGGTGCCTCCTTCGTCCCATGCTTCGGACAAGGTTGATTCAATAGGTAATTGAGACGATCCGGATTGTGACCTTGCGCACCGCCCCGGTTTGATTGCTTACCCTTGCGCCGCTGACCCTTGTCCTGTGCGCTGGTGTTGGCTACGAAGCCCGTGTTACCGTTTGCCTTACGTTTGTTTCCTCCATTACCTGTCAGCTGATCCTGCTGGCCTCTGGAGTTGCTATTCTGTTTTCCTATTCCGTCCTTACTCCCGGACTTCGGGATCCTTGGTACTATCAGTCAGCATACTTTACCAAAATGCCCATGAGAGTGCCCATGTCATTGCAGAACGCTTCATGCGGCCCAGCTTCAACTTTAACGGTTCGAACCGCAATTGGTGGCTGCCAAGGTTAAGATCGCGGAATCGAGGGTCGATCCGATGCGAAGAATGTAAAACTTCCAAACGCGGCGCACCCAATGGGTTGTGGATTCTCCCTCTTGCTGGACACAAGCCGCCAAATCCACCATGAGACATGGGCTGTTTGCAGGTGTCTTTGAAATTTTGAATGAACCGGGTCCACGAAGCGGGTCCATGAACTGATCGAGTTGGGCGGCAAGTTCTTCAACCAAGTACGGGCCGTACCTTCCAACATCATGGTGAAATACTTCGCACACGCAGCTTCATCCACATCCAGCATCTCCATGGCCATCTCATAGCTTTCTATCCACGCTTCTGGAGCCAAATCGGCGGTATAATTGGGCACCTTGCATGGCCCTTTGAAGTCCTTGGGCAAGCGTACATTGCGTAAAGCGGGGACGAGGCAAGGCACCCCCAAAGAGCCGAGGCGTGACCCCGGTTCAAAGACGGTCGGCGAACGGCGCGAGTTGAGGATCCTCATGTTGTGCCGCTAACTCGGCCTCCCCACGTGCCTGGCCGGTCCACCACCACTTGAGCGTCTCGCGGCCACCCGCCGGGTTATTGCCCACGAGGCGGACAGCATTGCGCATTGCTTGACACGGCAGCGGTTCATCTACGCGCGGCTATAACTCCGGCTCGGGCGGGGGTGAGGATCCGATCTCGATCGTATGAATATGCTTCCCGCTGAGCGAGGGCCGTCTGAGGAGCTCTTTGGCCCGGCGTGTTTCTACCGCCTGCGGTGAATCGCCCTCGATCAGAATTGCCTCCAACCGTGCCGCAGCCGCAACAAGGTTATCCATCAGGTTGGAGTAGTGACCGGGAGGTGTCTGCACAGTCTAGGGCGCGCCGGCATGATGGCGAGGCAGATCTATCACACGGGGCTGAACCGGCGCGCCCGTCCCGAGTAAGCTTCCGGCCGGTTCAATACCGCGGCGGATTCTTGGTTCCTGCCCACAGGGTATTGAAGAGGTCTCTCCTCGAAAATCGAAGGCAAGCGGGATCTGTACTTTCTTTTCATGACTTCATGTGACACGTTCGATCCGGCGATGAGCCTATAAGCTGCGCAGATCCAAAGCGGCCTGCTCCGCCGCCATCCTTATGTCCGTGGCTGCCAGATCCGCTTTAGCCGCAGCGATTTGTTCCTTCACCTTTGCGATCTCTGCGTTGTGCAGGTCTTGATCCGCCGGATCAGCCTCTGCCATGAGCACAGCCAATGCATCGAATAGCTCTGATAAAACCTGAGCCGGCGGGCGCACAGGGCCTCCTTCCCCGGCTGCCATCACCGCTATTGAACCGGCGACTAGGGGCGCGCGGTCGAAGAGTGAAGCGCCGCTATGCATCGCCATGAAGATTCCAACCGGTGGGGTAGATCAAAGGGTCCGGAATACTCTCACCGTCGTAACAGCCCGATCTGGCCATCTTGCAATTGTACTGAGACTCGGTTTCTCGGTGACGACTCGTCACCGGAAGTAGACAACGGTTTCGCCGCCAGATGCTGATCCGTCCTCGTAGTCTTCGTGGGCGACTCCCACGGCTCGCTGACCGCCCGGTTTGGCCAGGCGGAGACTCTTCTTCGCCCGGTTGCCGTCTCGACGAGGTCGGCGCGGATGTCGGCCCAGCCACAGCTCGCCGATCTTGCCGATGAACACGTGTATGCTGCCAAAGGGGACCCGGTATCCGTACTCAACCAAGCGGCCTCGGGCCCCATCCGCATCGCCGACGTAGAGCTTTCCACGATGACTCTTAGTCATCCGCCCAACATAGCCTTCGAGTCCTTCGAACTTGCCCTCTAAGATCATCAAACCATCGTGCGATAGCCCCACGGTGGGCGCCAAGCTGTCGTGGAATTGTCACGGCGAATGTCCTCATGAAAGGACTTGGTCGTAGGGCCATCGTTCGGGTTAACCTAGAGGGTTAAGCGGACACAAAGACACGGGAATTATACTAGTTCGCCCTTCGATGAAGGTAAAAGCCACGTCTAGTTGTGATGGGATTGATGTGATTTCTACTATGAGCAATAGCTTCGCCTTAGCCTCGAATTCTCTGTCCTTAACCCGCCGCCGGGTCGTCCCCTTATATACACGGGTTGACGCCCGGCCGGTCTACAGAGTCCCGATCCGGCTCATACAAGTGTCCGGCTTGGTCTCTTCTCTCTTATCTTCTGACTCAAGTTACAAGACTAAAGGCGGTTTACATGAATGGATCCTAATCCGCCTACTGGGCTTTGGGCCTCCTCCATTGGCCCCGATCATGGATGAGGGTAACCCGGCCCCTTGTAGGCGGTTTACACTTAGTAGTTATATCCCCAACAGCATGGTTCGCATGTGTCAAATGATTCATAATCGAGAGACTCTAGAAGTCCATCAGCATGGAGCTTCTTCATGCGCTTGACACCAATGTGACCAAGGCGGCAAAGTACACAAGTATGTGGGACTATCGTTATCAACTTTACATCTTTTGGTATTCACACTATGAATATGTGTAACATCACGTTCGAGATTCATTAAGAATAAACCATTGACCATCGGAGCATGACCATAAAACATATCTCTCATATAAATAGAACAACCATTATTCTCGGATTTAAATGAGTAGCCATCTCATATTAAACGAGATCCTGATACAATGTTCATGCTCAAACTTGGCACTAAATAACAATTATTGAGGTTTAAAACTAATCCCCTAGGTAAATGTAGAGGTAAGCGTGCCGACGGCGATCACATCGACCTTGGAACCATTCCCGACGCCAAGCATTTTCACCTCGTCCTTCTGATCTCCGCTTATTCCGCAGCTCCTGCTTTGAGTTACAAATATGAGCAACGGCAACTGGTATCAAATACCGGGGAGCTACTACGAAAGCGGTAAGGTACACATCAATTACATGTATATCACATATACCTTTAGTGTTGCTTAGGCCTTCTTGTCCGCTAAGTATTTGGAGGGTGTTCCGCTTCTAGTGACCCTTCCCTTTGCAATAAAAGCACTCAGTCTCGTGCTTGGGTCCATTCTTTGACTTCTTCCCGGCAATGGGCTTGAGTAGCGCAACATCCTTGCCGTCCTTCTTGAAGTTCTTCTTACCCTTGCCTTTCTTGAACTTAGTGGTTTTATTGACCATCAACACTTGATGTTCCTTCTTGATTTCTACCTCTGCTGATTTCAGCATTGAAAATACTTCGGAATAGTTTTCACCATCCCTGCATATTGTAGTTCATCACAAAGCTCTTGTAGCTTCGGTGGAAGCGATGAAGGATTCTGTCAATGACCGCCTCGTCCGGAGGTTAATGTCCAGTAGGACGAGGCGGTTGTGCAACCAGACATTTTGAGTATGTGCTCACCGACGTGAACTATTTTTCCTCCATCTTACAACTATAGAACTTGTCGGAGACTTCATATCTCTCGACCGGGCGTGAGCTCGGGAAAACCATTTTCAGCTCCTCAAACATATCATATGCTCCGTGTTGCTCAAACGCTTTTGGAGCCCCGGTTCCTAAGGCGTAAAGCATGCCGCCCGAACGAGGAAGTAATCATGACGTGATCGCCAAAGCGTTCATAACGCGTCTTGATTCTGGGATGGGTGCTTCACCTAGCGGTCCTTCCAGGACATATGCTTTCTTGGCAGCTATGAGGATGATCCTCGTGAGTTAGGACCCAGTCCGTATAATTGCTGCCATCATCTTTTCAGCTGGTTTTCTCTAGGAGCAACGTTGAAGTTCATGTTGATATGAGCGTTGGCCATTTGATCTACAAGACATTTTGCAAAGATTTTAGACTAAGTTCATGATAATTAAGTTCATCTAATCAAATTATTTAATGAACTCCCCACTCAGATTAGACATCCTCTAGTCATCTAAGTGATACATGATCCGAGTCGACTAGGCCGTGTCCGATCATCACGTGAGACGGACTAGTCATCATCGGTGAACATCTCCATGTTGATCGTATCTTTCATACGACTCATGTTCGACCTTTCAGTATCTTATGTTCCGAGGCCATGTCTGTACATGCTAGGCTCATCAAGTTAACCTAAGTGTTTTGCATGTGTAAATCTGTCTTACACCCGTTGTATGTGAACATTAGAATCTATCACACCCGATCATCACGTGGTGCTTCGAAACAACGAACTGTCGCAACGGCGCGCAGTTAGGGGGAACACTTTCTTGAAATTATTATGAGGGATCATCTTATTTACTACCGTGGTTCTAAGTAAACGAGATGCAAAAACATGATAAACATCACATGCAATCAAATAATAGTGACATGATATGGCCAATATCATATAGCTCCTTTGATCTCTCCATCTTGGGGCTCCATGATCATCTTGTCACCGCATGACACCATGATCTCTATCATCGTGTCTCCATGAAGTTGCTTTCGCCAACTATTACTTCTACTACTATAGCTAACGGTTTAGCAATAAAGTAAAGTAATTACATGGCGTTAAATCATTGACACGCAGGTCATACAATAATTAAGACAACTCCTATGGCTCCTGCCGTTTGTCATACTCATAGACATGCAAGTCGTGATTCCTATTACAAGAACATGATCTCATACATCACAATATATCATTCATCATTCATCACAACTTTTGGCCATATCACATCACAAGGCAATTCTTGCAAAAATGAGTTAGACGTCCTCTAATTGTTGTTGCATCTTTTACGTGGCTGCAATAGGGTTCTAGCAAGAGCGCTTTTCTTACCCTCTGAAAAAAGCCACAACGTGATTTATCAACTTCTATTTACCCTTCATAAGGACCCTTTTCATCAAATCCGCTCCAACTAAAGTGGGAGAGAAAAACACCCGCTAGCCACCTTATGCAACTAGTGCATGTCAGTCGATGGAACCTGTCTCACGTAAGCGTACGTGTAAGGTCGGTCCGGGACGCTTCATCCCACAATACCGCTGAAGCAAAATAAGACTAGTAGCGCAAGAAAGTTGACAACATTCACGCCCCACAACAAATTGTGTTCTACTGGTGCAAAGAGAACTACATAGACCTAGCTCATGATGCCTTTGTTGCGGGAACGTTGCAGGAAAATAAAAATTTTCCCTACGGTTTCACCAAGATCTATCTATGAGTTCATCTAGCAACGAGTGATAGGAGTGCATCTACATACCCTTGTAGATCGCGAGCGGAAGCGTTCAAGAGAACGGGGTTGAGGGAGTCGTACTCGTCGTGATCCAAATCACCGATGACCGAGTGCCGAACGGACGGCACCTCCACGTTCAACACACATACGGTTGGGGAAGACGTCTCCTCCTTCTTGATCCAGCAAGGGGGAAGGAGAGGTTGATGGAGATCCAGCAGCACGGCAGCGTGGGTGGTGGATGCACGGCAGAGGATCTGGCAAGGCTTCGCCAAGCTCTACGAAGGAGGAGGAGGTGTTGGAGTGGGAGAGGGAGGCGCCAGGGGCATGGGTGCAGCTGCCCTCCCTCCCCCCTCTTTATATAGGCCCCCAGGGGGGGGGGCGCCGGCCCTGGATATGGGATCTCCCAAGGGGGGTGGCGGCCAAGGGGGTGGAGTGCCCCCCAAGGCAAGTAGAGGCGCCCCCTCCCCTAGGGTTCCCATCCCTAGGCACAGGGGGGGCCCAAGGGGGGGCGCACCAGCCCACCAGGGGCTGGTTCCCCTCCTACTTCAGCCCATGGGGCCCTCCGGGATAGGTGGCCCCACCGGTGAACCCAGGACCTTCCGTGGTCGGTGGTACAATACCAGTGACCCCGAAATTTTCCGATGGCGAAACTCGACTTCCCATATATAATTCTTCACCTCTAGACCATTCCGGAACTCCTCGTGACGTCCGGGATCTCATCAAGGGACTCAACAACTTTCAGGTTACTGCATACTCATATCTCTACAAACCCTAGTGTCACCGAACCTTGATGTGTAGACCCTCACGGGTTCGGGAGACACGTACACATGACCGAGACGACTCTCAGGTCAATAACCAACAGCGGGATCTGGATACCCATGTTGGCTCCCACATGCTCCTCGATGATCTCATCGGATGAACCACGATGTCGAGGATTCAAGCAACCCCGTATACAATTCCCTTTGTCAATCCGATGCGTTATTTGCCCGAGATTCGATCGTTGGTATCCCAATACCTCGTTCAATCTCGTTACCGGGCAAGTCACTTTACTCGCACCGTAATACGCATGATCCGTGACCAAACACTTGGTCACTTTGAGCTCATTATGATGATGCATTGCCGAGTGGGCCCAGAGATACCTCTCCGAGTCATACGGAGTGACAAATCCTAGATCTCGATCCGTGTCAACCCAGCAGACACTTCGGAGATACCCGTAGTATACCTTTATAGTCACCCAGTTATGTTGTGACGTTTGGTACACCCAAAGCACTCCCTACGATGATCCGGAGTTACACGATCTCATGGTCTAAGGAAAAGATACTTGACATTGGAAAAGCTCTAGCAAACGAACTACACGATCTTGTGCTATGCTTAGGATTTGGGTCTTGTCCATCACATCATTCTCCTAATGATGTGATCTCGATTATCAATGACATCCAATGTCCATTGTCAGAAACCATGACTATCACATTGATCAACGAGCTAGTCAACTAGAGGCTCACTAGGGACATTTTTTGGTCTATGTATTCACACGTGTATTACGATTTCCTTATAATACAATTATAGCATGAATAAAAGACAATTATCATGAACAAGGAAATATAATAATAATCCTTTTATTATTGCCTCTAGGGCATATTTCCAACATGTACCACCAGTATGGCTCGTGGAGGGGCAGTACATTCTTACGAACCAGCAAGACGCGTCACTGTGATCAATCCACGCAAGGAGGTCGCGACAACGCCTCCACATGTGCCACTCGGCTTCATGAACTTTAAGAGAGACACTATGTAGCATGCCATTGGTATTCTAATTTACGTGTTTTGCACATACTCTAAGTACTAGTAAGGTTCACGTGCATTGCACGCATCAGATTTTGCAACCAAATTATGAATAAATACCACACTATAGCATGTAAGCTCACGAGTCATATATGCCTGATGTAGCCCTTCGTTTAATTCTTATAGTTCATCTCATTCAAAATCAATTTATAAAAAGCTAAGAAGCAGGGAATAGGGAAAAACATGGGATTATAGTGGAATGTCATCTTGAATCCTACTGAGTGATTGTACGAGTGTTTGATTGTGCATGGAAAAAATGCAGAATTCTTTCAAAGAGGTTTGAGTGGATGGGATGTTTCCTATGAAATCTAGTGCAAATGAATTATATGGAAAAATTCCTATGGTTTACAATCCTACGAATCAAACAACCAAGATAGGAAAAATTCCTAATGATTAGAGTCCTCCAAAATTCCTTTGAGAATCCTTTGATCAAAGAAGCCCTTAATCTATTTTATGATTCATGGAATTGTGTGTTGTAAAGCATAAAGTAAAAACAAATAATGGCAATTCAACTAAAAAAAAGTTTGGGCAGTTATGATACGGAAGATTCTAGAACAAAAGAGAACCACTATTGTTTTGAGGTTTGTGCATTATGCTTAAGTTCAACCATGGAGTCTGCTAGATTGTACATGTGGCAAAATCCGGTGGGGGCTAGAAGATGGTGCGAGGGCAGTGGAGGAGTATGAAGGAATGCACAAGTGAGAGATCAATATTTAGAGAGAGGGGGCGAACACGTGTGCTGTTGCACGCAGTGGTGGAGCCATGAAAAATAAATGAGCTAGGGGGCCAAGCATTGCTAATCCTTTACGAGGAGGGTCAATTCATGAAATTAAACCTTTTTTAGTAGCAATTGTCTAATGATCACATTCATATTAGCCTCGATATATAGTGATGTTAGGGGGGCAGCGGGGCCCTTCATCGCCCATGTCTTCGCCATTGTGCACGTCCCGAGAGATGAAGCGGAAGGCATGGATGATGAGAGGGGGACGTTGGATATATAATTAGTGTGGGTGTATTAGCTATATATGTTAATCCTATATAGAGAGGTATAGATTGATCGATGTGGGCGTGGGAAAGAGGGT
The DNA here is from genome assembly GCA_021605145.1 of Aegilops bicornis. Taxonomy (NCBI): domain Eukaryota; kingdom Viridiplantae; phylum Streptophyta; class Magnoliopsida; order Poales; family Poaceae; genus Aegilops; species Aegilops bicornis. The sequence continues at coordinate 2,384 of JAHIAL010000116.1, read as the reverse complement.
GAGACCTCACTTTGGATATATCCCGATTGATCGGTTTGTGTGGGAAAACTATGAAAGACCTAGCTATATACACACACATACATAGAGGAACATCGATTATTGCGCCGACGCACGCGTGAGGAGATAAAGAAATGCTGCCGATATGATGGAGAGGGGGATGTGTGTGGGTGTGTGCCTTCATGGGAGACCGACACAGAAGAAAAAGATTGCATGCGTCGATGGATAATGCCGACTGGTAGTGTGTGTGCATGCATGCACGAGAGAAAGTTAGTGGTATAATTATAAAGAGAAGACTACTGTGTGGGTGTAAAAGAATAGGTGAGGTCATGAAAGATGGTCGTTGGATGAGGCGAATCCGATGCTCCAAAGATGGCAAATTTGAGCACTATTGGCCGTTGTATATCATCTAGATTCCACCAGATTTCGCCACATGTATAATCTAGAAGACTCCATGGTTGAACTTAAGCATAATGCACAAGCATCAAAACACAAGCACTTCTTATTTGTTCTGGAATCTTCCGTATCAGAATTGCCCAAATGTTTTTCTACATGATTTGCCATTATTTGTTTTTACTTTATGTCTTACAACGCACACTTCCATGAATCTTAAAATAGATTAGCTTTCTTATAAAAACTAGATGATTTTGAATGAAATGAACTAAGAATTAAACGAACATCTACATCATGCATATATGGCTCAAAGCTTGCATGCTATAATGTGGTATTTATTCATAATTTGGTTGCCAATCTTCGTATGCGTGCAAATGCACGTGTACCTTACTCTAGTCTAAATGGTGTTTGTGTGTGTGTGTTGTGCCTGTTGAGGTGCAAATTTTTCTTTTTTTTTGGTACACGTTAAGCTTGTTCTTCCAAAATTTCAAGTCGCGCCTTGTTATGCCGAAAATTGAACTAGCTGCCTCTGTTCATCGCGGTTGCCAAACTCCCGCCTCTTCAACCCGCTACTTTGTTAGCCAAAAAATATTTAAGATATATCTTTGTCTCACAGTTCGACAACTCCCTCCATCTCAACCCGCGCATTGCTATTCCGAAATTATAACGCGAAAAACTCCCACCTCGTGTGAAATCCCGACACGCAAATGCCCGGGTGGTACCTTTCGGTCCCAAAGAACCGCCTCAAATCGATGGGGGGTACTTTCGTAATCTTACCCCACATTTTACAAGCTGCCTCTAAGCTTTCATGGTTCCCCACCGCCATCCCATCCGCCCACCACCCATTCAGACACCGAGGCCAATGAACCCGCGATGAAACCCCACACTTCGCCTCAGTCCCGCCACCCACCGGAGCCTCTTCCCCGATAGCGACGCTATCCACAAAGAATGACTCGACGCCCCTCATCCACCGCACCGGATGAGGATCCGTCGTCGATCTCACCGTCTCCGCCGGGTTCACCCACCCCATCCTCCACCTCAAAGGAGCTGCCCCGACGTTCCTCGCTCTTCGTGCCACCCATTCCCACACCGCCGCCTTTCACCAAGAGACCAATCGAAGAGCATCATCATCACCGCTTCTCTGATGAAGCTGCGGGCCTAATCGGCGCCACCAAAGAGGTTGTGCAATGGACCCACAGATTTTCTTCTTTGATTCGATCTCACGGTGCTGCCGGCGCCGGTCCTGAGCCGACACGGCGCTGCTCCATCCACGGCGGCGCCCGCCACTTCTCCACGGGCGCTGCCCTCGGGCGGGCGACGCCCACTGTGAGGAGCTGCTGCTTTATTTCGGCCTGCAAGGCTTCTCGCTTTGCTCTATCTCCCGCCTCGGTCTTCTCTTGCTATTGCTTGCTGCTCATTGCTCGCTTTCTTGCTCTTGCTTGCGATGGCTCCGACGGCTACACTTCGCCGATCGAATCGACTTTTTGGGTCATTGATTTTCAAGGGATGGGCTCACTGGGTGAAGGAAGAACCAGCCGCAATGGCGGAGGGGGGCTCACGGAGAGGTACCCCAATTATCTATCTTAGGGTTCGGTGATGGGGGCGGTGGTCGCTGGGCGGTGGCGGGCTATGGGCGGTGGCGTGGGGATCAGCCGAGAAAAAACTCGCACGGGGGGGGGCTGAGGATGTACAAAGTGAATGGCCATGCATCGGGCCGCGGTCAAAGGGGAGTGTTTTCTTTCAAGGGCGGGATGGTCGGCTAAGACGCCGCTGTAACAAGTAATGCACAATAAGAGCCATTGTTTGGGCAGGGCTATGTCTGTGGGGGTGGAGGCTGAAGATGTCCTAGGCCCTTGATTGTCGTGATCCAACGTAGCTTAAAATCACCAAATGTGCAGATGCAGAAAAGTCAACGACCGACGGTAGCCTCACCTTGCTAGGTGCTGCTCAGTTTCCCGACAAGAAATGCAGTTCGACGAAGAAAATCTAGTTTC